>OY744516.1:50384767-50564767 GCA_963556195.1 Sepiola atlantica
ACACTCGACAAGGCCGGCAAAGCTAAGGCAGTAGTGCTTGATATATCCAAGGCCTTTGACAAGGTATGGCATAAAGGGCTCCTCCTAAAAATTCACTCATATGGTATTACTGGACGAATATTTAATATTAGATCCTTCCTAACCAAAAGAAAGATCCAGGTTGTCCTAGATGGCCGCTCATCTAAGCAACATGACATAAATGCAGGTGTACCCTAGGGATCCATCCTTGGACCTTTATTGTTCCTGATTTTCATAAATGACTTCGAGTCTGAGATAGGTATATTTGCTGACGACACCATGCTCTACTTTCGTCATGTGGGCAAAACGGACGCGTACATATTCGAGGCAATGGCTGAATCCTTAGAAAGTGACCTCCAGGTTGTAGTGAATTGGGGGCATAAATGGTTGGTAACTTTTAATGCCACAAAGACAAAGCTTCTTTCCTTCAATAACTACAAAAAACCTCTTCAACCACCGATTACCATGGCAAATAACACCCTACCTGAAAGTTCAACATTCAAACTACTCGGCCTAACATTCACTGGTTACATGAATTTGAAGAAATACATTGAAGACATTGCCAAGGCTGCTGCAAAGAAGGTGGGTTCCCTGTACTGTGCTAGTAAACTCCTCACACCTGACACTATCCTATATCTCTACAAAGCCACCATCCGCCCATGTATGGAGTATTGTCACATCTGGGCTGGTGCATCAGTCACTAGTCTCTCCCTCTTAGACAAGGTCTAAAAAAGAGTCGCCATCTTAATAGGTCCCTCACTATCCACCAAGCTCCAGCCCCTGTCCCATCGCCGCAATGTTGCATCCTTGTGCTTGTTTTACAAATACTTCAATGGATTGTGCTCCGATGAACTAACTGCTCTAGTTCCCTCTCGATGCAAATACACTAGAACAACCCGACAATCAGCTAGGGTCCCATCCATTCACTGTGAGGATCCTCAGATGCCGGAGAGCCTTCTACTCCAGCAGTTTCTTTCCTCGTGCTGCTGGCCTCTAGAACTCCCTCCCTGCTCCCTCGGCTGTACCGACATGCAGATGTTTAAAACTAATGTAAAAATACATCTCGCTGCACAGCTCCCAACTTAGGATGACACCCTAATTCTCAGTAGCCCTTTATGCCTGCAGTGGCAACCTGCCTTGTTTGGGGTGAAATATCTTCTTAAAAAATTTTTTTTAGATTACCTATTATTTCGTATTGTTTTTTCATTCAATGATTGTTTTGATTTTAATATGACAAAAAGTTCTGTTTTGCAATATTCTTTTAGTTCCTGGAGAAATATTTAGCATTTCTGTTCAAATGTTCCTTTCTTGGGAAGGAACCACTTGATTCTTAACAAGTTGTGATCTATTTCTAAATTGCAAGTGAAAAGACAAATTGATTTCTTTCTTTTCCTTTCTTTGTGGTCACATTTAAAAGAAATTAATTTTTATTGAAATTACCAAAATGTTAATGTTTATTTATCTATGTGAATAAATGAGAAATATTTTGTTTCATGTTTACAACAAAGTTATCAATGGATTGTTATTATTTTAAATTAAAATTACAATTTTTGACGTAGCGAACTATGCGAAGTGTTAGCAATCTGACAAAGTGAGCTAGTTAAAAATAAACGGAAGTAAAACACTGACTCTACGGTACTACTGTTCCATCTTTGTTCAAAATGAAATATAATTATCCAAGAACCCTGGGTAATAAAGTTTCAGAATATACATGGTCCATCTCTATTTTCAAGTTGTAAATACAATAAAATTGTCTGGCGCAAATGCTGTCCCCACGATATTATTCTGGTGTTTTTGATCAAAATAAAATATACTTATAATGTAGTTTTCTTTAGTTTTTTTTATTAACATTCTACATTAACCGAGTACTTAGATAAGTATTCTTCAGTTTGAACAAAGATGACACCAACAAATACTAGGATCCCATACACTGATCTTCGACTTAATATTAACAAGATCACCAAACAAAAATTGTTGGGATGAGTGTCAAAATAACAAATTGTATCAGATTTGGCCAACTATAGATGAGTGGCCCCTGGAATATAGAAAAATAAGGAGAGAAGAGGTTATAATAACCAGACTTCGAATAGGACACACGCAGATCACTCATAAACACTTATTGGAAGGAGAGGAGTCTCCAATGTGCATAGTGTGTCAACAAACTTACACAGTCAAACACATTAATAGACTGTCAAAATCTGCAGCAAACCCGTAACAAGTATTACGACTCCCCAAATTTAAAACACTTGTTTGGAAATATAAATGTGACTCAAATTTTAGACTTCATCAAGGAAGTTGGACTATACCAAAGAAATTGATTGCAAGTTCATCTTTTCACTTTTCATTGTCTCTGAAGACAATGTGAAAAAAATCGAATTGCATTGACAACTTTATTCGGCATTACATAACCCATAGTTGGTTGCTATGCCGTAAAACAAACCAAACCAAACTAAAATTATATTGTGGGGTCTGCATTTATGCCAGGCATCCATAGAATGAAAATATTCTTAAGCGCGACAGCAATATATAAAAGATACAACTCGGGAATTTTCATGGGTCCCTCGATTAATTTATTAATCTCTGAAGACCATTTCAAAATGTAAGTTACTTTAATGAAATTTTATGATTTTTTTCTTTTTAATTTCTAACTTCTGAATTTTTTTAAAAATTTTATTAATTTATTTTTTTTTTTTTTTAGAAACTTGGAGAGGTTTTGGCAGAATTCATCCAAAGCTTTCGATTGACAGCTCATATGGTTTCTATTGCAGGTACTTACAATGACATCTCATCTTTTTTTCGAATATCAAAGAATGAATTTTATTTTTCCTTTTGGTTACAATTATCAGGATCGCAGAGTCAGAGGTTTTGGCAAGAAGTCTGAATCAGATTTTTAGATTCAACTCCGATTATTATTGAATATAGGAATCCTTTAAAATAAGGAGTCTGAGTCAGATGTTGTAGAATTCTAATTCATTGATGCCAGACGGATACACTTCTGATGATCGATGAAACTGCAGTAAGGTGTTTCGCTAAATATATTTTATTATTAATATAGCTTTATCTGATAAGATATTGAGCCCTTGATTTGGTTCCGTTTCGATTGAGAGAGTGGGTTTCTTGTATACATCTACCATATAAAGTTATCTTGTTGGATTTTCAAAGTCTGACAAATCAAACTTTGCTCCTGACTAGTCAGTTTTCATTTTTTATTGTTGTACCGTGTTATTAACAACATAATAACGTACTTAACTACAATTTATTTTTAAAAATTACTTATCACACAAGATGACTGCTGATATGAAACATTTTTAGATAATCATCTCGAATTAAAAATTAGCAAGGGGGATAACTCATTTTAAATTAAAGAATATAAGGTGCTTCTTTACTTTCACAATGACATGAAAATATTTAAAGAAATGTGTAAACTTTGTTATGTACTTACATGTTTGCTGAAAATAAGATTGTACAGAAAACATTACGCAAATTCATCCAGTATTTATTAAATTATAAGAAAAAAAAAGAAAAAAGACGATCTTAGGTATCGGTAGACATTTTGTAACCAGTTCAGCTTACTGATTAGGCAAGGGGGATAACTCAATTTTATTTATTTTTTTAAAATCTGGCTATTGATAGTTAAAATATGGCAGCCGACCGATAAAATCGTTTTTTATTTCTTATTTAATAAATACTGGATGGATTTGCATAATTTTTGGTGTACAATCTTTTCAGCTACCACGTAAGTACATAACAAAATTTATACATTTCTTTAACTATTTTTTTTTTAAGGGCAGCCTAACATGTCATTGTGAAAGTAAAGAAGCACTGAATATAAATTTTTTTTTTTACCACAAGATTAAAAACGTGCAAACAAATGAAAATTAAAAGCTAAAATGATTTCACTGCATCCAGGAATACGCCGGGGGTAAATACAGCTAGTCTATATGTATATACATCACAACCATAAATATATTTTTTTTTTTCCAAACTTGTGCATTATTACATGAGAAATAAGCAAAGCTGTTTAAAAATAAAATATTGGCAAACCAAAAGAGTACCCGACACAAAGTTAGCAACAAACAGTGTTCGTTCAGAAATTGACAACAATTTGTTGCATATCAATTTTTCTCAAAGTTTGAGATAAAAAGAAGTACATGGAACATCCATGGTGTGGATGTATTTATGTCAAAGCTTTTTGGTTATTATCTTTTTAGAAAATATTAAATAGAAATGCACCCATATAGGACACACAAATATCACTCATTCTTACCTCCTTGGGAGGGAAGCAGCTCCAATTTACATACAATACCAGGAGGCCCATACGATACATAATGTATAAACGAATTGTCTGGACCTAGAACAGACTTGACAAAAATATTACAACGAAACAGACCTGAGAGAGGTAATTCTCCATATGATTCCAAGCAAAATATTTAATATTTGACAAGATGACTGCTCATATGAAACATTTTTAAATAATCACCTAAGAATAAAAATCAACAAGAGGGTTAATTCATTTTAAAGTTAAGAATATTGTTAAAAGAAATTTGACAACTCCTATTTGTTGCATATTAATTTTCCTCAAAGTTTGAGATAAAAAGAAGTACATGGAACATCCATGGTGTGGATGTATTTATGTCAAAGCTTTTTGGTTATTGTCTTTTTAGAAAATATTAACAAATACTGCAAGTAAATCTCCAAATAAATGTTCTTTGTCATGTTTATGTATGTGTTTACTTAGTGTTTAGAAATGTTAATGTTGTTCTTTTATGCTATGCAGGCCGACAACACTTGCTTCCTGTCGTGGGACACTCAAATTCTAACCATGTTTGGCGTTTAAATGCCACCAACCTACGCTTCACACTTAGCGGTGCTCTTCCATATGACAAGGTAAAAGTGGATTTCATTTATTTATCTTTTTATGATTAATGTGACATTATGATGTTCAGGTAGTGCTATATATATATATATATATATATATATATATCCTTGGACAAATGCAAAAGAAATACCTTGGTAAGAAAAAAAAACCCTGTGTTTTGCTTTTGTGCATGTAGAGAAAGCTTTTAACAAGGTGCCAAGAGATGTCTGATATGCTTTGCGTATATTTGGGGCAAACAAGTTGTCGATGAAGGTTGTTCAAGCAATGTACAGAAATGCTCAGTCGTGTTAGAATTAACAGAACATTTTGTGACAGTTTTAATGTTAAAATAGGAGTACATCAGAGTTCTGTACTCAGTCCATTGTTTTTCATTTGTGTCTGAGAAGCATACAGATTGTCCGAAAGAGATGCTTATGACTGTGAAACAATGGAAAGTTTATTTAAGATAAACACTAGGAGGAATGCTATGGAACGTAACGGTCTGAGAGTAAATGTTATCAAGACGAAAGTGATGATCAAATGGACGTGATCCCTTCCAGGGGAGATAATTCACATTTATATTGTTATATTTGTGTTTTCTCCTAAATAAATTGAATAAAAGCCATTTTTTTTTTTATTATTATTAGATTTTAAAATTTTCGTTTTTTAATCATATTCAATCACTTTATGTATTTCATAAATGAGGCCTCATTCCAGGATCGTAACATAAATTTTCCCATGACTCATTAAAGTAAATCGCTTTCAGCCGCACTGTAGGGAGATAGATAAATAGAATGAGAGATAGATCGAAAGACATACATCAGATGTGATACCTCTGCTTATTAGTGGAATTCCGCTTTTTTTTTTTTAATCCAGAAAAGGCGGATTTCTATTTATAGCCTCCCATGGTACTACGCTTTTTTTAATAAGAAAAAGTTGATTTCTACCAAATCACTAAGGCCTTAGCTTTTTTTTTTCCACTATTTGGCCGGATTTCATTTCTCTCTATCTTTCTTTCTCTTTTCCCGTTTTTCTCTTTCTCTTCCTCTTATGACAGTTCTCTCTGAAAACTGAAAATGTTGATTTTTGCCATGTAGGCTAAGACTTAAAACCATTCATAATGGGGAGGGGTTAGATAACTTTTGTTGGTGCTTATGCTGATTAGCGGCCATATGAAAAAATTATTTTTATATAAAAACAATAATATATACTTATTAAGCATTATATTCTTACTCACTGTACGAAAAAGTAGAAAAAATTATCAACTAGAACTTTAATTACAAGTATTTTTCCATTCTGCGTATCATAACAGCGATTCGTTCAGTAAGCGTCCATCTTGTTTTTTAAGATTTCAGTTATCTGCCCTTGAAATCTTCTTAAAAATACAAGATGGACGCTTACTGAACGAATCGTTGTTATGATACGCAGAATGGAAAAATACTTGTAATTAAAGTTCTAGTGGATAATTTTTTCTACTTTTTCGTACAGTGAGTAAGAATATAATGCTTAATAAGTATATATTATTGTTTTTATATAAAAAATAATTTTTTCATATGGCCGCTAATCAGCATAAGCACCCTTTTGTTTCATCAAAGAATGGCTTCTTGTCCACACCCCCCCATGCCTGCTCAGAGCCTTTCTCTTAAGTTGTTTTTAGTTGTTATTGTTTTTTTGTTTTGTTTTTTTTTCTCTCCACACACAGAGGGCCATGGCTTCCAAAGCTGAGAAATTCATCTCGATTTCAGCTTTTTTTTCGCCATTGGCTACTCGCATCCCTGATAGGTTGATAAATAGACGACTACTATAGCAATTCTATTCTACATTTTGATCTATCCTTGTCATCTGTGGAGAAAGAAAAAAATTTCAACATTTATAGATTTATTGTAGTTTTTGTTTTGCATCATATTTGTTGTGCATTATATTTGCTGGATGTATTTGATCATTTTAAAAAAAAAAACTTTTTCTCCGATATAGGATATGCTGGAACCGCAGAAAGGTTTATTATGCTACGTTCTGGAGCAGCCGTACTCTCGGGAAATGGTGTGCAACATGCTTGGACTCACAAAGCAAGTGAGTGCGTCTGTCAGTAAAACAAACAAAATCTTAAAACTTTTCTTGATATTATGACTATTTATAATTATACTAGTTGGAATACCTTTACCACGACAGGTTCATATTAATGAGGAACTTGAAACATTCAATAAGTGCAACAGATTAAAGGGTAAACTAGTTGAAAGAACAAACATATTGTAATAGTGAAAACTTTGTAAAAATAGAGATTTTACAACTGAGAATATTGACTTAGAAAAATTTGGATTTTGTGGAGTAAAGCTTCTTACAATGATTGGAAATTTTTTTTTTTTCTTTCAATATTTGGAGTAAATATAATTTTATCTGAAACCGAATTAAAATCAGAAGTAAAGAAAAAAAAATAATAAAAGTATATGGTAGTTTCCTTAAAGCATTTCTTATATATAAGTATTTAATAAGGCTGTTTGAAATGTGGTAGAAACCGGAACGGTGAAACAGGAGATGAACAAAAGCAAATAATTGGAGACAATATATGCAATATTTTTCAGTAACTCTTTCACTTACTGAAAAATAGATAAGTTTTTTAAGAAAATATTGCCTTATTAAATATATGTATATAGGCACGAATCACCTTTTAACTCAGTCTGAACCCCTTTTATCCATGTGGCCAACCTAACAGCTATGCGGAAAGAGGAGAATTAAAGTCTATTTATGTGTTTATAAGCAAACATATAGTAAGCTGCCACAGTGTTCGACATTACCTATGGACAGAACTCTTATTTATGCACTAATTGGGCAGCTTATTTTTAATTCTCTTAAAGGGTCCATCCGTAAGGGGCTATTAAATAATATTATAATAAATATTTTTTAATTATTATCCACATAAGTTTCATCCTTTTTCGGGAATCGTCAGTGTGAAGGATAACTCAAATCGATGACATTTCATAAAGTACTGCATTGACCAGAACCGTACCTTACACGATTCGCAATAAACTAACCCTTTCTCAAAGAAAGATGGTAAAGCCTGGGAAGGTGGAATTCGTAAGACTGCACAAAACAGTACCTCAGTAACAACAAAGTTACAAACAAGAGAAAATATATAGTTACTTATAGCGGACCCTGTATATATATATATATATATATATATATAAAGCAAAAATAGTCTGTTTGCCTGTCCGCAAACTACTTTTAGGTTTTTAGACCAAGGCGCTTTATTTTGGGTAGGAATGATCCAGATTTCCAACATTTGAGTAAATTTTGATCATTTTAAGAGCCTCTAATGGGGTCTTAACTCTGTAAAAGTAAAACCATTCTAAGCCCATTATGTAAACTCTATTTTTACAGTTTTCACCATAGAAGTCAATGTTTTTGATTGGATTTATCTATTTTGGGGTCTGACCTCTTACACTTTTTAAAAAGGATCCATGAGGTAACATGCACCCTCACCACCAACACTGAATTATTTTAATTTGAATGAGATTTAAAGTATAATATGCAGAAAAATTATCAAATTTTGCTCTTTAGAGACCCTTTTGGCCAGGAGCATAGTGTAGTATCTGTTCTGATTCTACACTTTATCTTTTGTCCTTGGTCAATAAAAGAGAAATCCTTCAAGACTGAGGCAAGTTTTATTTTTGTTCCAATCCAGAGTACGCATTTTTGGGGCGCTGGAATTTTTTCACATTTAAAAAAACATACTTGAGTCTAACTGCCCTCACGGGGAGGGGAGGCAAGCAAATAGGGATGTCTCTAATGGAAGGAGTTTAATTCCACAAAATGTAAAATTTTCTAAGTTCATATCTTCATTTGTGTAATTTTTAATTTCACACTTTTTTTTTTTTTTTTTAAACCATGTCAATATGTTTTTAATTACTTTAAAGTATTTTGGGGTCTGCTCTCTTGAACTTAACCTTTCCAAATGTGCCTCATTCTTATGAACCATCGTTCTGTGACGGGCAATCCAACTAGTAAAATATAAATGAACAGTCAAACCTTGTTTAATGAACGTCTCCCCCTTCACCAATCGGTTGGTTTACGTCAGTCACGTTGCGAGGTTAGTTATCTCTCCTTCACTGTCCAAACTCTGATCACCCAATATATATTTTTTTTTTTAACATAGTTCACCCCCAAATAAGGCAGGCCGCCACTATAGACGTAAGGGGCTACTGAGAAAAAAGGGAGACGGTTTGGGGGGGGGGGGGGGGGGGTCAACCTAAATTGGGAGCTGTGCAGCGAGATGTCTGTTTATATTAGTTTTAAATTTCTGCATGTCAGTACCGTCGGGGAAACAGGGGCAGGGAGAAAGTTCCAGAGGCCAGCTGCACGAGGAAAGAAGCTATTGGAGTAGAAAGCTCTCCGGCATCTGGGGACCTCCACAGTGAATGGATGGGATTTAGCTGATTGTCGAGTTTGTCTAGTGAATTTATGTCGAGGGGGCATATATATATATATTTTTTAATGGAAATCGCTCTAGACAAGGCATGAAGTCACTTGATGTAAGGAGCTTAAAAAAAAAAACTACTTCAAGGTCAAAAGCTAGCCAACGATAAGTGTTAGATGGATAGATTCCGACCCAGAAAACAGCAATTTTTCCCCCTTTGTCATAAACATCGCTCATGGAATGTGAGGACTGAAAGACAAAATAAGGGAAGCAAGAGTTACGAGGCTGTTGAAAGTAAATCCAAGCCGGATCTGAGGTAGAAACCGGCGGGTAGAAACAGATCGACTCTTCAGCACCGTTCAGTAGGCGAAGACTCTGAAAAAAAAAAAGCTGAAGAGTCAGTCTGCTACTACTAGATGGTTTCTATCCCAGATCCAGCATGACCCGATCGATGAAACCCGGGTATACCCAACAGACACTGTAAATTATATATTTAATATATATAAATAAATACTGACCCAGTGGGTAATGATGGTCTAGTTTATATTTAAAATTTAGTAGTGTCTAAGCACATGGGGTTTGTAAATAATCAAAATACATATACTAGATGATATATTGATTTAAATTAATCAAAATTTGATTATTAATCTATTATAATCTCAATGTGGTATCTAGCTAGAATAACTGTAACTGCATTCATCTAGGATAGGTTTAGCCGGCTCAAAATGAATTCATCGCGGCAAGGCGGTACACCCATGCCAATCAGCAACAGAGTCCTCTACATTCTTCAGCCATTTCCAGTTCCAGTAATGAGCAGCAAAAACACGAGGGCCAGCTCTGTCCGTCTTTATTGTTCCAATCCATGGTCTTCAGTTGGCCGTCTCTCTGCTTCCTCCAGCCAGCAGATGCGATTGGGGCTACTTGCGAATCAATTCCTCCTCAGGGCGTCAAAGAACGTGACCAAACCAGCTCGGTCTCCTTTTCAGAAGAGTCTCTGTGATGCTGGTGGTGTTGCATCTTGCACAGATTATGCGATTTGAGATTTGGTTGAAGAGATGGAAGCATAGGATAAATCATAGAGAGTACATATCCAAGATCTCGAGTGTGTGAAGATCTTCTTTGCGCAGGGGTCACGTCTTGCAGCTGTACAGCAGCTAGAATACATGGAGTTAACAATAAAAATTCTGATCCCTGATATTGTTATGGAAGAGGACTTCCCTTCCAAACTAACATCCCACTCTTCATCTTACTTCCTCCACCTTCCACTCAAATAATGAAAACTTCTCTGTATCATTAAGGTGAAATTAAATTGCCTATATTATATGATACAGTGGGCAAACTGACACGACTATAAGATAATGTATATCCACTGCATGGAGATTCTTCAGGCAGCTATTGACAATTTTACAAAACACAGGGATCCCATGGTATAGGAGAGCGACAGCATATACCACACATGTTTGATCTATAATCTTGTATGGCTGCGAGACGTGATCGACGACGAAACGTCAAAATGACACGATCCTGGCTGCAACACATCGGATGGAGAAAAAATTGCAGCTCTTACTGTAAAGGCTTCCATGAGAAATTGCTTTGTACAGTGACGTTTCAACTGGTACGGCCACGTCACCCGCTGTCAGTCATCCGAAGTGTTTCTCATGTCAATGGCTCAAAATCACGCGATAGGTTGCTTAGACATGGCAGGGATCAGTTGATGACAACCTGCTCTTAGTGGGCGGCACAAGCGAAATGGCAACAGACAAGTTGCAAATCATTCACGAAACGTCGAACCGCAGCATGAGACAAGAAGACGACAAATGAAAAAAAATCATAACGAGCTCGATCCTGTGGAAATTCCAGTTGCTTATTTTTGTTATGCATGAAACAAAAGTTTTTATTTATTTATTTTTTTTAAATAGTCTCTTTCTCACTATAAAAATAATTGTCAGCTAAATATCCTTTACAGCACACTGGTTCTCGTTAAATCACCGAAGTTAAGAGACGTGGAGCTTGGCCAGTACCAGATGGGTGACCATTTGGAAATGCTAGGCACTGTATGTCATCTTTGGGGACCGCTTGTGAATTTGATATTCCCTGTAAACTTCCTCCAGAGGAAGTCGGCATAGCCTGACCAGAGCTAAATACCACACCAGGTATAACTGGTTCGTTTCATAAATATCCTTTAGATAAAACAAATGTCATTTTTAAGTCAACACAATTATCTGCCCTTGAATTATTTTTAAGAAAAAAGATGGACGCTTACTGAACGAATCGCTGTTATGATACAAAGAGTGGAAAAATACTTGTAATTAAAGTTCTAGTGGATAATTTTTTCTACAGTAAGAAAATAACACTGAATAAGTACATAATACTGTTTTTATAAAAAAAAAAAATTTTTCGTACGGCCACTCATCTGCACAAGCACCAATTTTAATTCTTGACAAAGATAATCCCCAATTTATTTATATATTTAAAAGAGAGAAAAAATTTTTTTCTAAAATTACATACTCTTTCCGGAGAGCTTCGCCACATGATTAGGAACAGAACTTCCGTTGTGTGTGGCGATTAGAAGGTTATATTGAAGTACTTGCTAAAGGCAACTTCAGGACTGAATTTGTTTACAGCGCTTGTATTCCCAAATGGTCACCTATTTTGCACTGGCCAGGCTCAATATTGCTTAGCTTATTTATTTGCATCTTTAGCGATCAGACAATCACTTTTTTTAGAAATAGGTGTGGAGGATAACACACTTACAAACATAGGTATGCGTATTATTATTATACAGATTTTTGGGTGCTTGTGTTGTTCAGCGGCCGTATTAAAAAATTATTTTTTTATAAAAGCAATATTATATACTTATTCAGCATTATATTCTTACTCGCTGTACATCATAACAGCGATTCGTTCACTAAGCCTCCATCTTTTTTCTTAAGAAGATTTCAAGGGCAGATAATTCGAAATCTTAAGAAAGAAGATGGAGGCTTAGTGAACGAATCGCTGTTATGATACGCAGAGTGGAAAAATACTTGTAATTAAAGTTCTAGTGGATAATTTTTTCTACTTTTTTGTACAGTGAGTAAGAATATAATGCTGAATAAGTATATAATATTGTTTTTATAAAAAAATAAGTTTTTTAATACGGCCGCTGAACAGCACAAGCACCGATTTTTGTTTATTAATTCTGTGTCAGATTTTTATTATGTGTAGAACATTTTGTGATGGAAACAGTGTTAAGCAAGAACATAAGTCAATCGTGAGACTGCGTACGTCTGGTTGACAACATAAGAATGTGTCAAAATCTCATCTGGGCCTCACTTCTCCATATTATATGAAGTATTCTTGAAGTTATGCCATGAAAACGTTAACTTAAAAACTTTATCGAATTAGGCTGAACTTTTAAAGCGCATCTGATCGATATGTCAAAGTTATTGCCAAAGGTATGACTTTCACATTTTCTGTAACCTTGAAAGTTCACCTAGATATCCCAAAATTAAATCGGTTCTAAGTGGGACAATGGCCGATATTTTGACCAAGTTTGGGGACGATTGTTCAAGTGATTTGGACGCTAGGCCGTACATAAACTAAACATAATGAAAAACTACTAAACTTGACTGAAAATATAACCTCCGCCTTGGTGGAGGTAAAAAGCAGAAGTAAAACTTTCATTTGGTTGTCATGAACAGATTAATCACTTTCACTTTATTTTTTATGGTAAAAATTTGTTTCAGTTTATGAAGAAATTACGTTTACGAACAATATTTTGAAATCAATGACGTTCATTAACTGAGGTTTGATTGTACTCTTTTCTTTCTCTTTTTCTTCCATTTTTTTCCCTAATTAATCTGTAAATTGAATTGAAGGAAGCTAATAAAGTTTATGATGATTTTAAAATTTATTTTAACCTTTCGAGGAAAAATATTTTATTTAATATTATTGACATAACAACTGATTTCTCCGGATGTGGATTATTATAGAAATGGGTAAATCGTCAGTGATTGTGCAGGAGTGTGTTTTCCCTCTAAGTTGATACGAGATAGTTATTTTGCAACCCTTATGAAATAATGCTTTAAACGATTCTCATCTATTGAAAGCAAAAAAAAAAAAACTTTCTATATTAAATTATATAGATATTAAACGGTGGCCTAAGAAAGTTCACCTGGTTTCCAGCTAGAACTGAAACCCGTATGCAAATGTGTAGCCAAAAATGTTTGTATAAACTTTTATACCAAATAAATATACAGCTCTATTTATTATTGAGCTTTTTATATAAACACAGTAAGGATTATACCCTGTGGACATAAATTTACATGGATCACACACACACACACACACACATATATATATATATATATATATATATATATATATATATTAAATATAATTATCCAGAGACAAGTGTTTTGTCGCCTTTTCGACTCATCAGTGTGGCTAGACACATCAAGATTCGAAACATAGACCCCAGTGTTAGCTATCAAATCTGGCACTTATAGTAGAGAGAAATTATATTGTGTTTAAATGGGATCATTCATTTATTTTCATTTTTTGCAAACCAGGCGATGAATGCTTGCTAGAACGGAAATGCAATATAACATCAATTGTATATGAGGCCAAAATAACATCCAACATGCTTAACCAAATGAACCAGACATATATCAGGATGACAAAGGTTTTTTGGGTTGTTTTTTTAAACAATGGTTCCATGCCCACTAGCATTGGCCAGTAGAACATGGGAACTACAGGACAGCAATATTCCTTACTCCATCAAATGGGGTGTTGCAGAACAGCAGGAAGCATACACCCCAGAATTGAAGAAATGCAATATTGTATCGCCGAGAAGCTGAGAATCTTAAGAGCAGTAACAGCAGCACTCACCGCTAACCTTAACCTTAAATTGGAGATCTTCACATGTCCACATAAAAGGGCCCACCTACTAGTGAACTGGAGCAAAACTATTAAGTCGCCCCACCCCATATGTTCACCCTGGCAGGGGCACCAGATTACACATACTCTAGTACACCCACATACATTATAACCATATAATTATATATATTTTAAAATTTATTTTTATTTTGACTACTACTTATGAGATTAATTTATATTACAATTTATATTACAAAGCTTTATCCAGATTTATATATAATTAGGCTCATCTAAAAACAGCTGTGACTAATTAATTCAGCTTATCAATACTTGTCGAAATTATCTCCCTTTGACTAATCTTTCTTCTAGTAACTTTATACATCGAATCCCAAAACATAAACAGTGACGACACATGCGTCTTCAGTCTACACTAGATATGACCACAATTATAAGAAATGAAACCCATGTAATATTTAACAATCGATTTAATTACCTGTCTATTTCGAGACTATTAGTTTACTTATTTTTAAATTTAATTTTAACCCATTTTCAACTAGATATTTACTGGTTTTTGATCAACTAGTTCTTAGAGAACGTCATTTTTTTCTGCAATCTAGCATTGGATTGTCATGATGACGATTGGATTAGACACATTATTACTGTGTTCTGCTGCTTCTTAGTTGTGCCTAATATATGAAACCCGAGGTATGGCATATCCAATCATTCAATAAATGTATAATACTGAAATATATATATGAGAGAAAGAGTTCTTAAATAATATTGTTGATAGGGAATGTCTTAATTTCTTCAGTAACTGTAATATCGTGAAGAGTTGGCTTGATATTAAATCATATGAAACTAAAATTGCATTTATTTAAGCAGCATATATTAACTTTTTATCGATTAACAAATATCTGGATTAGGAAGAGGAAGTTTCACTAAAGCTTTTCTACATTGAATACACTAAGAAAAACCCAAGCAACCGCCAATACATTGGAGAGGTTGTGAGAAAATGATCAACTATCTCCCAACGGAGTTCTTCCAATCCCAAAACTTTAAATAGAAATTGTTGTCGTCATGATGATATTTTGGTGTTTAAGGTGCTGCAAGTGCCCCGAACTCCAGGGTGGGCAACACCAGGCCATGTCTCACGCCTGCTTTCTATGTAGTCCAATCCAAAGGGTTGATATCGGTCATGCTGCATGCAGTCAAATCACTTATGTACTAAGTCAGGTCTTTCTTGGTCTACCACGCTCACTAGTGTCTGGGGTATGCAGGCGTGTTATGGAGTTGATGCAAGAGGTGGGTACACTGTACATGGCCAAACCACCTGAGATGCCGAGCGCATCCATCCATTCATATCCCATAATGCCAATGGACGTCGTCAGGGAGTCAGGCAGATACTCTCTGTCATAACTTTTCAGTGGGCATGGTAGAACCTGGTGGAACTCATGTCTTCTCCAGGCCACATACAACACCTAGTATTCTCAAATGGTCACCCATTTAGTACTGGCCTGACTCAATATTGCTTAACTTTGGTGATCTAACAGGAACCGGTGTGTCAACGTGATTATGCCGTATAAGACATCCAAAATCCCAAGCTTCTGATGAGGCACGGTTGAGGGATTCTTTCCTCTAGTTTGCTGTTGTGCATCCACCTGATAATTGCACAGTCATTATGCCTAAGCCGTTGCAGATTAGAAGTGCTTGGGGCCCAAGGACCGGATGATGCTAAATAGTAGAAGGATGAAAGTGGGCCAACAGCACTGAGTACTCCTGTTGCCTTACATAACAAATCATTGAACATATCCAATGTGGGTTACCTGTTTGAACCTCTGTGATCTGACCGAAAAGAAACGCATAATAATGCTCTTTTAAGAATGAGCCATTGGCAGATGGTTATTAAGATTAAATTAAACTTCATTTCACTACGCTATTTTATGTTTAAATCGCAGTACATGAACTTAACTTCCACGTATTTACTCTCGTGAATGTGGACAAAAGCCGGTTTAATAAATTAATGTAGTTATACCATTCTCTATTCTTTCTCACTTTTCAATTTCTCTTCCCAAAATGTCACAAATGTCCATTTTTCGTGCCATAATAAAATTTTGTACCATGAAAAATCTATTAAAAAATTAAACTTTATATTACTTTAGTTTGTTGAACCTTTGTTCCAGCAATAGTAGTAACAATATCACCACCATAGAAACAATCTCTGCTATCATCATCATCGTCATCATCCGGGGTGGGCAACACCAGGTACAGTGTCTCACCTGTTCTCCATGCACTCCGATCCATAGGGTTGATACCAGTCATGTTGCAAGCAGTCAAGTCATTTTGTACACATTCAAGTTAGGTTTTCCTTGGTCTTCCTCGTGCCTGGGGTATCCATACATGTTATTGGATTGATGTAAGATATTCAATGTTTATTAGTTGAAATACTTAATACTGATTGGTCAATTCTATCAAAATACTTAATCTCGATTGGTTGCCTATATCAAACTTCAACCAATCGGAAAGAGTTTGCTTTGGGAGTTGAGCACCAGTTCTGCATCTGTTATTTAAGTAAAAACCCAAACACAGCTGCCAGTGAGACTTAGCTTACCAAATGAACCCTTGTCAATCATAAGACTACTACACAGATTTCTTGCAGGCAACTAAATCTAGCTGTGGCCGCTTGTCTACTGACATCTCAGCACACAACACAAGTCGGTCATGGACTACTAAAATATAGCAACAACTTATACTCAGTCTCATAAACTCCCACAAACACAAGTCGACACACATACGGACAAAAGCAACACTTCTTCATCTAGACTCTCTGTGTTTAAACTATGCTTGCATCCCCGAACAACCACCTACTCCGTTAGTGTCTCTACATCTGAACTAGATTCTCACCTCTCAAGTTCAGGATTTCAGCTAAGACTAACTGTGTCATTCGACCTGTCTCAATCAAACTCTTGTCACTGATCTCTCTCAATAGATTTCCCCAAAATATATTTACGCTCGACTGGAAATCCTAGATGCACGATTTTTCTCAGCTTACTTCCGCTGGAAACAAGATACTTTCTTCTGTAATTCTCTATCTTGACCCCCCCCCCCTCCGCGGCTAGCTGCTCGTAGCGTCACTTTGTCTGTGTGGCACAATTGATTTGTCATTTTCATATTGTCATTCATTTCCTAGCTAATCTCTTGCGGTGATCCTGGTTGTGGGAGTGGGGCAGTCTATAGTATCACATTTGAACTCTTTTCTTAACTTTAATTTTGGTTGTTCCATCAAGACATAAAGTTGATATATTATGTATGGATAGACTTTTTTACTTTTGATAAATGCTATTTTCTTGACAAGTTATTGCAGGAGTACCTATTATTTCTTAGAAAATTTATAGGAATCAATAATTTTTCTCTCCTTTTTTCTCCCCCTTTTTCTCTCACCTTTTTGCATGTCTCGATTGAATAAGTTTCTTGTTATCCATCTCTCTTGTCATTGAACAGGTGAAACAAAGGTGTGAAGTGTTGGAAGAACAATTAGTTGATCTTGTAGTTATTGCCATGGAAAGATCTGAGAATGAAGACGCCAGCAAAGATGACAGTGGTTTTGGACAGTTGTTATGGCAACATCTGGGTAGTCAATTAATCTTTTTTGTCCTTTTCCAATTTGTCAGCTTCCCACATATGGTGATGTCACTTTATGAGAAGGTAAGTCCAAAAACTTTGCGTAATATTTCCATCAATTTTTTTTTTTTCCTAAGGGTTTAGCATTGATGCCTGTACCCAAAATGCAAATGAAACTCCTGCTCCTACCCCTGAATCCCATATAAAGTGTTAATCGACTTTTTACTATTTATTAGTATTAATTATTGCATTCTTTAATTATTAAAATATATAAATAATGAACATTTAAATGTTTGTATTTCATAACCAAGAGTATCTTCGCAGCAATGTATGTACATAGAAGCAAGGATTTTTTAATCTACTTCATATGCAATTTGCATACGAAGTAGATTTTTATATGCAGCTTTTGTTTATGAAACTATACTGGTCAATCAAATAGGGGGAATCTCACTTTACTTTATATATAAGAAGACTAGCTATCCCTACCCGGCATTACCCAGGTGTCTTTTTACCTATGTTTTTGTTCTTTTTTTTCCTGTGCCCATTGTTTTTTATTTTTAATAATTTTTAAAAATAGAATTTTAAAGTTGAATTTAATTATTACAGTATCATTTGGTCATTCAATTATTAATCAAATCAAATTTGTTATAAAACTATAACTAATTTTATTAGAATAATGGGCGATTTTTACTATATCTAACAGAATAAAAAAGGGGTGAAAAATACAAAGAGCAAAGAGGCAGTAAATAAATGTTACCAAAGGCAAGATAAGTTACTCTTTTACCTACCTGGATAAGGTTTTTTGTATTGTAACTTACTTTAAAGCGGTTTTTAGTTCAATAAAAAAAAATGTTTTTTCAAGTCTGCATGTGAAGTCTCGATAATCGCTAAAAAATCGAAAATCAAACAAAAATACTGGTAATAAATGCCACCAATCGTGCAAAAATGTCATGTTCAACCGAGCTGTATACATTTATTACTTTTTTTTTCCTTTAGTTGAAAGATCGGAATTTGAAACAGGGACGCGATCATTTAATGTGGATATTGCTGCAGTTCATCTCGGGGAGTGTCCAGAAGAATCCTGTAAGTCGCTCTGAATGCCAATCCATTTTCTTTCTCTCTCTCCATAAATTCTGTTTAATCAAATTTTTTCTTGAAGCTTTTCGTACACTAACCAGTTGGTATACATCTCTATCACCAACTAAATGTATTAATTGTCTTGGCTTTTTGATAATATATTTTATCAAATAGATTAATCACTTACTATTCTAATTTTATTATAAAAAACAAAATTACTATTATAAGCGAGTTCATTTTCGGTGAATTGTCTTCGAAGATCTTTCAACTCGCATTCATCAGGGGAGTATGGTCGGAATTTAATTTGAACATGGAAACAAAATTATACGTTCAAGGAAAGCTTTACAATGTTCATAAGATTCAGATGTATAATTTTTATGTTTTGGAATTTTTAAGACTAGGATTGGTAATTTGGATTATTCGGATTACTATTGTCGTCTTGGTTGTTATATTCACAGCATTTCGGTCAATGTAACCGCCAATCTTCAGATGCATCTTTTGGAACTTAGGAAGCTTTTCGAACTCAGGAACCTGTACAGAATTTCGAACTGAACCCTTCATTTAATCCACAGGGATAGTTTTCTTACTCGTTAGCTATGTTTTTTGTAATTTATTTAAATATTTTTAAACAGTTTACAAGATATTACATATATATATATAATAATAATAATCCAGGTAAAACATCCACAGGGTAGTAATCCAAAGAATTTCAACCGGGTTTATAAAAAGAACTCAATATCAAATAAAGCTTTTATATATGGCTATTTTTATTTACAGACATGTACAAAATCTGCGACACTGGCATGTCGATGTTATCGATCAACAGCTATTATAAACTGAGATCTCATCAGGCAGAGGTAGAATCCAATCTTAACCTTAGATCATATTTGGAAAGAATGAAATGGAGAAAAAAGAAAAGAAATTAAAAATTTAAATTTGGAAAGTCACGTGGTTGGGACCGTTAAGAATTAAAATAAAAAAATTAAAAAAATAATAAATAATAATGTCAAAAAAAAAAAAATATTAATATAATAAAGTGAAAAGAAAGAGAAATAATAAAAAAATGTATATGTATATATTTTAATACTACACATCTAAACAAGATTGTTTAAGGCTCCCAAAATTCATACTAGAATTATCCACATGGACCCGTGTTGCAACTGGTTATTGGTTAACAATCAATTTTAAGTGACAGTCTTCTAGAGAAGAATAAATTAACACTCCTACCTGGTATATCATGGCTGACAAAATGAATACAATCTCTCATCGATTAAATAAATGCTTCAGTTCAAAAGTCTGTACCGGTTCTAGAGTTTGACAAAGATTCCCAAGTTCGAAAAGATGCACCTGAAGAAGGTCAGAGGTTAGATCAGCCAAAACTTGAATATACTGGATAATACCTATAATTTTGATCTCTCCAATTCCACTTAAATTCTAATCTTACTAAAATGAGCTCACTTTTATTGGTTATTTTAAAATATGGAATCTATGAATGTTTAGTTCAAAAAGTTATACACTTTTTCTTTTTCACATGTTCAATAGCTCACATGACTCAAAATAAATTTATCTATTAAAGGTTGTATTATTAAATGTACTGCACACTAGGGTAGGTCAATTTCTCAACTTTTTTTTTTAATATCAAATATTTCCATGTGGAGAAAGTTGGTTATTGGTCAATGATGAGTCTTGACACCAAAAAATAAATTTTTAACTTGCATCCATTTTGAAGCAATTATTTTTAAAAATCATTTAATAAGAAACGCTGGAAACGTATACTAATAGCTGCTCAAGACCAAGGCCTACTTAAAAATGGATTTAAGAAAATGGCTGGTCTACAAAAAACTGACCAGTGCAGGTTCTGCCATTGAAAGTCCAAGCCACCTAATGTCTGGATGCAAGATCATTTTGGCTGATGGTCATTACACTGCCCGCCACAACAAAGTATATAAATACCTACATTGGAAGATCTGCGGAGAGATGCAGCTTGAAAGATCACTGAACATCTGGGAACATGAACCCTCACCCATAACATCGAATGGAAAAGTGACAGTGTTCTATGATAAAGACATACAGGCGGGCAGATACATAAAAGACAAGGCCATCAAACCAGACATTGTCATCTCGAACAAACTAGAAAGGACTGCTCTCATCATTGATATAACCGTCCCAAACGACTATGGTCTCAATAGAGCCAAATGGGAAAAAAATAACAAAATACCAAGACCTCAAAAATGCTTTAAAAATAACATGGTCCCTCGACGAAATAAACATCATACCGGTTGTAGTGGGGGCAACTGGTCTAGTGAAAAAAAATCTAAGAAAATACTTAGACACAATCCCCGGAAGACCAAACTGTAGGAAAGTACAGATAGCAGCCCTAAAAGGAACAACATCTATCCTTTAAGAGAGCCCTCGGATATAAATTTTACTCATAGGGAAATCAAGTGTTAGCCTTAAGAGGGAGCCCCTTGATCTCTTTAGATAAACTAAATTAAAATGATAAAAAAAAGAAAATCTTCATATTTAAAAGGTTTTGTATAAATGGAAATATCTTTGTGACTACAAGGGCTGAGCTTGTGAACATTCGTGTGTCGATTGTGGTACTAGTCCTGAATATTGCCTATAATTTGATTTGAAAATGCAACAAAATGTTGAAGTCATTTTAAAAAAAAGAAAAGATAGTCATTTTTCTGTCTTACTTAGCCCTTAAATTCTTTATTTTTTTATATTGGTTTGACATTAAAGATACTGATTATCTTTTTAGCGGGTGTGCTAATGCAACATCATACTAATACCTACTCACAATTGGCAACAGGCTCGTTGCTGTTTGACACATTTTCGTTGAATATTATATTAAATAGGCATTTTGTTTTATTGAATGTGTCATATTTGAAACAAAAAGCATTTAAGAGGTTAAGTTTCATTTTTATTTTGCATACTTGTATAAATGTAAGTTCAGTAGGCCCCCTCCATTCGCAGGGCTTACGTTACAGACACACCTGCGAAAATCTGCAAATAGATTTTGATACCTCAAAGTACCCTAAAAATCAGGTTTTTGTATATTAGCATGTTTTTATTTGCATGAAAACCAACAAATTAGCCTAGATTAGCCCTTTTCTGCTTGCAAGTTGTTGTTTTTTTTTTTTTTGTTTAGTATTTCGGTTTTGTATGAAGTTCGTGAAAATTTATAATACCAAGGCTTTTGTATGAGCCGCATTTAATATGAATCCTACGGAATAATTTGCGTTTTTTGTCATATTGGCCTTAGTTTGACCTAAATGATTATCATATTTGTCAGTTTTATCGAATTTATGAAGAAAAAGTCAATGCTTATGCTGAAAATCCGCGAATTTGTGAAACCGTGAATCGTGAGCCCGCAAATAGCAAGGGATTCACTGTATCTTGAAAACTACAAGAGCTGTGCTTCTGAAAATTGGTGTATCAATTGCTACTCTAGTCTTGGATATGTGCCTACAATTTGTATTGAAAATACACAAAAATGTTTAAAAATAAATAAATAAATAAATAAAATGGTTGTCATTTCTTTTTCCAGTGCTTCATGTGAGATGATTTTTAAAACTAATTTCTCAAAAGTTAGAAATTTATTTTTTGGCTATCAGGACTCATTAACCAATACCCAACTTTCTCTACACGGACATATTTGATATTCAGAAATAAAAAAGTTGAAAATCTACCTATCTAAGAATGGATTTAGGCTCAAAGGTGAGCAGGTAGGAATTGCCATCTTGAATCCCCCGAAAATGAGGGCATTTACATTTTTAAAGAGTGAAAACTTAAAGAGAACCTATCTTCTTCAGTGATGAAATGAACTCTTTGCTAGTTATCGTTTCTTTTGCATTTGTTCTTTTTAATTTCAGGTAGAAACATGTATATTTGTTTGAAACATGTGCACCTAATGGATTTGAAGTTTCTTGGAAAGATAAACGATAAATGTCTTTTATGATGATGCATTACTTTGAACTGTTTACCAGATTTAAAGGTTTTCAATTTGGGTAGATGTTGGAGAAAAAGATTAGTGGTGTAATATTCCTGTATCTGAGTTAAGGATGTTAGTGTGTACCCCTACCACTAGGTCTCCTTTTCCAACATCAGGGTTTTGTATTCCAACCTTCCAGGGGTGAAATTCATTTACAGGAGACCAAACTTAATTTGATGTTCCTGTGCAAAACCGGCATTGGCTCATCAAGTCCTAGCGATGACTTATAAATGAGGTTATTCCAGTATGACACTTCCCATAACACCATGAACATGGAATCTATGCTTACATCAGGGACGGCTTTCTATATGGTAGGGACATATCTAATGAAAACCGAGTTACGATTTACATGTTTTCGTGTAGCTCTTATACACAGCACCTACTTCATCTATGTCCTTTATCGTCCCCACAATGAAGGAGTTACTATCTTCAAAAGAATCGCTGAAAAAATTGACTAGATCCTGTCTGTTCATCTTTCTGCCGATATCCACATCTGTGGTCCCTTCAATGTCCACAATATTGAATATCGTCTATTCTAACAGAACTGATGATGAAGAAAGGTTTTATCATGACTTTTCCCTGGCCTATGAGCTGACCTCGATTGTCGACAAACCCATTCACATACATAATAGTGATTATTTACCTCCCTCCCACCCGCAGGATGATGTGACACAGGGTCAGAAGTCAGATTTAGTGAGCCAGTGCATTAGAGGTAACCCCGTTGGCATTCCTTGGTTGGGGCACCTCAGGCAGTTAGTTTATTGCTAACTCCACCCCAAAGATGGGAGGGTAGACTTCCTAGGACTACCCAGAACCATACCTCAGATCGACAGAATTAAGACTACCATCAGTCATAATGGCCAACCTCCGTCAGACTGATTGTCGAGAACGAATCCTCGACATGGTAAGAATGGTGTCTCTGACTTTCATAGTATGACTGTTATTGCTCATACCTGATACTAGCAAACACTTTGCAAGCCTTCTTGATCTTTTCGTGGCAACTTGCCCTAAGCAGTGCACCTCTACTGTTCTGCCCCTTCTGGAATCTTCAGATCATTTAGTTGTCTCCATCAAGATCAACTCTAAGCTCAGAGAAATCTGATGTCTTTTTCCATCGCAGAGTGTGCCAATATTTAAGGGCCAATTGGGATAGCTTTAGATCTTTCATCTAGGAAATTCCTCTTCATTACATTTACTTTTAATACATTTAAAACCAAACTTCTCTCTTTTCACCACCAACGCTCAGATCCTCACTTTGCCCCAGTTGAAATGAATGGCTCTCTTCTTGGGGAAGCCCCCTGCTTTGATAAACTTTTAGTACTGACTTTCACTCCAGACCTGAAATGGAAAACTTACATCAAATCTGTTGTTAAGGTCGCTGGAAAAATGGTTGAATGATTCTACTGCTCCAGAAAGTATCTCATTCCTGACGCAATTCTCTACCTTTTTTTTTTTTCTTAATGGAAATCGCTCCAGACGAGGCATGAAGCCACTTGATGTAAAAAAAACTAACAAGAACGAAATATGATTATCGCAAAGACAGGAGATACCTTAAAATGACCAATGCTATAGGTAGGAGGAAAACAGTCAGCAGGAAGAGAGTTTCACAAACCTGCAGTTCTTGGAAAGAAGCTACTGAAATAGGAAACTGTATAAAAATGAGGTATCAAAACAGCGAATTGATGGAGACCACTAGACCCAGGAGCTGGAACAAAGAAAGCAGGGAATAGATCGCAATTCTGAAGAACACCTGCCATAACAGTACTTATAGAAAAGACTGAGACTAGCAACATCACGTCTGTGAGAGAGACGGTGTAGAGAAGAAGAAAGGGTGGGGCCAATCAAATTACAGATACGTTTCTGCACCTTACCAAGAACCCTCGAATGGGATTGTATAAGAGTCAAATATGTCATAAGATGGAGTACTGTTACCACATCTGGGGAGGTGCTGCTCAGAGCACTCTTTCCTGCCTTGACAAAGTACAGAATCGACTTTGAAATCTAGTGGGGAATGTTCTCTTTTCACTGCAACTCTTTTTCACAGAAGAGATGTTGCTAGTCTTTCTCTACTCTATCGTTATTTTTATGGTATGTGCTCGACTGAGCTCCAATCTCTGCCCCCCCCCCCTGTAAAACATTCACAGCAAAAACTAGTCTAGCTACAACTGTAAATTTCTTCCTCACTGTACCTAAAACCAAATTGAACTTCTATGAGCAAAGTTTCTTTCCAAGAAATACTCAGCTACTTCCCTAGCTGACTACAACATGGTCGTTTTGAAGCCCAATGTTAAAATTTTTTTGTTGAGCCTTCCTCATAAATGATCAAATTCTCCCCAGTTTCAACTATCATTACCAATCCTCATTCACATCACATTGTATATTTTATCTGAAACAGAATATTACAGCATTGTAATTTAGGTCTTAAGTTTAGAATGTGAAGAAACTGAATTAGGAAAGTGAGACAGAACGATAGAGAGAATTAAAAATAGAGGGAAAAAAATCTATGGGTAAAAATTAGTGAATTTATCATGTTTGAGAAAAAAAAAATTTTTTAAAGTAACCAGATCTTTCTGGAAAATATCTCAACTAAATAAGTGTTACACTCTTCAAAATCATGTTAATTGAATTTCACAGAGACGTTTATGGTGGGGTTTGTTCTATGGGTCATCTGATTTCAAACGACCTAAAGTGAATATCTTGTGTCGTCCCTTTATTGGCATCATCTTTTTAAATTTACCATGAATTTATGTCCTTAAAGCTTTAATTTATTTGTACTCTTTTTATTTGTTTTATAAAAACTTGTATTAATTTAAGAGTGACATAGTTTGCTTGAAGCATTGTGTATAGCAGAGATGCTGATACCTACACATCCTGAATGCATAAAAAAAATCTAAAAAGACGCAGTAAAAACTTATCCATACGTTCCAAGGATGCAAGTCCATTTTTTTTTGTTAAAAAATAACAATACTTTGTAATGTACAAAACCCTTCAGGAATGTGTTCTTTTTTGTCTCTTTTTTTTTTTTTTTTTTTTTTCTGTTTTTCCTTTTTTTCTTCATCTCTTTTTTATTCCCCCATAATTTCAAGCTCACTATAAAGACAGTCCACCCAACCTACCTGTTAGTTTACTCATTATGTAATTCCAACCATGGACACACATCCATTTGTCCAAACCGCCATCTTTGTTTTCCCAGCCAATAACCAACAGCAAGGAAGATCACTCTAAAAACTTATCACAAAGGAATAGAACTCTTATATCTCAATACAAGGGAGATAATTTAACACTACCCATTGGTTTCTTTGTAACTGATGAACACTTTAATTTTGTGACAAGAATAAGTGAAATACATTTCAATATTTTCTTAGAAATTACACTGAATGGGGTACAAGGTGGATGCTAATGGTTTAACTTTCATCAAAGAAAGCTTTCTCATCCTTTTAGCTTCTCCCAGCATTTTTAATCTCTATGTAAATTTGCATTGTGTCGTCTTCACTTAAGTTTTTTCATCTGATTTTATAATAAAAAACTTGGCATGTTTATATAGTTTGAACAAGCCCAGGTATAGAGAATGGATTCTTTGTGAGTGTACAGGGTTCGCGAAATTGAATTTATTTGTCACCGGTCCGAAGAGAGTGAGAGGAGAGTGAAACTATCTGGTCGAATTTTTATGGATCCCACTGGTGAACGATTAATACCTGACGTCTATCTTGCAGGTTTCATTCAATAAAATAACTGCATATACAGTGACTGTATGTGCAAAGATAATGTTGAATATACAGTAGCTACTATGGCCAAACATAATTTTATTTTGTGAGAACAAAGTAATAAACGAGTATTAGTCAAACAAGTGATTTTGAAACCTGTAAAACTGTCGATTAGAAATTAATTTCTGGTTTAAATTAAAGTTTAAAAGCATGTCAAGTAATTTAGTTCATTTGTGCTTCTAATTGAAAAAAAAGAAAACATTATTCTACCTGCGTCCCTTTCATATCAAAGAACCGTTTTTATCCACTCTCCAGACTTAACGAGTTTGTTTTTTAAGCAATAACTGTGGTATCAGCATTGTTATTTTAAGATCAACCAGACTTTTTAACAAGAGACCTTTTTTTTCTTGTTTTTTTTTTTTTAATTTTTATTAAATGTAACAATGCTATGTAGATTGAATAATCGGTTAATTCTTATTTCAGTCATGTAAATTGTTTAGAGTGAAATGGGTTTTGGTATGATTTGGGCATTATTCCCAAACAACTCTATTTTCTAGTTTACATTTGTGGTGCCAGAGTGAATTAAAAGATCACAAAACTCCAATATCCGTCTCATATCGTTTACACTTTTAACGCTTAAAAGGTATTTTTTTTATCTTAGTTTATATTTCAGTTAAAACTAAAATTAAGATTTCAAAGGCAATTCTTATTTTTTGAATAATCACTGTTTTTAATAAATTTTTACTGAAGTTAAAGTTGGCTTTTACGTTGTGGGCTTTTTATTTTCATCATCATCTGATTTATTTTTAACATGCCTTTGATTAGTCCGCTATAAGAGGGTGGGGTCTGTCTGTCAGTCTTGATCGAAATCCTCCTCCCCAGGCTCGACGGTCGCGAGGATCTAAGTTTTCAATCCAAAGGGTCTCCCCAAAAAGCCAATTTTCTCCAATCAGTTGCTCACAAAATACACATGGCTTCATTTTTCAGAGGAAAATTTCATGTACTGTAAAATATATACTTACATATATATTAAAAAGAGATTCTAAATATGCAAAATCTTCAGAATGATGCAATGTGATTCCTGTTAAATGATTACATTTTTTTTTTTTAATCTATTAAATGTGGATATGTGTTTACATATTTGCTTATCTTCTTCCCCCGAGATATTTAAATTTGTGCTCAGATTACTACATATATTCCCCTGACATACCCGCAAATTACAGGTCTTCTCGTCTTTTGCCACTTTTTCGACTTGTCACTCTTGATAAAGCCTTCGTAAGAGTTGGGCGAAACATTGATTTATTTTACCCATTATTTATCATATTGTCTGAATGGAAGACCACACTTACAAGAAGAAATTGCGAAAATATACATGTATTTTATAACAGGTTCTAAGTAAGCAAAAATCTTATTCAGAATGAGTCAAGGTGATTGCTGGTAAATGAATACAAACTCTGAATGCCTTGCTTGCTTACTCTGGGCTTGGATTTATTGAAGCAACTAACTTGGTAAACATCCACAAAATTATTAGCCAACAACTCTGAGCACTTTTTTATTTCCATGTATCTAACACTCGTGGACATTCTTACAAAGTCCGAAAATAGCACAGCTCCCATGACTTTCGGAAACATTTCTTCACGCTCAGAGTTGCTGAAGCATGGAACGAACTACTTGCATAAGTTGTTGGCTGCAGAGACACTGCAGTCTTTAAAACTAATTCTTCCCGAAATTCACCCAAACTGCACCTAATGCCCCCCCCCCTCCATACATATTCACACGTGTACATGCACTTTTAATGTAGAGTTGTGAAAACTCTACACAATGATTTCATTATTATTAGTTTATAATTGAGTAGTGGCTCTACAGTACCTGGGTATGTCAATTTCCGTCTTTACATAGTTTCTACCGCTTTATAGCTTGTACAAAAAATAAAATATTAAAGATTTTGTAGAAAAAAGAAATGTTACTTATTATTTGCATGAGAATAAATAGCAAAGATGAATGTATTTACGTATTATTATTATTGGCAAAAAAAACATTAGAAATTATTTTTTTAAACAAAAATAATTTGTTTTGAACTAATGCTGAATACCCTTTATTATTTTGAGGATTATAGAAAAAAAAAAAGGATCACTTTGTTTTAAAAAAATTTTTTTTTTTTATGTTATGTTAATTTCTTTAACTTTAAAGCATGTATCCAGTTTTTTAAAAATTCTTTAGACTTGCGTGAGATTCAAACTTAGGTATTGACACCATAAAAACTACTGCCTTAGTAATGTGTACTCTGCCTATTACTTTTAGCCAACCAATCACAAACTCACAAAACCTCATAGCTTTTTAATGATACATAGATTACATGACTATTATTATAACAACAACAAAAGACACCTAAAAACTAAAAATTCTATGAAAAATATTCAATATTCAAAACCTTATGACAGCAGTTTCTGTAGTTTAGATATGGATAGATTCCGAGGTTGCCAGATTAACTTTTGCTTTTAATCTCACTCAGTTTCTCAAATATTTTTTGAAAGCATGAATAGATGTGAATACTTTGAATGTTAATTTGAAATCAACTGATAAGAAGTTTAATTTTTTTTTTTTTTCAACTTTATTTTGATATCAGTTCATTTTTACATGAAACATTGGTAAAAGTGTAGTTTTGTGATACGTCTTAACCATACATTTCTTAAGAGTCATTTTTTTCTTAATGTACTTGTTCATGCAAATATTTGCCATAAACCGTCCTCATAAGTAATCAAATTGTTTATTGCATTCATCATTTTCAATCCTTTAATAACATTCTTCATTATTCAACTGACAATCCATCCATCTCATTAACCCTTATCCTCGAGTAATTTTTGGCCTTTATAAGTGGTGACTCATTTGTATAAAAAAAGAGCCCCACCATCTGATATAGTTTATGGTCACATCCAGCACCCACACTACAAGTGTTTTTTTATGACAAAGGATGAAATAATTAAAAAAAAACAAATATAGATTAATTATAAGACACTGAAAATGTATTTAAAGTTTTAAAATCCTTTGCGGTTTTAAAAGAATAATTGAAGTCCTAGATTCATTCAGCAAAGCATAGAAAAAAGATTGAACTGGCAGTGGCTGACAATTGTGTTTAATCAAAATTGTTTTACTGAAAGAATGTTGCTTAAAATACACACATTTCATATATATAGCAGGAGCACTCAGTGTTGCCTGGGAATGAAAGTAGTCCTTATATATTATTAGAAGACAAAATCAAAACCTATCATCATCCATTTTATTGTCTTATTTTCCTCGGTCAGTCTCCAAGCTTGATGGTCTTGGGGATTGATTCTGTTCAAATTCCACTGTCTAAGATCCTTGTTGATAGTTTAAATGCAAGTTCAAACTTTCCTCTGGCCTTCCACCTCAACATCTCTTCATTTTCTTATCTAAGAGTTGCTCCTCTCAACATGGCCAACCCAATGTAGCCGACTTATCAGCAGGAGTTTATTAAGCTTTGGTATATTCAGTCTCGCCAAAAGAGTTGCTATATACTCTCTCCCTGGTAGTGAGAATGATAGCATCTGACCTTAAGCCAGAAAAAATATTTCAAATACGTGATTGGGTTGGGACCCTAATCCTCTTCAAAGTAGGCCCCTTGTGCTTGCACACACTTAGCCCCTGGTGATACCAGATCAGGCTGCCCTGTGGCTCCCTGAGACGAAATTCACCTACATTGACGTTTTTTTTTTTTTTTTTTTTTTTTTTTTTTTGTAAAACTTAATTATGTTCTACAAAACCAAAAACAAAAACAACAGCCCCTCTCCCTTTCTCCCTCCCCTTTTTTATTTTATTTTTAGAACTTGAAGCATAAATCTTTTACTATAATGACCAGATTCGGCATTAAATAACCCAAAAAGGGTTGATATGCCGTAAAACAAAACTACCAAACCAAAAACGATGATTAAACATTTGAAGATATAAAGAACTTGAAGCATAAAAAATTTTACTATAATGACCAGATTCGGCATTAAATAACCCAAAAAGGGTTGATATGCCGTAAAACAAAACTACCAAACCTACCACACTTAGCCCACCGATCCATCCACTGCCGGTAACACCTCTAGAAGTCTTCTTTTGGAATGATGTTCCAAAATGTTTTCTCGAATATTTGGAAATTCGAAGTACTGTTTCTTTCAAACGAACATACACATCCAGACTTTTAGTATTATACTAGAATACCCGTCCCAGGGTGGGTAAAATTAATTTCCCAAACAGAATAGTTTTGCACCACTTTTACGTCGCCTTACGAAGATAGAAAAAAAAATCCAGTGATTGTGAGCCGCATTATTTTTAACCGTGGCAACAAGGCCATTATTATTTTCATATTAATCTGGTGAAATTGAGCTTTAACGGTCCTGTTGAAATCAGTGTTAGTGGTACCCTAATTGAGTATCAACGTAGGAAATGAGGGTCAATCTTATTTTTAATCAATATTAAATTTATTCAATGAATACATTCATTCAACATTTGACAAAATATGATTTAAATTTTAAATTTCATGCATCTTTTTTAACCACCAAATTTAAAGATTAAACCTTATGTCCAGAATTCTTATTCCAATATTGATTGAAATCCATTACATGATTTTGATTCCAGAAAATGTCTAAAATTTAAGGCTAAAGCTTAAGAGATTGAAATTCAGGGAATCTTACTTAATTGTTGTCTAATGACTATGGATGAAATTTAATGCAAATCTGAAATATTTGAATTTTCAAATGCGAGGTTGTATCCATATTATTCTTCCTAAAAGCCTTTGAAATAAACTGAAATTTGGAGAATATTTATTAGTTTATGTATAATTGTAGTTCTATCATGACCAAGGGGTGCCTTTGTGTGGGAACTTTGTTCGAGGCACTGTCTCCTTACCCTATAGTAGGACCACAAAAAGGTTATTTATCCGGATCAATCCTTCGTCCATGGTCCTGGTTCCACATTAATAGATCTCTAACACCTTTCGAGGGTGGAGTCGCTTTAGACGATAAGTGGGCTAGCATCTGCTAGCTTTAATTAGCAATAATTAATTCTTTGCAAAGAATTGTCTTAACTTCAGGGACGAGGAATCATTGAGTTCTGCAGCTGAAAAATGGAGTTGCTTTATAAGAAATGAACAAGCCCTTTTTTGTCTTATTTTATAGAATATAAATTTATTTCTTAAAATTCCATTCACTCCATCTTTTGTGTATAAGCTCATTGTTGAATGTAGAAGCCAACAGTAAACGACCGTCTCACTCGTCACCTTGTACAGAACTGAACACTGTCGCTAAAATACAAAGAAAACAACTATCAATCAAACAGGCACCCCTACTCAGCCTTCCACTCTCCACCTGTATCCTCAACCAACAGCAGTCATCTCAGTAAGCCTGTATATTTTTAACCTTTTAGCACTCTTTCACCTATTTCAAAACAAGATAAATTGTTGCTTCAATCAAGTTGCCAGATCAGATTAAGAACAGCAATAGCGTGGATCAGTTTAAGATGAGGTTGGATGAATTCAGAGAAAGTGGTAGGAGGGAGAAATTGAGGGGGCACTTTTGGGAGTTATCAAATTAAATATGTAACAGAATTTGATCTGGATATCGATACTGTACTAAGAGTTTAATTTAAAAAAAAAAAAAATTTTTAACAGTTGAATTGAGAAGATAGTTAAAGGGGAGATGTCCAAGGAGGCATAACAAACAAATAATAATAATCAAGAACAGAGGAGAGAGTGCAGTTCCTCAGTTATGTATGCCTTTATAGTACGTCACCTCTTTTATTAGTGACGGGGAGGAGGGGGGGGGGACATTTTACTTGTCTCTTTTTAGTCACGTTTAGTTACAGACTACGTAAAAGGAGCGCCTCTGCCTGCCTTGTGTCACATAATACCTATTGCTAAAATTTCACAAAAATCGGAGGTATCAGAATTTACACAAAATTTGCATAAAACTACATTAAACTAAATATAACCCTCATGCCTAGCAGCTGTGTTCCAAAATCCATAATGATCAGTTAATTAGTTTTGGAATGAATCCTATATATAGAAATGTGGATCAATTATACCGCAGAAACGACCAAAAGGACACATGTAGTGTCGACACCATTTTTTTTAACTTCCGGATAAATTATAAACAAAACCTACGCAGATTTTTTTACAAAATGTTTTGTCTTGTAAACTTTATGAATGTATAAAAATTATAAATTTTCAATGGAAAAAAGTTATAAACTTTATTTAACAAAATGTATAAACAAACAAAACAAATTTAAACAAAAATCATTTGAATAAGTGGTTTATGAAACTTTTTAGTTAAAAAAAAAAAATCTTGTAAATGTTTCTTTTATTAAATTTTTTTTTAATCCCTAAATATTTATAAAAAAAACCCAAAAACATTGCTATTTACTTGTCTCCCCACGAGGGTAGAGTTAGACACAAGGTTGGTAAATAAACGAAATAAGCAAATATTTTTTAAAAAACCATCTTATTTGTATATTAGGGGCCAGATATATAGACACATCTTATTTGGGGAGTTGTGCAGCAAGATGTTTGTTCACATTACATTTAAATCTTTGCATGTTGGTATAGTCATGGAAACGGGGGGGGGGGGGGATTCCAAAGGAAAACGGTTTCAGAAAAGAAGCGTTCCTGACCCACCTCCCTGATCGTGTGGACCAGAAAGCCTTACTACTTGACCTATTCTTGACCTCATTGTCCAGGGCTTGTGTGAGGAATGCCCATAGCCCGCTCATGAATGCTGATCACCTTGTGGTAATGATTGATATCACCCTAAAATCTTGTCCCAAAGCTGATGAGCTGTTCTTCAAAACGACGAGATACTACAAGCGGGCTGATTGGGAAGCAAAGAGGAGGTATTCAGAGATGACCAGAAAATGCATTGTCACAGAAACTAGGTACCTGCGATTTCTGGAAAATCTTCAATAGTGTGATGAACAATGGGTAATCAACAATTCTGCTGTTATCCAACCACAATGATGTCGTTTGCATGGCAACTGATAAAGCTGAACTACTTGACCAGCGTTTCACTTTAAACTCTGCTTTGGACTCCACAAACAACTCTCTCCCAAATTTCCCATTGCGGACTGAAGCCATACTTGATGGCTTGACCATCACCCCATCTCATGTCCGGGACATCATAAAAAACTTTGACACCTCCAAAGCATGTGGACCTGATCTTATATCAGTAATAGTAATAAAGAAATGCTCTGCTGAATTGGCCCTTGTCTTCTCCAAACTCTATGACAAATGTCTTGCCGAATCTTGCTTCCCTGATAGCTGGAAAATTTTCTTCTGTGGTACCAATCTTCAAGAATTCTGGAGATAGAACTGACCATCAGAATTATTGCACAATCACTCTATTCCCACTCTTCGCTAAAATCTTTGAATCCTTAATCAATCTAGCAATAGTCTGTCGCCTCGTTAATGCCAAACTTTTTTCTGACCATCAGTATGGATTTAGGCAGGCACGGTCTACTGCGGATATCTTAACAGTCATCTCTGAACGCATATACCATACACTGGACAAAGCAGGTAAAGTTAAGGCGGTAGCGCTTGATATATCCGAAGCCTTTGACAAGATCTGGCATAAAGGTCTTCTCATAAAAATTAATTCATATGGTATTACTGAATGAATATTTAATATAATTAGATTCTTCCTATCCAAAAGAAAGATCCAGGTTGTCCTCGATGGCCGTTTATCCAAACATGACATAAATGCAGGTGTATCCCAGGAATCGATCTTTGCACCTTTATTGTTCTTGATTTTCATAAACGACCTCCCTGATGACATTGTGTCTGAGATGGGTATATTTGTTGACATCACCATGCTCTACTCTCGTCATTTGGGTAAAACGGACGCACACATATCCGAGGCAATGGCTGAATCCTTAGAAAGTGACTCCCTAGTCTGTAGTGGAATGGGGTCATAAATGAATGGTAACATTTAATGCTGCTAAGACAAAACTCCTTTCCTTCAATAACTGCAAGAAACCTTTTCAACCACCGATTGCCATAGCAAATAAGACCCTACCAGAGAGTCCAACGTTCAAACTCCTTGGCCTAACATTCACAGGTAACATGAATTGGAATAAATACATAGAAGACATCGCCATGGCTGCTGCAAAGAAGGTGGGCTTCCTGTACTGTGCTAGAAAACTTCTCACACCTGACAGTATTCTATATCTCTATAAAATCACCATCCGCCCATGCATGGAGTATTGTTGTCACATCTTGGCTGGTGCACCGTCCACTAGTCTCTCCCTGTTTGACAAGGTCCAAAAAGAGTCTCTAATAGGTCCCTCACTATCCACCAAGCTCCTGTGCCATCGCTGCAATGTTGCATCCTCGTGCTTGTTTTACAAGTAATTCAATAGAATGTGCTCTAATGAACTTGGTGCCTCCTCGGCATAAATACACTCAACCAACCCAACAATCAGCTAAATCCCATCCATTACTGTAGAAGTCCCCAGAGGCTGGAGAGTCTTTTACTTCAATAGCTTCTTTCATTGAGCTGCCGGCCTTTGGAACTCCCTCCCTGTTTCCCAGACTGTACCGACATGCAGAAATTTAAAACTAATGTGAACAAGCATCTCGCTTATTAGAGTAGAAAGCTTTCTGGCATGTTGGGACCTATATAGTGAAGGGGTGGGATTTTGCTGTCTAACTCTGCCCTCGTGGGGAAGCAAGTAAATAGCAATGCTTTGTTTTGTAAACTTTAGAGATTTGAATAAAGTTTTTAATAAAATAAAGTTACAAACTTTTTTTTTTAAACAAAAAGTTTAACTTTTTTTTAAAATTTATTTAAAAAAATTTTATCTATTTTAATTTCTAAAATCTACAAAACAAAACGGTTTGTAAACAAATCTCTGAAAGGAACCTGAAGTAAAAGAAACAGATATCGACTCTACAAGTGTCCTATTTGTCGTTTCTTATTTTGGGGTGCCTCAGGTTTAATTGATCCAGAACTATATAAACATATACACATACCTAACTTAGCAGCTAACAGTTAGGGTTAATAACTGAAGAAGAATCGGAGCACAAAATACTGTAAATTATATTTTGACATGTTTCAAATGTACAAAGAAATCAAAATCATATTGCTATGGTGAAAACTGTATGAAAATAGAGGTTATATCAATGAGATTAACGACTGAAAACATTTAAAATTTTGTGAAGTTAATCCACTCACCCACCCTTATAACAAGGTTTAGAATGATCAAAATTTGCTCCAATTTTGAGAACAATAAAATTTTACATAATTTGCTTGTATTTATAAATTTCATTAAAAGTATTAGCAAAAACTTCCTCAGTATGGTTTCTTTATACAGAAGAAAAGAAAAAGGATATAGCTTATGTTACCCATGCCTATATATAGCATCCCTATTCCAAATCTTATAAGAATTGGTCAAATGGTTCAAGAGTTACAGTGCGGGCATCCATGATAGATGTTTCTCTTTTGTTCTATATCGTACAAGTTTATCGATTGATATAGTCATGTGTTTTATATTTGTTTCGATTTGGGGAAGTTTATCGTTAAAACAAAATGTTGGTCTTTCAGTTGCCGTATTCTGTTTCCTTCGTTGTAAGTTTCTTCTGCTTCTTTTATTTTTTGGTCTGATTTTACTAGGCTAGTGTTTTTTTTTTACTTTTTTTTGTTTGTTTTTTTTGTTTTGTTTTGGGTTATTTTTTTACCATTCTTTATTGTCTGCCTTCATTTTCTTGTTTTGTGAGCATTTTGTTCTCGTGTGAATGCTGTGCTTTGTAATTGCAATCACCGTCTGTTTTTTTTTAATTTATTTTTTTTTTTTATTATTATTGTGCGTGTGTGGATGAGTGTGGACTAATATATCTTACTTGCTTGATTTTTTTTTTTTTTTTCTTCCTTTCTTTACTCAAAACTCTTAACATATATTGAAAAATATGTTTCTTGTGTGCAACGAAGTGACCACCACCACCACCTCCTCTCTACCTTTCCTTCTCTTTTCCTAATATTTAAACTTAATTCCCAAACAGTTCTAGATGCGTTCTCTTTGTGTGAATGTGTTTCAGTGCAACAATATTGGTTCCTTACTATACCTACACACGCCTTTTTTTTTTTTTTTTTTGAAATAATTTTTTTTTAAAATTTTATTCACCCCAAACAAGGCACATTGCTGGGACGTAAGGGACTACTATGAATTAGGGGCCAAATTTATAGGGGCATACTAAGTTGGGAGTTGTGCAGCAAAATGATTGTTCACATTACATTTAAATTTCTGCATGTTGGTACAGTCGGGGAAACAGGGAGCGGGGGGGGAATTCCAAAGGCGAGCATTTCAAGGAAAGAAGCTATTAGAGTAGAAAGCTTTCTGGCATCTGGGGACCTCTACAGTGAAGGGGTGGGATTTTGCTTGTGTGCGTGCATACGAATAAGTACGATTGTAAAATTAAAAAAAGAAATATAAATCAATTAATAATTGATTTAAAATAGTTAATTAAAAATGTAATGAATAAATTTAAGTTTCAAAATCCTATTTAAAAAAAAAATTTAGTAAAATAAATAATATAGCAAGTGCTTCTGGCTCTTTGCTTCTTATCTCTATATAAAGTTAGGTAGGCATATATGTTTACATATTTGTATGTACAGGATTCACTCCTAAACTAATAAGCCCATATTTATGAATTTTGAAACACAGCTGCTAGGCCTAAGGGGTGATGATGTTGGCTATATTTAGTTTGAATTAGTTGCATACAAAGGGGATGGAATCCCTTTGAAAATTTAGATACCTCTGATTTTTGTGAAATTTTAATAATCGTTATGAGACATCAATTAATAAATATTCCACAAATTTCAGTTTCTTTGGAGTATTTTAAAGGGGTTTTAAGGGGCATAATATCGGCACAACCTCCTATTTGAAAATTCAAACATATAATATTTGCATTAAATTTGATCCATAGTCATTAGACACCAATTAAGCAAGATTTTGTGAAATTTCAATTTCGTATTAAATGTCGGCCTTTTTTAATATTTGCTAGAATCAAAATCATGTATTTTTTTATCAAAATTAGAGTAAGGATGATAGACAGAAGGTTTAGTGTCATATTTGGATTTTTAACTTCATAAAAGTGGTGCAAAACTGTTCTGTTGAAAGGAATTAATTTTACCCATTCTGGTACGGGTATTCTTCTAGTTATTCATATATTTAATAATTAAAAGACAAGTTAAAAGTATTTATGGAATTTAAATTTAAACATTTTGTTAAACATTTTATTGCGAAATTGATCTTTTTTAAATAACAAATATTCCTTCATTGAATTAGGTTTCCAATTATTAATTTTAAAAACATCTCCAAAAAAATTAAATTAATTAAACTTTTAATAATCACATTCCTTAAGATAAAGTACATTATGGGAAGGATTACTGCAAAATTAATGTTTCCTTGGTTTAGAAGCATAAAGAAACAATATATTTGAGTTTTGCCTTTATACGTTAATTCAAGCCTTAAATTACTTTATTTCCTGATAGTTTAAAGGTTTCAAAAGTGTTATCAAATTTCAAAGTGCCATAATATCGTGAACAAGTCAGCCATTTTAATCTTAATCATTGAAAAAAAAAATGAATTAAATTGTGTCCCTTTTAAATTTAAAGGTAATTTAAAAACATTTATAGTTATTTCTGGCTTTAAAACTCTTAGCAAATCTTCATGTATTAAAAGATTGAATGTTCTGGAAGCTACGATAATTTTATAAATAGGCATTAAAACATTACCGTAACATAATTAGTTATAGTTTTTTTGACAATTTGGTTCAATTAATTATTTAATAACCCAGCAATAATTAAATATAATTTTCAAAATCCTATTTAAATAAAATGGTATAGTATAAAAAGAACAAGTAAAAGCGAAACAAAATAAAAGTAAAAAGACTCCCGGGCAACACCGAGTAGGGAGAGCTAGTTAACTAATAATTCATCAATGAATCTTTATCTGAAATTCATTTTAAATCTCTTGAGTAGTTTCTTTTAAATGTGTTTGAATTCAAAATATTGGCAAGCTGGATCTTGTTGGTGACTCTTCTTGACAAATGATAGGGCAAATAATCACTGTTTGCCAGTCGTCAGGGATGTCACCAGTTTGAAGGGCTGAATGAGGGGATCCGTAATGGATGGAGCATGTGATTGGAGTATTTTCTGATGAAGACTGTCTGGACCAGGGCTCTTATTTGCATTCGGCGACCGAAAAACTTTCTGAACATTGTCTTGTGGGATAACAAAGTCTGGCATCAGATGAGTTTCTCTAAAGATTGGTGGGGCATCACGGCCATTGTCATTTCTGTAGATTTTGGAAAATACATCAGCAAAAATACTGCGTTATTGGCTTGCTAGCTTTCTTCATGTAGAAACCTCTTTCGTCCTTCAATTTGACAATTTGATTTTCAAATCTACGGTTGACTTGAACATGGGCAAAGAAGTGTTTCGTATTATAATACACCTGCTCTGCAATCCAACTCTCGTCTCATTCAACATAAACTACGGTGTTCCTTTTGTAGCCAAAAGACCTGTTTAATCATCTTCGTAGGTTGTCTCAATATCTTGCGATACTATGAAAAAAAAAGTTATATTTTTCAATTTCATAAAATTAATTTTTATACAGTGGATCATGTATTGTGTTTCGCCATTAAATAACCGTAAATGTTTGATTTGCCATCAAACAGACAAACCAATATATTGCGATACTAAAAAAAATAATGTTAAGTTTTTTAATCCTTTACTCTATGATAAAAACCAATGTATATTTATTTGTATCTGTATGAATATCCATTTCGTCACACAAAAGTTAGTGAGTGAAAAACAAACAAACTGCCAGACGAAACCATTTCAAAATTTTCTATTGGTGAGGCTGAATATACCAAAGCTAGATAAACTCCTGACGATCAGTCGGCTACGTTGGTTTGTACACATTGAGAGGCGCAACTCTTGGATAAGAAAATGCAGAGATCTTGAGGTAAAAGGCCGGAAGAAAGTTGGATGACCTAATTGAACTTGGAGGCAAACCATCAACGAGGATCTTAGTGGAATTTGAACGGAATCGATCCTCAAGAGCGCCCAGGTTAGGATTGCAGGCTGTTAGAAAACGTTGGACCCCTGACCAAGGGAAATAAGATGATAAAATGGATGATTATACAAGATTGTGTGTGTTTCTTTCCTATATATAACTTTGATAAATATGCATTAAATAATTTTTATTTTTATCTCCCATTAATCAAATATTTATTTAAATCAACAATAAATTAAGGACAAGCTAAAACAAATTTTTTAAAGGTCTTATTTAAAATAAAATTCTAAACATGACTATAATAATGAAATCGTTGTGTACAGTGCTCAGGTGCACTATAACTCGTCATCAAAAGTGCATGCACACATGTGAATGTTTATGGAGGGGGGGGGGGGCATCAGGTGTACTTTCAGGGAACTTCGAGAAGCATGAGGGTTTTAAAGGATGCAATGTCTCAGCAGCCAACAACTGATGCAGGCAGTCTGTTCCATGCTTCAGCAACTCTGAGCATGAAGAAATGTTTCCGAAAACCACAAGAGTTATGTTATTTTCTGACTTTGTAGCCATGTTCACGTATGTTAGACACATTGAGATAAAAAATTTAAAAAAATGCTCTGGGTTGTTGTTGAAAATGGTTAATAGTTTTGTGGGAGTTTTTTTTACGAAGTCAATTTCTAGACATTAGAGCTTCAGGTGTTCAGAGTATGGCAAGTGAGGGGTTGGAAGGGGGGTGTATTTGCTTGGTTGCACATCTCTGAATGATTTTCAGGCGGTCAACGTTCTGAACCGAATGGGTGTTCCAGACTGATGATATGATTCTAAGCACCTTGCCCATAAGTGTCCGAGGCAGTTTAGTGTCCTGCTCTGGACAAATTCTATTTAGCTTATAAATGGGACCCTGATAGGTAGTCCTACCACTCTAGGTCAGAAGCGACTTTGGAGTAATGGTTAATCCACACTCCCCAATACTCTCAAATTGGAGTCTCATCATCAAATGCACATTTATGGCCATACAAAGGACCAAAAGGGAAGCGGAAATCCTTGATGTGTAAGGTACAGAGATCGAGAGCTGCTGAAGAAGCTGGCTTTTTTCATTTCTGCTGTTGGCATGTAACGGGATATAAAAAAAAAGGTCCTCACACTAAAATGATGCCTTATGCTGCACTTTGCCGTCCCGAGGAAGTGACAAGATACGATTCTCGATATTGGTGTTGAAAGACTATCTTCAGTTGTTTACTCTTTCTTCAGCAGGGATGTGAGTTCTCCACTTTTTAGTGGAATTCTGCTTTTTTTTAAATAATAAAAAAAAAAAGGCTGATTTCTGCAAATTCGCTAGAAATCGCTATTTGGCTGGATTTTATTTCTTTTTCTCTTTCGCTTTCTGTCCGTCTTGTCTTACCTTTTTTTCCCCTCTGATCACAGTTCTCTCTGGAAACTAAAATTTTTAATTTTACTGTGAAGCTTAAGACTTCAAACGATTCATGAAGGGGGTAGGAGAGTTAGATGACTTTTGTTTCATCAAAGAATGACTTCCCGTCTCCCCCCCCCCCTCCCTTTCCACATGTGTATTTGGTGTCTTTTTTCTCTTAATTTTGACTTAGTTTAAACTGGAATTGTTTGTTTGGGCTTCTCTCTCCACACACACACAATCTCTTTTTCTTTTTTTTGCGATTGGCTACTCATATCCCTGATTACAAATATTTTTTTTATTTTTTATTTTTATTCACCTTAAACAAGGCACAGCACCACTGAGACGTAGGATGCTCCTGAGAATTAGGGGCCAGATTTATAGGAATTGTGCAGCAAGATGTTTGTTCACATTACATTTAAACTTCTGCATGTTGGTACAGTCAGGGAAATAGGGAGCAGGGAAGGAATTCCAAAGGCTAGAAGTTCGAGGAAAGAAACTATTAGAGTAGAAACCCCTACGGCATCTGACGATCTCTGCAATGAAGAGATAGGATTTAGCTGGTTGTTGGGTTGGTCGGGTGCATTTACGTCGAGGGGGCACTAGAGCAGCATGTTCGTTGGAGCACATTCAATTGAAGTACTTGTAAAACAAGCACAGGGTTGCAATATTGCGGCGATGGGACAAGGGCTGGAGCTTGGTGGAATTAGAATTGATGAATGTTTTTTATATTTGTACCTGAATATCATCATCATATTCGGTTTAATGTCCGTTTTACATGCTGGCATGTGTTGGACGACTTTTAGAAATTGACTTCCAAACTACTGTCTCTGGCCAGGTCATTATTCCAACTACATAACCTGAAATGCAACAGATTTTCTTTGGAAGTCATTTCCTTAGTTGAGGCAAGAGTTTTTATAGGCTGGATACCCTTTCTGACGCCAACCCAGTGAGGTGATGGGGACCAGTGCTTTTATTGAGACACTATCTCTAGATGATTGCCTACCAAGACTAAAGAGCATTTCACCTGCTCTTGATAGATAAAAGTATTCCAACAATGTAGGAATTTTTGTACAGCGTGTCGAAAAGGTTACGCTGCGACTTAGAAATTTAACAAGAGTAATTGTTAAAGAAGTGCGCTATTGAGAATTAGCGAATTCTGTATGTATAATTACTTACCACTATTTATAATGTACTAGATGCCCTGTGACCTGTCAGGTCAATGTTGGTACATTGTATATTAGTATATATATTACATAGTTAGAAATAAACAATATGTATCTCTCCTTTGCTTTCTCTTCTTTATTTCTGTCATTTATGTCATCCTCTTATTCTCCTCTTATGCTGCTGCTGCTACTCACACTATCCTCTTCCTCTCACCATCTCTCTCTATTCAACTATTCCCTCTTCTCATTCACCCTTCTTCCCAACATCTAAAACATTCAACATGCAAGCAAGCAAGCAAGATTATCAGTTTTAGCACAATATAGTTATTTCATATTTGCTTTCAAATATCCTTTTGGTGAGGAGTAAAGTGTGGTATCTGTTCTGATATGGCACTTCATTATTTTCTGTCTTCAGTCAGTGAAGAAGAAATCCTTTTAGACTGAGGTAATTTTAATTTTTGTCCCAATCCAGAGTGCCCCTTTTTGGTGGAGCTGGATTTTCTCCACATTAAAAAGCGACCTTATGTCTAACTCTGCCCTCGTGGGGAGGCAAAGAAATGGGGACTTCATCTAAAATTTAAGCTATTGTTTGAAGAAATCTGTTTTGATCTACGCGCAGCGGTTGCATATTTTTGCGGCCCTAGGAAGATGGTATCATGGTCAACGAACATATACTACACTGACCTCTAAAAGAGAAGGTAATGACTGAGAGGATGGTATCATGGCGAACACTACCACCCCTTCACCACAAGGGAGGACTTAATGTCTGATGATATCATGACAACAGAACAGATACAACTCTACCCCTGAAAAAGGAAAAGGTAATCCTGAGAGGATGGTATAATGAGAAGTGAACATATACTATACTGCCCCCCCCCTCAAAAAAAGAGGAGTTAATGCCTGGGAGGTATGTCTGAAAATATACTACACTACCCCCCCCCCCCCCCGCCATAAGGTAGAGGTAAAGCCTGGGAGGATCCCTCCTTCCCCCCCCAAAAAGGGAGGTGGTAATGCCTGGGATGATGGTATCATGATAAACAAACATATACTACACCACCCCCAAAGAAGGAGAAGGTAATCCTTGCAAGTATGGTATCATGGCAACAGAAAAGATACTACAACCCCCCCACCCCCCTAAAAAAAGATAATCTCATGACAACAGATACTGCATTACCTCCTCCCCAAAGGAAGATGTAATACTTGGGGGATCACCCCCACCTCTTAAAAAAGGAGAAGGTAATTAGTTAGAGGATGGTCTCATGACAACAGAACCGATACTACACTACCCACTCCCATTAAAAGATGATGCAATAATAGATTAAATCAGATTTCTTTTTTTATTCGTTTAAAGAATCGCTAGTCATAAAAACATTATTTCTTATGGTTTCTTAGCCTTTTGACTAAGATCAAAGTGTAGTATCTGTTCTCAGCATCCCAGCGACATCAGATGTTATACTATCAACGAAAATATTGCGTATATATAAAAAAATATGATAATGCAAATTACAAATATATATTACAGAATATTGATTTATTAGAAACTATTTCAAAAATAAATATGCAAATTAGGAATACATAAAACTGGGGGCGTTTGCAGATTACTATATATACGGTATTTCAAAATCTTATATTGTATCAGAGTTGATGTTAATATACTTAGTATAGGTAAAAAAAAAAATCCCATTAATTTATTTATTTAGATACATGGTTTTAGAAAATCGATGGCATAACTTCAGGATTATGTTCTATATGTGCAAAGAAGCCTCTTTGTGTGAGGATTGCTTTGGGGTTCATTTCTTCATCTGCAGGGGCTTTGCTTTGTGCAGATCATATTTATTTACCTGTATTTGATATATATATATATATATATATATATATATATATATATATATCTTAGTTCACGCCAAACAAGGCAAGTTGCCACTGTAGACTGAGAATTAGGGTGAAAGTTTTGGGGGTCATCGTAGATTGGGAGCTATGCAGCGAAAGGCTTATTCACAACATATGTTAACTGAAATAAGAAGGGCCAACATTCGCAGAATGCCAACATGGTCCCCCATATTGGCTTATAAAATAAGCCCCTGTCAATCATGATGCCCAGATCTTTCTTCTGAACTCCACAGCTTTTATATTTGTTTGGTGTCATTTTGTTATGGTTTTGTTCGTGCATGTGGCAACACCAGGCCCAGGCTTATTTTACCTGTAATCCTGTTACAGAGTTAATGTTTATCTATCCCGTATGTGGAAATAACAAATAACTATCACACACATCCATTCATGACTGGAACTTGGTGGATAAGTAAGGCAGAGACTGAAGTTTATTTGTACCAAATATGGTTGGATTGAAGAAAGTGTTGTGAATTTTATTACCGATTCCATTAGTGGCATTTTTGGCATGCGTACCTTGTATTATTGACTTACTGAAAATATCAAAGTGGCAAATATCAACTTGGACAGAAACAATTAGATTGTCTTGTTTCAGTTGGATGGAAGTCACTTAGGCACAATGAAATTTTAGATATATAATGGTAAATTATAGAAGGCAATACAATGCAAATTAAGATATAACGTTGGAATGAGTTTTGCAGTTTCCACCTTTTCGTTAATGCAGCTTCCTATTCCAGTAGCTTCTTTCCAAGAACCGCAGACTTGTGGAACTCTCTTCCTGCTGACTGTTTTCCTCCTACCTATAATCTCGGTCTTTTCAAGACTATGGTCAATAGGCATCTCCTGTCTTTGCGATAACCATATTTGTTCTTGTTAGCTCCTTACATCAAGTGGCTTCATGCCTTGTCTGGAGCGATTTCTATAAAAAATTTAAAAAGAATTAAAAAATACAATATTTTTTTTTATTATTACAATCTTAGTTGTGTCAGTGGGGTTCAGTGGAAGTTCCATATAACATGATATTTCTGGAAGAAAATTTCCTTTCATCGGATGTGTGTTCTCACCGGCAACGGTCTTCCTATGCACGTTTAAATTAAATTTGAACACACATCTGAAGAAGGGAATTTTTTTTTTCCAGAAATATCATGTTATACGGAACTTCCATCGAACCTCAGTGATTCAAGTAAGATTATAATCTAAAAAGTATATATATATATATATATATATATATATATATATATATATTGTATTAATAACAAGATAGTAAATTGCAAAACTCATTCCACCGTTATGGTCTAAGTTTTAAAATCTTTGGACCATACAGGAAATGAGGACCCCCGGAAATTGAAAGATGAAAAAGATGAAATTCGGTCTACATAAGGTTGACTTTACAGGTTGACCATGATAATAAACCTGTTTTCATCAAAAGCTTGCACGAAACATTTATTTTTAATGTAGGATACGTTTTTTTAAGGAAAGATTTATTTTAAGAAATATTTATAAAATATTTATTTTTAATGTAGGATGCATTTTTTTTTTTTTTTGCTTTTTACAAAACTTTTTAATAATCAAAGAAACATTGCAGAATTCTCATAATAAAATGAAATCTTATAGGATGTGTCTTTTTTTTTTTTTTTTAACAATACGTTTTAATAAACATAGAAGATTTTATGAGGGCCTTATGCCTACCTTTGCCCTTATAGGGAGACAAGTAAATAGCAAAGTTTTTGTTTTTTTTTTAATAAAAAATAAGTTATGAAAAAATTTGTAAATAAAATTATGTTAAATTTGTTAAATTTTATTTAGTTTGTTTATACTTGTTGCTTACAGAAAAAGTTTGTAAACTTTAAATTGTCTCAGTTTGGAAACTTATTTTTTGAAGTCTAACTCCGTCCTCATGGGGAGGCAAAACGGAAGATTACTCAAGTCCGACGATTTTTAAAAAATGTATATATTTCGTTTATATATTAAAAGTTTTGTAAATAAATAAAAACACACCCTACCTCAAAAAATAAATATTTAATATATCCTCCCTCTTTTCTTAAAATACACAGCAAGAAAAATAGAATTTTCTGTGTTTATTAAAACGTATTGTAAAAAAAAAAAAAAGACGCACCATATAAGATTTTATTATGCATTCTGCCCTCGTGGGGAGGCAAGTAAATAGTGACATGAAAACATTTAAGAACAAGAATTCTGCAAAGTTTTGTTTGATTATTAAAAAGTTTTGTAAATAAAAAAAAAAAACGCATCCTACATTAAAAATAAATATATAATAAATATTTATTGAAATAAATCTTTCCCTATATTAAAAAGCGAGCTTTTGACAAAAACCGATGAACAGCTTTATTATCAAAGTCAACCAGTGTAGACCGAATTTCGTCTTTCAATTTCCGGGGCCTTATTCCCTATATGGTCCAAATTTTTGTATGGAACTTTCTCCAGACAAGGCGTGAAGTCACTTGATGTAAGAAGCTAAAAAAAAAAACAAACATTGCTTCAAGGTTAAAAACTAGCCAACGATAAGTGTTAGATGGATAGATTTCGATCCAGAAAACAGCAATTTTTCTCCCTTTGTCAGAAACATCGCTCATGGAATGTGAGGTCTAAAGGACAGAATAAGGGAAACGAGAGTTACCGAAAGTAAACTCAATGTCCACTTTCTATTCTCATTTGCTTCAGCTCGTGTTTATCTGTTACACCACCGCATTGTATTGCCTTCTATAAATTACCTATATATACACACTAAACAATGCTTTAAGCAAACTATATTAACCTCTTAAATTTTAGATAGTTTTTGTCAATATTAATTCGACCGGCTAAAAATGTTACGATTTTTTATCTTTTAAATATTATTGGATTTTTAATATTTTGTTTCAGTTCGATGTATATTCACACCAAGCAGTCACATTTAAAAATTGTATTAACAAAACAAAAAAAAAACCTACTGCGATTGAAGTTTCCATTTGATCTAAAATGTTACCATTATTGTATTAGCTCTCCTATCTGGCATTGCCCGGGATGAAGTGAAGTCATTTTAGTTTTTAATTTTTTATTTGTTAGCACATTTTCTAAATTTATACAGAAAAAGAAATAAAATTTTAGTTGTAAGGGAGACCTGACATTGCTCTGGATTAAATGCGGAACGACAATACTATATCTTTTTTTTCACTCTGCTCATAACACCATATTCCTTCTTTTTTTTACCGTACCCCTCCTCCCCGTTTCGCCACCTAATATAGTTGGAAAGAAACTAACATTTTTGAAAACTCTCTGAATTAGTATCGTACATATTATTTTAATTTCATTAAAATTGGATATACGTATTTAAAGTTTTAAGGGGGTTCTGCCCCCATAGCTCTCTTGGTGGGGGCAGTTTGGCACATAGATATTTGACACACAGAGAGACACATAGTAATTTGGGATGACTTCCATTGTCTTCCCTAGAGAATTTTAAATATGAATACACTTTTAGTTTTTACATAGATTCTCTAACCTTTCTTTTTATAGGGCACACACATACACGTTAATATCTAGAAATTTTTATATTTTTCAATTAAAATATGAGTTATTTTCTTTGCTGATTTTGATTCTTCGGTTATAATTGAAAAATGTTTCCATATTACCAATTGTTCGAGTGGGACTACATCATTTTTTAAATAAACTGTAGCGAATTATGTTATAGTTTCAATAAAAAAAAACGAAAAATTTGCTAGTCAGAATGAGAGTTTGATATATCAGCTTAAATGCTATTCAGGTCCAACTTTTAAAATCTTGCAAACATTGTACATTAGTGCCCTTAATTGACTGAAAATATTTTCAAAGTACAGAGTAAGAGAATAAAGTTACCGTTTGCTTTTAATTCAAGGGAAATTAGCGAGAAATAAACACTGTTTTACAGTCTCAGATGCAGCTGCTGAATAAAATTATATTTATGTCATCCAATCAAAACCCTTGTTGCTTGCTATAGCGACTAACAACTTTTTACCATTATTTATGTCATCCACTTATTTTCCTCTTACCGCTTCTTGTCTCATTCGCCCTTCCTTTCATTAAATATATTTAATGTGCAAACAAACAAGCGAGCAAGATGTTTAGCATTATGTAGATTTGTTTCCGTAATTATCTTTAATGTATGATTTGAACCTCACATGTTATTGACTGTCGCCATCTTGGGTTTAATCTTCATGGTCGTTATCTTTTTTTCTTATGCGTTAATCCTGAGCTATGGCTGGGTCCGCAATGATGGATTTTTGTCTCCACTTGACCCAATCACAGGCTTGGTCCGGGTGATGGCTGGTTTTACAGAAATCTTTGCGCAAGGGTGTCTGTATATCTCATCATTGCCCTACCCCGCGGTCTCTTTCCGATGACTTCTAGTGTAAGGGCGAGGTTTTCAACAGTGTCGTTGTTGTCTTCATAACTATTATCTGCATTGGGATAAATTGATGACGACAAACAGTAGAAATTTTTTAATATTAATTTATTAACTTGATTCAACACACAATCACCCTCCGGTTGGTTGTGTCATATATTCTTAGTTAAAAGATGATGTAATTTCAAATATCAGTTTTCTTCTTATTTTATTTTTTCTTCTTCTTATTTTATTTTTTCTTCTTATTTTATTTTTTCTTCTTATTATTTTATTTTTTCTTCTTATTTTATTTTTTCTTATTTTATTTTTTCTTATTTTTTTTCTTTTTTCTTTTTTTTCTTTTTTTTTATTTTTTTTTTTTTTTATTTTTTTTATTATTTTTTTTTATTTTCTTTTTTTTTTTTCTTTTTTCTTTTCTTTTTTTAATTTTTTTTCTTTTTCTTTTTTTTCTTTTTTTTTTTTTTCTTTTTCTTTTATTTTTTTTCTTTTTTTCCTTTTTTTTCTTTTTTTTCTTTTTTTTTTCTTTTTATTTTTTTTCGTTTCTTTTTTTCTTTTTTTTCTTTTCTTTTTTTCTTTTCTTTTTTTTCTTTTCTTTTTTTTCTTTTTTTTTCTTTTCTTTTCTTCTTTTTTCTTTTCTTTTTTCTTTCCTCTTTTTCTTTTTTTTCTTTTTTTTCTTTTTTTTCCTTTTCTTTTTTTTCTTTTTTCCTTTTTTCCTTTTTTTTCCTTTTTTCCTTTTTTCTTTTTTTTCTTTTTTCTTTTTTCTTTCTTTTTTCTCTTTCTTTTTCTTTTTTTTTCTCTTTCTTTTTCTTTTTTTTTCTTTTCTCTTTTTTCTCTTTTTTTCTTTTCTCTTTTTTCTTTTCTTTTTTCTCTTTTCTTTTTTTTTCCTTTTTTTTGTGAAACATTTGTGATATTCAATTTTTTTTTTTTTAATTTTACATCTATCTTATCTTAGATTTTAAACGTTGAACCTGACTAAATAGCATTTAAGCTGATATACAAATTTTTATTTGTTTTTCTTGTGCCATGTTATTAGCACTATAAATAGCATACATCGCTACAGTTTATTTTTTAAAATTATGTAGTCCCACCCAGACAATTGGTAATATGAAAACAAAATTCAATTCTGACCCCAAAAATCAAAATCAGCGAGGGAAATCACTTATATTTTTTAAAAATTGTATTTCTTTTCTGTATAAGTTTTACGAAAATATTCAAACAAATAAAAAAATAAACGATTTCACTGCATCCCGAACAATCCCGGGTAATCTATAATATTTGATGTTTCTGTCTGTCTGTCTGTCCGGGGAAGGAGTTGAAAACAAAGCGCTATACCAAGAAAAAAAGACTTTTTATCTAGTAAAATTTAACAGGGAATCTAATGTTGGTATTAATTTTGTCTAAAGTTTTCTTGGGGGTGGGGTGGGGGGCGCGAAGGGTCTTTTTCGAATAATAATCTGGAGTTTGTTTGCACCAGACATCTATAAACAACAAAGACCACGCTTTATTTGAGAAATGAAAAAAAAATAGTAACATTGTGTTCAGGGCTGAAAGCAAGCATACACCGGAATCCTGATTCATTCAGTGTGCCAACTTGTAGACTATAAAATCATAAATACTAGAATAAGTGATTGTAAGATAAAAAAATTTCTAAGAGCAATAACTTTTTTTTTTTTTAATCTTTGTGTTAGTGAAGATTGTAAGTTTTTTTTTTTTTGGGGGGGGGGGGGTAATTTTTTGTTTGCCACTGAAGCATAAGGAGTTGTGAGGAGTAGTAAGATGTTTGTTCACATTACATTTCTGCGTGTTGGTACAATCCTGAAAACAAGGAGGGAATTCCAAAGGCAAGCTGTCTGAGGAAAGAAGTATTAGAGTAGAAAAGGAGTAGTTCTAGGCCTCATTCGCCTTCCAGTTTCGATAACACCTCATATCCTAAAACATTGCTCTAACCACTTAGCTGTTTAACAATGGATACTCTTCCAAGTTGATTAATGTCACCTGCTTATTTTTATGTTACGCTTAAATCATGTTGTCTCCCATTTTTATGTCTCTCCTTGTCATATGATAGAGGAAAATTGACCCCTGCTAAAACTAGGTTGGTCTTGGCTCTGTCATTACAATAGGCCATTCAAAATTCGTCCAATAATAATATGATTTACTTATTTCATTGCTCACAAATTATAATGAAGAGTTTCTACTTTGTGGCATTTTTGTCATCCTGTCGTTTTTATGTGAATTTAAATATTGGACTTGGAATTTTTTTTATTTTTTCATAAAGACACTTATTTTATCAAGTGTATTTTTTTCCTTAACATTTTTCATGCTTAATCTTTCTGGCTGAAACTATTTTCCTTCGTCAATAAAAAAAAAAATGGAACAAAAAAGAGAACAAAGAATATTCAGAAAATTATAACCAGGTCATCTCTACTTTTCATAGTAATATTTTATTTATTTTAGAATTTCTTGATACTTTTTTACGCTTTTTTTTCTTTCTTTTCTCTTTTTTTTTCTTTTCCCTCTTTTTCCTTTTTTTCCCCCTTTTTTTCTTTTCTTTTTATCCTCTTTGTTTTTGTCCTTTCTTTTTACTTCTTTTTTCCTCTTTCCTCCTCATTCTGTCCATTTAGGTGTTAACTAGTATATCTACTGTCCTGACAACTTTTTTTTTTTTACAACGGTAGAACATTTGTTTAGAAAATTATTCCCACCATTAAATAACCATAGAGTTTGATATACATTAAACAAAATAATCTAGCCGTTTATTATATACTAGGAGGGCTGAATGACGTCACCCAGAGTCCTAATTTCTGTAGATTACGTTGACTAAATGCACTTTCTTGGCCTTCCAGCCGGAATCAGTGTAGGGCTGCTGACGATCCGTTCGTCTGGCAGTTGGGGTGGCCGGAGGAGAGGATCCACTCCGAATGAAGTTGGGTGCTAGGTATGTCATCTCAACACTCAGAGTTCTCTCTGACCTGACAATTGACCCGGAATGTGTTACCCCTCAATGCCATACAACACAGTTCCGGCATGGAGGATTCGTCCGAGTGTCCCTGCTGCGACACGCTCGAAGAACACGAACTCCGGCAGTACTGGGTGTATGTCAATGAGATGATGGCTCGTATCAATCCCGAGCAGCTTCTGTCCCTAAACATATTTTACGTAATCGACAACGTAGGGCCGGCGTGGGATAGAGAGAGATGAATGATGTTTCTTTCGATCCTGGCTGTGGTATGAATGGTGGTGTGGATGTCGCGTCTAAGAGAAGACCAAGGGGTTGAATCATTTGTTGATCAGGATCTGATCACTTTCTTCAAGCACCAGCTGAAGATCAAGATCAGATGTGATAGAAAAAGATTACATTCCTTGGTTTTTGAAAAAAGGTGAATACAAGTAGCGAGCTTGTGTGTACGAAATGGAGTAAAGTATGAGTATGTGTTTCTTGTCTAAGCATGACGCATGCGGTTCCTGGTCCTGTTGGACCTCAGCCCTTCGGGTAACTTTAGCCTAGGTACATGCAAAATGAATGGACAATCCCCAAAATGTAAAAACATTTTTCCCTCCCTTCAAATAAAAATTCACAAAAAATTCAGGAAATCAACTAATTTTAATAAAATTTTCCCTATTTATTAATCAATGATCACAGAATATAATAAACCCATTATCTTTTTTTAAATCTTAGTGAAAATGTATTTTGTGAAAATAAAATACACTTTTACGAAAGTTACATTTTTAAGTACTAATAAAAAATTTAAAAAACGCATGAATTTTTTTAACGAAAATAAAGCATTAGATGCTAACATTATAAAAAAAAAAAATTGAATATTTAAATATTTCTTATATATTATGAAAAATGCCCCTAAATTCTGTATTAATAAAATCAATATAACTCGAATAAAAATTAATTTCTCGAATTAACAATATTTACTTTAAATAAAGCATTGTTGAATCAATATTTTCACCAAAAAAATAATATAATTGCAAAACATATTTTATGTGATTTTAATAAGTTTCCGGGAAAATTTAAAATGCAATATTATTATATTTCCCCTTTGCGCATGAACGTGTAATCATCAGCGTATAAAGTTTTTTTTATAATCTTGAAAATAAAATAAAAATTTTTAAAATTGAGAAACTGGGGTGTTTCTCCCCAAAAAATAAATTTTAAAAATGGGATAATTTTGAATAACGATTAACTTTAAGATGTATGGATTCCCAGTATTGCAATAAAGAGATATTTGCATCACCACCTGCCGTCATCATTATTCTGACATTTTTTGGGTATTTATACAATTTTTAGTAAAAAGTATGTACATTTTTAAAATTCAGTGTCTTAAAATTTTAATTTACTAATTATCTTTGAAATAGTTCCAGAAAATTGATATTTATCCTTCAAATAGATTTTTTTAATGAATTTCTTAAAGTTTTAATTTCACTGATTTTTTTGTATTTTTTAGCCGACGTGAGAACAGTTTTCATTTTTAAATTTATTTTCACAAGTATAATTACATTTATTTATTTTTTTAGAGATTAACTTTAGGCTTTTATCTTTCAAATACAATCAAAATTTAAATGGAAACTAATTAAAATAATTATAAGCCCGTTTTAACAACCATAGTCCGTTTTTTGCACATACCTAGTTTAGCCTCTTAGCTAGTCGAGTGAATGAGTTATCTCACCATCCTGATAAAAGAAATCTTTCAAGATGCCTTCTCCCCACTTTCAATTTTTTTGTCCTAAATTGTATTTATCTTGGTAGGACACCACCCATTCTCCAACTCCATCACCCTTTTTTTTTTTCCTTTCTAATTTAGAGAGGACCTGCTTGAACAAAGCAGAAAACAGTGGGCGGTCTACTATTTACAAAGGGTTACTAACCGGTTTTTGCTTTTCTTTCTTTCACTCCATTATTAGGGGTGGGATGTAATGGGTGAAAATTTCAGATTCATGCGAGTAGTATTTTTTTTGTGTTCATTTATACATAAATAACACTAAACAATCAAACATTTTGAAAATTTGGGCTAATTTTCACTAGTTTTTGGCTATTTTACATTCATGAAAACCCTTTCACAGCCTGAAAATGGTCCTAAATTACAGTACTATATCAGATTTAACCATCTATATCCATTCATAGCTTTTGAGGATGTTTTAGGACCTGCAATGTCGCATGAAACCACTTTTTCACCGAAAAATGATGGATTCTGAGTCCCGTGGAGCTCTAACGGCTATTTTTGGCCTACACCTTCTGAATTTTGCAAAATTTTCAAAATTTTAGATTGTTTAGTGTTATTTATGAATAAATGAACACAAAAAAATACTACTCGCATGAATCTGAAATTTTCACCCATTACGTCCCACCCCTACTATTATACTCGAATGAATTTCTGTATATAATTTATGAAAAATAAAAAATTTTAAGCCAATTTGGAGATATCTTAAGTAGGATGACAACATTCTTTTTTTAATTCTTACTCGGTGTTGTTTCAAAAACACTAAAACTAGGTCAACCAGCCAGTCAGCTTTTTCTTTCTTTCTTTCTTTTTCTGATTTTCTATTATATTGAACCAGTTAAGAGATGTTACACTTTTTAAAACTCTTCTCTTTTATCATCCGTGCCCCTGGGCAACGCCGGGTAGACCTGCTAGTACCTGATAATGCTTTTTTACTTAATGTCTAACAAACTCAACATTTGCCTTGCTTGCATTTATTCTAATTCTCTACCATTTGATCTGAATGATTTGTTTGATAAAAAAAAAAATCTTTCTGTAAACTGATAGAATGTCTGCTTTGAAATAAATTCTTGATGCTAATTAATTATAATATAGTTTAATATATTTAGACAAAAAAAAATGTTAAAAAACGTTTCTAAAATATTATAAAATATTCATTGATTCATTAACCATCTTTGGACATATTATTTTAATCAGGAATTTTATTTCAACTTTAAATGGTAATCACTAGTGATGGGACGATTCCAATATTACTGATTCCGATACAATTACCGATTCTGATTCTTTAAAAACCTCTAATAAAGTTATATGGGTCGGGAAACTACGTGATTACTATTTAAATATTTAATACTCGACATACCTGTGACCCGTTGGATCATAGCTACTCCCACTTCGTAGAAAATTCTAAAACTGACATATCTTTAAGAACATTCTTTTTGCATAATTAAAGATAATAAGTTTCTTTATTTCTATATTATTTATTATTTAATTCATTTTTATTAACTAAAGATAAGTTTCTTTACTTCTATATTATCCTCATTATTATTATTACTACTAGCAAATATATGCTCCCTCCGCTTTGCTAGTTGTTTTATTTAATTTCTCTCTCTCTCTCTCTCTCTCTCTCTCTCTCTCTCTCTCAATAAATAGAACTTTCTGTGTTTCGAATAATCAGAGGGCGGGTAACCAAATGTTTCATCATATTCCATTACAATCTAATTTAATTACGTAACTCAATTATGTCTTTAATTAATTCTATTTATAATTTTTTTAAGATTATTATTGAGGAAAATATTTTAAATACATCTGGAAATCTGAAAAAAGCAATCATGAGTGTATATTTGCGAATATTAATTTATTAGAAGCTTTAAAACAAATTAACTATGTAAATTTGAAAGACGTGTGTTTGGGAAAGTTTTGGAATGGGTATATCGGAACTGATAAGTAGATATAAAAAGAGAGCGATCAAAACTAATACTATAGTTTCAGCTTCAGACAGATACATAATCTCCATTATTATATAGATAGAAGTAAAGAGATTTATTATTTTGACGTCTAATTTATTTGCGTGCTTTTAGTGTGTACTGAGATGCGTATGTAAATTAGATGCTAACGCTCAAATTAGCGGCTAAACGCTCAGACATTAAGAAATATTAGTGAGAGGGCACAAGAGAAATACATTAATGGGTAAATTGTTCAGTTAATTATAAATTACGGCTAATTAGAACAATTAATAAAGAATGTTTTCAACCCTGATTCAATCCCAGAACTAAGGTATATTTTAGCATGTATTTAGTGTTATATAGGTATATAGGGGAAAAAGTGTTGTTCAACTCATACTTTGTATAATAATAGATGAAAATACAGATCAGATTCTCTTAAATATTTGATCAAATAGACTCCAAAAATGTCGTTATAAATTCATTTTTAACCATTATTTTCTGAATGTATCCAGTATATCCTTAAAATGATTTATTAGATTGGTAACTAAGTTCTCGCTGTTTTTTTTTTTTATTCAAAAGATTTAATAAAATAAATAACAAATTAATCAATAATGTATTCTCCCCTGTTGTTGCTTACAACTTCTTCCCAACTTTCAACAAGATTGTAAATACGTCGTTGGTAGAAATCAAAAATCAAAATAAAAGCAAAAAGGTGGTGTCTGTTCATTTTTCTTGACATTCCATTTTAATGATCTTGGGGTAATAACTAAATAGTTCCAAAATAGAATTCTCGAAAAAATATAAATTTGAAAACTCATTCCAAAATTAAAAAGAAAAACAGCAGGAACTTAGTTTCTATAATTTCGATTATTCGGACTACTGTTCTCGTCTTGAGTGTTATCATCACAACGTTTCAGGCATTGTGACCTCCATCCTTCTTCCGGTACAAGGACTCGTGGCGCAGTGGATATAGTACTAAGTAAAATTCAGTTCTAAGTGATAGTCATCTCAAGGTTTATGGTTCAATCCTAGGTGCGGGCGATACGAAGAATTGCGAATTACTGAAGACTTCTGCCAGTCATGGCTGACGGAACAAGAGCATGCTACTCCATGGATTAAATAAAGGGTTTCGTTCGAAATTCCGTCCAGATTCCTGAGTTCGACAGAAATATACCTGAGTTCTAAAAGATACACCTGAAGAAGGCCGGAGGTTACAGCCGGCAAAACGTTATGATAACGCTCAAGATGAGAACAGTAGTCCGAATACTTGAAATTATACAAATTATCAATTCTCATCTAAAAAAATTCAGAAACAGCTGGAACTTAGGTGCCAATCCAATACATTCAAGCCATTTTTAACCTGATTAAGCAATTTGTTAAAAAATTATGATACTATTAGAAAAAATATATAATTGAGTGGTAGATATGTTTTAAAAATGTGTTTTCCATATTTAGAAATTGCGTTAATTATTTTGAAGATCTCATTCACCTCCTCATTTTTTCTCTACTAAAGTAGTTAAACCTAAAGATTCAAACCTATTTCTATAGTTGACATTCTTTAACCCTTTTATTAGTTTAGTTACTTTTCTTTGTACACCTAATTAATATTATATTACTAGTGGGATCTGTGGAAATTCCACAGTTGTATCCTTGTAAGAGTTTGTGACATATTTTCATTCTATGGACGTCCGGCACGAACACACAACATCATAGTACCATCTTTTGACGGAACATATACTACACTTTTATCCAAGAAAGTGTATTTTAGTTAGTTTCATGTTCGACACAACAGTGATATCAGATGAAATTTTTTTTTTAATTACATTTTTTGCTTTGCATCTTCGGTGCTCAGGTGATTCCATCTTTTTAAAAAAGAGGGAAGGTGATAACGTACGTATGAACATTAAATTCCCTATTCGTATTAGTATATAGATAATTCCCATGTCGACCTACTGGTACCAAGGAATACAATATTCTATATATATGAGCTCTGATTGAAGTTTTAAATATTCTAGCAGTAACATTTGCTTCACTTGAAATGTCGTATGCCAAACAAGTACCTACAATACAAGCAACTTTAGTTTCTCAGATTTTTTTGTTTTTCTTTTTTGCTAGAGTAATTATTTTCCCAAATAAATAAATACATGCTCGCAATTGCTGACATCAGTCATCATTGGTATCAACTATAGCAAACATGCATGCTTATCCACAATTGTTTCCAATTTCATATACATACATACGTGTGTGTGTGTGTGTAAGAATGAAATTTTCCAGTAATCTTTTTTTAAACTTTCAAATGTTTGCTGAAGTTTACAGTAATCAATATTTTTGCAAACCTGTCTTATTTATAAGTTAATGATATTAATATATATAAATACACACACACACATATACAGGGTGAGCCAAAAGTAGGTGGACAGTAAAAAACATTTATTAGAGATCACTTATACGTACAATTACATGTAATAAAACAATTATATTAATGAAAATTAAATGTTATTTATCAACGCAAGTGTTCAAACTGTTTTCCTTCTTGATTTACATAGCTTTGAAGTCTGCCTCTCACGTTTCGACAAAGAAATGTTTTTTACTGTCCACCTACTTTTGGCTCACCCTGTATATATATATATATATATATTATTACTAGCAGAATACTCGCCCTAGAACGGGTCTAAGGAAAATGTATAGCATTGTGTTTTTAATTTTTTCTTTTGGAACACACATCTCCATGAAGGTAAAGTTTACAAAAAAAAGAAATGTGCGTATGTTACTCACTGTGTTGCCTAGAATATGTATCCCATAATAAGTTCATACGTTTAGGAGTTTACACTGCACATACATATTGACACTCACACGTGCGTGCACTGGTGCGGTTAAAATTTTATTACATACTATGACTCAAAATTCGATGTAGACAATTTTTTTTTCCCATAAGCTTTTTTGTATCTCACTTATTTTTTTTAAAAGTTTATTTTTTTAGGGTGGGGAAGGGGCAATATAATGAGATCTGTTCAGAAGAGTAGACTTCGATGATATGACCATGTTGAAAGAATGGATGCGAGTTCTTGGGTTAGTACATGTAGAACAGTTGAAGTAGCAGGTTCAGTTCACAGGAGAAGGCCAGGGAAAACATAGGAAGTGATAAAAATGGACCTGAGGAATAAATTAAGACTTGGCCAGAGATAGGTTACTTTGGAAGTCAATTTCTTATAGCCGTTCAACACATGACAGCATGTAAAACTGACGTTAAACCGAATATGAAGATGATATCTATTTTAATTTAACAAGACAGCAGACAAATAAAACGAGATATAAAATATATATTACTACGAAAGCACGCAACGGAAAGCTGAGGCAATTCAAAAAACCCAATATTTAAAATTGTCGTCATAATATTCTGCATATATATATATATATATATATAGGGCGACATTTCGTATCTAAAGGAGGAAACTCCTAAATGCTCAGGAAGCAGTAAGTACCAATAGCTGAAGCACAACAGTTTTTTCAGGCGTAAGAGTGCAATAGTAATAAAAAAAACTAAAAATACCAGTCAAAATTTAAAAAAAAAAAGAAGAAACTGTCGCCTTAAGTTTGAAGTACTGGTGTACCAAAAAGTAAACAACCTTTTTATCTTTAAATATAAGGGGACAGTTCCTTTTTTATTTTCTATTTTTTTTCTTCTAACGTCTGATTACAGTTCTAGTGACTACTATTGCACTTTACGCCTGAAAAAAATGTTTGTTTACTTTTTACGAAGATTTTCTAATTATTTTTGCGAATTTAATACTTCAATGATATTGTAATTTAGTAAACTGGCGTATCAAAAAGTAAAACTTTTCTTCAAACTTAAGGTGACAGTTTCTTTTTTTAAATTTTGACTGGTATTTTTTTTTTTTTTATTACTATTGCACTTTATGCCTGAAAAAAATGTTTGTTTACTTTTTACGAAGATTTTCTAATTATGGTTCTACTTATGTAGATTTGTTATTGTTAAATAATTCAAATTTTAAATAAAACTGATTTGTTTTTATTTAAAATTTAGTCCGAACATTTTAATAAATAAACAATCTTATTTTCAAACTTAAGAGGGAATATTAAAAATAAACTTTCGATTTCATATAATCGTTATCGGTAAATGTTGTGACTGGCAGAGATTGCCTTGAATATGATGAAACGGTTGCTCGGCTGACGTTCCTACATTTCTAGAAAAGCAGCAGCGGCTAGTGGGCGTGCCTTATTTAGTTGTACACAAATAGTATAACCGGTTTATTAATGTTTTTTGCAAACTTGTCTTATAAGTAAATGATATGAATTCATTTTGTCAAGCTTAATTGATGCCTCTTCGTTATGCATTCCAACAGTTAATTATAAAAATGTACTGAACTTGCACAATTTTTATTGACATAATAAAAATGCTTATCTATATAAAATATGATCCTTGAAAGCTATATCTTTGTATATCTTTAACTGTTGATATATACGATGTGTATACACACACACATTGTATGTATTATCAGAACCACTAAAAGCTTCTTTTTTTTTGTACTGTATAAGATGCGAGTCATCTATTTATTTGTTGCGTAGATAGATATGTATACTGAAAATATATATTGGCATAATTTTTTTTAATTTCTTATGTGAAGATTGTTAAAGAATTAATAAAAAGTGTTGTGATAGATTTTGTATCAAGATGTTTTTGGCTAAGATTAAATTTTCAGCACATTGCAGATATTTTAAGTAGGATCGCCCCCCCCCCTCGAGTAAATGTGGTATTGTGGTGACTACAATGATTCTAGCTGAGAGTAGAATAGACTGTAAGATAGACGGAGGATGATCAACGACCTCCTCGTGCCTGATTTGTTACATCAGTTTTTATACCTTATAGTAAATAAATAATTCAAAATGTAGTGTTCTGATACTGCACTTTATCTACTCTGTCCTCAGTCAGTGAAGGAGAAACCCGTCTAGACCGAGGCAATGTTTATTTTTGTTCCCATCCAGAGTTCCTCTTTTTGGGGAGCTACCCACCCACCCCACCCACCCCCTCTGACCTTATGTCTAACTTGTGGAGAGGCAAGTAAATAGGTACTATTGAGCAAGGTAACACTGATTCTAGGCCTGGCAAACATGCAGTTAGAATCTTCAATTATTTCAAACAATTTTTTATAACATCCAACAGTCTCAAATATGTAAATAATGTAATGATCTACCATCCTAGATATAAAACCTTACATAGCATTATTGAGAAAAAGTGGGAGATTCTTTACTCTCCAAATCCTTATCTTAATTTAGATAAAGTTAGGTATGCTTGTGTTTACATATTTGTATGTGTAGATTCACTCTTACGCTAATTAACTGATCATTATGAATTTTGGGATATGGCTTCTAACCGTAAGGAATCCAAAAATGGGCTATATTTAGTTTAATGCAAGAGAGGGGGGGGGGTAAAAAAAAAACGTGTAACCCCTTCATGAAACTTCAGATAACCCAGATTTTTTTTTTTTTCTTTTTCATTTTAACAATAGGTATTAGACATAATTAATAAATATTCCCCAAATTTAAGTTTTTTTTTAAATTATTTTTTTTTCTTTTAAAGGGTTTTTAGGGAGCATAATATGTGCACAACCTCCTATTTGAAAATTTAAATATTTCGAATTTGCATTGTCTTAATCATTAGACACTACTTAAATAAGATTTCTTGAATTTCAATTAAGAGCCCTTAAGCTTCAGTCTTAAAATTTAGACATTTTCTAGAATCAAAATCATGTAATGGATTTTGATCAAAATTACCATTATATCTTGATTATAATCTCCATAAGATTTTTATTCTTATTATTAAAAACACATACAAGTAGTGGCAGACATGTTTGTTCAAGGAATAAATTTTACACATTATGGGACGGGTATCCTTCTAGTTTTATTTATAAAGTTTTTTTTATTTTTTTTTTTTTTTTTTAGATATTCTCAAATAAGATGATGTTAATCTTTGATCCTGGGTTTTGGCAAAGTTTATTTAGTTAATTTGCTTGACTAAACATATGAAAAATATTTTTTTGTATCAGCGATTCTTTTTCTTTTTTTTCTTTTTTTTTCTTTTTTTCCTTTTTTTTTTAATCATTATCGTTAGCCATTGACCATTTTAGTATCATTTAAAAAATGTTGAACAAATTGTTATTTGTTTTATTTGGACTACTATTCTCATCTTGGTTGTTATTTTCACATTTTGGCCGAAAACAATCGTCTGAATAATCCAATTTATCAATCTTCATTTCAAAATTTCTGAAACATAAATTGATATTTAAAATAAAATTACAGAAATCTGGTTGGGTCAAGTTGAAGTTTTAAGTGAAATCGATTACATTTCTTCCTTTCTCTTCATGATTTTAAATGAATAAATTGTTAGGTGGATACATGCCACCTAATAATACTTTTAAATATTTAATATTTAAAGGAGATTGACTATTTTTATATTTAAAGGGGGGGGGGGAACTCTTGTACACTAAAGTTATCTCCCTTGCCAAGAAACATTTGGAAGCATGGTTATCTGTTCCTGGATTTGACCGTGCGACAACAAATAAGATTCAAATGGATAAGCTTACCGACATCGGCTTAGCGAACCTCCTCATTTCATAGTAATTCTCCCAGTTCTAAATTGTTGAATAAATCACTTATATTGTTGATCTACATAGAATCGTTTTCATCCAGTTATTTCTTCATATTTGTGTCTTCTTACTACTCACAAACCACTTCACGGGTTTTCAACTTTAAATAAAGGTTATATATGAAAACCAATCTTTTTATTTTGTTTGTGTAAATTAATTTAAAAAATTTATTGTGATCTAATGAGTTATTATAATATTAGTTGATCATGATCAATTTTTTGTTTTTTTGTTTTTTTATCAACCTTCTCGTTATTTTTCTATTTATAGCTTGCTGACTTTCTCCCCGTCTTGAAGCTGTATGATTTATTATACTCAGACACGGAAGTTTTACCCGTGCCAGACATCACCAAACCTCAGTCAACACATGCTTTAGCTAGTACTTCAATCTGGATACATTTAAACAAAAAGGCCCAAACCGATAAGGCCAGGCTACAAAGACCAATACCACATGCCTTAAAGGATCATCTAGAGTAAGTTGCCTCTTTTTTCTCTTTCTTTTTTTTTTCATGTTCGGTTGTTTTTTAACGTTACTCCAAGGGCGAGTCTCATAGTGGTTGGTTGGTTATCCAGGTTTATAATCTATGGTCACTTCGACAGAGGTTCAATGCTGTCTGTCTGTCTTTATGCTAAGTCTCTGATGATGATGATTGTGAGGATTGACTGTGTCCATCTTCGATTTTGTTGTCTCTGGCCCCGTGTTCACTGTTAAACTTTTCACTGACTGCCATGTGATTCTAGAGCAGAGTTTTTACGTCTGGATACTCTTCCTATCGCCAACTCTGACACTTCCAACAGTCCGAGATCTCTGTTTGTTGATGTGACCGGTGGGTAGTTATCTTCAACCTCATATGCCCTTTGTCGAAGTACAGAGCGGTGCTACACAATAAAGCGCCTTGCCTAACATCTGGCATCCCATGAAACCCATTAGATGTACTATTATCTGGGGAAACTGTTTGGATACCAGAACCTATCCACACGCCGGTGGGTCATGCATACCCTAGACTTGAAGGGGTTCCCATCCCGAGCATGCAACTGTACTATTGCATCAGCTACTACTGACCGCTAGGTTAGGTTCCCCTGGATGACAGGACGAGGACCTGGGTTGTGCACTTGCAGCTGCAACTTGTACCAACCTGTGCTCCAAAAGTGTCCTTACACGACAATTGTCAGCGCCAGATAGAGTTGGAAGCGTGAAGCATCTGAGGCCACTACTAGAACTGGGCAACTAAGTAACCCATCCTCTCCACTACCACTGCATTACTACTTGTAGAAATAGCAATGTATTTGTGTCTTAGTGAAAGAGGGCCGAAACACAGAATAAAGATGTACATGCTGAAGTAAATTAACGACATAAAGAGCTCTAAATAGTTGATCGGAAAATTCTCGTTTGAATGAAGCCATATTTATATAAGAGAGCATCCACTCATGAGCTAGCAACCAATCAGAACTCAGAGAATGGACTTGCCCATCTAAACATAATGAAACATCTCAGCCTACTTAATAGACCAACTTTCTGGGCTTCTATCTCAGTTTATTTAGTCAGAGATCCATGCATCCTATTCACAGCGCCAAATATTTAGTTCTAGCTCAACTGGTCAGACAGCTGACTACTAACTTGAATATATACTTTACTTTTTGTTGTAATCGAGTTCATCAAAAACCGCATTAAAATCCAGAATTGTTTACAATTAAGGTTTTACTACTTTTTGTACAGGAAAACCCAAGAAATGGCAAATTAGTTGAGTCGTATTAGATTATTCAGACTATTGTTCTCATCTTGGATGTTATTCTCAATGTTTCAACTGATGTAACCTCTGACCTTCTTCATGTGTATCTTCTCAAATTCAGGAATATTGGTATGGAACTCGAGGAATCTATACAGAATTTCGAACAGAACCCTTTATTTAATCCACGGGGGTAGCTTGCTCTTGTTCTGTCAGCCATGATCAGGTGGAAGTCTCAAGTAATTCTAATAATACAATTAAGTATTACTTAAGATTTCTACTCAGTCATGGCTGACAAAATGAGAACAAGGTACCCCCATGGATTAAATAAATGGTTCCGGTTAGAAATTCTGCACAGATTCCATGAGTTTGACTAGACACACCTGAATAAGATCAGAGATTACATCGGCCGAAACGTGTCAACATCATAGGTGAGAACAGTAGTCTGAATAATCAAAATAATACAAAGACCATCTTTTTTCATTTTAATCAATAAATGTTAATAAGATACACTATCAAAAGTTTTGCTCAAGTCTTATAAAATATCTGCATTACCTCCTAATAATGATTCATTCATAAGATCAACACTTTCTAGAAGATTTGATATGGTTGCCTTTCCATGTTTAAGGTTTATACATTCGAGAATGTGATTTCTATTTAATTTCTGAAAATTTTGCATAAAATACGTCCAAGAAGCTGTTGCTAAAAATTTAGACTTTACCCATTTCAAAATGAATTGTTTCAAAATCGAATAAAACATCAATAGAATTCTGTCATTGCCTATAACTTAAAAGTGGCATTTATTTTATTTAACAGATATTGGTGCTGTTTTGGAAACATATTCAAAGATTTTCAGATGTGACATAGTCGTGACGTAAGCTGTTCCAACTACAAAGAAAAACGAATCAAGTTATAACGTTCCAAATGTTACCAAAGTATACAAATATAGAAGCCGCCATTTTTTTTTTTTTTTTTTTTTTTTTTTTTTGACCAGACAACTTTCCTGAAATAAAGTTTTAAAATAACACTAGAAACATTGTTCATTTTTAAATTGTGGATACCTTTTAAAGCAATTAGAAAGATCAATTTTTAGTTTTGGTGCGTGTACTTTTTGGGATACTTAGGGTTAGGGGTACTGTTTCAGAAAATGTATCCAAGAAAATGTCAGTACTTAACTCATCAAGTGACTGTTTTTTTTTTTCTTCTGGAAATTTTTTTGGTGGGTGGGGGTATTTTGAATACAAGATATTTACTTTGTGTTGCTTTATCAAAATCAGTGGCAAAAGTATCCAAACTAAACAATAGAAGCACAAGGAACCAAAAATTTACATGCAGCAAAACTAACAATATCTTTCTACTTGCTTAAGAATGTCGTCTGATATCCACAATTTAAAAATGAACAGTGGTAGAAGTCGGAAATTGATCACTTTATTTCATTGAAGTTGTCTGGTCCTTAAAAAATAACACAATATAGATTGTATACTTCGGTAACATTCGGAACGTCGTAACTTGATTCATCTTTCTCCATTCCTAGTTTGAACTGCTTACATCACGCCTGAAAGTATTTTCTGTTATCCGAAACTCTACCCATATATATAAGAAAAGGACTATTTAAAAAAAATTTGAATTGCTACAATAAATAAATAAAAACGTTCAAATATTTTTTTATTTATTTAAAAAATAGGTAGTTGACAATTATTTTTATGGTCAGAAGAAAGATGGTAGGTAAGCAACTGTGGAATTTTGCCCTCTGTCCTACTAGTATTCACTTAATTCATTTACTAGTAAGATAGATGGTTCAATATTTGACTCATTTATCATAGCAAAATTACTAATAGTGCAAGAAATATATGCATGAACGTCGTAAATACTACAACACAAAATGTAGAAACATTGTGAAAAAAATTAATTAGAAAAAAAAATTAAGGTTTATATGAAAAATTTAGAAACATGAAAAAAAAAATGAATCAAAAAAAAATAATTACGGTTTATATGAAAAATTTAGAAACATTGTAAAAAAAAATAATTAAAAAAAAAAAATTACGGTTTATATGAAAAATTTAGAAACATTGTGAAAAAAAATAATTAAAAAATAAAATTAAGGTTTATATGAAAAATTTAGAAACATTGTAAAAAAAAATAATTAAAAAAAAATAATTAAGGTTTATATGAAAAATTTAGAAACATTGTAAAAAAAAAATAATTAAAAAATAAAATTAAGGTTTTATATGAAAAATTTAGAAACATTGTAAAAAAAAATAATTAAAAAAAAAAAATTAAGGTTTATATGAAAAATTTAGAAACATTGTAAAAAAAAATAATAAAAAAAAAAAAATTAAGGTTTATATGAAAAATTTAGAAACATTGTAAAAAAAAATAATTAAAAAAATAAAATTACGGTTTATATGAAAAATTTAGAAACATTGTGAAAAAAAATAATTAAAGAATAAAATTAAGGTTTATATGAAAAACAAAATTTTAAAAAATTCTGCTTTGGCACAAAATAACCCATAAGGTATTGATGTGCTGTTGAACTAATCTAATCTTTGGATTTGGGGCATTTTATTTTTCAGGTTTTTAAAGCAGACTCTCAACAACAAGAATTTGCTGCTTGGAGATTATAAAATTGCATTACTGTGCAATGCATGTAAGTATATTTTCGTTTTGTTTTTCTTAAAAACGTCTTCATCGATCGCATGTGCAAGAATGTATACGTTGTATCTCGGTTTTAATTCTTTCTATCTTTATTATTTGGAATATTAAGCTTACTATTCTCTTCTTGGATGTTATTCTTACAGTGTTTCGGCTAATGTAACCTCCGATCTCTTCAGGTGCATTTGGTCGAACTCCACATGGACCTGTAGCGCAACGGATAAAAGTGCTTAGTAATAATCAGTTCTAAGTGACAGATTTCTGGCGGTTGAAGGTTTAATCCTCGCTGCAGGTGATACTCGGAATATAATTAAGAACTACTTAAGACTTCTACCCAGTCATAGCTGATGGAACAATTAAAGGGTTCCATTCGAAATTCCATACAGACACCCAAGTTCACGAGACACACCTGAAGAACGTTTCCTTTTGCAAAAATCAATCATGTTCTGCAAAGCTAAAAACAAAAATAAAAAAAATTTTGTTCCACAAAACAACCAAACCAAACACCATGAATAAATATTTGAAGATATAAAGAACTTGAAGTATAAAAACTTTACCAAAATGACTGGATTCGGCATTAAATAACCCGCAAAGGGTTGATATGCCGTAAAACATTTGGTCAATGGCCACTTCAAACATTATGTTTGAAGTGGCCATTGACCATTCAAGTTTGTTTGTCCACCCTGTATCAGGACTTTTTTTTATATATATCCTGTTGGGTGTAAATGGCTAGCAGAACATCAGTTTATCAAGGGACCACCTCTAGTGCGTTGCCAATCACGTTGATATTTTATGTTTGACATAGCTGTTGACCCTTCAAGTGAGTGTATCCGTCCTTTGTCAAGTCTTGTTTTATTTTTTTAAATATGTTTTTTTATATCCTGCTGGGTGACTAGCCACCCCTTTCACCAATCAAGTCTGGTAGGAGAACTGATTTAATCATTAATAACCTGATTATGCAGCAAGTAGTACTGGATTTCATTTGCAAACATACACACAAATAAATAGTCCCGCATGTCATGAAAACTAAGTTCTCTCAAACTGTGACGGTCTTTAAGTGTGTTTCCAGTAAAAGCCACATCATGTCGAAAAGAGACTCTGACTCAATTCAGGCAACTATATTGAGTTGTGTTTCACTGATATCAAGAGCTGGGTGGAGAGAGTGGCTGCAGGTAGACTATACGTGTAGCAGTAGGACTCTGCTCTGTGTCATACTGTCTGAAAAACCTCGAAAGTTGCTGTCAGAACTTCCACGATCCGCCCACCTCAACTAGCCTGATTGTAACCCCATGAACCTATTAAGTTGAGAAAGACACTAACCGTATTCCTTGCAGCAGCAAGGATGAGCTGATTGCCAGGATCAGACTAGTGTTCAGGCAACTATTGAAGGACACCGTGATGGCCGCATTCTCCAGGTTCTGGTCCAACCTGAAAGCCATGGTTACGGCTCAGGACAGCTTCTTTGAGTTAGCTTTATTCGGCAAAAGATCTTCTAAGAGATGCACTTTGAATTTTGAGAATTATTGCCAAGATATGACTTCTTTTTCTTTTGCAAACAGTGTAGAATTTATGCTGAACACCCTGTGTGTGTATATATATATATATATATATATATATATATATATATATATATATGTATGTATATTAATTAAACAAATTCAAATATATTGTTAAAATGAACTTAAAAACCAATATTTTTTTCAAAAGTACTCAATAAAAGTTAGAGCTTTATAAATATACATTATATAAGCATTTAGAATGGCCTACGCAAATGCAATTACGTTTCAGCAAACATATGCTTCCTCAGAGCCGAAAGTTAATAATGAAAATAATGAATGAAAATGAAAATAATTGCAATATTTTTATTTTTATTAACTTGCTGCCCTGACGAAGCATATGGCTTGCTGAAACGTAATTGCATTTGCACAGGCAATTCTAATTGTTTGTATAATGTGTGTGTATGTATATATATATATATATATATATATAATGTTCTTTGGAGATCTATGGAATGTGAATATAATGTTACCACTGGTTGAAAATTGATAAATTTTGAAATATACTGATGAAGAAAATCATTTACATTCTTTATCTTAAATGTAATTTTACTAATAAAAATGGCTTTTAGAAATGTGTGTATATGGAAAGTAACATGGTTGAGTATTGATTTTCGAAGCCTGTTTCAGATATTTGAAATAATGTTTTGAACTTTTAAAATATACACTATCAATATATATGACGATAAAGTGATGATAAAATGTATTTAGCTTAACGCTTTCCTGCTATTTTACGGCATGACTGATCATCAGGAGTGTCTCTGAGTGGCATCAATTAAGAATTTTTTCTTGATGTCAGTCAGAGACACTTCTGATAATCCGTGATACCGTAGAACTTTAATAAAGTGTTAAGCTATGTAGATTTTATTATTATTGATGTAACTCTGTTGAATTACTGGTTATTAACAACTTGTAAAGTCGGAATCTGGCGTCGTAGAACTCTCGTCTGTTGATCCCGAAACGGGACGATGTGTCGTTTCTATTCCCAGTTGCAGGGAAACTATTTGTACTAACCGTGCGTCTTTCTTCTTTGCCGCCATTATCGTTGTCGCCCGCTTTGTGTCGGGCTGCTATCTGTCTGTCGCTTCGCTGAGCGTCAACTTCGGTTTCTTCGTAGGCTGAAATCAAACCTTTTACGTACAATAAAATATAACAAGGCTTCTCCTTTTTAATTTAGAGCCATTTTATTACTATCTAGCTTGTCGATGCTGAGCAAGTTCATTGTAGCAGAGAGAAAGAGAGAGGCTTACGCTAGTTAATTTTCTAACTACTTAGCTACTTGTAAAGGAAGGAAGATGGGGGACATCGCTCTCAACTTCGGGGGATCCGAAATCCCCTAGCCTGTAATCGCTACATGGCTAATGCGTCTTGACTCTTCGGCTTCCAAGTCCAAACTGTAATCTCAACTTAGTTTTCCCACCGGGAAAACTGTGACGTCATGAAATTTCATGATCGACGCACAGGTGTGACCTAGCCCTCGACCCCCAAGGTCTTGTCAACTATCACCTGAACTGTGAGAAAACATCGCACCAAAGTTGCATGAGGTGACTCCGCTACAAATCGCGCAAGTCAAACCCGATTTCCAACGGATACGTCCTCCCCCCATAGGGTCACTATCCAACAACTCTACCCGGCAGAATATCGAGCCCTTTGTTTGTTCAATATCTGTTGTCTTAATTCGGTTCTATTTCAATTTTTCTTGTTATGAATAAATGCAAAAGTTTTTTTACCACCTATCTTAACTAGATTAACATCAAAGCAGCTTATGCTTATTTAATTCTATGATACGATATAAGATTTTGAAATACTGTATATATATATATATATATATAAATCCGAAAACACCTACAAACAGCTTTAAGTAATCTTAATTTGCATTTTTATATTTTATAAACAGTTTCTAATAAATTAATATTCTGTAATATGCATTTGTAATTTGCGTTGTCATATTTTAAATATACACAATATTTTCGTCGATAGTAAAACGTCTGAGATACTGAGAAAAGATACTAGAAGGAACCATAAAAATAATGTTTTTATGATTAGGCATTTTTAAATGAATAAAAAAAAATCTGATTTAATCTATTATTGTATTATCTTTTAATAGGAGTTGGTAATGTAGTATCAGTTCTGTTGTCATAAGACTGTAGTCCCAGAAATTACCTCCTCTTTTTTAAGGGCCTGGGAGTAATCCTCCTTTGGGGAAAGGTGTAATATAGTATCTGTTTTGTTTTCATAAGACCATCTTCCTATAGACTACCTTCTCCTTGGGGAGGGGAGTAGTGTAATATCTGTTCTGTTGCCATGATACCATACTCAAGTATTAACTCCTCCATTTGTTTTTTTTGTGAGGGGGGGGGGGGGGATTCGTCATGATATAGTATGTGTTCAAAAAAAAAAAAATGCAACCGGAGGAAGCATATTTTTTCTAGTATATATATGTATATATAATAAAGTGTTAATCTAAGTACAATTATCATATATTATATTATATTTTCTTTTTTGTCATTAGACAGCACAAATTCTGAGTATTTTGGACTTCCCATGGCTGTTTTAGTGGAAAATATACATGGAAACAACAAAAACACAACATTATTGCCTGGAAATATTGTTGCAGGCGCCCCAACTCAACCATTGGCAATGAACCTGTTGGATTCCTTGACAGTCCACGCCAAAATGAGGTTTGTTACAAAAACTTATTTATTATATTTACTCCCTATGTTTTTTGTTTTTTTTATATCAACTAGAATACCGGTTCCAGGACAGGTAAAATTAATTCCCAGAACAGCAGTTTTGCACCACTTTTATGTCCCCTTATGAAGACTAAAATATAGATATAATGATACTAAACCGTATGTCTCGAATCCTTATTCCAATTTTGATCAAGATCTATAAGATTTTCATTCTTGAAAATGTCTAAAATATAAGGCTTAAGGGGTCTTAAGAAGAAATTGAAATTCAGGGAATCTTGCTTAATTGCTGTCTAGTGACTATGGATCAAATTTAATGCAAATCTGAAATATTGGAATTTTCAAATGGAAGGTTGTGCCGATATTATGCTCCTTAAAAACTCTTTGATATAGCCACAAGAAACTGAAATTCGGGGAATATTTATTAATTGGTGTCTAATACTTACTGTTCAAATTTCACAAAAATTGGAGATATCTGAATTTTCACAAAGAGCTTTCACCCCCTTTTCACCCCCTTTTTACTCCTTTTTCATAAAACTAAATTAAACTATATATATAGCCCACATTACAACCCCTTATGCATAGCATGTTCCAAGATTCATAATGATCAGTTTTGAAAGCTGTTCTTTTTTTATCATGAATAGAAAGTTGGCCTTTAATATCAATGCCATTGTGACAAATAGCTTAACTTTATTTATATATATATATATATATATATCTATAGGTACGTGCTAAAATGGGTGTCGCTTGTACTGACTATAGTTCTTAAAAGTGTCTTTTCTTAATTTATAAAAGTTTGTTTAACTTTTGATTATGTTTGAAAGATAAAAGCATTAAGTTAATGTCTAAAAGGAAAAAAATGTATATTTACGTGTGAAAAAAAATTATAATGGAAAATGTTATCAAAACAGTGAAAAATCTGTTAAAACTGAAGATTCAATAAAACATGTTTTAAAATCGCTGGCAAAGTAAATATCAGTTTTCTGGAACGGTTTCAAAGATAATTATTAAATTAAAGTCTTTAGAGAGTGAATTACAAAAGAATGTACCTCCCCTTTTTTTTTTTTTTTTTTTTTTTTTTTTTTACTAAAAATTGCTTATTTTATATTTTACCAGAAACTCTAATCATTAAAATTGCATGAAATATTTTTTGCAATTATATTATTTTTTTGGTGAAAATATTGATTAAATAATGCTTTATTCAATGATAACATTGCCAATTCAAAAAATTAATTTTTCGAGTTATAGTAATTTTATTAACACTGAATTTAGGGGCCTTTTTTGTAATATATACGAAATAATTTAAAAAAATTTTTTTTATTTTAAACATCTACAGTGCTTTATTTTCATAAAATAATTTTTTTTTAATTCATATATTCTTTTTATTAATACATAAAAATATAACTTTAGGAAAGGTGTATTTCGTTTTCAAAAAATAATACATTTTCGCTAAGATTTGAAAAAAAATAATGGTTTCATTATATTACGTGATCGTTGATTAATAAATACTGAAAATTTCATTAAAATTGGTTGATTTCCTGAATTTTGGTGAATTTTATGGTGAAGGGAAGGTTAAAATGTTTTTACATTTTGGGAATCGGCCATTGATTTTGCACATACCTACCAAATATGCTACACATTCTGTATATTTTAATTGAATTAAAAGTGCGATTGTTTTAATGTGAACTCAATTAATGTACTAATCTGAAAATGTTTTGAAGAAATAAAATCATAAAAATTCTGATTTTTTTTTTTCAGTCTCATCCACAGCATTGTCACGAAAGTCATTCAGATGGCAAAGAAAAAGACGAACATTGCATTGGCGCCTGCTCTTGTTGAAACGTACAGTCGTTTGCTTGTGTATATGGAGATTGAATCTCTTGGAATAAAAGCTTTCATAAGTAAGTTTATGCGTCACCTCTTTATGCTAACTTTCATTTCCAGTTTCCACTGGATGTGATGATCAGTTGTAGGGTTGGAAAGCCTCAATTTTTCAAATTATTATAAATCTGTTTTAACAATTTATCACTGTACATCATCCAGGTTGTTTTTAGTTGTTTTCTGTGCTGCTTTCTCCACACGCACACATGGGGAAGAGGGTCAGACATGGCTCCACAGGTTGGGAAATTCATCTCAATTTCAGCTTTTTTTTTCTTTTTTTTTTTATGGAAATCGCTCCAGACAAAGCATGAAGCCACTTGATGAAAAGAGCTAACAAGAACGAAAGATGATTATCGCAAAGACAGGAGATGTTTATTGGCCTTAGTCTTAAAAAAACAAGCCACTTGATGTAAGGAGCTAAAAAAAAAAAATACTACTTCAAGGTCAAAAACTAACCAATGATAAGTGTTAGATGAATACAGCAATTCTTCCTTTTTTGTCAGTAATATTGATCATGTAATGTGAGGACTAAAAGACAAAATAAGGAAAGCGAGAGTTATGAGGCTGTTGAAAGTAAACCCAACGTCCACTTTCTACTTTTCTTATTGGTTACTCAAATCTCTGATCTTCAGAATTTTTTTTTTACTATTAGAAAAGTACAACTTTATTAGCAATAAATTTTCTATTCATTAATTCTAAATAATGATGTCATAATTACACATTGTTAGTCGCAATAATATACATGTAGTAATATTAACAAAAGGTTAATTAAAGATAAATTTGCAATAACCTCTAGATTGTTGCAAATACTTTTCTTTTTTTTTATTCTAATTTCTTTTTATTTTTCAAAATTTCAGGTCAATTGTTACCAAATGTTTTTGCAAGTCAAGCTTGGGGCATTCTGCACACGCTGCTTGAAATGTTCAGCTATCGATTACATCACATTCAACCACACTACAGAGTTCAACTCCTGGGCCACCTTCATTCACTTGCTTCAGTGCCCCAGACAAATCAAAATCAGCTGCATTTATGGTAATTGACACATTTTGTTCATTTTTTGTTTGTTTGAGTTTTTTAATTTCTTTATACTTTTTTCACCTCATATTCTCAGCTTTTATTCATTCTTGTCATCGACATCATCACTGGTGATGGGACGATTCCAATAATTTTACTCGATTCTGTTCTAAATTCCTGATTCCAATTCTTTTAAAACCTCTAAATATTTTAATATAAGAAGTTGTTGTACATCTTAAGAAAACGTTTTTTAAGGTTATTTATAGAATTTATGAAACCAAAAAAATTTTTTTTATTATTATATTTATATATATGAATAGAATCATTTAAAAAAAAATTTTTTTTATAAATATGTAACTGAGACTTTCGCCGTATATGGCCTTATCAAAGAGTTTTTTTTTTCACCCCATCCTGCTGGTGTTAATTGCAAGAAGCTGACTCCTCTTGCAATTAACACCAGCAGAATGGGGGGAAAATCTTTTGATAAGGCCGTATACGGCGAATAAAATGATTCTATTCATTTAATAGATATATATATAAAAAAACGTTTCTTGATTTCATAAATAACTCTAAATATTTAGTTATAGCGTTGTTATTTTTATTTATTTATTTATTTTCGGATTACCGTAAAAATCCATGTAATATGTACATATATTTTTGCAAACGTAAAAAATACACTTAGTTTACTGGTTGTAAAAAATCAATAAATATTTATCATTAGTACCAACAATACAAAATTAACTTTTAAACAAATAAAAAAACAATTAAAAAAAATCGTTTTTTTTTGGTATCGGAAAATAGGCACAAATTTTTCTGATACCGATTCCGATACCCCATAAGTAATGATTTATCAGATTCCCGATTCCGATTAATCCTGCCAACATCAGTCATCACCAAGAATCTGCACTGGTCTGTGCCCTTGGACACTCTTGTATGCAGATTTAAAAAAAAAAAAAATTGAAATCAAAAGTGGGTTCTTTGATATGACCTAAAATTATACCTTTCCTTTTGGCTGTCCCTTTACATCCAGTCGTAACCTTATTTCTGGAAGAAATAACATGATCGACAGATGGTTACCTACTAACAGCCAATATTAACATAACTTCACATGCTTATATTTTTCATTAAATATTATTTTTTTATAACACAAATACGTCACACATGAGGTAGGTAAACCAAAATAAATTGTTTGGGATTAATTTCCTAAGTATATTTCCTTTAAAATCTTTTGTCAACAATAGTAACATTTACCAGAAATTGTTATAAGTGATGAAAGTGTTCCGGGGTTTTCAGATTGTAGCATATATTCAATATAATCGAAGGTTTTAAATTGAAAGAGAAAGGAAGCTGAAGAAAGCAGATTTGGTACTGTTCCAGATGACGCGCCTAATTTCCATGACTTCGCGTCACAACGATCGGGCATGTCGCGGAAGCACCCGAGCGCTGACGGAATAATATAATTTTTTTATTTTATCTTATAAAAGCATTGACTAAATTTTACCCCCCACCCTAAAAAAAACAAACATTATTTTCACAAAAAAAAAATGATTTTAATCTATGTATTTTTTCTTTGAATTTATTCGTCTTATATTAGCTTCTGCCAGTCTTCCAGTTAGAGCTTGGCAGTTTGAATGCAGGGTTTGGTTATCACTAAGAACGGGAGCCCTAAACCATAACCCATTTTCTTTCTTTCTTTGTTTTAAGTGGGTTGCTATGCCGTAAAACAAACCAAACCTTTGTTTTATGTTAGCAAGAAGAAAAAAAAAACAGCGAAACAAATGAAAAAGAAAATGTTGATAAAATCCCCCCAAATTTCTTTCTACACGTTTGATTGAAAATGGTTCATTTGACCCCACACACACACACTCTACAGTTAGGTTTTTATCTTTTTATCTATGTATTTTTTCTTTGAATTTATTCGTCTTATATTAGCTTCTGCCAGTCTTCCAGTTAGAGCTTGGCAGTTTGAATGCAGGGTTTGGTTATCACTAAGAACGGGAGCCCTAAACCATAACCCATTTTCTTTCTTTCTTTGTTTTAAGTGGGTTGCTATGCCGTAAAACAAACCAAACCTTTGTTTTATGTTAGCAAGAAGAAAAAAAAAACAGCGAAACAAATGAAAAAGAAAACATTGATAAAATCCCCCCCAAATTTCTTTCTACACGTTTGATTGAAAATGGTTCATTTGACCCCCCCCCCACACACACACACTCTATAGATAGGTTTTTATCTTTTTATCTTTTTATCTATGTATTTTTTCTTTGAATTTATTCGTCTTATATTATCGCCTGTAAGCCTTCCATTAGCGTTTTCGTCTCTGCAACTCTAGGGCGCTTCCACGACCTGCCCGATTGTTGTTGACGCAAAGTCACAGAATTAGGCGTGTCATCTGGAACAGTACCGCAGATTTAAATATCAAAGAGACCCCCACAAAGTCAAGTAAAATAACAATTCACAAACTAGTACAAAAGATGAAAAAAAAAATGATGAAGAAGCAAAAACGAAAACTATCAAAAGTATACGTTAAAAAAAAAGTCAAATGTGTGTAGTGTGAACTAAAGTTGCATCTTTTCCAAAAATTTTATTGAATAAACTTTTTTTTTTTTTAATATTTGATACATTTATTTTTGAAGTTATTTCATAGTTTCAACATAGATCATCATATTACAAATGACCTTCATTTGTAGCTTATTACATATGTACTGAATACATAAAAATATAGTTTTGTTCCTAAAAAATTTGTTTTTCCAATTGAAATTTATAGAAGCTCAAATATCACCAGAACCCACCAGTCTTCTATTTTATATCAAATTATCAATACAAAATATTTTCAGTTTTTTTTTTTTAAATGTCACTCTCATCTATGATAAAGATGTGCTCTCGTGCTAAAATTAACTTTGTCCCCCAAAAAGTACCTTTAATTTGATTACGTACTCTTCCCTCAGTAATATATTAAAATGTCTTCCATTCAAAATGTAATTCCCCTTTCTCTTTGCAGTGTTGAAAGCACAGCTTTGCGATTGATCACTGGTTTAGGTAGTAATGAAATTCAGCCACAACTTTCCAAAGTTTTTAAAGAACCAAAGGGACCCAATTTTCTCTCTGTCGATTCTGAAGAATTGAACAGAGCGTTGGTTCTTACACTTGCACGGGCTATGCATATCACAGGTAAAAACTTTCTTTCTCTTTTCCTGTGTGTTTCTCTCTTCCTCTCTCCATCTTGCCTTCTTTTTCTCTCTTATGACACTTCTCTTTGAAAACTGAAAATGTTAATTTTACTGCGAAGGCTAAAATTTCAAACGATTCATGATGGGAGTAGGTGAATTAGATGACTTTTGTTTCATTACAATATGCGCACTCGGTGTCTCTCTTAATTTTGACTTTTTTTAGTTGAAATTGATTGAAATTGATTGGAGTTGTTTAGGGAAAAAGTCTCTTTTTTTTTCTTTTTTTGTTTTCTTTTTTTCCTTTTTCCCTTTTTTCTTTTTTCTTTTTCTTTTCTTTTTTTCTTTTCTTTTTTCTTTTCTTTTTTCTTTTCTTTTTCTTTTCTTTTTTTCTTTTTCTTTTCTTTTTTCTTTTTTTTTCTTTCTTTTTTCTTTTTTTTTTCTTTTCTTTTTTTTCTTTCTTTTTTTTCTTCTTTTTTTTCTTTTTTTCCTTTTTTTTCTTTTCTTTCTTTTTCTTGTCTTTTTTTCTTTTTTTCTCTTTCTTTTTTATCACTGCCCTCTACAAACGGGGTGAGAGGGGGGATGCATTTCGATTTTAGCCTTTTCTGCCATTGGTGACTCCTATCCTGGATCATAACTTTGTTCATCTGTGTCTACTTTTTCTTTTTCCGACTGTGTAGGTGCAGAGAGTCTTTCAGGAAACTGGTGTTGGGAAATACTGAGTTCAATTATGCAACACACGCAACATGGTTGGCCGAGTCATACTTTGTCCTGCTTCCCAGCTACGATCAGTGAATTCTTTAACCAGAAACATGTACCGAAAGAGGACAAAACTGTTCTCCAAAAGAATGTCGACACGGAATATAAAAAATGGAGAAGTATGTATGATATGAGACCATTTTTTTTTTTTTCAAATATGGCCGACTTTGGCATTTTTTTTTGCTTTAATTTCTCAAAGCACTTTTAATTATATGCTTTAGCATTTTAGAGATATGATTGATCATTTTGATTATTTCGACTATTATTACACATCGACATATGGCTTAATGGTTAATAGTGTTGGAAAAATTGTCACTTGTGCATAAACAGGCACCTGTGAAATATGGCAATTATAAATAAAATGATAGCAAAACTTTATAAAGAACTTAGTTTGTATTGAAAAATATTACCGTACACCGAAAATGATCAAGTAGAATTTTAATCAAAAAAAATTAATTTAGCGATTTTTACATTGCTGGTGCCAAGGGGAGACAATCAGTGAGTCTTGAGTCATTAACTAAGATGAAAATCTGATAATGACGAACTTCTTTGGACTACGATGCACAGTTTAATTTCATAAATAAAAATACTCAATCATTTTCGGTGTACAGTAATATTTTTAAATACCAAGTAAGTATTTCATAAAGTTTTGCTGTCATTTTATTTTTAACTGATATATTTAACAGGTGTCTTTTTATGCACAAGTGCTGAAAATTTTGAGAAAGATATTTCATATTTAGAAAATGACAAAACAATAAAAAGATAATAAAAAGAAAAAAGAGAAATGTGTTCTTAATTTTTCCTTTTTTAAAATATATATTTTTATTTTACTTCAAGGCATGGCGAACGAGAATGATATAATTGCACATTTTTCCATGCAAGGAACCCCTCCATTGTTTTTATGGTAAGTTATATATTTTATTTATATCACACATCTATTAAATCTATTATTCTTTAAATTTGAAAACAAACTATAAACATTACACTTGACTATAAATTGATAGGAATACAAAATTTTAGAATACCCAGATTAAGTAAAAAATGAAAACTTTTTTTAAAGAATAGGGCCTTTTTTTTATCGTCAAAACAAAAAATAGATTAGTATATCATCTTTCTTATCAAAAGATTAAATTGAATATTCACATGAAGCGAATGAAACCTCTTTAACACAGAAGACAAAAACTAACATTCCAATATGTTACAAAATTATTCCGCCCATTAAACCCTGTCGATAACTATTTAATACAAAATAAAAAAGCACTTTTAAGAAAAAGATAAATGCTATTAAGCCAGATACCGAGTCATATCGTGGAAATGAAAAAGCGGATAGCACAGCAAAAGAATCGCTGAACATGATACCTTCTAATACTAGGATTCCATACACTAATCTTAGACTTTCTATGAACAGGATAATAAAAGAAAAATGGTAAGAATCATGGAATAGAATGCCAAATTAATAAATTACAGTAGATTTAGCCAAAATTATTCACAAACATTTATTGGATGGTGAACAGTTTCCAATGTTTATATCATATCAAGAATCTTATACACATATATTAATAGACTGTCAGGATTTTCAACAAAGCCAAAGGAAATGGTACAATTTGGAAAATCTAAAAGACCTACTTTAAGACACAAATCCAACCAAAATCATAGACTTCATCGAAGTAATGGAATTTTTCAAAATTTAATTTAAAATTTTTTTCAGAAAAACAATATAAAATAATTATCCTAACTTAGGATTCCATTTGACAACTTTATTCAGTATTAAATAACCCATATGATATGCCGTAAAACAAACCAAACCAAGTAAATTAGATTATTTCCCTTCCATCCTGTACTGAGTTCTCTGTGGATAGTCTGTAGAAATTGGGAGCTGTAGACTCATTTTGGCAATATGATCTGTGCTGGTGGGGTATGTGAATTAAGTTTGATCATACATGCACGGGGCAATTTTTGTGAGCTTCTTACTCGCACTTATCACTCAAGGTCAAGTTTACAACAGCTATGTCCGTAGTGCCATGTTATATCCGAGTGAATGCTGGACTCTTACTAGCTTGGTCTTTCTGAGAATGACTAATGTTCAGCAGATTTATGGTGTGAACCTTGACGACAATTAGTTCTGACTTCTTGCTATCAAAGCTGAATGTGCTCAGACTGGAGTCAGCTCTGCGTTGCAACCGCCTACAATGGTACGGACATGTTGAACGAAGCTATGGTTTGATAAACAGATGTACACACATCCCAATGGAGGTTAAGCGAGGGAAAGGCAGGCCAAGAAAGACTTGGAATGACTCAGTCAAAGATAACCTCAAGCATATCGAAATAAACGTAAATGATTGTTTGATGATAAAATTACTTTGTGTGCCGCCTTGGCCAACATATAACCCACATCTGATGTGGAAAAGACATGTTAAACGAAGAAAAATAACGAGATCCAACACTTAGGATTAACCAGATAAACAATAAAACTTGGGCTTAATCGGGTTACAATTGGACATTATCGAAAACAAGCCAAGCAAATTCATGGTCTGTGTTGACTCAAGATCCTCACTTGAGAGACACAAAAAATATATGTACTTGTTATTCAACTTTGCAACAGAAACAATAACCTCTTCTGCAATCATCTTCTGTTGGATAGCGAACCATATTGACAATCGTGGAAATGAAAAAACGAATGAAGCTTAACTCTTAAATGCTTTTTGTTTCAAATATGACACATTCCAATAAAATGCCTGTTTATTATAATATTCAAGGAAAATGTGTCAAACTGCAACTTGTTTAACATCTGCAACGAGCCTGTTGGCAAGTGTGAGTAGGTATTAGTATGATGTTGCCTCGGCACATCCACTAAATAGGTAATCAGTATCTCCGATGTCAAACCGACATAAAAAATAAAGCAAATGAAGCTTAAAACAAATTGCTACATAGTACCGAAACAAACATCAGCGTTTCGTATATGGATCCAAAACTAATACTTATAAAAATTCAGAGTTGTAGAAGAGTGATATAGGAGGAGGTAAATCTTGCCTGACTCTGTATGCATGCCACACATATGTAGATATCACTCATATCTGCTTAAATGAAAAGATCCTCCATTCTGTGTGGAACATTATTTGTAAAATTTATTCGTTTCAATGAAATCTGTTCTAGATGTTACCCGATAGGTAACCTACAGGACCTTTTTCGCAGAGGTCAATCCAAACAACTTTTTTTGGATTCCTGGGGAAAGTAAGATTGTACAAAAGAATGTAAATCCTGATTTATGCAATTTATTCCCTGCAAAGATAACAAAATCAGATATTTACACCTAATTGAATGATTACACTTAATGATTATTCTGTTTTTACTTTTGATCGTTATTAAATGACCCACTGAGGTGTTGATATGCCGCCAACCAAACTAACTTTAAATTATATAAAAACTAGAAAAATACCCATCTCAGGATGGGTAAAATTACTTCTCGAAACAACAGTTTTGAAGATTAAAATCTGATACTAAATCTTATGTCTAGCATCTTTATTCCAATTTTGAACAAAATCCATTACATGATATTGATTCTAAAATGTAAGGTTTAAGCTTAAGAGATCTTAAGAAATTTAAATTCAGGGAATCTTGCTTAATTGGTGTCTAATAACTATTGGTCAAACTCAATGCAAATCTGAAATATTTACATTTTCCGATGGGAGGTTGTGCCTGTATTATGCCCCTAAAAACCTTTTTAGAATACTCCACCGGAACTGAAATTTTGAGAATATTTATTAATTGATGTCTAGTACCTATTGCTAAAATTTCACAAAAATCGGAGGTATCTGCATTTTAACAAAGGACTTTCACCGCCACCCCTTATTTTACATCCACTGCATAAAACATATGTAAAAAATATAGCCCACATTATGACCCATTACACCTGTGTTTCAAAATTCTTAATGATCTGTTAATTAGTTTAGGAGTGTATCCTGTACATATATAAAAACATAAACATACCTTATATCTATAACTGGGAATTCAGAAGTCTATGACTAGACTTCAAACGTTAAACAAACAAAACAAAAAAAAACTCAGTTCGGTTCAATTCCTGTAGAAGCACAAAAACCCTCTGTAACTTTGAGCTCCAATGAACGAAAACAATTCGGCTCACCGCAGAATCTCACTCGACACTCACGTTTCTCGTCACCTTTTCTTCTGATTTTCTTGTCTATTTATTAGCAGATTTTCCCTCAGTTAATTCCGTTTAACCAATCAGAAAAAAACATAATCCGCTCGCTCACTATTTGTCATGATAATTAAATCTATTATTATTGTGCAGCAACCAGTAGATTTGTTACTTCGAGGTTGTGAGTTCAATCCTCACTAGAAAACTAGTAAGCCAAAACTTATTTCCCTTTCCATCTGCAAGCCAGGCAAAGGCGGACCCTCTTACTGCGGGGAAGAACTAAGTCCGGGCCACCTCCACCGCTCGATTCTGGCTCAAGATCATTAATTACGCCACAATATCTAGATTGGCTTTTTTCTTCTTCATTACTTTGTTATTTATCCATTCGTGCATTCTTGGCCTTTTGGCTAAGATCAAAGTGTAGTATCTGTTCCGATGGATACTGCACCCCATAGACTGGTATTGTCTTGGCCTTCGGGGTTTGATTTACGCCGGTCTATGGGTCTATCCTGTGCAGCTCTAGGAGGTCCACCCTCCCAGGCTTCGCCTCCCCTCTTTGGGGAGGAGTAAGTTTATTGCTTACTGCCTGAGGCGCCCCTACCGGGGAATGCCGACTGAGCTGCCCAGGCAATTTTTAAACCCCACTTTCCCGACCCGACCTTGGGTCACATCTTACTTGTGGGAGTAAGATAAAACTGGCCTTGTGCCTAACTCCTGGAGAGGAGTAAATCAATACTCTGCTATTTATCCAATTTAAATGTTTTTTGTTTTTTTGTTTTTGCTTTTTTTTAAGTGAGCTGGAAACTTTTGTCCATTTAATAGAATTTAATGCATATAAATTTTGTGTAGTTAAAAAATGTATTTTACTTTTTCAGCATTATCTGGAAAAACTTACTGGATGACAACCGGATTTCTCCAACTGCATACAAGTAAGTAATCAGTGTTTTAGACTACACACTGGGGAGTTTGAATTACCTACTAGACACCATCCTCGAGTGTCTTCAGTCTCTCTGTAAAATTGTTTGTTAAGAAAAGTTGACATGAGGATACTTCACCTTACAAGTAAACGCTGACCAAATATTCAAAACAACATAGTATTCAAAGCACAAATAAGATCTCCTCAGTTTGGCTACACGCCTATACGAGGAATGGTGCACCTTCTCCTAGTGATGTTACCTCTAGTAACAGCACTTAGCTGGATACTCCACCAGACCAGATAAATTCTTGTGCTGGAATCCAGTAAAACCAAGAGACCGCAAGAAAGATATAATATAACATGTTTAACTGGTCAATTGGGGAGAGGAAATTTAATGTTCTTAACTTCTTTACTAACTCGATGATTGAGAGGTAAAGTAGAACTTTAATGGGACACTGGAATATTTATGTATCTCATATAGAGATCAAGTATTAGCTCCAGGAAGGAGTCCTTTGATTTCTGAGAACTTTGACTGAAGTAAAATGAAACAAAAGAGATATATATATATCTCACTCACAAGCTCACTATCCAGCTTTATTGTCTATGTTCCCTTTGACAAGAGGTTCAACGTTGTCTGGTTGCCTTTATGCTAAGTCTCCAGTGCTCACGATTGTGAGGATTGACTGCGTCCATTTGCCACTGTTTACGGTTTTGCCTGATGGTTTTTTTCCATATCTTCCTAGGGTGCCCAACTTTCTTTTTGCTGTCCAGCCTTAGGTATCTGCATGTGCTGATATACCTCTTGCGTCTTTCAATATGCTCGAACCAACGAAGACGGTTTGCTCTTATTAGGACATCAAGTTTTGGAATGGCCAATTTCTCAAGTAAAGTGTTTGACCTAATGTTCTGGATCTGGTTCGGCTTTACATTGTATATCCCACCTAATCATTGCCCTGTCATTTCTCTGGAGTCGAGCAAGTGAGGCCTGAGTGAGGACCCAACACTCACTGCCATACAATATCACGCTTCTTACGCAGCTATTATAGATCTTACCTCTGGTAATAATTGGGATGGCTCAGGATGTTAGGATTGGGACAAATTCTCTGAACTTTCCCCAAACTGTCTTGACTCTGATGGTCGAACTTAGTTCGCAGCCACCTCCAGCACTCAGCATGTCTCCTAGGTAGCAAAAGGAGTCCACCACCTCTAGGATGTCCTTGCCTATTTCAACTTTTGTGTAAGGGAGGCCCTCAATTGGGCATGCAAGTCTTAGACATCTCTTACATCTGAAGTCTGGATCTGGTTTGAGCCTACCATACACTCCACTGCATTTTTGTGCACCCATAGAGTGCAGTGGGTGTACTTTATCGCATTGCTCCTAACCCCCCTTCTACATACCACGCATGAATATCTTCAAAGACTGGAGTGATGGGCCACTAGTCATCACCTTTGTCTTTCTAATGTTGACCCTCAGAACTTTTGCTTCCATGACCTTCTTCCATATTTTCAATATATATATATATATATATATTGTTTCGTAATAAGGAGAATTGTAATTGTCGAAAGCTAAGATTAAAATTAATTTTATTTATTTTAACACCATCCATTGTTATGGTTTTTTCAAAAAAATATATAATACTATTACGAAACAATGGTTTAAAAAATGTCTAAATACCCTTTCTAATATATATATATATATATATATATATATATATATATATATATATATATAAATTTGAATATATTATTATATATACAGGGTGTGTGGAAAGTAACTATTATTTAAGTGTTCATAATTTATTACTGAAATCTAATTCTTACAAGAAATGAATGTTATAAGAAAGCGTATAGCATATGTTTTTATTTAGAATTCAAAATGGGTGCCAGTATATATCATCAGGTTCTCATTCTGCCTGAGAACTGCATCAACTGATTTCACAAATAACTATTTTTTTTGTATATATACCAATGAGTCATTAGGCAAAAAGAAAACGCTCAAATATAAGGATTAATGAAATGGATAGATTAACAGTTAAAAACAGCAATTCTTCCCCTTTTGTCATAAACATCGTCCATGGCATGTAAGGACTTGCTGTTTTTTTGGTCAGCTGGTATGTGGAGATTTTCAATCTTTTCATAATATTCATCATCATTCAACTCTCTCAAATGATTGATATTCTAAATTAAAACAAAAAAATAAAGCTATTTGTGTACCGTATATAATCATACAAATTGATCACAAAGTTTTAAAAAATTTTCTTTTTCTTTTCTTTCCGTAGAGTCTTGGAACGACTTGGACCTCGATCACTCTCCTCACATCTGCGCACTTTTGCTGACTTTTTAGTATTTGAATTTTCCAGTTCTCCAAGTGGTCCATCATTAACAAGAGTATGTTTTTATTACATGTTTGGTGGAAGCATTTATTTTTTAGCTAGCAGGGCTATCCAACATTGCCCGGGTATTATCTAAAAATAATAAATGTTAAATAAAGAAAATTTAACATTAGAAAGTTTAGTAAAAAGAAATAAAAAACAATTTTAATCCCTACTGCAATGGGCGATTTTAGTTCTTTGTAATTTTTAATTTCTTTACTATTCATTGAAATATATTTCATGTAGGGTAAAGTACAGAATATTTAACAGTCAAGAACATGTAAACAAAAAATAAAAACAACAAATAATTTATAGCAAATACAGTAGAAATCTCTACTGACCTGTATACTTTTAACGTGTGGAAACTAAGTTTTTTATTTTGGAATTTTATTTCAATATTTGTTTTGTGTTATCGCCAGATGAAAAATTAGGTGGTTGAGGTTATTGCTTAACTTCGCTAAACTTAGGTTTTACAGAAGTTTTTGTTGGGGGAGGGGGGGGGGTACTTGCCACTTGACCTTAGGGTTAATGATAGGGTAAGTAATTAAAAAAAAAAAATTTTATTATCTTTTCAGCATTTAACCAAACTGAAGCCATCACCTCAGCCGACATTTTGTCTTACTGACACACGAACATTAAAATAAAATTGTGAAATAAAATATTTTACCATTTCCACAGATTAAAGTAGAGAATTTAATTCTACTGCGTTTGCTATAAATTATTTGTTGTTTTTTGTTTATGAGTTCTTGACTGTTAACTATGCTGGACTTTTACCTACACGTGTTCTATTCAAAATAGCATCATCAATATGCAAATTCCAGATACTTTTGAAATGATGTCACATTATTTTGTTTATTTCTAATGAGGAGCTGGTGTTAGTATGATTGAAAGAGTTAAGTGTGAATAGAGTAAGTTCAGGAAACTTCTGTTATGACTAACCAGCAGAGCGTTACAACTGTCAACCAAGGGAAGTGTTTATCAGGCATGTGTACATAGTCTTACAGAATAAATAGGTATTTATTAATATAGAAACGGAGATACCAAGAATAGAGGACAGAAAAGATGAAATGTAGTATCAGAACAGATACTACATTTTGCTTTTAGCTTAAATAATAAAAATGGTTCAGTTATCACGTGTAAACTGTTTTCAAAATAAATTCTCACATTACTGAACATGTCTTTCCAGACAGAAAATAAAAAATTATCCTCTATATGACATTGGTAAACATTTTATGTATAATAGACAAACAGTTAGAAACTGAATATTGGTTCATGTGCTTATTTCATCTTATCATTCTTGTATTTCAGTATGTTGATGTTTTGAATGACATGGTCTGGAAGTATAATATTGTCACCATTGATCGGGTTGTACTCTGCCTTGTAAGTAAAACATTTCTTTTCTTTTTATTATTACTAGAATTAATGAGACTGTAAGTGTTGATCTGTATAATAATAATACGAGTGTACCTTTGTTTGACATTGTTTTTTTGTGAGCATAAAAATTTTATTCCAGGACAAGAAATACAATTTCAAACCAACAATAAATAAACAATCATGGCTGCCATTGTGAAGACAAACCAAAACAAGTCAAATTATTTATAAAACAATAATGTGAAAGAAAGAGAAGCAAAGAGACAGATACAGACATAGGTAGATAGAGAGGGGGAGAGAAAGAAAGAGAGAGGCAACAGACGACGATTAGAACGGAAGTGATGCCGCCGTTACTGATGTACCGTTGCCACGAACGATAGCCAGTGAGATGCGTTGGAACAACCAGACTGACTCACAGGGCTTGTGCCTAGACGTTGAAATTCTCCATCCAATGTCCTGAAAAAATTTAACAGTCTCGGGGCCAAGTACACCCGATGTTTCCACTGAAATTGGTTGTAAGACGAAACGGTCAGTGAGCGAGCTGTATTTTCCGCGTTGTCTTGTTTTCTTTTGACATTGGTGATAACAATGTCAAACGAAGGTACAATTCATTCCACACCCTTTAAAAATCTGAGATCATCCAATTGCCAAAGATGAAAAATAATTCGGAAATAAATGATGTTTTTAAGTGTAAAGAATCTACACTTTACCATTTTCAAATGAATTGTTCCAAAATTGAATATTACATGCAGAAGAGCAGATTGCGTTGGTTGGGGCGCGCTAATGGCTGGATTGCTAAAGTCCGACAGTTGAATGTGCCAGCAGAGAAGACAACCACTAGCAGACCCAAATTATCTTGGGAGGACGTGGTCAAGCGTGATAGGTCATGGGTATAGATTCCGTCAAGCCTTACCAAAGACAAGAATGGAGAGAAAAACTTATATCGAGACTAGACAATTAGACCCCACTCTCATCAGAGGATTAATTGTGGTCTGATTCAACAAATAAACCAAAATTATGATGATGATATTAAATAGTGCTTCTTTGGCTTTTGGCCCGATGGATACTACACTCTATAGACCGGTATCGTCTTGGCCTTCGAATCTTGATTCCACCGGTCTGTGGGTTTGTCCTGTGCAGTTCTAGGAGGTCCATCCTCCCAGGCTTTGCCTTCTCACCCTTTGAGAATAGGTTAGTTAATTGCTAATCTCCTGAGGCGCCCCTACCAGGGAATGCCGACGGGGCTGCCCAGCCAATTTTTGTAGGCCAGAGTGCTCCTCTTCTCGGGCGCTGGCTTTTCAAATCCCACTTTCCCGACCTTGTGTCACATCTTACCGCTGTGGGAGGAAGATAAATACAATTAAATAGAATTCTCCATTCCGTCAACTTAATTTTAAAAACATACTCATTGCATTTTTTTCTATTATGTAATTTTTATACACATCTAATTGTTACAATTTTATATAAATAAATTTTTAAAAGTGACATTTGTCTCTCTCTGTCCCCCTCCTCTTCGTTTCCCCTCTATCTCCCTTTCTCCCCTCTATCTCCCTTTCTCCCCTCTATCTCCCTTTCTCTCCTCCCTTTCCTACCCCATCTCTCACCGTCCTCCCTCTCACCTCCCTCTCTGTCATTCTATTTCTCTCACGCCTTCAGATGAAGTGTGCACGGTCACAAGCAAGCAAGCTAGATAACTAACGATATCCACACTTAGTAGTCTATAGATCTCCTTAAAAAGTGTCTTCATTTCAAATATGTTTTGATTTTCTCTTTTTCTTTCTTTTATTTCGCAGGCCTTAAGAAACCTTGAAGCGAATGAAGCGCAGGTCTGCTGCCTTATTATTCAGCTGCTCTTACTACGACCAAATGATTTCAAAAATAGAGTTTATGACTTTGTTAGAATGGTAAGAAATTCTGTTCTATGAAAATACAGTACAAAATACCCACCCAACCACCCTCAAATGTTTTGTGTAGTGATTATTAAAAAAGGGGATTTTATGCATATCCAAAGCTTATACTTTTTCTTATCTGTATAATAATATCCTTTTACTCACTTAGAAAATTATTTTCTGAAGCTATCAAAACAAGTCTTTATCAACTTGCAGAGAAGAGAAAGCTCAATATTTCTTCATATGATAAAATAGAGCTTAATATCTGTGTGCATGGATTTAAAATAGCATTTAAATTATGCTTCAGAAAAGAGCCCACATAAAGCTGGTTTACGCATGTTTCAAAACTAAATTTATTATTCCAAATCTGGTACAAGGCAAAACATGAAATAAAATGATCAGTTTATTCATTCATTCACTTATAAATGATTGAATGTTGAAGTAATTTTTATTTTACCCTAACCTGCTTGAGGTCCTACTAAATCAGATTATATAAGCTTTGTAAGTGTGTCTTTTGTAGTTTCTGAGTTTTAGATGGAAACGACAACTTTCCTTTATATAACAGATAATGTACACATTTTTTCAGAACACTGGTGAGCATTGGCTACAGAACAATTGGCATGAGAACCACATGAAATTTCATAGAGTAAGTAACAACCTTTTCACTTTGATTTTTAAATTACAGAATTACGAGGAAAAACTTTATTGTATCGGCTAGTGTTTTTAATTTATGCTAACGAGCACTCCAAGCTTTGCCTGTAAATGAATAAGAACCTCTGTTCTATTTCTAGTCGTCAACCTCATATTACCATTATTTTTTAAATTTATTTATCTATTTTTTATTTATCTATTTTTTATTTATATATCTTTTATTTATTTATCTTTTATTTATCTTTTATTTATCTATTTTTTATTTATCTATTTTTTATTTATCTATTTTTTATTTATCTATTTTTTATTTATCTACTTTTTATTTATCTACTTTTTATTTATCTACTTTTTATTTATCTATCTTTTTATTTATCTATCTTTTTATTTATCTATCTTTTTATTTATCTATCTTTTTATTTATCTATCTTTTTATTTATCTATCTTTTTATTTATCTATCTTTTTATTTATCTATCTTTTTATTTATCTATCTTTTTATTTATCTATCTTTTTATTTATCTATCTTTTTATTTATCTATCTTTTTATTTATCTATCTTTTTATTTATCTATTTTTTTTTTTAAATTTATCTTTTATTTATTTATCTTTTATTTATTTTTTTATTTATTTAAAAAAAAAATTTTTTTTATTTAATTTTTTATTTATTTTTTATTTGGTGCTAATTTAAATTGATGCACAAGTGAAAGATGGCAGTTCAAAATAAAATAACAGGAAAACTTATGAATATACTTACTTATCAGTTAAAATTATTAGTGTACACGAAAAATTACGGAAAATTGTTGAGTAGAATTACCAATAAGGGAAACTAATAAGTAAATAGCTAAACTCATAAAATTTAACATTTTCTACTAATCCAATTATTGTACATTTTTTTTTTTTTAGCATAAATGAGCAACATTAAAAAACTGGTTCCCATATTTTAAAATGTTAATGGTTGCTTTTTTACCCAAAGTTGGAAGGAAGTTGTGGGTTCATACCTTTCTCATGGATATTTGTGCGTAACTGAACACAGCAGATCAGAAAAAGAATTTGGACTGGACACAGACAATTCCATAGTCTGTGACAGTATCCATTAAGCTAGTTTTCATTTTCTTTTTTTTTTTTAATTTTGTCATTTTTTATTTATTTTAACTTTTGTCTTTTTTATTTTCTTTTATTTGTCTTACTTTTAAAAAAATTTTTTTTTAACTTTTTTTCTTTTATATTCATTTTTTTTTTTTTTACTTTTTTCATTTTTATTAAATTCTTTTCATATATATATATGTTTTTCAAAAGTATGTTAAAAGTAATTCTTATTGTTATTTTGCTCAGAAATAATTTAATAACATGTTGAATTTCAATTAGCCATTGACAAAACAACACACTAGTCTGGTGCAGGCTTTTGTTAAAAGTTAACAATGGCTTTAGTTCTATGCTTTAAAATAAACAATATACAAAAATGTCTTTTTTAATTTTATTGTATCACATAAAAGTTGTTTTTTTTATACTTAATCATTTATTTTTACGGTCTCTTTTCAGAAATACCCTGAAAAATTCTATTATGAAGGAATCCAGGATTTAAACAGCCCCAATCAGCATCAATATTTACCTATTTATTTTGGGAATGTATGCTTGAGATTTTTGCCAGTAAGTTTGTTTTTATTATTTTTTGATCCGATTTTCTCTTTATTCTGAACAAGCATTAAATAAAAACATAGAACAAATGTTGGAGCAGAATGTTATTTTATCTTAATGTTAGGGGCAACTTAACAAAACAATAGTTATTTCCCTTGGATAAAAAAGAAAGAGTTATCGCCCTTGGATAAAAGAAGTCATCTGCCATGACAGTGAAAAGTAAACAGAATAGCTCTCACGATCAAACAAGCATTTTGCGTTCAGCGGTTTTCTACATTTCAATTTAATCTGTGTTTTTGTTAAATAAATCTGTTAAAGGTTCTACTTCGTCCGTCCTTCATTTTTGAGTTGTAATTAAACCGATGACAACGTGTAAACATCCACTTAAATAATTTGATTAAATTAAAAAAAAATGTTCATTTTCATCATTTATCACCAAAAGTGTCTTACAAAAAGTGTCCATATTTGTGTAGAAAATGTTAATGCACAAAAATAAGAACATGATTATGTATGGAAGTGAAACCTGGCCAGTGAGGTTTGAGGACATGCGTTGGATGGAGAGAAATGATATGAGAATGATATGATACGATGTGTAACGGAAGTCTTAAAGACAGGCTTAGTTCTGATGACGTCAAGATGATAAAATCTAGACAGTATTGGAAGATGTGTGCAGAAAAGTAGACATCGATAGTATGGCCACGTTGAAAAAATAAATGAGTTCTTGGGTTAGTAGATGTAGAACAGTTGGGGTAGCTAATTCAGTTTACAGGGGAAGGCCAAGAAAAACCTGGGAGGAAGTGATAAAAATGAACCTGATGGATAAATAAAGACTTGGTCAGAGGTTAGTTTGGAAATCAATTTCTTTAAGCTGTCCAACACATGCCAGCATGCAAAACGGATGTTAAACCAATGATGGATATTTAGATGTCTATTCAATTTTGCTTTTAGCAATGAAATTGCTATTTCAAATTGAATTGTGACAGCCACAGGCCTATCGGACAAAGTCTGTCATGGAAATGTGTGACCACATCTTATAAAAATGAATATTTCTTGTCATCTGCGTCTAGCGTCGAGTGCTGCCCTCGTCGAAGAAATCAAAAACTTTAAAGATGTATGAATTCTTTTTGTGGGGTGTCTTTCATGTCCGTGGAGTTTTAAAAAAATATTTCGTACAAACATAGATAGCTATTTATCTATAGCTATAGATCGGACAGTTATTCAAGGGAGATAATCAACAACAAGCGAGATCACGTTGACGGACCGATTCTCATTAGATCACCGAAATTAATCGATGTCAAGCCTGGCCAGTACTGAATGTCATGCCATTTGGGAATATCAAGTGTTCTATGTGGGAGGACGATTACGCCTTTACTTTGGACTTTTGGCTAAGATCATAGTGTAGCATCTGTTCTGATACTACACTTCAACGCTTCTGTCCTTGATCAGTAAAGGAGAAGTCCTTCTATAGACTGAAGCATTTTCCAATTTTTATCCTAATTTTTGGGAAGAGCTGGATTTTTCCCCACATTTAAAACTGACCTTGTGTCTAACTCTACCCTCATGGGGAGACAAGTAAATAGGGACAACACCTTCACAAGGACCTCCTTGCTAAAAACTAGTGTCAGCACGAGATTGCTGACTAACAACTGTAAATAGAGGTTATCGTCGTTATAATGTCTATTATAATGTCTATATTTATCAATGTGAGAAAACATAGAGGTTGTAGTGCACAATGTTCGTGTAAAGAAGGAAATGGAAATTTTATTTTGTTGCTTTGTATGGCTTCGAGTGCTGGCCGTCATCAAAGGAAGCAAAAATGGTAAAATGTATGGATTATTTTTGTGGGGTGTCTATTTACTTCTTTTATGTCTGTCTAGTTTATAAAAAATATTTCGTACAAACATAGATAGCTATTTATAGTTATCTATAGATCGGAGAGTTATTATTCAAGGGAGATGATTAACAATAAGAGAGGTAACGTATGGAATTACTTCGTATTATACAAATTCTACCCAAGAGAAACTTGGTTTTCATAGATTTAGCGCATTCTGGCAAGCAGTGATGCAAACATGAATTACAAAAAACAATGGATTTTTGATAGAAGACGTTGAAATAACAAAAGTGGATGGCACAAGAAAATGAGAAAAAGCAAGTTGCAATGCACAACGTACATGTAGAGAAATTAAAACTTTATTTTTTATAAACTAGCAAAAATATGCTCTCTCTCCACCCCTCCGGTCACATATTTTTGCTCGACTGGGAGGATTATATAATTGTGAAAGAACTACATACAATACGTAGTTAAAGCAAAATAAATTGTTTTGGACTATTGAAATAATTTCCAACGCTATTGATAATGTTTACCCATTCATTAATTTATTTTTTATTATTGCTTATGTTTGAATTCATATTTTGAAACATGACGTAAATCACAAATCGATGACGTCATGCCAAAGCTGTAATTATTTTTTTAAGGTAATATTTTAAGAAAATCCAAATAGGTCAGTTGATAGAACGTCAGACTAAAGATCTCAAGGTTTCAGTTTTGATTTCCGGTCATGGAAACTTATTATTTACTATTAATGCAATATTCTTCATTTCAAAAAGTACTTAAGATCTCTGATATTTCTAAATCTGACGGACAAAATTTCTATTTATATAAGATTGTTAGTTTCACTTAATTGTTAAAATACTCCAAAGGAAATTTGGGAAATATTTATTAATTGTAATACAGCTCATTATAATACAGCTTCCTATTCTAGTAGCTTCTTTCCAAGGACTGCAGGCTTGTGGAACTATCTTCCATCCTACCTATAGCCTTGGTCTTTTGAAGACTAAGGCCAATAGGTATCTCCTGTCTTTGCGATAATCATCTTTCGTTCCTGTTAGCTGCTTACATAAAGTGGCTTCATGCATTGTCTAGAGCGATTTCCATAAAAAAAATCTTTTTAAATAATTGATGTCTTTATATCTATTATTTCAATTTCTCCATAACCGGAGCTATCTAAATTTTCACGAAGAACTTCCACCCCCTGTTTACCCCCTTTGCATGAAACTAAATATAGCCCATAGTACGACCCCTTATGCCTGACAGCTGTGTTCCAAAATTCATAATGATCGGTTAATTAGTTTAGGAGTGAATCCTGTACATACATATATATACAAACATACCTAACTTAATATCAATAGAAGTTATACATATTTTCTTGTATATTTTTCAGGTGTTAGATATCGTTATTCATCGTTTATTAGAAGTGCCATTAACAACAAAGTTTCTGGAAAACATTTTGGAACATCTAGGTGGACTTTACAAGTTCCATGGTAAGTAGATAATTTATTGAAATTTTTTTTAATCAAAAGACTAAATTTATAAATGGATATTTTTTAACTTTCAGAGAAGTTATTTTGAATTAAGACTTTTCAAATTAAATTTACCAACGTCAAAAAAGAATCATTATGTCTACTTAAATCAGGGAGTTCTCACCTTTTTAGTGGAATTCCGCTTTATTTTTTACATCTAGAGAAAGCGGAATTTCACTTAAACTGCTAGAGCCTCTCATGTATGCGAGTTCTCCACTTTTTGGTCAAAATCACCTTTTTATTTCCATAAAAAACTGATTTCTACCAAATTGCTAGAGCCGTACCTTATTTTTTCATCACTATTTAGCTAGATTTTATTTCTTTTCGCTATTTCTTTTTCTTCCTTTCTCTCTTGCTTTCTTTCTCTTTTGCCTCTTCCTTTTTTATTGTCTTGCCTCTCTTATGGCAGTTCTCTCTGAAAACTGAAAATGTTAATTTTACTATGAAGGCTAAGATTTCAAACAATTCACGATGAAAGGTAGGGAAGTTAGATGACTTTTGTGACATCAAAGAATGACTTCCTGTCTCCTTCCCCCACATGCGTACTCAGTGTCTTTCTCTTAATTTTGACTTAGTTGAAACTGATTGGAGTTGTTAAGGAAAAAATTGTTTGTTTTTTTGTATTGCCCTCTCCACAAACTTTGAGGGGGGGGGGGCGTCTCGATTTCAGCCTTTATTACCATTAGCTACTCACATCCCTGTCAAATGTCTTGTATTTTTTTTTCAAGATAATGGTCAGAATGTATGAAAAGAAAAAAACTCGCACAGAAATTAAGAACATTTTTCTTTCATGATGCTGAAACACTGAACTTTCACTTGATCCATGAATGTTTTTCTACCTCAATCATTTCACAAAATAACTTGTATTTTATATTTAAAAAAAAAATAAGAAAATGATCAACCATAGTTGCGAGCGACCCGAAACTCCCTTTTCATTGGCTACTACGAGATGCAAGGAGAGGATGCCACTCCTTTCCCTGGATTGTTCCATTTATCCTTCATCCTTACCTGATAATGCTGACATAGAGTACATTTTTTTTTAGTCTTTGGTATTACTCGACCAAGAATTGAACCCCTATCTCCCGGCCCATTATTAGCAAACACGCAAACCATTATTTCAAATTGTATCTTAAACAGTTACAAAACAGATGATTGAAAACTTTTTCTAATTTTTTCTTTTTTCAATTCCAGACAGTCCAATTATTTATTTGTATAATACATTGCATTATTATGAAAATAAACTGAGTAGTCAGCCGACAATCAAGAGGAAAATAGTTCAGTCTATAGTTGGTAAGTAATTTCCTCTCTTTCTTTTTCTTCAATATGTCTTTTTTTTCTCTTCTGTTTTTGTCTCACGTTATACATAGATCTAATACTAATAAAATCATAAGAGAAATCCATGCGTGTATTTGTGCGCGTTTTTATCGACTCGACGAAACTTTGATAATTACTTATTTTATTATTATTTTTATTGAACTCAACGATTCAATAGCATAAATAATCATCATCATCAGTTTGACGTTCATTTTTACATGCTGGCATGTGTTGGACGACTTTAAGAAATTGACTTCCAAACCAACCTATCTCTGACCAAGTCTTTAAGTATCCCTCTGGTGCTTATACAGCTGAAAGCACATATGAAAAACGCATTTCCAAATAAAACTCTTTTATATACTTACGTATCAGGCAAAAATAAGTATCCTCACCAAAAATTAGGAAAAATTATTGAGTAGAATTTTAATTAAACCTAAAAATCAATTTTATCGTATTTTGCATTGGGCAGAGTGCACTTTGGAAGAAATTACGTAAAACAGGGAAGGTAACTCTCCTAAAAGGTCATAATTCTAAAAAGTCGTATACTTTTTACGCTAGGGCCCATGGTTTTCGAAAAATACGATAAAACTGATTTTTACTTGTAATTAAAATCTACTTGATAATTTTTTTATAATTTTTGGTGAAGATACTTAATTTTACCTGATGCATAAGTATATACAAGAGTTTTTATTTGGAAATGCATTTTTCATATGTGCGTTCAGCTGTATAAGCACCAACCCTCTTTCTTTTAAGTCCATCCTTATCACTTCCTTCCATGTTTTCGTTGGCCTTCCCTGCCTCAATTGTTCTAAATCTACTAACCATTGAAATAAAACAAAATTCAATTTGTAATATTTTGATTACCATTACTTTCATGGCTTTATTTAGACTTCCTACATGTTGACTTTGTCACCATTTTGGATTTAATCTTCATGGCTAGAATTTGCATTGGGATTAATGGATGACTATATATGCCATAGGATATTTAGAATATTAATTTATTAACTCAATAACTTAATTCAGCAAGCAATCACCGACTGAGTTTGCTGATTCATGCGTTCCTACGACTTTGTTATACATTCCCTTTTCCAGGTGGCTGTGGGAAGAGCCTCATTTGGTCTCCTGCGACAACCTGGCTTTGTGTCTGCTGACTATTTCAAAATCCTATTCTCTAACCAGATCACATTATCTGCTCAGCCAATCAGGTTGGACTTTGGCAACATAAATTTCCAAGCATCAGAGATGATGTGCAGCTGCAAACTGAAGGAAAGTATCCCTTCAACCGTGCTTCATCAGAAACTTGGTATTTGTGGGATTTTAGATGCCTGGCATCTCAGGTAGTTTGGCGATGTACAGCATGCCACCTCTTGCATTAACTCCATAACATTAGGCATTAGGGAGAGTGGTAGACTGAGGAAGACCTGGCTTGAGTGCATAAGAAGTGATTTGATGGCATACACCATGACTGATATCAACCCTTTGGATCGAAACACATGGAGAACGGGCATGAGAAGTTGCCTGGTGTTGTCCACCCCGGATTCTGGGACACTCTAAACAACTTAAATACCAAAATGGGATGATGATGGGGTAGCTGTAAATATCTGAAAGAAAAAAATATTGCATAAATTATTATGAAAAAGCTAATGAATTCTTTTAATTAATCACATAATTTTTTTGTCAGCTGGTATAAAATAACTAATTCTACTAATTACTATTTGGTCCCCCGATTTTATAAATCGGGGGACTTATGTTTTGAGGCATGTCCGTCTGTCCGGATTTTTCTCTGCAACCATCCATTGAATTTCTCTGAAATTTTGCATGAAGTTGTAACTTTGGTCAGGTTAGAAAGTGACATTCTCCGATTTTTGAAAAAAAATCTGGTTAGCCCCCTAGGGGATCAAAAGGCCCCGAAATGGCAAAAAATGATTTGTTTTGCCCCATAACTTTTCATCCATCCATTCAATTTCTCTGAAACTTGGCCAAAATGTGGAGGCAATTGTTCCTAATAGAAAATAAGTGTCGCTGACCTTGGAAAAACTCTGGTTCGCGCCCCCAGGGGGTCAAAAGCCCCCAAAATGGCAAAAAATGACCCTTTTCTCCCATCACGTTTTATCCATCCATTCAATTTTTCTGAAACTTGGCCAAAATGTAGAGGCAATTGTTCTGGATATAAAATGAGCATCCTTGACCTCAGAAAAATTCTGGTTCGCGCCCCCAGGGGGTCAAAGGGGGGGGGGGGTCAAAAATGCCCCATATTGCCCAAATTTATTGCATTTTACACTCGTCACATACAGAGGGGGTCCATGCACGCGCGGCTTGTTTACATAATTTTTATCCTTAATATTCTTTGTCAGGAGTGTTGAGGATATGTGTTGCATAGAGAGGAACGGTATGAGAATGATACGATGGATGTGTAATATGAGTCTTAAAGACAGGCTTAGATCTGATGACCTCAGAGGGAGAGTAAATCTGGATAGTATAGGAAAATGTGTGCAAAACTCGAGACCTTGTTGGTTTGGTCACCTTGGAAAAATGGATGAGAATGCTTGGTTTAGTAGATGTAGGACAGTTGAGGTAGCAGGGCCAGTTGGCAAGAGAAGGCCATGGTAAACATGGGAGGAAGTGATCAGAATAGATTTGAAAGAAAGAGGGATAAATAAAGACCTGGACAGAGATAGGTTAGTTTGGAAGTCAATTTCTACAAACTGTCCAACACATGCCAGCATGTAAAACAGACATTATGCTAAATGTGATCATAATGATTTCGTAAAGGAACAATTCTTACAGATAATTTAATTAACCAGTTAATGTGTTTTCAAATAGTTTAATTACTCGTATTAGGGATTCTTAAAGGATTTATATTTTGTTTTGTCTTTATTCATGTTGCATTTTTTAAAAACAAAACAACTAAATCAATTTTGACTCAATATAATCTTCGGCGATGAGCGGCAAGATTACATTTTTGTTAATGCTACTTTTATTGTCTTATTTCAGGTGCTCTGAAAGAGATCCGTCCACCAAATTGGTGTCTAACTGAGGACTATCAGAACTACTTACAAAAACCTGCCGATGATTTAACTTGGATCCCTGACCAAGACTATTACATTCGTTTAGTGGGACGTCTTGTTGATAGTATCCTTTCTTGTTAATTGACAGTTGATCGGTTTTGAAAATCTAGAAAATTCATAATTTTTCAGTGCATTATCAAAATTTGAAAGTTTATAATTTTTTTTTCTTAAAGTGTTTTTTTTTTGTTTTGTTTTTTTACATTTAATAAAAAAAAATTTGTTTGCCCTTTTTGGGTGATTAATTAAAATTATTTAAATTTGACTGTTTTTGTTTTCTTTTACATTAGTCTTCAATTGTATTGGGGGAAAAATTATTAGTCTTAAATTGTATTGGAAGGGGGAATTATTAGTCTTCAACTGTATTGGGGGATGGAGGTATTAGTCTCTATCTGTGTTGGTGGGGGATTATTAATCTTTAATTGTATTGGGAGGGATTATTAGATTAGTCTTCATCTGTGTTGGGGGGGATTATTAATCTTATTGATCTAATATTCAAGGGAAAATATTATTAGTATTTAATTGTATTGGGGAAATTATTAGTCTTAATTGTATTAGGGAGGAATTTAATTGTATTGGAGGGGAAAAATTATTAGTCTTCAAATCTATTGTGGGGGATTATTAGTCTTCAACTGTATTGGGGGGAAACTTATTAGTCTTCAACTGTATTGGGGGGGGGAAACTTATTAGTCTTCAACTGTATTGGGGGGAAATTATTAGTCTTCAACTGTATTGGGGGGGGGATTATTAGTCTTCAACTGTATTGGGGGGGGAATTATTAGTCCAACTGTATTGGGGGGGAAATTATTAGTCTTCAACTGTATTGGGGGGGGGGGAATTATTAGTCTTCAACTGTATTGGGGGGGAAAGTATTCGTCTTCAACTGTATTGGGGGGGAAAAGTATTAGTCTTCAACTGTATTAGGGGGAAAAGTATTAGTCTTCTAATAGTATTGGGGGCACAATTTTTAGTCTTCAACTGTATTGGGGGGGGAGTATTAGTCTTCAACTGTATTGGGGGAAAAGTATTAGTCTTCTAATAGTATTGGGGGCACAATTTTTAGTCTTCAATAGTATTGGGGGGAAATTTATTAGTCTTCAACTGTATTGGGGGGGGGAATTTATTAGTCTTCAACTGTATTGGGGGGGGGAATTATTAGTCTTCAACTGTAGGGGGGGATTTACAAAAAAATTTTCTTTATTTTGAATTATTTATCCTGTTTTAACAATACTACTTTTTTTAATATCTTGTTTGTTTCGAATAGTTTCCTTAACTGTTTTGTAGCAATCTCAGATAAATTGCCTTCCCCTTTTCCAAGTTGTGATTGGCGTTTCAATGAATTCCCAAACCCTGCAGCTCACGCTTTGCATGTTACGTGCATTGAAATCATGGCCTTGCCAATTGCCAGCCAAATTGCAGGGGCATCTCTTCTTGATGTTATTCTCACAAGGTAACACATTTTAAATCATAAGTTTTTTATCAAACTTGAAACAATAGTTTTTATCATACACTCGCAGGAAGACTCAGCGTTGTTCAGGATTGATTAAGGAACACCATGTTATTTTTCACTAACGCCATATTTAAAAAAAAAAAAATTTTACTGAAATTTTCGCCCCTAATATAGTCGGTGGAAGAAACTGAAATTTTGAAAAACTCTCAATTAGTGTCTTATACATCCGATTTAAATTTCATTAAAATTGGATATACGTATTTGAAGTTTTAAGCGGGTTCTGCCCCATAGCTCTCTAAGAGGGACACGGGGCACATTGTCGTGCACATAGAGATTCGGAACCACTTCCATTGTTTTCTCAGAAAATTTTTGCTTATAAATACGTTTTTAGTTTTTATGCAAATTCTCTACCCTTTCTTTTGGAAACACAGAAATTGACATTTATATATAATACATAGCATCTTTTTTGTTTGTTTGTTTAACCTAATACCATAACATCATTGTAATTCTTTTATTTATTAATCAATGGTTGGATTGAACAATCTATTTGCAACTTGTTTAATAACTCATATGTATGAGATTGAATATAAAGATAAAATCCAACAGAATACATAGAAAAGATAAAATGGAAAAGTGGACAAACCACAAAATATAAAAAACAAAAAAGCATAGTTTCTTTAATTTAACTTCAGAGTAAAACAGAAATGGTATTTTTCATACCTTTTATGCAAGAAATGAATTATGGGAGGAATAGAAAGAGGTTAGAGGAGTAGAGGAGGAGGCGAAAGGGGGTTGGGTAAAATGTATGGCTATAGTAGTTCAGTTGAATTAGAGAATTTGGGAGAGGAAATGTGGGTCAGTGAAGTGTCACAGAATAGGTGAAAATAAAGATATGAGTCGATATGATTCATATCTAGATATTTTGATCATGGCGAGAGGGAAGGGAAACTGTAAAAATTTGGAAGGGTGAGATGGGGCTAATTTGAAATTTCCTCTGATTTTTTTTTTGCTAAAATTGGTGTGATTTTGAAAACAATCCCATGTGAAGGGTAAGTAGTTGAGACTTCGTTTTTTTTTTTTTTTTTTGTGAGATCACACTTTAATTTTCCCTGATAGGCTGAGTATTTTGTCAACTCTTATTTAAACAGTTATTCGTTTTGTAAATATTTCTTTGACAGGATTATTGATGTATTGAAAAATAATTTTTCTTTAGCGTTAATTTTCTCTTTAAACTTTTCAGTTGTACTCGAGTGCCACGTGAAAAAGTGATGAGTTGGATGAATGCTGTTGGACTCATTATTACATCATTACCGGTAAATATATTTGTTCGTTCTGGAAATTTTTTGTTTCGTTTCTTTTTTTTTTTTTTTTTTATTTTATTTATTTTTTGTTTCTTTTGCTTTGTTTCAACTTGCTTTCATTCATTATTTCTTTTCCATTCCAGGAACGTTACTATTCAGTGTTGAATGAAAAAATCATAGAACAAATCTGCAGTCCCCTTTTATCTACACCAACAGTTTATTGTCAACCATTCCAGTTGTTTAACTTTAAAGTGAGCCATCAGGTGTATGCTGAACAATACTGCAGTTACCTCTTGACGCTGGTGCATGCCTGTTGGCACCACGCAGGAATTGGCCAGCTCAGCCAAATCCCTGGGTAAGAACAACACTTTTTTTTTCTCCTTTTCTTGTAAAAATATATTTCCATTAAAAACATCTCCAAAATGTAACATTTTTGTTTTTTACCTGTTTTTTCTGTTTCCAAAAGTTTCTGATTTTAATGAAATTTCCAATAAAAATATTGACAGATTTTTTCAAAATCATCGCAAACTTCACAAAACATCGCAAACTTCACATCTTTTTATCATAGGTGTTTGGTATTCTACCAAATATTTGATTAAATAGATTCTTAGTCTGAATGGTATCTTTTGTCCTGTAATAAAATTCTGATTTACTTTTTATGGGATAAAAAATTGAATTTTTGTGCCAACATTAAGAAAAGACCAAATTACTAGAGCTTTTTGTCCTTACGCCCCCCCCCCATTCAACTCGCTTATATTTTTCTTTTTTTTCTTATCTTTCCTATTTTTTCACTTCTTCCTCTTCCATCACGTTTTGCCTTGCCTTGCTTTGACTCCCTTTGCGCTCTATTTGAAAATGTTAATTTTGCCATACTTAAAACAATTAATGGGTAGGAGAGGTAGAAGACTTTTGTCTCATCGATGACTATTTTCCTATCTCCTTTAAAACATATCAGTCAATACTTTCAATATGAAAAAAAAAGTATTGTACATTAACATCCTTCGCTAAATCACCTTCCTCCCCCTCCCCCTCAAAAGGCGAAGTTTTTTTACACGATTATCAGTGAACTTGTGAAATTGGTGGGGGTGGGCGAGCATGGCCATCCAGGCTGAGAAATTTTGGTTTCAAATTCTTTTGCCATTGGCCACTCACATAGCTGATTATTGACATGTATGTATTAATATCTTCATTATTGCTTTTAAATTTGTTAAATTTCTGTTGCAAATAAAACTTATTCAGAGCACCGCTTCCACTATGAATTCAATGGGACAGAAAACAGGGCCTACAAAAAGCCAAAGTCCTGTCAGAATATTGAGAGGACAAAAAAAAATCTACTTCAGAAAGCAACCTCTCTCAACTAGCAGTAGATACAAATAGCAGAAACATGTTACACTGGACTCGAACACACACCACAAGAGGACTTTCCATCGAATTCCGATCTTAACAGCATAAAGTCCAGAAACTTAAAACCCAATGTGTCTTGCCTCGATGTCCCAGATGTTTGGAATAGTCATTAGTGTCTCCCTTTCCATGACAAAGACATCATCACATGAGTTGTTTACGCCTTAACCAGTGTGGGCATCAATTATCAGTGGAGCAGTGTTTGAATCATCTCGCACTGAACCTCGAGAAAATATTTGCCGTCTTCTCCAATAAATGGCACAAAACACGTTCATCCTCAACTTCATTACAATTCACTTAAAACTTTTCTTTTTTTGTTGTTTTTTAGTGTAAAAAGAATTTTCAAACTTCATTTACTGTGTGAAAAAAAGTTTGTTTTTTGAGTTTAAATACAGTTTTAAACAGAGAGAATATTTTTGCAAGAAAAAAAAAATAAGACAAAAAACAATGTCCGGTAGCAATTACAGCATTATAATTAATTTAGTACCAGATCAGGCTGTCTGAAGATACCGGCTTCCTGGCTTAAAATGCATCAAACATTGATGTCATTGTTTTTTCCCTTTCCTTTGCAAAACTCAATCATGTTCTGCAAAGCTAAAAAGATTTTTCCTTATACAAAACAACCAAATCAAACAAAGCACCATGAATAAATATTTTAAGATATAAAGAAGTTGAAGCATAAAACTTTTACCAAAATGACATGATTCGGCATTAAATAACCTGAAAAGGGTTGATATGCCGTAAAACAAAATAACTAAACCAAACTAAACCAAATTTTTTATTTCGTGACAAGAAATATAATTTAAGATTAAGAATCGGTTTTATTAACTTCTGTGGTGAAGGTCAAGAAAGAATGCTGATCTGAACTCTTCAAATGTTCTTTTCTGTTTTTTTCTACTTATATTCCCTTTAAACAAAACACATTGCCACTGAAACATAAGGGGCTACTGTGAATTAGGGGCATGCTGAGTGGGAAGTTGTGAAGCAAGATGTCTTTTTATATTACATTTTAATTTCTGCATGTTTATACAGTCAGGGAAACAGGAAGCAGGGAAGGAATTCCCAAAGGCAAGCAGTTCGAGGAAAGGAGCTATTAGAGTAGAAAGTTTTCTGGCATCTGGGGACCTCTACAGTTGTTGAATATTTCGTTTATAATACGTTTGCATGTCGGAATCTGGCGTAGTACAACAGCTCCTTTGTTGATCCAGCGAACGGCATCGCTTGCTAACGGGACGATATGTCGAGTGGTCTTGCCAGTCGGTCCCAGCTTCAATCTCTCCCCTTTCGGCTGACACAGCAGTAAACCCAATTCGGGAATTATATTTCCCTTTCTTCTTGCTGTCTCTTCTCTTTCTGCTTTCAATGTCTGCACCTTAGCTGCTATTGTTAGCAGCTGACCCATCTGCAGACGCTTTGTCGTTGTCACAATTTCGTGCCGGCGGTTTCTTTCTGTAACTGAAATCAATCTACACATAACAAAATATAACAAGCCTTCTCTTTTAGTTTCGAGCCATTTATTTTCATTTATTAGCTTGTCGACACCGAAGCAAGTTCGTTGAAACAGAAAGAGAGAAGCTTATGCTAGTTAATTAACTAATTACTTAATCACTTGCAAGGGAAGGAGGAGGGGGACATCGTCTGGCTCTCATTTTTTGGGGATCTGAATTCCCCTATCTTATTTAATCGCTACATGGCTAAGGCGACTTGACTAGTCGGCTTCCCGTCAAGAACTGAAATCTCACTGCAGTTTTCTCACTGGGAAAACTGTGACGTCACGAAATCTCGTGATGAACGCACAGGTGCGACCCGACCCTCGATCCGGGGTCTCATCAACTGTCACCGCGAATCGTGAGAAAACATTGCACCAAAATTGCACGAGATGACTCCGTTACAAATCGCACAAGTTAAGCGATCTCTCTGTACGTCCATCATCACATGCGTCCCATTATATAACAGTGAAGGGATGTTTTTTTGGGGGGAGGGGGGGGGGGTTCTAATTGTCGATTTTGTCGTTGAGGGAGTACAAGTGTAGCAAGTTCGTCAGAGTACATTCCATGAAAGTACTTGTAAAACAATCGCAAGGATGCAAAATTGCAGCGATGGGATAAGGGGTGGAGTTTAGTTGACAATGCGGGACCTATTAGATTGGAGACTTTTTTTTTTTCTTTTTTTAGACCCTGTCTAATAGGGAGAGACTAGTGGTTGATGCTCCAGCCCAGATGTAACAACAATACTTTTTGGTGAATGGTGGCTTTGTTGAGATAAAGGATACTGGCAGATTTTATTATAGCATAATAGAGGGAACCCACCTTCTTTGCAGCAGACTTGGCAGTATCTTCTATGTATTTGTTCCAGTTCATGTTACCTCTGAATGTTGAGTTTAGTTTGTGTGAGGCAAAAGAATGACAAGTTAAGCAAAAGGACACTACAAACCTTCCGCAATATTTTCCTTGAAAATATATCCATTGTTTCTTTTTATTAATTCATCGTTTATTTTATTATTTGTTTGTTTCCTATTCATAATTCAGTTGTTCTATTTAAGTGTATAGATTGTTAATCACGTAAGCAAGAATATTTTCTCCGCAAAAATGTAAATATTGCAACTCTTTATAATTCAAATAGAATCAAACCGGCAAATTATAAAACTGATTATATTTTAGACAATCAAACAAAACTACTCGCCATCTATCGGTTATTAATCTAGCTCTAAGTATTCTTTGTATAACTTACATTACATATCTTTAATATAAACCTATTGTAATTGTAAAAATCTAAGTTTTCATTTGAAAATTAACATTTTAAAAAAGATTTTGGTTATTTATCCTTTTTTTTATTGAATCTTTTAAATTACTGATAATATTGACAAAACTTTTGCATGTATATAGGAAAAATAGGACAATAAAATTACAAATGAATAACACCAAACATTATTTTATTTTTAAACTTTGGAAAATATTTATGCAAATTAGGAATACAAATAGCTGTGTTTGGATCTTTGCTCTCTACTATATATACAGTATTTTAAAAGACTTGTATTTTCTATTCAAATAAAAGGGAGCCATTTTAATGGTAGTATAGGTGTGATAAATGAAAAGGCTTTCACTTTTATTCATTTAGATAAAATAGTTTTGAAATTTTACACATCAAAATGACTCATTATTTCTCATTATTTCAGTAGATATTTGTCATTGTAACTGTTATATATGGCATAATCATGTTGACACACCGGTTCTCGCTAGATCACCGAAGTTCAGCAATGTTGAGCCTGGTCAGTATCAGATGGGTGACCATTTGGAAATACCAGGCGCTGTATGTAAGAGGACGTTAACACCTCCCTACAAGAACTGCAAAAGCCTAACGTCGTCATCTCCCCTAACCGGGATATACATGTGACTGGGGATCGCTTGTGAATTAGATATTCCCTAGAAACTTCCACCAAGCTGGTTCATCTCGCCTAGGGTGAATGCCGCTTTGTTTGTTATCGTAACTGTTATTTATTTTTTGTATCATTTTATTTAAAGGTTTGTTCGGGAAAAACTGAAGCCAATCATCCGGACAGAAGAACAATACATTTTCTTGTGCCATTTAGTCGGTCCATTCCTGCAAAGATTTCACGCTGAAAGAACACGCTGTCTCATTGAAGTAAGAGTCTCATCTTTTTATGTCTTTCTGACATTCATGCTTTGCAATCTTGTACAAATAACAGCAATGCATCTTTGTGTAAACTTATTGAAAGGACCCAAGCAAAAATTGACTCGGCATCGGTAGTTTCCAGATGTTTACGTAGATGGGCAGAAAATGCTGAAGCGCTTATCCAATCAGGATGCGAGAAAATAAATAGATAAGTTAACATTTTAATTGATTGAATCGCGAAATTCACTAATTGAAAATAAAAATTGATGAAAGCAATAATGAATTAACGAAAACTAACCCCTAACCCTAACGCCGTTTTAACACTTGTTCAGTGATATTTTTCTTTAAAAAAATTTTATGTAAAACTGTAAAAAAAAATTTGTTTCGTTTTTTTTTTGGGGGGGGGGGGGACGCTGGCAACCGACTTTTCATTCGTTTTTTTTTTAATTTTTCGGTCGTGTAGGTAAACATCCGGAAACTACCGACGCCAAGTCAATTTTAGCTTAGGTCCTATTCTGGGCAAGTACCTTTGAAAGGTCAAAAGAAAATGTTGTTTATTCATTATTTAATTAATTCTGTTTAGTTTAATTTGAATGTTCACTATATTTTTCTTTTTAATTAAAACGAAATTAATGTGAGAAATTAAACGGTTTCAATATAGCTTTGTCTTTTTGTTTACTATTTCAATATTGTTTTATTTTATTTTATTTTTACTAAAAACAAATTCATGTTAATAAAATGTTCTTTCAGAAAATCTGATATTAAAGAATTGATTAAATGTGATGATGATCAAAGATGATAAAAATAAAATGAAACCCATCCGATTTTAAAATCATTTATCGAATTTAAAAGAAGCTTTGTTGTACAAAGTATTTTACATTGTTTAATTATTTTTACATCGTTTAATTATTTTTACATCGTTTAATTATTTTTACATCGTTTAATTATTTTTACATCGTTTAATTATTTTTACATCGTTTAATTATTTTTACATCGTTTAATTATTTTTACATCGTTTAATTATTTTTACATCGTTTAATTATTTTTACATCGTTTAATTATTTTTACATTGTTTAATTATTTTTACATTGTTTAATTATTTTTACATCGTTTAATTATTTTTACATCGTTTAATTATTTTTACATTGTTTAATTATTTTTACATTGTTTAATTATTTTTACATTGTTTAATTATTTTTACATCGTTTAATTATTTTTACATCGTTTAATTATTTTTACATTGTTTAATTATTTTTGTTTACACTATTCTAATTTGGTTTTCTATATTTTTGTTCTTTTACTTAAAACCGAATATTAATTTCATTAGAAAGAAATTAAACCGTTTTAATATGGCTTTGTCTTTTTAGTAAAAATAAAAATGTTTAAATTAACAAAATTAGGTGCTTACTTTTATTGAGATACATGTGAACTATAACAGTTCAAAATAATATAACAGGAAAACTTATGGATATACTTACTTATAAGTGAAAAATATTTGTGTAAACCAAAAATTAAGGAAAATTATCGAGTAGGATTTTAATAAAAATAAAATTAATTTACTATTCGGAGTCAAACTCCGAACAACATTCTTGGTCTTGTAGTTCGGAGTTTGTGGACTCCGAATAGTAAATTAATTTTATTTTTTATTAAAATTCTACTTGATAATTTTCCGTAAATTCTGGTGTACACTAATATTTTTCACTGATAAGTAAATATATCCATAAGTTTTCCTGATATTTTATTTTGAACTGCACTATTTTGCAAGTATCTCAATAAAAATAAGAACCTAAAATTGAAATAGTTAACAGGAAACAAATGAATGTTAGTAAAATGTCTCTTCCCAAAATTTTTCTTTCAGAAAAGTATCAAAAGAATTTATTCAATGTGATGAAAGGCGATAAATAAAACAAAACACGTTTGATTTCCATCAGATTTAAAAGAGAAACTTTGTTGTACAAAGTATTTTACGTTCACATTTCTTTTTTGCCTACACATAAAACAGTTTTGGAATAATAACAATAACAACTAGCGGAAGCACATGGAAATTCCATGGTGCTTTCATCTTCAATTTGTATAATTTACTGTTAATAATATTTCTTTTGAAATAATGTCTGTCAGGGTCAATACTATTAAGAAAAAAAAATGACTCCTTCTTTCATAAAAATAATTGTCATTGTCAGCTAAATATTCTTAAAAATAAATAAAACAAAGATGTCTCTTCTATATTTATGAAAAATTGTAGCAATTATTTCTTTTTAAATAAAATATTCTTTGTCTTACTGTAAAAATAATTGTCAGCTAAAAAACGAAATCCTTACGTCTGTAAATGATTTAGCGAATAGCCAATTTTAAAATTGTTTTTTTAAATTCATTTTTTTTTTGTAATAATCTTTTATTTTAAAGCCGTTCATTTAATATTAAATATTTGTTTTTGTTTTGCTTTTTCAGTTAACCATGGAATTGTATGAGATCCTTGAGAATGTAGACAAAGCCTCTGAACACATGTACATGATGAATCCCATTTCAGATTTTCTGTATCCTTTGTTGATCTCTGCAACAGAAGTCACATGATAAAATTTAGGGATTTAATGATGGACTTGTTGATTTGCTATTAAGGAAAATAACTTTTACACATGTTTTTAGAAAGAGGCAATCACAGGTAATCCAGGCTGCCATGACCAACTCCCCTTTCATCAGAAAGACAAAGAGAAGACAAATTGAAAGGCAATCAAGGGGAAAACACCATCAGAAAAATGACAAGTGAGCGATAAGAGACTTCAAATCGTTAAATACAAAAACTCAAAACCTCTGACAACTCTAGAAATATGTGTAAAAGTTATTTTGTTGTTAAATCATAGAGTGACCTTAAATGTAATACTTTTTTATTAATAGTTCTATTAGATATTTAAAATTTTGAATAATGAGCTTCATTTTTGCTTTTAGAAATTGATTTCTAGTCTAAGCGATCTGAACTATATAAATTTACTTATATATATATATATATTTTTATAAATAAATATTAATTATTTTAATACCTACAGACATCGATGTTTCATGCTAACGCAATCTTCAGTGCAGGAAGCTAATTCTCAACGGTCAGCAGGCGCGAACCCTGATCACAAATCGCCACTGATCTGTAGTCAAGAGTCTTAACCCCTCGGCCATAGACAATTAGGTAATAATTAGGGAGGAATTTAACTTTGTAAATAGCGAATCGGCGGCTAAATTTACACAAGCAGTTAGAGTGATCAACGAATGTATTCGGATCGTGCATATATATATATATATATATATATATATATTTTAAAGTTCTTATAAAATATATATACTCCTTATAATTTCTGAAATATTTCCAATTGCAAGCTCAATGAAGTTGTATTACAAGATTCAGAGCATATATACTTTATAGTCGCTTTCCAATGACCGTAGTATAAAATCTGATGATCAGCAAAGTTGAACTAAAGACTATATATATTTTCTCTTGACCTTGCTGTGAAACGCGCGTAAGAAAAAGCTTTAATTTTGGAAAAAATAAATAAGGAAGAAAAAAAAAATTTAATTAAAAAAAAAAGTTTTAGTTGTCGGAGGTAATACAGGTATTCAGCGAAATACAAAAGTAAAGGAAATTGAAATGAATATGAAAATTATGGTTTTGGATTGATTTTTATTATTGTCATTGGAATACAATACTAAAGTATTATATATATATATAATATTTTAGTATAGAGATAGAAGAAAAAAGATTGATAAATATGCGACGATTGTCCAAATTTATTTCAAAATTCAATTGTTCAATGCAAGGTTGTCAGTAATAAACTAGTGTTTATTTTCCTTTCCTTAAGCCAAATAATATTTTAGTATATATATATATTAATGTTATAAAAATAATTGTTTTATATTAGATCCTATCGTGATAGAAATATGCTCGATACTATGGATATAGAGCATTATTATAGAAAAGAATGAAATAATAAAAGAAATGTAAAGTTAAATACTTTACAAGTTTATTATAATTTGAGGCATGATTTTTCTACATATATATTAATTCTTCACTTTTGACTTTTGAATTTTTTGGAATCCAATATCCTTCACTACAAAGTACATCATTCCAATCGGATTTTTTCAATAATTTCAATGATACATTCATCATTACAAAAAAATTTATTTTTTTTTTACTCTTTTTGCTTTAAGCATAATTCCAAATTGTTTTGTAAAGTTTTCAAATTAATTTGTATAATTTTGGTGATTCGGACTAGATTTCTCATCTTGAGTGTTATCATCACAACGTTTCAGCTGCTGTAACCTCCGGCCTTCTCCAGGTGTATCTCTTCGAACTCTGGAATATTTCTGTCGAACTTAGGAATCTGGATGGAATTTTGACCGGAACCCTTTATTTAATCCACGGGGTAGCATGCTCTTGTTCCGTCTTCAGTAATTCGCAATTCTTCGTATCGCCCGCACCAAGGATTGAACCTTCAACCTTCAGATGACGATCACTTAGAACTGAATTTAACTTATGACTATATCTACTGCGCCACAGGTTCTTGCAGACAGTTCTAGTATGAATTTTGGGAGCCTTAAACCTATTCTTGTTTTTTCTATATGTAGTCTTACTTCTTATTACTATATGTCAGTATTTTTATTACTTCGTCCCATTCCCCTCCTTTTCCCTCCATATGTGATCAGCCATACCTGATTTTTCGATAGCTCCACGTGTTACAGCTTTCCAGTGTTCTTCTAGCCTTACTTTTAGTGGGCGACATGTCTCACCCTTGTATATTTTCCCACACTTACATGGGATCGCATACACACAGTTCTTAGTCATACATTTTTCCGTAGGAGGTTTGACTCTCACAAGATGCTTTCGGAGAGTTGAGTCGCTCCTGAATACTGTCCTGATGTCATAGGGATTACATATTCTTTAGATTTTTTTCCGACAAGCCCTTCATATATGCTATACAATCTGTGGTGAGTTTTCGGGTGGTGTCCCTTAGTGTTTTGCCTAGATATCTTGGAGCTGATGTCATGCTCTCAGAATAGTTGTTTCGGTTGAGGGTTTCTCTCAAGCTGTCCATCTCCTCTTGGTATGTATTGCTGTTACTACATATTGTCTTTGCTCGATGTTGTAGGCAACAGACGATTCCTTTCTTTACATTATATGGATGGTGGGAGTTGAAATTTAGATACTGTCCAATGAAAGTTGACTTTCGATATACATATGATCTAAACCTCTGATTAGTGCGAATTATCAGCACATTTAGGAAGAATAATCTGTTATGTTCCTTTTCCATCGTAAACTGTATAGACGGACAGATAGAGTTCACATGGTCCAGTAATATTTGAACATCCTCCTGGTGAGGCCAGAGTATGAATGTGTCATCCACATATCGTAGCCAGATTGTTGGCCTTAGTGGTCTTGATCCTAATGCCATTTCCTTGAAGTATTCCATGTATACATTGGCCAGTAATGGGAACAATGGTGATCCCATAGCTAGACCTGCTTCCTGCCGGTATATATCAGATTCCATCGCGAAGTAATGGTTTCTACACAGGTCAACATCTCCATCAGATTATCAATTGGGATACAAATGCGTTCCTTCAGTAAGGTATCTGAAATCAACTTATCCCGTACCACCGTCAGAGTCTCATCAGTGGGTACTTTCGTGTACAGACTCACTACATCTAAACTCACCATCTGGTTTGAATAAATGAGAGCATTGTAGATTTTTTCCACGGAGTGAGCTGAATTTTTTACATACGATGGAGATTTGCCTATGAGTGGGCTGATTATACCTACCAGGAATCTGCTCGATGGATGGCATGCTGAACCTTGTGTGCTGACAATGGGCCTTAATGGAATACCATCTTTGTGAATCTTAGGAAGGCCGTATAGGTGTGGTAGCTTGCTGTAATGCTGAAATAGCTGTCTATATTTTGCAGGTGGTATTAGATCCTTGTTCTTACTGAGGATTTGTGACAGCTTCCTCTGTTTTCAAAGTCGGATTGTTTTTTACTTTACAGTAGCCACCAGATCCTATTAGATCTGCCAATTTTTTGGAAATATTCCGCTCTATCCATTAACACTGTAGTCTGCTGGTAGTATTACGATATTATCATCACTACGTAGTGACTTGATAGCCAATACTTCTTCCTTTGAGATGTTAGGTTTAAGAGGCTTAGAATTCTCGAGTGCTTGTCTCATCTTCCACTTTAACTCATCTCCTTGTGCCTTGGGTTTATTCAAGGCTGCCTTTTCTATTGGAGCTATTATAACTAAGTATGGAATCCGCTTGATTGTTGTGGCGAAGTTGAGACCTTTGTTCAGCACCGATTCCTCAGAGGAAGTCAGCTAACGTTTACTTGTATTGACAATGGCTCTTATTGATGAATGGTGGCCATGGGGTCTTATGTCCTTAGATTTCAGATTTTCCAACTTTATTGGCAAGATTTGACCTCCTTAAATTCTTGATTATATTATATGTCCAGATATTTTGGGATGCAAATTTTGTCATCAGTCAGTTATATGCTATCCAGGAAGGAGGCGAGCTTGCTTGAAATTTTGGTTTGTAAATGATGTTTCTTCCACAGGATGTTGTGGATTCTATCCCGGACGAAACGTTGTGATGATAACACTCAAGATGAGAAATGTAGTCCGAATAACCAAAATTATACAAATTATCAATCCTCATCTCAAAAATTCAGAAATATAATTTTCAAATTAATATTTACCAATAATTAGTAATTTAGTGGGGGTTTTTTTATCTGAGGATAAGAGTTATTTCTTTGAAAATCCATGGGTTTAAGGACCTTCTCATATTTTATTCCTTGTTTAAACATTTGATGATTATAATAATAAACTTGTAAAGTATGTAACTTTACTTTTGTTTTATTATTTCATTATTTGCTATTTATTATATATATATATATATATATATATATAATATATTGTAGCATTATAAATTTTACTTATTGTTATGATCCTTGACATTTTGTTTTTTCTGTAGCTACCACATAAAGTATATGTTTGTCGGAGATGGTGTGAAAAACGATGTGGAAAAGATTATCCGGAATCTTCGACCTGCTCTCCAGTTACGGCTACGCTTTATATCGCATATCAACATAGAAGAGAATTCAACGTCTTCACAGCAGCAAAAAATCACAGAATCATTTTCTATCTAAATTTATCTAAATCTAAAAAAAAAAAGAAAAAACCTCTTAACTCATTTCTGATGACGTCTTTTTAACAATAAAGACGAAATCTTCAAATCTCACCATTAGTTAATTTGATTGAATTGTTTTGGTATATCTTTTTCCCATTCATCTCCTTCTCTCTCTCATATATATATATATATATATATATATATATATATATATATATGAGAAAATAAGATATGAATATATCTGAAAGACAAAATGGAAAAACAACTTTAGGAGCCTTAACACATTTCATATTGTTAAGTACATTGTCACAGGCAAAATGATAAGACGTTTTATTGGGCTAAAAATAGTGATGTTTTGTTTACAAAAATTGGGCCATGTTAGCAATTTTTATAAAATAAGATTTTAATTATTTTTTTATGAAAGATTTTAATTTGTTTTTATGAAGTAAGATTTGAATTTGTTTTTATGAAGTAAGATTTGAATTTGTTTTTATGAAGTAAGATTTGAATTTCTTTTTATGAAGTAAGATTTGAATTTGTTTTTTATGAAATGAGATTTGAATTTGTTTTTTTATGAAATGAGATTTGAATTTGTTTTTTATGAAATGAGATTTGAATTTGTTTTTTTATGAATTAAGATTTTAATTTTTTTTAATAAAATAGGATTTTGAATTTAATTCTTGGAAAAGAATTGAGCTAAAAGAGTGAAAAACAAATCATTTAATATGTATAATCAGTTAAAGTGTTTAGATTATCTTGCAGACCAATTCCCTACTGAGATCCTCCCTTACTGAGTGCCCCCCTCTCCCCAGTTGTGATCTTATATCAGAAAATCTTTGTCTTTAAAACGATCAGCTCATTACAAAAACCTAATGAAGCACTGGTTCCTATCAGATCATCAAGTTAAGCAATGTAGAACCTGGTCAGTATTTGGATGGTGCCATAAGTTTGGAAGTTGTCACTCTCTGTATTAGCCTTCAGGAAGATATTCATCTATATCTCTCTTCCTTATAGCTATGCGTGAAATCACAGATAGGTCAACAATTCTTGTTCTTCGTTTAACGTCTCTTCCACATCAGATGTGGGTTGCACGGTGCCCATGGCAGCACGAAATGACTTTCTCCATGAAATGCTATCATTTACGTTGGTTTCGATGTGCCATTGCTTGAGCTCATCTTTGACTGAGTCATTTCAAGCCTGCATTTTTCTTGCTTACTCTCAATTGGGATGTGTGTACATGTGTCTTTCATTCAACCATAGCTTCGTTCAACATGTCCGTACCAATGGAGGTAGTTTCAACGCAGAGCTGACTCCAGTCTGGACACCTGTTGTAAACTAAACCTCAAGTAAACAGTGAATGATCAACAGGTTAAGATGAGAAGAGGCCTATAAAAACTTGCCCCATGAAGTCTACACACGCAAGATCGAATTTAATTCACATCCCTTCATAAGCATAGATCATATCGCCAAGACAGCAAAATGAGTCTACAACTTCCAACTTCTGCAGACCATTCACAGAAAACTCTGTACACGACTTTCCTTTAATTAGACCAGCAGTACTAGCACACCTTCCATAGAAATAGGTTTCAATAAGGATTAATTCTCCTCGCAGCCATTTTTTTTTTTTTAAACTGACTCTGGAATGAGAATAGGATTTTTTTTTTTTTTTTTTTTTCAGCCTTATTGAGGTGGTGAATCAGCAATTTTTACAGGACATGGTGTCTAGAATCCTTATTCCAATTTTGATCAAAATTCATTACATGATTGTGATTCTAGAAAATGTCTAAAATTTAAGGAGTCTTTAGAAAAAATTAAAATTCAAGGAATCTTGCTTAATTGGATCAAATTTTATGCAAATCTTAAATATTTGAATTTTCAAATGGGGGGTTGTGCCCATATGTCCCCTAAAAAACCCTTTAAAATATCCTCAAAGAAACTGATATTTAGGAAATATTTGTTACTTGTTGTTTAATACTTAAAATCAAATAAAAATTGGAGGTATCTGAATCTTTTTACCCCCTTTGCATAAAACTAAATACAGCCCACATTTGGATCCTTTATGCCTAGCAACTGTTCCAAAATTCATAATGATTGGTTAATTAGTTTAGGAGTTAATCCTGTATATACAGACATAAACATACTTAACTTTATTATATATATATATATATATATATATATATATATAAACTAGAAGTAGTGTAATAATTAATTTTTTTTTCATTTTAGTTCAATATAAGTTCTTAGAAATCAAGGGGCTAACACTTGATCTCTATGAAATACATAGATATCAGTGTTCCATTAAAGTTCTCCATTACCTCTTAAACCTTTAGTTAATATAGAAGTGAAAAACCTTAATTTTCCTTTCCCTAATTGACCAGGTATGGTTTGTATATCTTTCTAGCGATCTTTTGGTGTTGCCAGATTCCAGGACAAGAATTAATCTAGTCTGGTGGAGTATCCAGCTTAGTGTTGTCACTTGAGATAACATCACTTGGAGAAGGTGCACAATTCTTTGTATAAACCAGTGTATAGCATTGTTAGTGGGAATCTTATTTGGGCTTGGAATACTATGTTATTTTGAATATTTAGTCAGGGTTTACTTGTAGGGGGAAGTATCCTCATGTCATCGTGTCCTGACAAACACTTGTACAGAGATACAGAAGACACTCAAGGATATTGTCTAGTAGACATTCAAAAACTTTTTTTTTTTTTTCTTCATTTTACTTCGGTAAAAGTTCTCAGAAATCAAGATGTCTATATGAGATACACAGATATCCGAGTGTTCAATCATAGTTCTCCTTTATTTCTCAAAAGTTGAGTACATAAAGAAATGAAGAACATTGATTCTCCTGTCCCAATTGACCAGTTAACTATTTTATAGTATACCTTTTACATGGTCTATTGATCTTACCGGATTCCAGGACAAGAATTCATCTGGTCTGGTGGATTATCCAGCTAAGTGTTGTTACTAGAGGCAACACCACTTGGAGGAAGTGCACCATTCGTCGTATGAGCCAGTGTATGCATACCACAGGGGATCTTATTTGGGCTTCGAATACTATGTTATTTTGAATATTTGGTCAGGGTTTACTTGTTGGGAAAGTATTCTCATGTCGGGTTATCCTGACAAACCCTTGTACAGAGAAACCGAAGACACTCAAGGATGGTGTCTAGTAGGTAATTTAAACTCCCAAAAACCAGTATGGACTGTATTGTGAGCAAGAAAACGCTCCTTAATTTCCAACAAATTTCCTGCAAGTATGGCATACAAAATTCCTCAATAAACTGAAATGTGCACGATCATGTTTTTGCAGTCCAGCCACTTACCTGCAGGCTTTGTCACAAGTATATATGATCATCATATTTATAAACATACTAGCTGGTACCCACCAACGTTGCCTGGAAAGTAATAAGAACCCTATGTACTCATGCTCCCAGCCCTGAACCCCATATCATTTTTATTTTACTATATTTTAGAAATTAATAAATAAGATGTCATCTTTGCTGTTTATGGATGTACAGAGCCAATGCAGACCCCACAATGTTATTGTAAAAAAAACTTATACAAAATTACCATCACCATTGGATTCCTCATAAAATTTTACCTTAGATAAAATTGGGTTTGATCTTGATATAGGGATTTGTTTTCAGTTGCATCCCCAGTAAAAGATAATTGGACCCTAGCAACCCCAGATTAAATCGGAGGGAGATTTGAACGGTGTCATTAAATTCCTTGAAAGATTTTATCCTTATTGAAACTAATTTAAATTTTCTGTTAACATATTGATTTCGATAACGGCCAGACAAACAAACTTTCTGTTTTATATGTATAAAAAATTTAAATAAGTTTAGATATTATAACTATTTCAACTCAAGTAGTGTTTGTGTGCTCATGCTGTATGCATGTATGCAATATATATATATATATATATATATATATATATATATATATATATATAAAAGAATTACATAAACAATATTATAGCCTTACGTCAATCAGCCAACGTTTCAATGCGTATTCCCGCATCTTGTCAGAGTTAAAAGTTTTAACTCTGTCTTTGACAAGATGCGGGAATACGCATTGAAATGTTGGTTGATTGACATAAGGCTATAATATTGTTTATATGATTTTATAAATGCTCTACTTGGTATTGAGCACTCTTGAAAAACTTGGTTTTATGTTCACTGTATTAACACATTTGAACTTGATTAATTAATATATATATATATATATATATATATATACTAGCTGTACCTACCCGGCATTGCCCGGGATGCAGTGAAGTCATTTTAGTTTTTAATTTTTATTTGTTTACACATTTTTAAACTTATGCAGAAAAAGAAATATAATTTTAGTTATAATGTAGACATTTCTTATTAGATACTACAATTTAAAATATGAGATAACCTCCTTGCTAATTTTTATTTTTAGATGATTATTTAAAAATGTATTATATTACCAGTCGTCTGGGCCGGACCAAGTTATTTTTAGAATAAATTGTAAGTTATTTTATTGTCAATAACATGGTACAACAATTGCAAATGAAAATTGGCTAGTCAGAAGTAAAGTTTTTGTCAGCTGAAATGCTATTTGAATCTGATTTTGAAAATCCAACAAGATAACTTTATATGTTAGACATATACCCACACATACAAATCTAAAATGCCTATTAACCTTAAAGAACCCCGACTACCCTACTACTTATGCATAGTTAAAGGAACAAATATAATCACACTCTTTCAAAACTACAAATGCAGAATGAATGCAAACTGACTCAACTGTTGTTTGAACCCTGTTCTCTGATTTTGTTTTTCGTGACCTTAAACTACCAACAACTTCAAAACTATAGAAAGCTAAGTTGATAAATAAACACTTACTATAGATAAGTATATTTGATAAATTTGTCATAGATTCATGACTGCTGGATAGAAATATTTTTATATACAACAAAAGTTTATTGGACACTTATTTCACGTTGTATAAATTGTTGATTTAGCAATAACAATTTTTCTGTTTTTTTTTGTTTGTTTTTTTTATATAAATCGAGTATTTTTTGATTTGATTTTTTAAAATTCATCCCATTATGTAAAAAGCTTGCATTTTTCATTCTGTATTTTTTTTTTTTTTTTCACTTCATTTTTCATATTAAAAGAATTAAAAATCTGATTATTGCTGAGGTTTCTTTTTCAATGCTGGTATCATTTCAGTCATTTTTTTTATTTTTATGTCACACAAACAAGGTCATGCTTATAACATGCCTTGCAGTCATGCAACTTATGATCCACAACTGAGGACAGGCGTGTGGGGCACCTAAATTACCACTAAATAACATTTTTTTAGCAAGGTACTTGTGAATAATGTCTAGTATCTATTCAGTAATTTTAGCAATTTTAACCCTTGTCCTCGAGTGACTCTTTGTCTTGATAAGTTGTGAACCCCCCACCCCAATAGTATATATAAAAAAAATACACAAACACCTCGACCAGTGATGGGCAGTAAAAGTTGTTTTTGGGTGCTATCTGTGATGACATTTGATCAAGTTCACAATTGAATCAGTGTTTGTCGATCGAGAAAATAAATATTCTTCTATTTTTACTTCATTGGCAGTAGGGACTTCTAGAGTTGTTGGCCCTCATTCTATTGCATATCTTTGTAAGATTGACAGGATTATGTCCCTAGTAAAGGCTGGGCCTTGCAAAATGGAGTAACTCTTGCAACATATCTCACTGGCTATGGTGCAGGGTAATGTTTTTTCATTGTAACTGGAAACAGGTCGGTAAAAACTGATCATTCCATATTTTTCCATTCTTGCTTCTCTGGATGTCGTTATGTTTCTTAAAGCTGTGTTCAAACATTGTTGAGACACAGTTCAGTAAAATGTTGAGTTTGCTTTCGGATTGCATCGTAATCATAACCTCCATTGAGGCAAAGGTTATTGTTTCAATCGAGTTTGTCACTGTTGATTAGTGTACAGCCTTGCATCCACATCGCTTGACCAATCGACCCCAAACTTGGTAAAAATATCAGTTATTGTCTAACTTAAAACTTATTCAATTTTGGGATATCTAGGACATTTTTGACGATAAGTTTGGTTCTGTTCATTGTAGAGACTCACTACTTGTAGCCAATGAAGTCTCACATCTTATATGACCTTGATAATTTTGGTCACGCTTGAAATTTTTTATGAATTTCAACTTCCGATTTTTGCAAATTTGATCTATGTATCTGATGCTCTTTGATAACAGTTACAACCATGCAAAATTTCAGCCTGATCAGATTAGTTTTTGAGTTATCAAAGTTTCCATAGCATAACTTTAGGAAAACTTCATACAATATGAAGAAGCAAGGTTCAGATTAGACTTTGCCCATCCTTATGTTGTCAGGCAGCGGTAGTAGTGAATAAGTTTTATTGTGGATTTAGTTATTTTACAATAGATATTTTTAAATTCTTTCTTTGTACATTTTTCATTGATTATTTGCATAATTGTAACTGCTTCTTAATAGATATGCATGCAAATTAATTAATTACTAGATCTTTACTAATTATGTTCTCAGTAATTACTATTTAGTAGTAATTTAGGTCACCACATGTTATGGATTACAGTTGCATTTATGCCAGGTCTTTTATTGGTATCGCCTTGCACCGAAGCAATTTCTCTTTTTAAAAAAAGAAAGAAAATAAAAAACAAAGAACGAATAAAAAAATTTTTCTTTTATTTTCATACGTTTAGTGAATCTTCCAATAATATATCTGTGCATCTCCAAGAAAAAACATGCCCCGTTGGGTCATCCATTGAGCTTGGGTTAAATTGTTTGAATCAGAAAAAATGAGTTTTCAAAGCTGGTTAGATAAAAGACAAAATCCAAAATATTCTGTAAAAATCTGACTCCGTCCTTATTAACTTGCCTCCCCACGAGAGCAGAGTTAGACACAAGGTCGGTTTTTAATGTGGGAAAAATTCAACTCTGGTACAAAAATCAAAATTGTCTCAGTCTAATAGGATTTCTCCTTCGTTGACCGAGGGCAGAAAAGATGAAGTGTAGTATCAGAACAGATATTACACCTTGCCCCTAGCCTAAATCAAATCTGGTTAAGTCAGATCTCTGATTTCATGGTAATAAATTTTGAGAAAATCACAAAGCTAATGGACACTGATGAAAACACAATACCTTCTTGATTAACCCATTCACAACCATGGTCCTTTTTTAGGACAGAAGGATAATTAACCATATTTTTGCAACATCTGTATTTTTTCAGAGATATCTGTAGTTATAAAGATTGGAGTGTCTTTCAAATATTACGCCTACTGTCTGATGTATATTGGCAACATTGATGTCTCAATTTTCAGTATACTGTGAAAATCGAAAGTGGAAGGATGCAATCAGTTTCATCTATCATTCAATCAAAACTTTTTGGTAAGTCGTCCTTATAACCAACCCACATTTTTATATATAGTATAAATAAATGCTCACTCGATCTTATAAAATCGAGTAAATCTTTGCGAGTAATTTTGTTCAAATATAATATTGTATTTACAAAAGATTTTTGGTAATAAATGAAAAAAAAAAAAAATTGGGCACTAATGGGTTAACGTGGACCCAAAAAAAACATTGAAAAGTGTTAAAACTTTTAAGACTAAGCTAGATGAATTCAGAAATAATGGTAAAAGGAGATTTTTAGGATCTGATGAAATATGCAATGGAATTTAATCTGTATATTCCTATTAAATATTCTGTAAGATTGTAGGTGACGGCATACTTTTTCATTGCTTCCCAAGAAATTTTATAATTAAAGTCACTTGGAAAAAAACGGTTGTTTCCAAATGATACTAAATTATTTCAGCTGTTGTTTAAACCCTTCTTTCTGATGTTGTTTGTTGTGAGCTTAGACTACCAACAACTTGAAAATCATAGAAAGCCAAGTGAATAAATACTTCGTGTTTACTGATGCTTAGTATGATGTCACTTGATTAACAGATAGATACACATAGCAATATGAACCTCATTCCGTGCCGATCATCGTGGCAATAAAAAAAATAGATCCAAATTCCTCTAAGCCGGGATGGCGACGATGATGATGATGACATCGCTGCAACCGGTTGGCTCTGTGGGTGCGAAGGATTATTTAAAGCAGAACAAAAGGAAAAGAACAAGGTTCAACAACTCGGTTGTTTTTTGTATAGAAGAGTAATTATTAATAAAAGAATCGATTTTACATTGGTCAATGGTTGGATTAACGTCTACCGTGCTCGTAAATGTCTTTAACACGGATTGTTTTCTTTCGCTAAGTTATTTTGCTAGTTCTCTGTGTGTGCGAATTCTTTACACAAGTGGTTGCTTAAGTCACAACTTAACAGGCGATGGCTGTGGCTAGAATTTCGTCCGGTTTGTTTTCTTCGACGCATGCCACTTCGACGCATGCCCGGGCATCCGTTCAACTCTCCCGAGTGTCAGTCCAACTCTATCACGTGCGTGAAAAAAACATATTCTTTTATTGAAGATGTCTATGGTCGTACACACCCCTTCTCCGCCATCTTACTTCCTGCGTGATTCCGCGTGACTAGCTGGTGTCTTGTTCTGGCGTTCGAATAAGTTCATTTCTACGTCAAATATATACTAATTTTATATCTCCACTTCGTCTCGTCGCAGGGCCCTCAGTCAGCGTAGCATCACCACCAAGATGCATACTAACGCATCACCAGGGTACCCAGTTCGCATGGGGCCCCCAGATACTTTGTCATAGCAATGCAAATATACTTTGCCACTACAAATAACATACATTTATCTAGAGAACTAGATTAATACCCGTCTCAGGACAGGTAAAATTAAACAGTTTTGTTCCCTTACAAAGATTAAAATCAATATATAATGATACTAAATCTTATGTCTAGAATCCTTATACCAATTTTGATCGAAATCCATTACATAATTTTTACTCTAGAAAATGTCTAAAATTTAAGGGGTCTTCAGAAGAAATTGAAATTCAGAGAATCTTGCTTAATTTTGTCTAATGAATAATATGGATCAAATTCAATGCAAATCTGAAATAATTGAACTTTTCAAATGGGAGGTTTGCCTATATTATGTCCCCTAAAAGATTTTTTAAATACTCCAAAGAAACTGAAATTTGGAGAATATTTATTCATTGATGTCTAATACGTATTGTTAAAATTTCACACAAATCTGAGGTACCTGAATTTTCACAAAAGGCTCCCACCCCGTTTTTTACCTCTTTGCACAAAACTAAATTAAGCTAAATATGATATATATCAATAATATATATGATTCACCCTTAAGCCTATCAGCTGTGTTCCAAAATTTATAATGATCGGTTCATATATTTTGTGGTACAGAATAAACATATACATAACTTTAAATATATGTAGACCCTAGATGTTAAAATTTGAAAAGAAAATGATGTACCCATGTTACTCATCATGTTACTGAGAATATATTCCAAAATTCATAATGATCTGTTCATTAGTTTAGGAGATTATCCTGTACGTAGAAATATATATATATATAGAGAGAGAGAGAGAGAGAGAACTTGAATGCCTACTAGATACTGACCTCGAGTGTCTTTGGTCTCTGCGTACAGGGGTTTGTCGTCAGGACAACCTGATATAAGGATACTTCCTCCTACAAGTAAACCTTGATTAAATATTCAGAACAACATAATATTCGAAGCACAAATAAGATCAACTCGGTATGGCTAACCAACGTTGGCTTATACGAGGAATGGTGCACCTTCTCCAAGTGATGTTGCCTCTAGTAACAGCACTAAGCTGGATACTCCACCAGACTAGATGAATTCTTGTCCTGGAATCCGGTAAGACTAAAAGATACAAGAAAGATATACTATAACATAGTTAGCTGGTCAATTGGGGGAGAGGAAAATTAATATTCTTAACTTCTATACAAACTCGATGTTTGACAGGGAAACGAGAATTTGAATGGAATATTCAATATCTATGTATCTCATATAGAGATCAAATGTTAGCCCCAGGAAGGGCCCCTTTATTTCTGAGAACTTCGACTGAAGTAAAATAAACCAACAAAGAGAAATATATGTGTGTATCTATAAAGGCTTATAGCAATGCAGACAAATCAGAATGTTGAGAGTACGAACAAAAACAAATAATCGAATACAATATTTGAGGTATTTTTACAATTATCTATTTTTCAATAGATTTTTCACATATTATATCAGTAAATATATATGTATCTTAGACGTTTTCTTTCCCTTGGACGGACTAAATATTTCGGTAGAAACACCCTCCTTCTCAAAAAAGAAAACAAAAGTTTCAAAGAATATCCACCATCCCGGATTTTATTAATAATTAACAGTAAGTCTCATATTTACTGATATTGAGGTATTAATCTTCATAATTATCTAGTTATTTTTCGATAGACTTTTCATCTATCGAAAACTAAATAGATAATTATGAAGATTAATACCTCAAATATTGTCTTCAATTGTTTGTTTTTGTTCATCCTCTCTTTCAGCATTCCGGTTTTCATCATTGCTATCAGCCTTCATAAATACCCACATACTTATTTACCAGCAATGCTTCAAACAAACTACCATTCTCTTATATATATATATATATATATATATAGGGTGTCCCCCCCCCCCCCCACAAAAAAAATGTATGCCCCCTTTGAATCGTTATAACTCTTTCAATTTACTGATTTTTAACTTGTAAACAAGATTGATAGAAAAGTAAAACTACACATTTAAAAATACTGACAGTGAAATTAACAAAAAACGTAGAAAATTATTTTTTAATAAACATAAAAGCTACTTTGGGTAATTTAAAAATGTTCATCAAATGAACCCTAACCACAACCCGTTCTGCTCAATACACCTTTCATATCATGATACATTGGATCTACAAACGTATTGCAACATTTCATCTATAATGTTCATAAATACCCCGAACCTATACCCAGGTCAGGTTAAGGTTAGAGTTAATTTATGAACATTTTGAAATTACTCCAAGCAGCCTTTACATTATTATTAAATTAATAAATTAATATTAAAAGATAATTTTAAATGTTTTTGTTTCAGTATTTTTTAGATGTGTATTCTTACTCTTCTATCAATCTTGTTTGCAAGTCAAAATCAGTAAATTGAATGAGTTACAACGATTTAAAGGGTGCATATAGTTTTTTAGGACACCCTGTATATACACATAACTAACTTTATATTGAAAGAACAGAGATTATATATATATATATATATATATATGTCAGGTTATGTTGAAAAGAAATCAATAAAGTGCTCGATTCCAAAAACAGTGATAGCTTTTTTATAGTTTTTTAAATAAATTATTTATGTATATATATATATATATATATATATATTTATAAATAAATATTAATTATTTATTACCTACAGACATCGATGTTTCATGCTAATGCAATCTTCAGAGCAGGAAGTTTATTCTCGGCGGGCTCGAACGCCGATCACAAATCGCCACTGATTCCCAGTCAAGAGCGTCCCCCCCATCGGCCACCGCGAACTAGCTAATAAATAAGGAGGAATTTAACTTTGTAAATACCGAGTATATATATATATATATATATATATATATATATATATATGCACACCCTAAATGTTAAAATTTACAAAGAAAATTATGTACTCGTGTTACCAAGAATATATTCCAAAATTTATGATGATCTGTTCATTAGTTTATGAGATTATCATGTACATAGAAATATATACATATATATATATACAGAGAGAGAGAAGAGAGATTACTAAACTTCAACGAAAAACATCTTTTTGCAACATGAAACAGAAACCATTTGCTTCCATTTGCACGACAAATATTGGTTCCCAATTTACAAGTTTTATAATTAAATTCACTTGAAAAAAAAACAGTTGTTTTGTTCACAGTACAAACACAAACATTAATCAGTCATGAGATTGCATACTTCCACCTGACAATGTAAGAATGGACCTTACTTCTCAATATTGAATGTAGTATTCCCAAAGTTCTGCTATGGAAACGTTGGTAGCTCAAAAAAACTATTTATCTGATCAGGCTGAAATTTTGCATGATGGTTACTGTTATCAAAGAGTGTCAGATCAATACATTAAATTTGGAAAAATCGGAGGTTGAAATTCCATCAAAAATTCGACCATAATCGAAATTTTTATGGTCAAGATCATATTAGATGCGCGACTTCATTGGCTACCATATGGGCCAAGTAGTGAGTCTCGATGATGAATAGAAGTGTGACTTTCACCTTTTCCGTGGCCTCGATATCACAAAATTAAATCAGTTCTAAGACCATGACGATATTTTGACCATGTTGGTGACGATTGGTCAAGTGATGTGGACGCTAGGCTGTACACAAACAAACAAGCTTGACCGAAAACATAATCTTCTTGGTGAAGGTAATAAACGATTTAAGTGGATGTGTGCAGTCCCACGACTGATTGATTATGTTCTTGTTTCTTTTCTAGACTTGTACTGTTTTAATTAAATATCTGAAAATCGGAACACGTTACTACGGGAATATTTCCCTACAGACTACATCATAGTCGTTTTCAAGTCCAGTGGCAACAAAAATCTGTCATGTCGTCCTGTGAATTAATCATAGTATTCAATCCTTTCATAGTACTGTTCTATCATCCAACTGAAAATCTCACCCTCATCCTCGAGTGGCTTTTGGCCTTGGTAAGTGGTAAACCATAATGGAGAGTAGAAAGTGGATTGTGGGTTTACTTTTAGCAGCCTTGTAACCCTCGCTTCCCTTATTTTGTCCTTTGGTCCTCACGTTCTATGAGCGATATTTCTGACAAAGGTGGGGGGGGGGGAAGAATTGCTGTTTTCTGGGTCGAAATCTATCCACATAACACTTGTTGTTGGCTAGTTTTTTTTTTTTTTTGCTCCTCACATCAAATGGCTTCATGCCTTGTCTGGAGCGATTTCCATTAATATATATATATATATATATATATATAAATTTTTTAAAATGTACTCGTTATATTTGTAATTTTATCAACAAAGAATTTGTGGAATCTTTAATAGGTACCTACATGATAAATTCCGTGTTGCACTTGGTCTGAATAGCTTAAACATATATCTAATAAAAAAGAAATTGCGACCACTAATCTAAATTTTGACTGCGATACGTGTTAAGCTTTTTTTAATACTTAGTTTTAATATATCTTGAAATAAATCAAGCTGGATGTGTCAAATTCAATAAATAAACATTGCTGAAAACGTCGGAAAAATCCCAGGAAATGGCTTATAAATCAGTCCAGATATTTCGCCCGAGCAATTTCATATACAACACTATAATTGACGTTACTTTTGAATGAATATAAACGTATATCCTTCCCTTTTTTGCTACTTTTTAAAACAGCTGTTGCCTTTCTTATTAAATATTTATAAGACGGCCATACTTGATATTCCAGCACAAATCAAACTTGTTCGATTTATTAGAGTTTAGTAAAGTATAATTTTCCACAGACGGGCAGTTTGAGGAAAGAAACTTTGCTCATGGAACTTCCGTTTAGTTTTAGGTACACAGAGAAAGAAAGGAAAATTATTGACAGTGGTTGTAGGAAGACGAGTTTTTCCTGTGAATTTTTTACAGGGGGGGGGGACTCATAGATTGGAACTCGGTCGAGCACCTACAATGAAAATAATGGTAGAGTAAAGACTACTAACCTCTCTTCTGTGAGAAAGAGGCTCTTCTTCTTCTTCTTCTTCTTCAGTTTAATGGTCAGATGGATCTGTTTGGTGAGGCCTGAACAGTACGTTTCTTTTGAATCCCTGCTCTCACAGGTCGACTTGAAAAGCCTTACGGACATCATGCGGAAGAACAGACTGCGTTGGTTGGGTCACATTGAGCGTAGCGATGGCTGGATTGCTAAAGTCCGAAAGTTGAATGTGCCAGCAGAGAACATCACCACTGGCAGACCCAAGTTGACTTGGGAGGACGTAGTCAAACGTGATAGGAAGGCCATGGGTATGGATTCCATTAAACCTTGCCAAAGACAGGAGTGGAGAGGAAGACTTAGATTTCGAGACTAGACAATCAGGCCCCACCCTCATCAGAGGATTAATTGTGGCCTGATTCAACAAATAAACCGGTTGATGATGATGATGATGATGAACGTCCGTTTTACATGCTGGCATGTGTTGGACGGCTTTTAGCTAAGTTTCCAGATATACTGCGAAGAGATGACCAAAAGAATGAAGTATTCAGGATAGCTAAACAGATGGCAAAGACAAACATGGATATTGTTGGAGAGACGCGCATTCGAAATGACAATGGAGAATAATAACTTGTAATTCACGTAGAGTCGAGAAACACACGACAAGTGGTCACACAATTTTATTTTATTAACATAGAGATTTAATTTTGTTATTATTAATAAATAAGAATTAGGTCTCATAATTTTAAAACTTCGACCCAAATTATTTTAGAGAAGGTCCTCAAAGTTTATATAGCTTCGGGCCTCATCAGGTGAAAGTCTGTTAACTCGTTGAAGTTAACTGGGAGAAAAAGAAAAGTTGAGGTCACCACTGACGTACAATCAATGTCCTGGACATAAATTTACGGACAGAGTGCAAAATGGTGTCAGATTTTATGCGTTTTCACACCAGTGGTCGGTCTATGTAAATGTGCAACATATGTGCACTATATATACATCGACACATCCATTGCATTTCTCATTCTGACAAGATGGCACCCAACAGAAAGTTGTAGCATTACCTACCTCACCACACAACCACACACACATGGACCCCACCAGAGAAAAATACAAGAACAAGACGAGATCTGGTCGAAAAATGACATTTCCACACAATTTCACAACCTTTATATATTATTAAGAAGAAATTTAAAAAAAAGAAGCTTTTTCAGAATCTGGAGTTGGGGGAGAGTATTTGGAGCATTAGCTACCTTCCCACACTTTCATACATACTCCAGGGGCACTCAGACCTAATTATCTCCCTTTTCGCCATGCAAGGGGCACTAAGTTCAGGGACTATAAAAGCCAAAACACAAAGAGATTCTCTCTCTTATTCCTTCCTTTCTTTGTCCGACACGTGTACAATATGCACACACAAAATTCAAGGTATGTGAGACACATTCTGTCGACTTCTTCACACAGATCACCAAAATTTTAAATAATTTCATTTTTTATCCCCTTTTCTCAAGATCTGTCCTTTTCCCCCTGTTTCCCTCTCTCTTCTTTACCATATTTTTCCCTTTTCTTTTTTTCACTTTCTTTCTTTTTCTTATTCATGTTTTTCCCATGCCCTTTTTTTTCATTTTTGTTTTCCTCCCGTTTTCCTTTTTTCTTCTTATTCATTTTTTCTTTCCACTTCTTCTCAATGCTTCTTATTTGTCCTCTTCAATTCTTTCCATGCCTTTTTTCTTTCTCTTTCCTCTGTTTTATTTTTGTCTTCCTCTTCTTTTTTACCCTCTTTCTTCTCAATGGTCTTTATTTTTCTGCTCTCTTTCTTCACTTCATACTTTTCTAATTCTCCCTCGTTTTCTTTTCTTCTATTTTCTTTTCTCTTTCCTGCTTGTAGCATTGCCTAAATTTCCACACACTCACACATATACATGCATACATACATACACACACCAGAGGGCGCTCAAACCTAATTATCTCCCTTTTTGCCATGCAAGGGGCACTAAGACTATAAAAGCCGAAACCTAAAGAGATTCTCTCTTTTTCCATCTTTTCCTTGTCCGACACATGTGTACAATATGTGCACACAAAATCCAAGGTATGTGAGACACATTCTCTCGACTTCTTCACACACATCACAAAAGTTTACAATAAATGTACAATATTTAAAGAAGGTTTCTAAACGGAACGATAAGTAATGTTTTTGTATAAAGTTTCTTAAGCAGCAAAAGACAGATATTCCTTTCTGTGTGGAGGTATGCACGCATGTGCATAAATGCTTCAAGGGAAAAGGAAAGTAATATAAATATGAGTTGGTATAGTATGAGGTAAGAGGTCAGAATCATCCTTGAAATACACAAGTTCCCCCTGAAGTCCAGATTCCTCTCCTCTGAATTGAAATAATATCTCTTTATACACAGACAAGAAAGAAGTAAATAGACACCCTTATTATCTTTAATAACGAAGACTGCTATCAGAGAGTCCTGATGGACTTAGGCAAGATAATATTGATTATTTTCCCTCGCTGATTAATTGGACAATCACTTGGTTAAAAGTGGAAATTGGAATCCCGAGGTTTGCAGCGATTTGATGCTGATTAAGTCACCTTCATATTAAACTATAATATGGCTCTTCTGAAACTCTGAGAATTCTAATACTTCTTTCACTGGTGCCATACTTAAATGGTGGATATATGATCGATATATTTATATGTGAAACACAAGAGTTCAATTAGTATAAAATATCGATATTTCAAACTTTTTCTTTGTTAGGCTCCGAGTGCTGGTCGTCAACGAAGGAAGCAGAAACTTTAAACATGTATGAACTATTTTTGTGTCTATTTACTTCTTTCGTGTCTGTATATAGTCAAAGGTGAATCAAAATGAATCAGCACTAAATAACTTTTGGATTTTGGCAGGAACACTTTTGATTGGTTGAAAAATAAAATATTTTGTATCCATTTATGTTTTACTGTAAGGCTTTGTGTACACACCATTTTTGACACAATTTTCTCAAGCATTGCAAGGTAAACATCCGGTTTTCTATATTTTCTATTTATTATTGTAGAGAACGTTCCTTGAGGTACACCGGTGCTGGGCACTGTTAGGTTGTTTCCACCTGAGTTTTACCCGTAAAGCATCAGAGTAACAGGGAATCCACTACATCACACGTGTCTCATGAACGGTCTACAGAATGAAGGATATCTGTCTTGTGCAGAATATCGTTACCCTACCTTAGAAGATAGAGAACTACCACTACCGAAAACTGATATGCTTCATGTTTTGTATGATGTTACTGTTCTTTATAAATGTCAACTGTAAATAAATGTGTTAATTGTACTTGGTTTTAGTTTTTCTATTATTTGTTCTGATGATGGATATGTTTGGGATATATGTTTAATTACTTATGTACTGACATTATAATTGAGGTTCTGTAGGTGCAGCTTTGAAGGGTTTCTTGGATAGTTCTCTCTCTATCTCTCTCTTTCTTTCTCTCTCTCTCTATCTCTCTCTTTCTTTCTCTTTCTCTCCCCCCCCCCTCTCTCTCTCTCTTCATTTGGTGTCACTTTTCCTTTGTCCAGGGTCAGATGTTTTTTGATATTTCGCGAGCTCACTCTCCAGTCCTCATGATTCAGTGGATCAACCGTCTCCAAATTCCACTCTATACAGTCTTGTTTAATGACTTGATTCTAAGTTCTTCTTGGCCGGACAACCTTACTGCTATTCAAGACATCCATGCTTCTGCAACGGTTTATCCTGGAGGATGAGCGCTCCACATGACCATATCAGCATAACCGATCCATTGTTAGGGCAACCTCAATGCTGGGCAAATATAGTGCTTCCAGCAAATCCACCGACCTAATGTGTTGGGTTTGATCAGATTTCATGGATCTGCTGTTGTGACCAGCAGAGCTCATCTTTTTCCAGGTATGTTTGGAATGTGACTGTGGTTGTTGTGATTATTTCATGGTCGAGAAAAAATGGAAATATAAAGATTTCATATCTGTATTTTGAGGTATGCCAATTTGAGGAATAGACACAGAGCGACTCACACACTTATCTATCGCACGGAACCACACACTCACGCATGCATACATACACTGTTGACAAAGGAACACACACAAATGCCTACACAAAATATCAAATCTCAACTCACGTGCACGCAAACACATCTGTACAACTAAGCACACACATACGCACTCATAAATTACAGGCACAGACATTTTGCTATTTTCCCAATAGAACAATTTCAAATGAACAATCGATTCTTGTATTTTCTACATGTATAAATATTTTGTGTTACTTTTAAACTATGTTTTATTCTTTTATGCATGCCTTATCCTTAATTACATTTCCATGCATGTTTTTCCATGTTTTATCTGTTTTTACTGTTTTTAACATCTGTTTAACAATCTAAATGTAAGCGTGGATCTTAGCATTTTCTGTAAGAATATCTTAATAAGCTAAAGTCCACGCTCCTACAAGCCCTCTCTCCATAATTTATAAGCAGTAAAGAGCTTTTTCCCCATAATTAATAAGCAGTAAAGAGACCTTCCTCTACTCATAATTTATAGGCAGTAAAGAGACCTTCCACATAATTTATAGGCATTCAAGAAACCTCTACTCATAATTTATAGGCAGTAAAGAGACCTCTACCCATAATTCATAGGCAGTAAAAAGACCTCTACCCATAATTCATAGGCAGTAAACAGACCTCTACCCATAATTCATAGGCAGTAAAGAGACCTCTCCTCATAATATATAGGCTTAAGACCTCTATTTATAGTTTATAGGCAGTAAAGACACCTCTCTTCATAATTTATAGGCAGTAAAGACACCTCTCTTCATAATTTATAGGCAGTAAAGACACCTCTCCCCATAATTTATAGATAGTAAAGAGACTTCTTCACATAATTTATAGGCAGTAAAGAGACTTCCCACCATAATTTATAGGCTGCCATTTTTTTTTACTTCATCATCCATACCTATAATCTACGCCATGTTTTTACCTATTCCACATATATTGTATCCGTTGTCTCTCACAATCCTGTCTGCACCTCCTATATTGGAGGTGGCATGTGGTAGCTTAGTCAATAGATATGCGAGACGGGCGAATATGAGAAAGATACCAGCTGTGAACTGCAGATGTTTTAACCAATGAGAGATATGTTTCACAAGGAAGGCAAAGTCGCCGTTTTTGCACAACTTTGAACCAAACATGACTAAAATATTTTTAATAAATAAATGATATATTTTATACAAAACAAGACAAAAGTATTTATCTTTATTCAGTATTACATTTTCAGCAGTGACTCAAATGAAGTCAAGACAATTCTCTCACCTGGCAGAGAATTAATGATTAATACCTAATGTGGCTTATTCTCAGTTCCTGACATCGCTTCACTAAAACCAAAAGTACCTCAGATCTTCCACGCAGCGTGGAGCAGAGCAGTTCATAAAGCAGTTAGTCGGAACACATGCGATCTTCATGGCATCAGACTATGTAAGACCATGTGTGTCCCCTCCACAACCGCCGACCCCAATGTAGTGTGTGCAGTGGTTTTCTCCTCTTTCATCTTCTTCTTGTTCTGGCTGTGTCGTCTCAGCGGTCGCCGAAGTAACATACACTGGTTTACAAGTATACAAAAATAAAAGCAACGGCAAACTCACAAGGAAAACACAAACTCAGATACATTATGTATAATCCCTGGGTGTGTGTTCGATACCGGCATGGAAAAAGACTCACATACACTCACGTCCACATCTTAGTCAAGTTTCAGTATATTGGCAACTGAGATAATTTGTGTGTCGAGGCATCACTGTTGCTCGGTTGGAGTCAGCTCATCTCGGGTCTGCTAGGGCTCGGCCCGATCTAATCCCATCTGATCGTGTTCTCGCCAAGCTGCCAGCTATCACTAAAAACTTGTCAACTGCCATAAACTGTCAACTGACGCAAAACTAAACCGTCATGAAACTAAACCGTCATGAAACTCAACTGTCACAAACAACTCTGACTCATAAGTAGATTTAGTCACACCGGAAATCCTATGTCCGGTCTTTTGTCTCCTTGACCACTCCCCAGCTGATTACCCATCCGACTTTCCGATCCCCTTTGTGCGACTTGGTGAATTATTTCCTCGGCTATGAAGGGGGGGGGGGTAAGTCTATAGTATCACAGCACAATAATATAACAAGGGATTCCCACTCGTTGATTTCTTTTAACAAGCCTATGTGATCGAGCTTATTCTAATACAGAGTTTGGCAACCCCCAGCCTGTGAGCCAGATCCGGACCTCGAGTAGTTTTCGTCCAGCCCGCCAACTTGACAACTGGACTATGACTATCGAATTAGTATTGAATAGAAATACAGTTGTTCGATTTAGGTTAACATCTTAAAGGCCAGAGGCAAAGATTTTTGCTGGCTTAGAAATTAACGAAAATAAACGAAACACGTCCAATGCATGTTTTGAAAAGGTATGGGGTCGCACTGCTGTTGGTATGCTGTTCAGTTCACAGCTCAATGCCTTGATGTACGGTCAGTTTTAAGAAAATCTATCAATTCAAATACTTACAAGTTTCCTTTTCTAATATTCCCGAAGTAAAATAAGAAAAATTGTTTAAAAAGAAATCAGATTAATTTTTTAATTTTTAGACCTAAAAAATAGACAGCTTTTTGGACAGAGCGATTTGAGACCAAAAGAATTCATTTGCATTATATTTAATACCATGGCTTGACCAAGACACTACATAGCCATTTGCCCCCCTTGCTCCAAAAGGGGGGGGGGACCCCTGTTCTAATATAAGCAGTCAAGTGATTTTATTTAGACAAAAAAAAACGTTACAACAAGTTTAAAATAAAAAATTATTAACAAAAACAATGAAAATAAAGTTCATATTTTGTCTTAGGCATAAAGCCCGAATTGTTTTGTTGGTCATAATATTTGTCAAACAATTGGACTTACCCTACACTAGACACTCTCACCAAAATACCACATTCACTCTATGGGGTTGATCCTACTTAAAAATCTCCAAATGGTTTCAATTAATTTTTATTTACAAAAAGAAAATGTACAATGAGTGATGATGGGGAGTTGGACAACATTAGAAAACACCCCAAAAAGAAAGAAATAATTCGAAAAAATAAAATGATAATAATGCAGGTTAGTAAGGTTCTCCCAAGCAGGTCGGTCTCTAAGTGGGAGTGGGGGCTAAGTGGGAGGTCAAAAATTAAACAGATCAGACACACGTGCACGATATGATTTCATGAAAATGACAATAATAACAACAAGAAAAACAACATATGCCAAGCTGAAAATCCATTAAGTACTACTGATCTCTCTACTATTACAGCCTAACCCAAAAAGGTAAACACACAACAACACACACAAAATGGAACTTCGAACAGACACACTTTTATTTCTAACACATTTGTCTTTTCCTCACTACCAGCAGAAGAACTTTGAACTTTCTAACAAACTATTTACTCGCTCAAAATATCTTTCACACAGATGTAAATTTGTATAAATATAAATGTTCTGTCTAGTGTAGAATAGATCTAGCATTTATCTCCCTTTGTTGGCCTTTTTTTCTATGGGGGATTCCTTCAAACCCATCACCGGCGAGAGTCTTCCGGTGCGTTGTTCTCAATCTATTTAGCTGCTTTCTGCACAAAGTCCTATGGCGCAGTTTTCTATCTCTTTAAATCTCCCAATATTTTAAGCATCACCAGTAAGAATTATTGCCTTTCTTCTTTCTAAAAATAGAATTTTTTATTCTATTGCTAGTATTATTTTTTTAGTATTATTTCTTTAATCTAAACGGACTTTGTTTACCTTTTCCCCCACGTGTCACCTATATTTCTCGCCTCTTGTAACTCAGCTATTACCTAGCATAATTTGTATTTTTTCTTTCTAGTATGATCATAAAAGATAATACTAGAAAGAAAAAATACAAAATATCTACTTTTCTGCAATATCATTTAGCTTACAGCTCACTTTAGATTTTAGAAAACTCCTCACCTCTGCCTTGTCTACATTTTGTATTTACATGTTTCTGAAACAATGTTTTTATTCCTTTTCAGTTTTACCTTTGTCGATGATCAATAAACCTGTGTCTAAAATATACCATGCCTCAGAGTCTTGATTGTCGATAAGAGTTTATGCTAGCTGCCCAACGTTTGCACGTTTTCTACGAAACATACGCATCCCGAAAACAGCATGATAAATATGTTTTGTTAGTTAACCATGTTTTTCTCTCTTTCAATCACAACACCCCGTTGGTGAATTTAGCACTTGCCAAATAGTGACCCATTCTCAATCATTCACAACAATCGTTTTTTTTTCCATTTTTGTCATTCACCACTTATATCCTTTTTAATTGTCAGCGTGGGTCTTTAGTACATTTAAAAAAAAGTTACTCTCGTCTATATCCTATCCAAGCCAGAATCCACGCTATAAATTGGTTTACCTCTGACATAAACACACAAACATAACTTTCTGATGGAGAAATTGTCAGTGGAAAGATGAGAAGCAATCAGTGGAATGAACAAAGTTTGATTACTTATGAGGACAGTTTATGACAATTATTTGTTGACATTGGATTTGAAGACGACCGTGTTGTAGTCTGCAGGGAAGCAGTCCTATGGTAATGTGTCCCACAAACAGGAAGCCCTTTTGGTGAATTTAGCACTTGCCAAATGGTGACCCATTTTCAATCATTCACAACAACATCTATATACTATCCAAGCCAGGATCCACGCTATAAATTGGTTGACCTCTGACATGAACATGTAAACACAACCTTCTGATATAACAACATCATCATCATCATCATCATCATCATCATCATCATCATCATCATCATCATCATCATCATCATCATCAGTCCCTGTAAATATGCATATGTGCAACATATATGCATCGACACATCCGTTGCATTCCTCATTCCGACAAGATGGCGCCTAACAGAAAGTATATGCCATGTGTGAACTCTTATTTTTATTTTTTCACTGCTTATAAAAGCCAAAAGCCACTCGAGGATAAGGGTTAACGAGATGGGATGATTGTCAGCCAAAAGATGAGGAGCAATCAGTGGCATGAACTAAGTTTGATTACTTAAGAGAGGGTTTATGACAAGTATTTGTTGAAATTGGATTATACTGTAATCTGCAGGAAAGCAGTCCCACGGTGATGTGTTCTACAGATGAGAAGCTCTCTTGGTGAATTAAGCACTTGCTAAATGGTGACCTATTCTAAATCATTCAGGATCAACGCTATAAATCGGTTGACCTCCAACGTGAATACGCAAAAACAACCTTCTGATTCATCATCATCATCATCATCATCATCATCATCAAACTAAAACCATTTTAGGTTCCCCTCCAAACTCATTTTGTGCTTAAAAAGAAAAGAGTCGCTCCAACTTACATTATTAAAAAAAAAAAAACGGAAGATATTTTAAAGCCCTGTCCCTATAATTTATAGGCTGTCAAATTTTCTTTTTCTCATAACTCAAATAAAATGTCCTTCATAACTCTAACTGTTTTTCCCGAGGCTTTGTGAACAATTAGACCCTGACTTTTACTTTCATTCACAGCACTTTCATGCGTCAATTCACATTAACCGCATTCAATTCCATTGTTTCAAGTCACAAAGGAATCTTTTTGCTCCACGATTTCACATTTTCCCTCGATACCCTGAAGCCACTCAACAAAGATCCATTACAAACAGTTTTCTGAGGTTTATTTTGCTCTTTTGATAACTGGTAGTGCTAGACGCTATTCAATTGCTTCCGACTGTAGCAAAATATGACACAAGGCCAGAATGTGGAGCAAACCAGCCACCTACCTCCGAGAGGGCACTCTGGTCGGGTACAAAAATAGCCGAGAATGAACCTGTTGGCCTCAAGCGACCAGCAATAACCCCATCTCGGAGAAGGAGGTAATTCCTGGGAAGATGAACCTCCTAGGACCAAGACGAATTATACCTCATTCCAACAAAGAAGGGTCTGATTGATGAAGCTAGAGCCTAGGTTGCCAGAATGCAGCCATGGTAAACCTCAACTGGTATGAACGCTAGCGCCGAATGACGATATATCTAAGTAGAGTCCCTATTTACTTGCCTCCCCATGAGGGCAGAGTTAGACATAAGATCGATTTTTAGTGTGAGGGAAAATCCAGCCCCCCCAAAAGGGACACTCTCGTTTGGCACAAAAATTAAAAAATTATCCTAGTCGAGAAAGATTTCTTCTTCACTGATCAAGGACAAAAAAGATGAATTGTAGTAATAGAACATATACTACAATTTGCTCCTAGCCAAAGTCATCGTTGTTAATTCACTGTCAATAATTTCTCTTTCTTCCTCTCTGTGCCGAAAACTAAACGAAACTTCCATGAGTAAAGTTTCTTTCTTACAACTACCCGTCTGTGGAATCAATACCATGGGGCTGCTTCCAGCTGACTACAACATTGTCGTTTTCAAGTCCACTATAAACAAATTCTTGCTAAGCCGTCCTCCTAAATAATAAAATTCTCCCAAACTTCCACCATTGTTATCAATCATCATGGTATTGTCTCACCATCCACCTGACACTCATTAACATCTTTTTTTTTTTCGAAAGCAAAGCTTACAAGAAAATGGAAGTGGGATGTACTTGGAACCATTGTTTACAACTACGTCTGCATCTTGCTCTGATGTTTTATGTGACTGTCTCTCTTTTTAAATAAACCATTTTTTATAGACATCGGTGTCCGAGTAAGTTTATCAGCAGACGAAAAGAACTTGGGGTCACAATGACGACGGGCGTGTAAAATAGTTTATACACCCATCGTTAAGTGAAAATACAACATCAATTCGGACCAAATATTACATTATTATCGGCAAGCTCATCGTTTCCAGCACGTACCATAAAAACGTAAACATATATTTCTTCCTCTTTCCTATTTTTCTTCCACAGACAGCACACGTGCGTATGACACATTCTGCCTAGGTCTCTTGCGGCTTAAAAGCCCTCGGCAATAGCATACATATGACAAGAGACATTCACAAACTATTGTACGCCCAGCGAAGCACGCACACGCTGCTCAACAAAGAAATAAGTGTGTACATACACTCTCTCACATGCTAATATACACACACATCTTCATACCTATCCCCTTTACACACACTGTAACACCAAACTTGCACGGCACCAGCCGAAAGTAACATGTGTACTCAATTTCTCCTTACAGATCAAACACCTTCTTTCAACGAGAACGTTTTTTGGACACTTTTAGCTCTTATTCATAGCCAACACTTTATTTTGCATCGTCTTAATATTATGGTGTGAGTTGATCTACCCTATTTCGGGAATAAATGGACTCTTCTAGACATTATGAATAGAGTTAAGACTAAGTGTTGTGGCAGTCATTGGTGGCAGTCATAGATACAGTATCGGACGCAAACTTTCTACAACGTACTATTCTGTATTTCTGTAAATTCACTTTTGTAAATATACCACCATATTGTCTTATTTATTATTACCGGCCTTTCAAGCTCACAACACACAGGCAAGTTGTCTATACAAAATTAATCAATTTTGTATAGATAGACTTTGTCATTCTTTCATTTGATAATGTCCTATCTTCAATGGCATAAAAAAAAGAGAAACAAAACAAAAGCAAGCAGTGACCTCCTGTCCATTGCTTTAAGTACTTAGTTTAGACTCAGGATAACTTTGAAAGAATATTTTGTTCTTCTATTAAAACAGAGCCATTCACTCTTTTTTCTAACTAATATTTCATCGATCGAGGCAAATCACCGAGTTCTGGTCTATTGATTTTGTGCTCGAACACTTCACAGCCATTGTATTCAGACATTCAGTAATGGAGTTTGGAATCAAGTAACCATGGTAACCATGGTAATCTACCTCCTTGGGAGGATTCATCGGACAGAATCATTAAAAAACCAATTCGATACTGGCTGTCTCATTCTGTATTCCTATCAGTTGACATATCAGATCGCTGCGCTGCCCGAGACAGGGATTTAAAGCCATTATATCCAGAATGGCTAAATGGAAAGATCCGTCATTAATTATCTTTGAAGATCTTTCTCGGAAATTGGATTTCCAACTGTCGCTGCGAGGGTGGGCTTCATTTGTTATGCATCCAAGAAAGCAAAGGAACAAATAAAACGAGCATAAATACAAGAATGAATATTCTTTACATGTGTCCGTTCAATAACGTAAGTGTGACGGACCAACAAAACTGCTATTTCAAACTTACGTGTGACAAACCAACGGAATTGCTATTTAAAAGTTAATCATCATCATCATCATCATCATCATCATCATCATCATCATCATCATCATCAGCAGCAGCAGCAGCAGCAGCAGCAGCAGCATCATCATCATCATCATCATCATCATCATCATCATCATCATCGGTTTAACGTCCATTTTACATGCTGGCATGTGTTTGACAGCTTTTAGAAATTGAATTCCAAGCTAAACTATCTCTGGCAATGTCTTTATTTTATTATCCCTCTTTCTCTAAAGTCCATCCTTACTAGTTCCTCCCATGTTTTCCTTGACCTTCCCCTGGCGGTTGACCCCCGTTACCTCAATTGTTCTACGTCTACTAACCCAGCAACTCTCATCCATTCTTTCAACGTGGCCATACCATAGAAGACTCCTGTTCTGCATACTTCTATTTGAAACTTAATCCTTAAATGCTTTATTTTTTATGTTGGTTTGAAAAAGAATTCATCATCGAAGATATTGATTACCTATTTAGCGGGTGTGCTGGTGCAACATCATACTAATACCTACTCACACCTGCCAACAGGCTCGTTGCAGATGTGGAACAAGTTGCAGTTTGACACATTTGCCTTGAATATTATATTAAATATGCATTTTGTTAGTATGTGTCATATTTGAAACAAAAAGCATTTACGAGTTAAGCGTGACAGACCAATGAAACTGCTATTTATTTCCAAAGTTAAGTGTGACAGATCAACAAAACTGCTATTTCAAATGTAAGTGTGACAGACCAACGAAACTGCTATTTCAGATGTAAGTGTGACAGACCAACAAAACTGCTATTTCAAACTTACATTTGACAGACCAACGAAACTACTATTTCAAACTTAAGTGTGACATACCAACGACACTGCTATTTCAAACTTAAGTGTGACAGACCAACAAAACTGCTATTTCAAACTTTAGTGTGACAGACTAACGAAACTTATATTTAAAACGTAAGTATGACAGACAAACAAAGCGCTATTTAAAACGTAAGTTTACCAAAACATCAATAATGCTATTTAAAATGTAAGTTTGACAAACCATCAATAATGCAATTTCAGATGTAAGTGTGACAGACCAACGAAACTTATATTTAAAACTTAAGTGTGACAGACAAACAAAACTGCTACTCAAGAATTAAGTGTAGCAGTTAAAAAAAAATGCTATTTAAAATGTAAGTGTGACAGACCAACGAAACAGCTATTTCAGATGTAAGTGTGACAGACCAACAAAACTGCCATTTCAAACTTAAATTTGACAGACCAACGAAACTACTATTTTAAACTTAAATTTGACAGACCAACGAAACTTCTATTTTAAAATTAAGTGTGACAGACCAACGAAACTGCTATTTTAAATGTAAATGTGACAGACCAACGCAACTGCTATTTCAAATGTAAATGTGACAGACCAACGAAACTGCTATTTCTAATGTAAATGTGACAGACCAACGAAACTGCTATTTCAAATGAAAGTGTGACAGACCAACGAAACTGTATTTGAAATCGAAATGTGACAGACGAACGAAACTGCTATTTCAAATGTAAATGTGACAGACCAACGAAACTGCTATTTTAAAATTAAGTGTGACAGACCAACGAAACTGCTATTTCAAATGTAAATGGGACAGACGAACGAAACTGCTATTTTAAATGTAAATGTGAAAGACGAACGAAACTGCTATTTCAAATGTAAATGTGACTGACCAAGGAAACTGCTATTTCAAATGTAAATGTGACAGACGAAGGAAACTGCTATTTCAAATGTAAGTGTGACAGACCAACGAAACTGCTATTTCAAACTCAAGTGTGACAGACCAACGAAACTGCTATTTCAAATGTAAATGGGACAGACGAACGAAACTGCTATTTTAAATGTAAATGTGACAGACGAACGAAACTGCCATTTCAAATGTAAATGTGACAGACCAACGAAACTGCTATTTTAAATGTAAATGTGATAGACCAACGAAACTGCTATTTCAAATGTAAATGTGACAGACGAAGGAAACTGCTATTTCAAATGTAAGTGTGACAGACCAACGAAACTGCTATTTCAAACTCAAGTGTGACAGACCAACGAAACTGCTATTTCAAATGTAAATGTGACAGACGAACGAAACTACTATTTCAAATGTAAGTGTGACAGACCAACGAAACTGCTATTTCAAATGTAAATGTGACAGACGAACGAAACTACTATTTCAAACATAAATTTGACAGACCAACGAAACTACTATTTCAGATGTAAGTGTGACAGACCAACGAAACTGCTATTTCAAACTTAAATGTGACAAACCAACAAAACTGCTATTTTAAACTTTAGTGTGACAGACCAACGAAACTGCTATTTCAAATGTAAGTGTGACAGACCAACGAAACTGCTATTTCAGATGTAAGTGTGAAAGACCAACGAAACTACTATTTCAAACTTAAGTGTCACATACAAACAAAACTGCTATTTTAAACTTAAGTGTGACAAACCAACGAAACTTATATTTCAAATGTAAGTGTGGCAGACAAACAAAGCTGCTATTTAAAACGTAAGTTTGACACACCATCAATAATGCTATTTTTAAATGTAAGTGTGACAGACCAACGAAACTGCTATTTCAAACTCAAGTGTGACAGACCAACGAAATTTCTATTTTAAAATTTAGTGTGACAGACCAACGAAACTGCTATTTCAAATGTAAATGTGACAGACGAACAAAACTGCTATTTCAAATGTAAATGTGACAGACCAACGAAACTGCTATTTCAAATGTAAGTGTGACAGAGCAATAAAACTGCTATTTCAAATGTAAATGTGACAGACCAACGAAACTGCTATTTAAAATGTAAATGGGACAGACCAATGAAACTGCTATTTCAAATGTAAATGTGACAGACAAACGAAACTGCTATTTCAAATGTAAATGTGACAGACCAACGAAACTGCCATTTCAAATGTAAATGTGACAAACCAACGAAACTGGTATTTCAAATGTAAATGTGACAGACGAACGAAACTACTATTTCAAATGTAAATGTGACAGACGAACGAAACTGCTATTTCAGATGTAAGTGGGACAGACCAACGAAACTGCTATTTCAAACTCAAGTGTGACAGACCAACGAAATTTCTATTTTAAAATTAAGTGTGACAGACCAACGAAACTGCTATTTCAAATGTAAATGTGACAGACGAACGAAACTGCTATTTCAAATGTAAATGTGACAGACGAACAAAACTGCTATTTCAAATGTAAATGTGACAGACCAACGAAACTGCTATTTCAAATGTAAATGTGACAGACCAACGAAACTGCTATTTCAAATGTAAATGTGACAGACGAACGAAACTGCTATTTCAAATGTAAATGTGACAGACCAACGAAACTGCTATTTCAAATGTAAATGTGACAGACCAACGAAACTACTATTTCAAATGTAAATGTGACAGACCAACGAAACTGCTATTTCAAATGTACATGTGACAGACCAACGAAACTGCTATTTCAAATGTAAATGTGACAGACCAACGAAACTGCTATTTCAAATGTAAGTGTGACAGACCAACGAAACTGCTATTTCAAATGTAAATGTGACAGACGAACGAAACTGCTATTTCAAACTTAAATTTGACAGACCAACGAAACTACTATTTCAGATGTAAGTGTGACAGACCAACGAAACTGCTATTTTAAACTTAAGTGTGACAGACCAACGAAACTGCTATTTCAAACTTAAGTGTGACAAACCAACAAAACTGCTATTTTAAACTTTAGTGTGACAGACCAACGAAACTGCTATTTCAAATGTAAGTGTGATAGACAAACAAAGCTGCTATTTCAAACGTAAGTCTGACAGACCAACGAAACTTCTAGTTTAAAGTTAAGTGTGACAGACCAACGAAACTTCTAGTTTAAAGTTAAGTGTGACAGACCAACGAAACTTCTAGTTTAAAGTTAAGTGTGACAGACCAACGAAACTTCTAGTTTAAAGTTAAGTGTGACTGACCAACGAAACTGCTATTTCAAATATCACCTACAGGGATTTTAATCTACCTTCCCAGAGGTTTTCTACCCCAGCTGCAAGTTGTGGTCTTTGTGGACACCCTCTAAAGATATACCAACGTCACTTTTGTTTCAACAAAAGAAAGGCAGCGTTTTTTTGTCCATGTTTTTGCTCCATGGAACAACTTGCCAAAGGAGGCTGAAACGATGCCTACCACATCTAAATTCAAAATGGACTTGAACAAACATCCAAACTGTATGTAGTATGTAAATATCTTCCATCTTTTTACATGGCTTGCTGCACTTTGTTATTTTTTCCTAATAAATTTGATTTACTTGTAATCAGCAAGTTAGAGTTCTTTGACTTGCCTGCTTTAGTGGAGTGAATAGTTGCAATGCATGCAAACGACAGGCCTGCAATGTGAAAAATATCTGGCTTGGGATTTTACCACCCAAAATTTGATTTAGTTGGTTTCATAGTTGCAATAGTAAAAATAAATTCGTATGAGTCAGCATGGTGCAACTTTGTTGACAGGCTTGATTCTGTTCGCCAACATCCCGAAACGAAAGTGATACTATGGAACCGACTGGATTCGAACTTGGCACACCCAGCTCGCCAGTTAATGCTGTTATCCACTTAACCATCGTCAGCTCCCATAGTTGCAATGCATGCAGACGACAGGCTGGTGATGGGAAAAATCTCTGACTTGGGATTTGACCCCGCAAAATGTAATTTCTCCATTTGTAAAAGTTATTACTTCTTTAAACGGGATGAGGGAGGGGTATCATGTCGAGAAATCAAACCACTTAAAATCCTAGAAAAATGAATATCAACTCCAGATACAGGACCTCCTGGTCAGTAAGTTTTTATGTCCAGTGGTAAGAACAAAGCCTGATACGTCCTAAGATGGAGCATTGCTGCCACATCTGGAGAGGTGCCGCTCTGAGCAATCTTTCTTGCATTGAAAGAGTTCAAAGTCAACTTTGCAATCTAGTGTGTGGATGTGGGGGGGGGGGTATCTCTTCTGGTCTCTACCGCCCCTTTCTCACAGAAGAAACATTTTTGCTAGTCTTTCTCTACTCTAACATTCTGGTTCCTCCTTGTAAAACTTTCGCAGCAAGAACTCGTCTTTTTACAATCGTTGCAAAAAACTTTCCTTTCTCCCCCCGTAACGGAATCTTTATGAACAGAATTTATTTCCAAGAACATCCCATCTGTGGAACACGTTGCCACAATATTGCTCCCCTGGTAGCTACATCTTTAAATGTGATGTCAATAAACAGTCATAAACCGTCTTCATAAATCATCAAATTGTATTCACTCTATTCATTATTTTCATTTCTCTCCTAATATTCATCAGTGTTATGGACCCTAATGACGGGCCTCAGCTCATGTTATAAGTTCTAGGTCCCGTTTATGAGGCACAGAAATACAAAGGGATGGAGATGAAAACGAGTGAAGAAAATTTTTAATGAATAAGACTTATTCTAATTCAGTTTATTTTAGGAGATAAAAACAAAGTAAAGTGTTCGACCATAGTTGAGGGCAACCCAAAGGCTCCCTTTTCATTAGCTACTACACGGAGGTCTAGGAGAGGGAGCCGTTCCTCCCCTAGGATTACTCCACTTACCCTTGATCCTCACCTTATAATGCTGAGTGTTTAGCAAGGGGGCATCAAGTGCCATTTTCTGAGTCTTTGGTATGATTCAACCGAGGATTGAACCTTGGTCTCCCGGCCCATTATCAAACATTCTTATGATTACGTCAAATTAGGCAGTAGAAGTCTTCAGCAATTGATATTTTATTCCTAGCTAGTAACACCTGTAGTGAAGATTGAGGCATAAAAGTAAAAAAGTAAAGTGGTCGATCATAGTCGAGGGCGACCCAAAGGCTCCCTTTTCACTAGCTACTACACAGCTTTCTTAAACTACTTATCTAGAATCGTAAAAATCTGTTCAACAGCATTTTCATCTTCATTTACCATGTCCATTTGCTAATCTTACTTTTTCACCAACACCTTTGGCTGCTTCTTTTCTTTTGTCGCTTCTTTTCTCTTGATGCACGGGCAGTAATCCAACATCCAATTTCCAATCATCATCATAGATGTTGCTTCAGTCTTCCATACTGGCAGTCACAAATTTGTCATTTTTTTTAAAAATTTATTTACTTTTCTTTACGTGAGAGCGCACATATTTTCCCAGTATTGCATCACTTACCCTTGATCCTCACCTTACAATGCTGAGTATTTCGCGAAATAACATCAAGTACCATTCTTTAAGTCTTGACTCAACCAAGGATTGAACCCTGGTCTCCCAGCTCATTAGTGAACACTCTTACCATTGTGTCATTTTATTATATTTAAAAGCATATATCAACACAAAAACGAGCATTGAAATGAGTTAAATGCTGAGCAATATTATGTGTGAAACAAAGTCCATGAAAATAGTGAATGTAACGAAAGTCCATAAAAATAGTGTGTGTAACGAAGGTCCATAAAAATAGTGTGTATAACGAAGGTCCATAAATATAGTGTGTGTAACGAAGGTCCATAAAAATAGTGTGTATAACGAAGGTCCATAAAAATAGTCTGTGTAACGAAGGTCCATAAAAATAGTGTGTGTAACGAAGGTCCATAAAAATAGTGTGTATAACGAAGGTCCATAAAAATAGTGTGTATAACGAAGGTCCATAAAAATAGTGTGTGTAACGAAGGTCCATAAAATAGTGTGTGTCACGAAGGTACATGAAAATAGTGTGTGTAACGAAGGTCGATGAAAATAATGTGTGTAATAAATGTCCATAAAAATAGTGTGTATAACGAAGGTCCATAAATATAGTGTGTGTAACGAAGGTCCATAAAAATAGTGTGTATAACGAAGGTCCATAAAAATAGTCTGTGTAACGAAGGTCCATAAAAATAGTGTGTGTAACGAAGGTCCATAAAAATAGTGTGTATAACGAAGGTCCATAAAAATAGTGTGTGTAACGAAGGTCCATAAAATAGTGTGTATAACGAAGGTTCATAAAAATAGTGTGTGTAACGAAGGTCCATAAAATAGTGTGTGTCACGAAGGTACATGAAAATAGTGTGTATAACGAAGGTCCATAAAATAGTGTATATAACGAAGGTCCATAAAAATAGTGTGTATAACGAAGGTCCATAAAAATAGTGTGTGTAACGAAGGTCCATAAAATAGTGTGTGTCACAAGGTACATGAAAATAGTGTGTGTAACGAAGGTCCATAAAAATAGTGTGTGTAACGAAGGTCCATAAAAATAGTGTGTATAACGAAGGTCCATAAAAATAGTGTGTATAACGAAGGTCCATAAAATAGTGTGTGTCACGAAGGTCCATAAAATAGTGTGTGTCACGAAGGTACATGAAAATAGTGTGTGTAACGAAGGTCCATAAAATAGTGTGTGTCACGAAGGTACATGAAAATAGTGTGTGTAACGAAGGTCCATAAAAATAGTGTGTATAACGAAGGTCCATAAAAATAGTGTATATAACGAAGGTCCATAAAAATAGTGTGTATAACGAAGGTCCATAAAAATAGTGTGTGTAACGAAGGTCCATAAAAATAGTGTGTGTCACAAGGTACATGAAAATAGTGTGTGTAACGAAGGTCCATAAAAATAGTGTGTGTAACGCAAGGTCCATGAAAATAGTATGTGTGCGGACAAAGGATTTACAGAAATACAGCTTGTGTTAGTGGAAAAGTTTGGAGGTCAGGGATCAAAGGGGGGCACCGAGTGGAAGTTACGCAAACCACATGATTTCCGAGCAGAGCCATCTTCTTCCTTCTTAATTGACAACACTTTAATGAGGAAAGATGTCTTTGTGTACCATCCGTGAAGCTGGGGACGGCAAGCGAGGGGTGGTCTGATGTGGTGAATCTGTCTGTCTCATTTCTCTCTCTCTCTCTCTCTCTCTCTCTCTCTCTCTCTCTCTCACACACACACACACACACACACACACACATGCGCATGCAAAGTCGACCTGTTTTCTATTCTGTCCTTTTAATAAACCTTTATGGACTAAACAACAAGTGTTAGCATGGTTTTGTGTTGGCAGACGAGGAGGCAACCTGGGTTCACAGCGACTATGGTGGTGATGGCGATGATATCAGTGGCAGGAAAATTGATCCCCTTCCGTAGGGGACTTTATGCACCCATCAGTAAGTGTATATATAACACTTGTTCTCAAAAGTTCCTGGAAAGAATTTTATGCTGAATAGCATTTATTTTATTTTGTTGGGGATTTTATATTTGAGAGTAAAGTAGAGCCGACATTACAAAAATGCATAAAATACAAAAAGTTCAGTAGTTCTAGATGCATATATAAATGTATATATAATATATGTATACTAATATATCAATATATAACATTTTTAAATGGGGGAATCGCCTTGTGGGTGAAATGGTACACATGAAAATACATATTTTAGATGTGGAAAGACAGTAAAATATTTTAGATTTGGTCATGAAAATAGTTATATTTTGTCGAGGAAAAATGTGTGCCCATAAAATACAAAGATAAAAAGGAATAATATTCGTTTATGAGTTTACAGGTTATTTTGGGGTGTAGGAACCCCACATTATGTTCTCAATCCAGAAATTTGGAGATAGGTATGTTAATACTTCAAAACTATGGACCAAACTAAATTTCCTTCTCTTATTCAAATGGATGTGAGAGAAATTGTCATGTGACTAAAATTAATACCAAACTGCTTACTCATAGAGAGAGAGAGAGAGAGAGAGAGAGAGAGAGAGAGAGAGAGAAAGAGAGAGAGAAGAAGATGAACTCTTGAAGAGAGATAAAAAATGAGAAGGTGTAATTTGTTTTGCCCAGCCTGACTTGTTGTTGCAGACTTGATGGCATAGAGCCTTGAGTTGTCTCTTGGATTTGTATGTGTATTTAAGCTGATGTTCATAGTTTGAGATTTGGTCAGGCGTCACTTTCAAAACAGATAAACGAGTCGTTTGATGCCTCTTTATTTCGCTGGCTTTTGTAGTTGCTGCTTGCTCATGTGCAACTGACCGTTTGAAAGACATTTCTTTAAAAATAATGTTGTTGAACTGGTTCTCAAAAACATGGTGTTATATTTGCAAAGAAATGACATCACATTTCGTGCTAAAACCTGTTGCTGCTGGTATTGCAAACAATGATATGAAATCTTACACATACACACACACACACACATATATATATATATATATATATATATTGCCAACTTATCTATCCCAGCGACTTCCTCTGATGATAAGATTTTGATCTTTGAAAAGCCTGGCTTAAGGAAAATTTAACTTGAATAAATTGCCTTTTTGCGGAATATACCTTGCTTTGAACTTTTGAATTGAATTTTGATTTGGCTTTTGCTTTCTCTAATTCCTTTCCATTCTTCTCCATTTATATATATATATATATATATATATATATATATACACAATCTACACTGCCGACACTGAAGCTAGTGGTTGCTGTTGCTTCAACGACACAGCTCACACATAAATAAACGTATACATTTAGTTACCTTTAATGTTATACACATAACCGCTATTGTCGTCGTCATTGTCTTCTATGCGCGCACAGAAAACCAATGTGCTTACATACGTGTATATATTAATGAAATCCAAGAAGAACACCTTTATGAAATTTCGAACTGAACCCTTTATTTAATCCACCGGGCTAGATTGTTCTTTTTCTATCACCCATGACCGGGTAGAAGTCTTAAAAGAAATTAACATGGTCGATCATAGTCGAGAGCGAGCCAAAGGCTCCCTTGTTAATTAGCTACGACACAGAGATGTAGGGGAGGGCGCCATTCGTTTCTCAAGATTACTCCACTTACTCTTGATCCTCACCTTATAATGCTGAGTGTTTAGCAAGGAGACATCAAGTACCATTTTCTAAGTGTTTGGTATGACTCAACCGAGGATTGAACCCCGGTCTCCTGACCCATTATCAAACATTCTTACGATTACGTCAAATCAGCCAGTAGAAGTCTTAAGTAATTTTTATTTTATTCCTAGTGAGTAGCACCTGTAGTTAGGATTGAACCTTCAACCCTCAGAAGACTGTCACTTAGAACTGATTGTTACTTAGCACTTTTATCCATTGTGCCACAGGCTCATGTGGATTTAAAAAAACGGTCCGTTCGAATTTCTGTATAGATTTCCGCGTTCAACATAATAAAAAATGTATTTTAACCTAACGATTCCCTACAGGGATGAAACGCGGAAGCCTCTGTGTAGCTTAATTGCCATGAATATATTTTCATAACTTACTATATATATACGAGGCCTGTCTAAAACGTATCCGACCTTAGGCCAGAGAAAATATTGACGGAGTTGAAACCCTTCAAAGTAGGCCCCTTGTGTTTGCACGCACTTAGCCCACCGATCCATCCACTGCCGGAAACACTTCTGGAAGTGTTTTGGAATGGTGTTCATCTGCGCCGTTGCATGCTGCATTATCTCTTTTATCGCACCCTCTCAACAACGGCCGCATTCCGAGCAGTTTGAGGCCTGCCAGAATGCTGGTCACTCACCGCTGATGTGCGGCCATTTTTGAATCGGTTAAACCACTTTTTAATTAGTGTCACACATCGCATCTTCTCCAAGCACCTGCTGAATCTAACACGACGGTGGAGATGAACACTATTCCAAAAGAAGACTTCCAGAGGTGTTTCTGGCAGTGGATAGATCAGTGGGCTAAGTGTGTGCAAGCGCAAGGGGACTACTTTGAAGGGGTTTAGGGTCCCAACCCGTCACATATTTGAAATATTTTTTATGGTCTAAGGTCGGATACATTTTAGACAGGCCTCGGAGATATATATATATATATTATTATTATTATTATCATTATTTCATGTATACACGTATACTATTATAAGGTGATATAATATAGTGTGTATAGATTTTCAGTATTTACCTCGACAGTGCTCAAGTGATACATGAGTAGAGCATAGTAAAGTATAAAAATATATTTATGGCAGTTAAGCTACACAGAGACGTCGACATTTCATCCCCGCAGGGAATCATCTTAGCCTGAAGATTCCCTGCGTGGATGAAACGTAGACGCACTGTGTAGCTTAATTGTCATAAATATATTTTCATACTTTACTATATATATATATATATATATATATATGGGAAGAGAAGGATGAAGGTAATCCGACGTGATGGGAAAATGAAAAAGGAAAACCAAAAAATGGATGTTTTTTATGTGTACATACACGTTTCGTCTTTATTTATAAGACTTCATCAGGATGATAAAATAGAGAAAAAATGTCATGCAAGTACAGATACATGTAGGGTAGACATATTGGGAGGAAAAATAAAATGAAATAATGGCCCCTACTGGGTGGACGTCCGTACTTGTTGGAGAACTAGAAACAAGTACGGACGTCCACCCAGTAGGGGCCATTATTTCATTTTATTTTTCCTCCCAATATGTCTACCCTACATGTATCTGTACTTGCATGACATTTTTCTCTATTTTATCATCCTGATGAAGTCTTATAAATAAAGACGAAACGTATTTTTTGGTTTTCCTTTTTCATTTTCCCATATATATATATATATATATATATATATATATATATATATATATATATGTACACACATATGTGTATATCATCAACACCATCATCTAATTTTATAGCAAGAAATATTGACTGAAGACTCATTTTAATTGTTATTCTTTTAACTTTCAAGTTGTGAGCGTGTAGATGGGTAACATCTATATTGAAACATCTTATATTTATACATTTCTGAGACATTTATGTCATAGGCTTTCATTATCTCTCTCTCTCCCTCTCTCTCCATCTTTCTCTCTCTCTCTCTCTCTCTCTCTCTCACTCTTCATTTAGCGTTATTTTTCTTGTCCAGGAGTCAGACTTTTTGTTTTTAATATATATCGCAAGCTTACTCTCCAGCCCCCACGGTTCAGCAGTTCAACTGTCTATAAACTCCACTCTGTACAGTCTTGTTCAATCACTTGTTTCCAAGTCTTCCTTGGCCAGTCAACCTTCCTGCAATTCAAGACTTTCATGCTTAAATAATGCTTCTCATCAGAGAAGAATATGTCCAACGTCGAGTTTATAACTACAGTGCCATGTTACGTGTGAGTGAATGCTGGCCTCCCACTAGCTCAGCATTTCTGGGGATGCAGAGGAATGATATGGTGATGGTTTGGTAGATTGATTGTGTGCGTTTTAATGACAGAGTTAGTTCTAACTCGCTGCTATTGAGGTTGGTGCCCAGACTGGAGTAAGCTCTGTGTTGCAATCGCCTATGGTGGTATGGACATGTTGAACAAACTTCTGATTTGAGATATCTCAATTGCGGGTAAGTGAGGAAAAGGCAAGCCGAGAAAGACTTGAAATGACTCAGTCAAAGATGACCAATGCCACATCGAAACCAACATAAATGATAGTTTCATGGAGAAAATCACTGTGTGCTGGCATGGCCAACGTGCAACCCACATCTGATGTGGAAGAGACAATAACATTGTACAACAATAACAAATGAAAAATGGCTAGTCAGAAGCAAAGTTTGATTTATCAACTTAAAGTTTCAAAGTCATACACAAATAGTGTTCTATTTGGGTATAACTTTGAAAATCCGACACGATAACTTTATAATAATAATAATAATAATAATAATAATAATAATAATAATAATAATAATAATAATAATAATAATAATAAGAAGAAGAAGAAGAAGAAGAAGAAGAAGAAGAAGAAGAAATAAATAATGTGAAAATACTGTTAATAGCATAGAGGTCACTGAAGAAGAAACACCAACGTTTTTTTGTTTTATGTACAATTGAGAGTAAACAAGTAAAATGCAGACCGAGAAAGACTTAGAATGATTCAGTCAAAGATGATCTCAAACAATGGCACATCGAAATCAATGTTAATGATAGTTTCATTTAGTGCCGCCATAGTCAATATGCAAGCCACATCTGATGCAGAAAACGCACGTTAAAAGAAGAAGAAGAAGAAGAAGAAGAAGAAGTTATAAAGAAAAAAATGAAGAGTATATTTTCACATGTTAATTTTAAACTTGGTGGATTTTTTTTCATCTTCAATAATGGCCTCCATGCTAATTGTATAGAAAGAAAAGAGGGAAAATGATCAGGCATTGCATGTATTTCTGTCTGTCGGATGCCATTGCTAAAAAGAAAATGATCCTTTTGGGAATATATATGCAAATTGTCCATTCATCACAATCCGATAGAGCCAATCAGTAGAGTCGGAGTCTCTATAAGAAAATACTTTTTCAATGGCAGAGCAGCACGTGATTTCACTTGCTCACTATATGTCAGAGGTTTTTCTGGATATTAGCGCTGTTCGTAAATGCTATTCATTGTTGGTTGTTGCTCATGGTTCAAAAGCCGTACTCATCACAAAATCCGTTACTTTGTTACACTGTTTGTTAATTGCTCATTATATTGTCTGTCATACATTGATTGCATCTCATTGTCTGTGACGTTGTTCTTTATGCAGTCTGGTGAACAACAAAAACACAATTTCAATTCACTCATAACAGTATTTTCACTTTGTTTATTTGAGGGGGGGGGGGTTAACTGATTATTGGACATACTAGTATACATCAGCTTAGAGACAGACAATTAATCCCTCCCTATTGATAGTGTTAGAATCGGGTCGTGTTCCCGACTATAAGCGAGTTCATAAAATCAAGCAATTGTTGCATGCAAAAACAGAGTAATAATTAACAAACAAAAGGAGGTAGTTCAAATAAGGTTTATTGAACGTGTGTGTATGTGGGATGATGACGTGTGTATGTATGTGTGTCGATAGAAAACAGTTCTTGAAAAGAGTATGTGAAGAAATGAGTCCAGCGTGGGAAAGTCCTTGAAAACCGTATACAAAGAAAATGAGTTGAGAACTCTTACCGTTGTTGAACACGTGTTGACAGAGCACTGGTGTCTTAGCGTCGTTCAGCGAGGCCAATTGAATAGAGGAGAGAGTGATTTTCTGTTTACACCGGTTTTTATAATCAGAAGGGCAGATAACTCTGGTGTCGCTTTTCAGCGCCACCTGTTGGTTAAAAAGCGACACCTAACGGCCAACCGGTGCAGTTATGTTTGAAAGGAGGAGGTAACTGCTACAATAGTAGGAATTACTATTGTCAGTTGTAAAATTGTTAAATAAATCATTTTATATTAGTGATCTCCATAGAATCGTTTTCATCCATTTATTTCTTCATATTTGTGTCTCACCACTCGCACACCACCATAACAGAAAGGATAACTAAATAATTAAAAATAAGTGGGTTACTTCCCTTGTGTAATAAATTACGACTGACTCATGTTCTTGTTTTAAGATTGTTATGGCTATTATCATTGGAACAAAATATCAGTTATTGTATTTATTACACAAGAGCAGTTAAAATTTTGTCAGACAAAAAAATAGAACTAGAAGAATACCTGTTCCGGGACAGGTAAAATTAATTCCACAAACAGAAGAGTTTTGCACCACTTTTATGTCCCCTTGCGAAGATTAAAATCAAAATATAATGATACTAAACCTTATGTCTATAATCCTTATTCCAATTTTGATCAACATCCATTACATGATTTTGATTCTTAAAAATGTCTAAAATTAAAGGCTTAAGCTTAAGAGGCCTTCAGAAGAAATTAAAATTCAAGAAATCTTGCTTAATTGGTGTCTAATATATATAGATCAAATTCATGCAAATCTGAAATATTTGAATTTTCAAATGGGATGTTGTTTCCATATGCTCCCTAAAAACCCTTTAAAATACTTAAAAGAAACTGAAATTTAAAGAATATTTACCAATTGATGTTTAATTACTATCATCATCAGGGGTTTTAGTCACTCCTTGAAGGGGAACCTCTCCCTAGTTTCCTTCCACCTTATTAGTGACTCTTATTTAGGGTGGTTTGCCATGGTTTATGTTTAATACTTCTTGTTAAAATTTCACAAAAATAAGAGGTATCTGAATTTTCACAAAGGGCTTCCAACACCTCTTTGCTCCTTTTCATAAAACTAAATTAATCTAAATATGGCCCACATTACCCACTCTTACCTTTAACATTTGTGTTCCAAAATTCATAATGATCGGTTAATTAGTTTAGGACTTAATCCTGTACATAGAAATATATAAACAAATACGCATATTGAACTTTATATAAATAGTGGCAAGGAATAAGATATTTAAAATCCCCAAGTGTTCTGCTTCGTGCTCTTTCAGATAAAAATGGTTGCAAAATATTTAATTATTTATCCGAGATGAGATCTCCCAGCGGGTTTTAATAATATTTGATGTGCTCGATAACATCTCAAAAGTTGTTCACAGTCTGATAAGCATTTTTTTTTCAAAATGTCCCCCAATCTTGTTTATACATGTAATGAACATTTGTAAGAAATTAGCTATCAAGGCCAAAGCAGTTCTGGAAGGACAGGTTAGCGCAGTTGGGGTTAGGGTTAGGGTTAGAGTATTTAATCACCTATAAAGACGAACATGGTATCATCCAAGTCGATATACAGAATCTTCCAACCCGCCTTCAAGTTTCTTGGCAACATCCTTGGTGAAGTCGCTGCACGTATCAATGCGAGGTGGCTGAAATGACACACCACCCATAACCAGCATGACCGCAAGATCAGCGACAATCTAAAGTCAAAGATCTACCAGAATGTCGTGAGACCCGTCGCTTTTTATAGATCCGAGTGTTCGCTGATAACCAGGAAGATGGAGCGAAAATTCACAGTTATGGAAAATAAAATGCTCCATTGGATCTCGGGAATTACACTGCTCGACCACATCTGTAATGCCGACATCCGAAGGCACTACGGCATCGCTCCAATCGCGGGCAAGATTAGAGAATTGTGGCTCAGATGTTTTGGACATGTGCTGAGGGCTGACGATGAAACTGTCATGAAGCTCGCTCTTAAATTAGAAGTCACCAAGAAGAAGACTGATGATGATCTCCATAAAACTGGCCTTTCACCCAAAACAAGTCTGTGATAGTGCTAAGTGGAGACAAACCTCATTTATTGCATACCTGTAGCTTGCGACTAATGCAAAAGCAACAGAACGAAGAATCTAGCTATCAGCCATTTTCGATTAAGTTTTAGCAACTTGAAAAGTAAAATATACTGATCAACTTTGAAATTCAGATTATCATTCCTACAAGTTCATATCATTCCTACTAGTTTATATAATTCCTACAAGTTTATCTCATTTCTACTAGTTTATATCATTCTTACCAATTTATACTATTCCTACAAGTTTACATCATTTCTACTAGTTTATATAATTCTTAAAAGTTTATATCATTTCTACAAGTTTATATCATTCCTACTAGTTTATATCATTCCTACAAGTTTATATCATTCATACTAGTTTAAATCATTCATACTAGTTTATATCATTCCTACAAGTTTATATCATTCCTACAAGTTTATATCATTCATACTAGTTTATATCATTCCTACAAGTTTATATCATTCCTACTAGTTTATATCATTCCTACAAGTTTATATTATTCCTACAAGTTTATATTATTACAACAAGTTTATATCATTTCTAGTAGTTTATATAATTCCTACTAGTTTAGATAATTCCTACTAGTTTATATGATTTCTAGAAGTGTATATCGTTTATACTAGTTTATATAATTCCTACAAGTTTATATAATTCCTACTAGTTTATATTATTCCTACAAGTTCATATTCATTCCTACTAATTTATATTATTTTTACTAGTATATATTATTCCTACTAGTTTATATAATTCCTAGAAGTTGATATCATCTGCACTAGTTTATATCATTCCTACAAGTTTATATCATTATACTTTGTTTATATCATTCTCACAAGTTCATATAATTCCTAGAAGTTTATATAATTCTTACAAGTTTATATCATTCCTACTTGTTTATATCATTCTAAGAAGTTTATATGATTCCTACAAGTTGATATCATTCCTACTAGTTTATATCATTCCTACAACTGTATATCATTCCTACTAGTTTATATTATCCCTACTAGTTTATGTCATTCCTACTGGTTTATATGATTCCTAGAAGTATATATCATTCCTACTAGTTAATATCATTCCTACTTCTTTATATCATTTCTACTAGTTAATATAATTCCTACTAGTTTATATCATTCCTACTAGTTTAGATCATTCCTACAAGTTTACATCATTCCTACTAGTTTATATCATTTGTACTAGTTTATATAATTCCTTCAAGTTTATATCATTTCTACAAGTTTATATCATTCCTACTAGTTTATATCATTCCTACTGGTTTATATAATTCCTACAAATTTAGATCATTCCTACAAGTTTATATAATTCCTACAAGTTTATATAATTCCCACTAGTTTATATGATTCTTACGAGTTTATATCATTGTTACAAATTTATAATAATTCCTACAACTTTCTATCATTCCTACAACTTTCTATAATTCCTACAAATTTACATAATTTCTACAAGTTTACATAATTCCTACAAGTTTATATCATTCCTACAAGTTTATATAATTCCTACAAGTTTATATAATTCCTACTAGTTTAGATAATTCCTACAAGTTTATCTCATTTCTACTAGTTTATATCATTCCAACAAGTTTATATAATTTCTACTAGTTTATATAATTCCTACTTGTTTATATCATTGTTGGATGTTTATATAATTCTTACAAGTTGATATCATTTCTACTAGTTTATATAATTCCTACTAGTTTATAAAATTCCTTAAAGTTTATATCATTCCTACTAGTTTATATCATTCCTACAAGTTTATATCATTCCTACAAGTTTATATCATTCCTACTAGTTTATATCATTCCTTAACGTTCATATCATTCCTACTAGTTTATATCATTCCTAGAAGTTGATATAATTTCTACTAGTTTATATAATTTCTTCAGGTTGATATAATTCCAACAAGTTTATATCATTTATACTTGTTCATATCATTCTTACAAGTGTATATAATTCCGAGAAGTTAATATAATTCCTACAAGTTTATATGATTCCTACTAGTTTATATCATTCGTAGAATTTGATATGATTCCTACAAGTTTATATAATTCCTACTAATTTATATCATTTCTACTAGTTAATATCATTCCTACAAATTTATATCATTCTTACTAGTTTATATAATTCCTACTAGTTTATATCATTCCTACTAGTTTATATCATTCCTACAAGTTCATATCATTCTTACTAGTTTATATTATTATAAGAAGTTAATATAATTCCTATAAGTTCATATAATTCCTACTAGTTTATATCATTCTTACTAGATTATATCACTCTTACAAGTGTATATCATTTCTACTAGTTTATATCATTACTACAAGTTTATATCATTCCTACCAGTTTATATCATTCGTACTAATTTATATTATACCTACTAGTTTATATTATTCTTACTAGTATATATTATTTCTACTAGTTTTTATCATTCGTAGAAGTTTATATCATTCGTACAAGTTTTTATCATTTCTACTAGTTTATATCATTTCTACTAGTTTATATCATTCCTACTAGTTTATATAATTCCTATTAGTTTATATTACTCCTACAAGTTTGTCTCATTCGTACTAGTTTATATCATGCTTACAAGTTTATATCATTCTTACTAGTTTATATCATTTCTACAAGTGTATATCCTACCTACTAGTTTATATCATTCCCACTAGTTTATGTCATTCCCACTAGTTTATATTATTCCTACAAGTTCATATTCATTCCTACTAATTTATATTATTTTTACTAGTATAAATTATTCTTACTAGTTTATATAATTCCTAGAAGTTGATATCATATGCACTAGTTTATATCATTCCTACAAGTTTATATCATTCCTACAAGTTTATATAATTCCTACTAGTTTTTATTATTATACCTTGTTTATATCATTCTCACAAGTTCATATCATTCCTAGAAGTTTATATAATTCCTACAAGTTGATATCATTCCTACTAGTTTATATCATTAATACAAGTGTATATCATTTCTACAAGTTTATATTATGTCTACTAGTTTATGTCATTCCTACTGGTTTATATGATTCCTAGAAGTATATATCATTCCTACTTATTTATATCATTCCTACTTGTTTATTTCATTCCTAGAAGTTTATATCATTTCTACTAGTTTATATTATTCTCTACAAGTTTATATCATTCTTACTAGTTTATATAATTCTTAGAAGTTTGTATCATTCCTACTAGTTTATATCATACCTACAAGTTTATATCATTCCTACTAGTTTATATCATTCCTACTGGTTTATATAATTCCTACAAGTTTAGATCATTCCTACAAGTTTATATAATTCCAACTTGTTTAGATCATTCCTACAAGTTTATATAATTCTTACGAGTTTACATCATTGCTACAAATTCTATCATTTCTACTAGTTTATATCATTTATACAACTTTCTATCATTCCTACAAGTTTATATAATTTCTACTAGTTTATATCATTCTTACAAGTTTTTATAATTCCTACTAGTTAATACGATTCCTACAAGTTTATATAATTTCTACAAGTTTATATCATTCCTACTAGTTTATATCATTCCTACTAGATTATATAATTCCTACAAGTTTATATAATTTTTACTAGCTTATATAATTCTTACCAGTTTATATCATTCCTACAAGTTTACATCATTTCTACTTGTTTATATAATTCCTACAAGTTTATATCATTCCTGCTAGTTTATATCATTCCTACTTGTTTATATCATTCTTGGATGTTTATATAATTCTTACAAGTTTATATCATTCCTACTAGTTTATATCATTCCTACTAGTTTATAAAATTCCTAGAAGTTTATATCATTCCTACTAGTTTATATAATTCCTAGAAGATTATATCATTCCTACTAGTTTATATCATTCCCACAAGTTGATATTATTCCCACAAGTTTATATCATTCCTACTAGTTTAGATTATCTCTACAAGTTTATATTATTCTTACTAGTTATGATATAAACTAGTACGGATGATATATCATTCGTACTAGTTTATATCATTCCTACAAGTTTATATTATTTCTACTAGTTTATATCATTCCTGCAAGGTTATCATTCCTACTAGTTTATATCATTTCTTCTAGTTTATATCATTCCTACTAGTTAATATAATTTCTATTGTTTTATATCATTCCTACTAGTATATGTTATTCTTAGAAGTTCATATAATTCCTACAAGTTTATATTATTCCTACTAGTTTATATCATTCCTACAAGTTTATATTATTCCTACTAGTTTATATAATTTCTACTGGTTGATTTCATTCTTACTAGGTTATATCCCTTTCTTACAAATTTATATCATTCCTACTAGTTTATATAATTCCTAGAGGTTTATATAGTTCTTACTAGTTTATATCATTCCTACTTTTTCATATCATTCCTATTTGTTCATATCATTCCTAGAAGTTGATATCATTTCTACTAGTTTATATCATTGCAACTAGTTGATATCATTCTTACTAGTTTATATCATTACTACAAGTTTATATCATTCCTACTAGTGTATATCATGCTTAGAAGTTTATATCATTCCTACAAGTTTATATCATTCGTACTAGTTTATATCATTCCTACTAGTTTATATCATTCCTACAAGTTTATGTCATTCCTACTAGTTTATATAATTTCTACAAGTTTATACCATTCTTACTAGTTAATATAATTACTAGTAGTTTATAGTACATGTACTAGTTTATATCATTCTTACTAGTTTATATCATTCCTACTAGTTTATATCATTTGTACAAGTTAATATTATTCCTACAACTTTATATTATTCGTACTCGTTTATATCTCTTCTACAATTTATATCATTCCTTCTAGTTTATATCATTCCTACTGGTTTATATCATTCCTACTAGCTTATATCATTCTTACCAGTTAAAATCATTCCTACAATTTACATCATTTCTACTAGTTTATATAATTCCTACAAGTTTATATCATTCCTACAAGTTTATATAATTTCTACTAGATTATATCATTCCTACAAGTTTTCATCATTCCTACAAGTTTATATCATTCCTACTAGTTTATGTCATTCCTACTAGTTTATATAATTTCAACAAGTTTATACCATTCTTACTAGTTAATATAATTACTAGTAGTTTATAGTACATGTACTAGTTTATATCATTCTTACTAGTTTATATCATTCCTACTAGTTTATATCATTTGTACAAGTTAATATTATTCCTACAACTTTATATTATTCGTACTCGTTTATATCATTCCTACAATTTATATCATTCCTTCTAGTTTATATCATTCCTACTGGTTTATATCATTCCTACTAGCTTATATCATTCTTACCAGTTAAAATCATTCCTACAATTTACATCATTTCTACTAGTTTATATAATTCCTACAAGTTTATATCATTCCTACTAGTTTATATCATTCTCGGATGTTTATGTAATTATCACAAGTTTATATCATTCCTACTAGTTTATATCATTCCTACTTGTTTATAATATACCTAGAAGTTTATATCATTCCTACTAGTTTATATTATTCTTACAAGTTTATATCATTCCAACTAGTTTATATCATTCCTTCTAGTTTATATCATTCCTACTAGTTTATATCATTCCTACAAGTTTATATCATTCCAACTAGTTTATATCATTCCTACAAGTTTATATTATTCTTACTAGTTATGATATAAATTAGTACGGATGATTTATCATTCGTACTAGCTATATCATTCCTACAAGTTTATATCATTTCTACTAGTTTATATCATTCCTGCAAGGTTATCATACCTACTAGTTTTTATCATTTCTTCTAGTTGATATAATTCCTACTAGTTAATATAATTCCTATTTTTTTATATCATTCCTACTTGTATATATTATTTTTAGAAGTTCATATAATACCTTCAAGTTTATATTATTCCTACTAGTTTATATCATTCCTACAAGTTTATATTATTCCTACTAGTTTATATTATTTCTACTAGTTTGTGTAATTTCTACTAGTTGATTTCATTCCTACTTGTTTATATCCCTTCTTACAAATTTATATTATTCCTATTAGTTTATATAATTCTTCTTAGTTGATATCATTCCTACTAGTTTATATAATTGCTAGAGGTTAATATAGTTCCTACTAGTTTATATCATTCCTACTTTTTCATATCATTCCTATTTGTTTATATTATTCCTAGAAGTTGATATCATTTCTTCTAGTTTATATCATTGCAACTAGTTGATATCGTTCTTACTAGTTGATATCGTTCTTACTAGTTGATATCGTTCTTAGAAGTTTATATCATTCCTACAAGTTTATATCATTTCTACTAGTTTATGTCATTCTTACAAGTTTATATCATTCTTACAAATTTATATCATTCCTACTAGTTTATATAATTCCTAGAAGTTTATATAGTACTTACTAGTTTATATCATTCCTACTTTTTCATATCATTCCTATTTGTTCATATCATTCCTACAAGTTTATATCATTTCTACTAGTTTATATCATTGCAACTAGTTGATATCATTCTTACTAGTTTATATCATTTCTACAACTTTATATCATTCTTACAAGTTTTTATAATTCCTACTAGTTTATACGATTCCTACAAGTTTATATAATTTCTACAAGTTTATATCATTCCTACTAGTTTATATCATTCCTACTAGATTATATAATTCCTACAAGTTTATATAATTTTTACTAGCTTATATAATTCTTACCAGTTTATATCATTCCTACAAGTTTACATCATTTCTACTTGTTTATATAATTCCTACAAGTTTATATCATTCCTGCTAGTTTATATCATTCCTACTTGTTTATATCATTCCTACTAGTTTATAAAATTCCTAGAAGTTTATATCATTCCTACTAGTTTATATAATTCCTAGAAGATTATATCATTCCTACTAGTTTATATCATTCCCACAAGTTGATATTATTCCCACAAGTTTATATCATTCCTACTAGTTTAGATTATCTCTACAAGTTTATATTATTCTTACTAGTTATGATATAAACTAGTACGGATGATATATCATTCGTACTAGTTTATATCATTCCTACAAGTTTATATTATTTCTACTAGTTTATATCATTCCTGCAAGGTAATCATTCCTACTAGTTTATATCATTTCTTCTAGTTTATATCATTCCTACTAGTTAATATAATTTCTATTGTTTTATATCATTCCTACTAGTATATGTTATTCTTAGAAGTTCATATAATTCCTACAAGTTTATATTATTCCTACTAGTTTATTTCATTCCTACAAGTTTATATTATTCCTACTAGTTTATATAATTTCTACTAGTTGATTTCATTCTTACTAGGTTATATCCCTTTCTTACAAATTTATATCATTCCTACTAGTTTATATAATTCCTAGAGGTTTATATAGTTCTTACTAGTTTATATCATTCCTACTTTTTCATATCATTCCTATTTGTTCATATCATTCCTAGAAGTTGATATCATTTCTACTAGTTTATATCATTGCAACTAGTTGATATCATTCTTACTAGTTTATATCATTACTACAAGTTTATATCATTCCTACTAGTGTATATCATGCTTAGAAGTTTATATCATTCCTACAAGTTTATATCATTTCTACTAGTTTATGTCATTCTTACAAGTTTATATCATTCTTACAAGTTTATATCATTCGTACTAGTTTATATCATTCCTACTGGTTTATATAATTCCTACAAGTTTATATCATTCCTACAAGTTTATATAATTTCTACTAGATTATATCATTCCTACAAGTTTTCATCATTCCTACAAGTTTATATCATTCTTACTAGTTTATGTCATTCCTACTAGTTTATATAATTTCTACAAGTTTATACCATTCTTACTAGTTAATATAATTACTAGTAGTTTATAGTATCTGTACTAGTTTATTTCATTCTTACTAGTTTATATCATTCCTACTAGTTTATATCATTTGTACAAGTTAATATTATTCCTACAACTTTATATTATTCGTACTCGTTTATATCATTCCTACAATTTATATCATTCCTTCTAGTTTATATCATTCCTACTAGTTTATATCATTCCTACTAGCTTATATCATTCTTACCAGTTTATATCATTCCTACAATTTACATCATTTCTACTAGTTTATATAATTCCTACAAGTTTATATCATTCCTACTAGTTTATATCATTCTCGGATGTTTATGTAATTATCACAAGTTTATATCATTCCTACTAGTTTATATCATTCCTACTTGTTTATAATATACCTAGAAGTTTATATCATTCCTACTAGTTTATATTATTCTTACAAGTTTGTATCATTCCAACTAGTTTATATCATTCCTTCTAGTTTATATCATTCCTACTAGTTTATATCATTCCTACAAGTTTATATCATTCCAACTAGTTTATATCATTCCTACAAGTTTATATTATTCTTACTAGTTATGATATAAATTAGTACGGATGATTTATCATTCGTACTAGCTATATCATTCCTACAAGTTTATATCATTTCTACTAGTTTATATCATTCCTGCAAGGTTATCATACCTACTAGTTTATATCATTTCTTCTAGTTGATATAATTCCTACTAGTTAATATAATTCCTATTTTTTTATATCATTCCTACTTGTATATATTATTTTTAGAAGTTCATATAATACCTTCTAGTTTATATTATTCCTACTAGTTTATATCATTCCTACAAGTTTATATTATTCCTACTAGTTTATATTATTTCTACTAGTTTGTGTAATTTCTACTAGTTGATTTCATTCCTACTTGTTTATATCCCTTCTTACAAATTTATATCATTCCTATTAGTTTATATAATTCTTCTTAGTTGATATCATTCCTACTAGTTTATATAATTGCTAGAGGTTAATATAGTTCCTACTAGTTTATATCATTCCTACTTTTTCATATCATTCCTATTTGTTTATATTATTCCTAGAAGTTGATATCATTTCTTCTAGTTTATATCATTGCAACTAGTTGATATCGTTCTTACTAGTTGATATCGTTCTTACTAGTTGATATCGTTCTTAGAAGTTTATATCATTCCTACAAGTTTATATCATTTCTACTAGTTTATGTCATTCTTACAAGTTTATATCATTCTTACAAGTTTATATCATTCGTACTAGTTTATATCATTCCTACTAGTTTATATAATTCCTACAAGTTTATATCATTCCTACAAGTTTATATCATTTCTACTAGTTTATATCATTCCTACTAGTTTTCATCATTCTTACAAGTTTTTATCATTCCTACTAGTTTATATCATTCCTACTAGTTTATATCATTTCTACAAGTTTATATCATTCTTACTAGTTAATATAATTACTAGTAGTTTATAGTATCTGTACTAGTTTATATCATTCCTACTGGTTTATATCATTCTTACTAGTTTATATCATTTGTACAAGTTAATATTATTCCTACAACTTTATATTATCCCTACTCGTTTATATCATTCCTACAATTTATATCATTCCTTCTTGTTTATATCATTCCTACTAGTTTATAGCATAGTGTAAAGAAAAATATTGGTAAAATTTTGTGTCAAAAAATTTGCTATTTAGTATTTGCATGCGAGAGTAATTAACTTTGATAGAATATTTTGTTGAGGGGTTTGCTTTTTTTACTATTTGGTCACCACTTCTCAAGGTCAAGAGCTACTCAAGGATAAGTGTTAATGAGACGGCATGATTGCCAGCCTAGAGATGAGGAATACTATTGGAGTACTAACATTGATCAAAGGTATGGATTGCGTATGATTACTTATGGGGTGGTGTTTAACAAAAAATTTGCTGACATTGGATTTGAAGAAGATCAAGCTGTAATCAACAGGAAAGCAGTCCCTCGGTAATGTGCTCCATAGGCGGGAAGAGACTTTGTCTATGGAAATTCTGCTTGACGCTAGGTACTTGGAGGGAGAAAGGAAAGTCACTTTTCATTGTGGCAGAAAGATGCGTTCTTGTTGTGAATTTATTACAAGGAGAAATCAAGGATTGGAGCTCAGTCGAGCACTTTCCATGGAAGTAACGATAGAGTAGGTATGGTTTTTATTGGAAAAAAAAACATTAGAAATTATAAGGAAATTGATAACATCTTTGAAGCACCACGTGTCTGAATATTTATATTGAAATTTGAAAAAAAAAACGAAAATATTACAATTTTAAATTACTTCACTTTAAACTAGCGTCTCTAACAACTTAAATTTTAAAATGGCACGATTTTTCTTTCTTTTCAAATTTCAATATAAATATTCGAACAGGTGGTGCTTCAAAGATGTTATCAATTTCCTTATTCAAAAGGTGCCAACCCAGCGCAACAACATCGACCGGACTCTACTTTAAACTATCGTCTCTAACAACTTGACATGTTTTTCGGACTCTACGGTGGATCTGACCCCTCGGGGTTAATACCAACAAAATGCAGAAGAAATTTAAAAAAAAGAAGTCTCGCTTCTGAAAAAGATGTATTCATCGAAAGCTTCAGAAAAATAAATAAATAACTAAATGATTTTATCATTTAAAATTGCGCCATTTTTTTTTTTTTTTCAAATTTCAATATAAATATTAGAAATTATGTTTTTAAACAAAAGTAAGTCTAAATGTTCGCTGCTTATACATCTCGTAGAACATCAGACAGTGACCTTTTATTTTTGTAAAAAAAAAAACATGATCCCGGCTGACTGACGTTAGTTGCTTAAAAAGTATTTAGTGTAACATTTCTATGAAGATATCTGGAATTACAGATATTTATTCTGATATTTCTACAAACATGTCTTTGTTCTCAGTTCCAAAGTTTTTATTCGTTATATATATATATATATATATATATATATATATATATATATATTTTTGTATTGTATTGTATTGTAATGGCATCCGTCAGTCGCAACGACTATGGATCAGTGCCGTATTGGGATGATGTTTGTGTGCATCTATTTGTGTGACTGTAGAGACCAATTCTTGATTTGCATGGTCTACTACAGCCTTGACATACGAAAGCTGTTGCGCAATGTGTCACCTCAACTTGTTGGTCTGCCTGTAGGTCCGCTCTTCTAGCTCTCTTCGCAGCGTTTTCATCGTGGAGGGTCTTCTCACTGATGATCATTCCCTGGCGTATCTGTTTCCGCCAGGCAGGTCTGTCAGCTGCAGAGGCTTCCCATGTATTAATGTCAATTGAGCAAGCCTTCATATCTTGCTTGCAGACATCCTTGTAAGCGGAGATGGGAACGACCCCTTTTTCTTGAGCCTAAGGCAAGCTATATACTATATACTAACGAGTCACCATTTATCAAAGTCCAAAGGCCACTCGAGGAAAGGAGTTAATGAGATTGTCAGTTGGATAATGAACAATATTATGAGAGGATTGAAAACGATAAATGGAATGGACACAATTTGATGCTGGCATTGGACTTGAAGACAACCATCTTGTAGTCTGCAGAGAAGCAGTCTCGTGACAACGTGTGCCAACGTTTCTTTTGTGATAAAGGGGCTGTAGGTTAGAGAAGAGATCACCCTCCCCCCACTAGATTTCGAAGTCGATTTTGTACTCTGTCAAGGCAAGAAAGAGTGCTCTGACCAGTACCTCCCGTGATGTGACAGCAAGACGTCACCGTAAGACGTATCTGACTCTTATATAGGCAGAGGATTGCATATAAGAGTAAAAAATTTTTAAATAGTTTTTTTTTCTTAAATGAATATGATTTTCATTACTTTACCTTTCTGTACTGTTTTAAATGAATTGTATTGGTAGAGTTGTTGATTATTATCATGTCTGGTCTCTTTGCTTGAATGAGTTTATTAGTTTGTACTTCTAGAGGATTTTGTGCTTTGTATTTTCCACTACTGCCTCCAGTTTGTGTGTGTACCATTTGTCTGCATGTTCAAAATGCAGACGTTTGCATAGTTCCCAGTGAACAATCTTTTTATATATTTATTTTTATATTTTTTTAAAGCGAGTCACCACTTATCAAGGCTCACACGCCACTTGAGGATAAGGGTTGTTGAGTTTGACAGGTCGAAACACCGAATGGATTAGTAACGATGGTTGTAACTGGTTAGAAATTGACTATTTAAGAGGACGGCTTGACAAGCATTTGTTTACATTGAACTTGAAAACGGCAATGTTATAGTCAGCCGGGGAGCAGCCTCATGATACTGTGTTCCACAGACGGGCAGTACTAGGAAAGAAACTTTGCTCATGGAAGCTCTGCTTAGTTCTAGGTACACAGAAGGGAAAAGGGGATTTATTGACAGTGGTTGTTGCTAAACGTGTTTTTCTTGTGAATGTTTTACAGGGAGGGAACCATAGATTGAAGCTCAGTCGAGCACCTGCCATAAAAATAACGGTAGAGTAGAGAAAGACTAGCGACGTCTCTTCTGAGAGAAAGAGGCTGTAGGGTGGAGAAGAGGACATACTATGAAATGGCCCCCATCCTCACAAGTAGGATCACCAGGAAAGATTAGCTAGGAATCTAGGAATGACAAAAAATGATATTAAAAAAGACGGATTTTTTTGAATTTCAGAAACAAGCGATTTTATTTAACATAATCAAAAATTCTCAATAATTTATACAATAAAATATAAAATTACAAGATTTTGCAATCTGCTTAGACATGAAGCCCAAATCGTTTTGGGGGGAAGAGTGGGGGGTTGATGATCATACATTTCGGCAAATAACTTTTGGATTTACTCTATGCTAGACACTCTCACCAAAATACCGCATTCACTCTATGGTCTACTTAAAAGATTCCCAAATGGGTTCAAAGAAATTTTATTTATAAAAACAAGAAAACAAAAATCATGATGGGGAGTGGGGCAACTAATAAACACCCCCAAAAAAGGAAAATAAAGAAACTAAACAAAATGCCTAATTGTGCAGGTTAGTAAGGCCCTTCCAACCCTTTTGCTAAGTTTTAGGCCACCCACTGTTTTCCGGGTTCCGGAGAGGGGGGAGATAAGAGACAAGTGAAGACAAAAAAAGACAGAAACGGGAAAAGGAAGTAGAAGAAGGGGTTAAGTAGGTACTGAGATAACCAAATAAAGAAAAATGAGTGAATTAGACTGAGTAGGAAGAGACAACAGTGTTCAACTGAGCAGGGTCACAGATGACAGAGTTAGTCTTAGCTGAGATTCAGAAGGCAACAGCAACAAGACCCTAACAACACACACACACACTTCTGTGTCCAACAAGTCGCTTGTATACGGTCTCTGTATCTGTACTGTTAGACGAAAAAGTTAATTTGAATAAAAATAATGTACCTAACATCAGTCACCTGCAACGGAAGAAGTGACATAGCCTGATCAATTAATTGTCATAATGGGAAATCATGTTGACAAAAAGAGATGCACCTGGCGATTGTCAAACGATAAGATATCTATCAGATGACTAAAAGGTCATTTGAATAAAAATACCGCACTTAAAACGGGAAGAAGGAACATAAGATCAATGCCAAAAGAAAATGTCGGAAGGTGAAAGGTCATCTGACAAAGTATATGCCAGGTGCAATTGTATCATAGCAAGAAGAGATAAACAGATCTGTTGGATTGTCAAAGGATTGAAACCCCGTCGCCAAATAAAACGCACCAGGGCTACAGTGACAACGGCATACCATGGGGGCATTGAGGTGGCCACAAAATTGTTATATAATAACAAGCCAAAATTGATACAAGAGTTTGGTTGATGATCAGGCCTTGGAGAAGAATCAACCTGCGCATCTTAATCCTACTGACCGCCACCCTCATCGTCACCAACAATAAAAATACATCTTATATTTTCATAAGATCCATGTGTTGTCATTTTTATTAAGCACAGCAGCAATACCACACGCATATTAATCTTGATTCTGCGCAGATGTATTATAACACTCACACAGTTAACAGTCCAGGCTCGACTGTGTGCACATTTAAACAAAATAGGTCTCTCATGTAACTGCTACATTACCTCCTGCTTAAGCTTTTAGCCGATAAAAACAAGAGAAACTTTATTGGTTGTAGCAGCACATGAGAATACATTTGAATTAATATGAAAAATGCAACAATAGAAGAAATAAATGCTCAGTTTGCTCAGAAATGTCTTTGTTATATTCCATTGTGCAAAATGTTCTTCTGATAAGAGAGAAAAATTATTTTTTATACTTAAAAGAGAAAACGTTTTTTTGCTGAATAGCGAAAAATATTTTTCGATCAAAAGTGGAAAATGTTCTTTTGTTAAAAATGGAAAAATGTTAATTTACTGAAAAAGAGAAAAATGTTCTTTTGTTTAAAAAAAAATGGAAAATTGTTCTTTCAAAATTTACACATGTAGGGACGACATTATAAAAGGGGTTAGTCATTTTTCGAAAAATATAAATGTTCAGATATACAAAGTCTTACATAATTTTCTTGGACAATGAACATGTCTACCAGAACGTGTGGTGGTAATGTGTGTTGGAAGACATGATTTGACTGTTTCTTGAGGTCTTGTATCACTTTGTTCAGGAAATATTATTGTGGGTAGAACATGGGGTCCTTTAGTGTTAGTGGTAGGGATTTTTAGGGAGCTTTGCCACTCGGACTGAGGGTTAGTTATAGGGTTAGGATTTTGGGAGGCTTTGCCACTCAGACTTAGAGTTAGTTATACAGTCTTATTCACTACGTGTCACCCCGAACTTCCTGTCAATGATGTCATATTCTAAACACGTCACCTTAATTTTTATTTGTAGATTTTTATTGAAATTTTCGGTAATTTACCTTCACATGGAAAATTCTGTTTTAAACACGACCAAACATTACTACACACGTCTACATTTACTGTTTTGCTGGGTTTTCTTTATTTTGGCTTTTATGTAGTTTGCTCTGAATGCATTGTTTTCTGCAGCTGTTAGAAGCGATTCGTTTCTCTATTCATGTGTCCTCTTCTTAGCCATGTCCATATGTCTTCATGCATCTCTTCTTTGGTCAGTCTTATAAATCGTCCATGTAGCTGCTTCTCTTCCCAGTTTGATTTTCTCAACATTTTGCTTCCAGTTTTGTTGCTCGTTGTATTCTTCATTTTGGCGGTACCTTTTGCAATGGTAATTGACCTTTCTGTATTTTGGGTTATCGATTTTTCTAGTTCTCTTATCACATCATCCACACCGTTTCCTATACTGACTACGGCCCCCATTCCTTCCTTTTAACATAGAATTGGTCAGTATCGTCTTTTGGATGCAGTGTGTTGTGTATGGTCATTAGTTTCCCAGTTGTTTGATCCAGGTATCTGAGTTTTTATTTTGTCCAATTTATGAAGGGTTCAGAGTACCTTACTAGGGATACTCCCCAAATATTTATATCTTTTATTATATTTCTACTATATAATTTGGTTTCAAGGAGTTTGTTTGTTCTTCTTAGGAATTCTTTCTTGATCTTCTCTTTCATTTGTTTTGATTTCATGGTGTCCGCTTCCAGAACTACCACATATTTATAGATATCATGCTTGCCAAGTGCCCTCATTGCCCCTCTGTTGGGCAGTTTTATGCTTTCTTATGTTTCCAGTTTTCCCCTTTTCATCTCCAATAGTGTACACTTTTCCATTCCAAATTCCATTCAAACGTCTTGGCAAAAATTCCTGGTTGTATTTATTATATTTTCTAGATACTTTTTGTTTTTTGCAAATATTTTTTTCACATTTATTCACCCCAAACAAGGTATATTGCTACTGAGGCTACTGTGATGGAGGTATGCTAAGTGGGGAGTTGTGCAGCGTGATGTTTGTTCTCAGGCATGTTTTGACGGCCAGAGTGCACATACCTCTTGTGCGCTGGTTTTTCAATCGCCACCTTCCGACCTTGTGTCACATCTTCCTACGGTGTAAGGGAGGTAAACATCTACTTACCTGTTTAGATAACAGTAGCAGGAGCAACAGGGGCAAAAAGTAGTCATAGTTGACCTTGACCATGACCAATTTTATGTGCTTGCGACTTGATACATACAATAGAATTCCTGTTTTGTTAACTTATCAGACAGATATATCATGATTTTAGATTTGATCACCTTATCTAAAGACTGACTTTTATCTTATTTTAACCTTATAAGAAACCAGCAGGGCTAGTCACTATTGCCTGAGTGATAAAATACAAGGTGTCCCCCCCACCCCAACCTCAAAGTAGAAATGCTACACATCTACTTAACTTTTCAGATATCATCATCATCATCATCATCATCATCATCATCATCATCATCATCATCATCATCATCATCATCGGTTTAACATCCATTTTACATGCTGGCATATGTTGGACGACTTTAAGAAATTGACTTCCAAACTAACCTATCTTTGGCCAGGTCTTTATTTATCCCTCTTTCTCTCAAAACCATTTTCATCACTTCCTCTCATGTTTTCCTTGGCCTTCCCCTGTGAACTTGACCTGCTACCTCAACTTTTCTACATCTACTAACCCAAGAACTCTAATCCATTCTTTCAATGTGGCCACACCATCGAAGTCTACTCTTCTGCAAACATCTCCGTATATTGTCCAGATTTAATAGTCTTCTGAGATCATCAGATCTAAGCACCTGTCTTTAAGACTTACATTACACATACATCATATCGTTCTCATATCATTTCTCTCCATGCAATGTATGTCCTCAACTCTCACTGGCCAGGTTTCATTCCCATACATCATCACACTGTGTACACATGCTTAATAGACTTCTCCCTTGGTCAACAGTAGTAACACTCTGATGGTTAGTAATGGAATCGTTTATAAAAGTCACCATCCTTTCACAAGGGAAAGGGGAAGCACTAGATAGAAGTAATTACAGAAGCTTAAAGTTGATGGAGCAGGTCCTGAGAGTGATTGAGCGAATAATTGAGCAGCAAATAAGAAGTCAGATAAGCATAGATGAAATGCAGTTCGGTTTTATACCTGAGCAAAGTACCACAGATGCTATATCTATCCTGTGACAAATGCAAGAGAAGTACCTTGGTAAGAAGAACCTGTATTTTCCATTGGTGGATCTGGAGAAAGATTTTGACAGAGTGCCAAGGCAGGTTGTCTGGTGGGTATTGTGTAAACTAAGGGTAAATGTGTAAGGGTGAAGGTTGTTCAAGCAATGTACAGAAATTCTCAAAGTCGTGTTAGAATTAACAGCACATTTAGTGACAGCTTTCTGCAATCCAACCATATTTGGTACGAATAAACAGCAGTCTATGCTTGACTTGTCCGCCTAGTTTAAATCATGAATGTCCAACAGTCTGTAGCAGTTGCATGAGCGAACTATTTCGTATCGATGTATGTTAGCTTTAACTGAGATGGTGATTCAGCTGCGCACATGCGTCATCACTGACTCTTTACTGTGTAGGCATATGACACGTCAATGTGTATCAAAATTCATACGCAACAACATATTTGTCACCAAAGACAATAAACAACATCAAATAAGTTCCCGGTAATCCTTCTCGCCGTCAAGACGCATACTTATCCTGATCTCGCTCTGCTTTAGCCAAACACAGACAAGATGCCGAACTCCAGGATATTACATTATCTAACGGACATGAGCCAGCCCAGCCATGCCCAGTCTCTCTTTTGTTTCTGTGTTCCCGTGAATAAATATTAACATCTATTTAGTTGTGGATCAATTATTTATTTCAAGGAAGAATAGTGATCCTTTTTTTTGTGTAAGATTTGTATTTCAGTCAGATTCGGCCAGACATACTAACTCTTGGAGTAAGTTTGCCATTTTGACTTTTTTCCTGATTTAAACCTTCTTAATTAACCCCGTCTCTTACCAATCTAAATCTGGTAACCATAACTGTCTCCAACCAGCTAAAAGTCTATGTTTTATCGCCAAAATCTGGTTGGATTGCAGAAAGGATTGTGAATGTTATTAACGATTCCATGGGTGCCATTTTGTTTTTGGTGGGGATGTCATCTTGTCAATGTTTTGAATTCTTATTTTATGTAATTCAGTTTTTGACTTTTAGCTGGACATACACACGCACATACATACACAGTTTGAATTACCTACTGGGGAGTTTGAATTTCCTACTGAGAAGTTTGAATTACCTACTAGACACCATTCTCGAGTGTCTTCGGTCTCTCTGTACAAGGGTTTGTCAGGATAACCTGACATGAGGATACTTCCCCAACAAGTAAACCCTGACCAAATATTCAAAATAACATAGTATTCAAAGCCCAAATAAGACCCCCTCGACACGGCTATACACTGGCTCATACGAGGAATAGTGCGCCTTTTCCAAGTAATGTTACCTCAAGTAACAGCACTTATCTGGATACTCCACCAGACTAGATGAATTCTTGTCATAGAATCCGGGAAGACCAAGAGACCACAAGAAATAAATACTATAACATAGTTCACAGGTCAATTGGGGAGAGAAAATTAATATTTGTAACTTCTTCACTAACTCAACGTTTGGCAGATAAAAGAGAAAATTAATGAAATATTCGAATATCTATGTATCTCATATAGAGATCAAGTGTTAGCCCCAGGAAGGGACCCCTTGATTTCTAAGAACTTTAACTGAAGTAAAATGAAACAAAAGGGAGAAACCCACAGACGGTTCCCTTTATATAATTCTTATTTTATGTAATAGACATACATACATACATACATACATACAGACATCTCGGCCTTTTTTTTACCCCACCCAATAGACCGGTATTGTCTGGGCCTTCGGGTCTTGATTTACGCCGGTCTATCGGTTGTCCGTCCTGTGCAGTTCTAGGAGGTGCACCCTCCCTGGCTTTGCCTTCTCACCCTTTGAGAAGGGGTTAGTTTATTGCTAATCGCCTGAGGCGCACCTACCGGGGAATGCCGACGGGGCTGCCCAGGCAATTTTTAAATGACCAGAGCGCTCAAATTCTAGAGCGATAGTTTTTCAAATCCCACTTTCCCGACCTTGTGTCATATCTTACCTTGTGGGAGGAAGATAAATAAAGACATATCGGCCTTTTGGCCAAGATCAAAGTGTAGTATCTGTTCCGATAGATACTGCACCCCATGACTGATATCGTCTTGGCCTTCGGGGCTTGATTCCGCCGGTCTATGGGTTTGTCCTGTGCAGTTCTAGGAGGTCAACCCTCCCAGGCTTTGCCTTCCCTCTTTGGGGAGGAGTAAGTTTATTGCTTACTGCCTGAGGCGCTCCTACCGGGGAATGCCGACGGGGCTGCCCAGGCAATTTTTAATGACCAGAGTGCTCACCTTCTCGGGCACTGGCTTTTCAAGTCCCACTTTCCCGACCCGACCTTGGGTCACATCTTACCTTGTGGGAGTAAGATAAAACTGGCCTTGTGCCTAACCTCATGAAGAGGAGGTAAATAATACATACAGGCATTTGCCCTTTATGTATTATATAACTGGCTAAAATGAAACATTAATTCAAGTGTATAACAAATGCTAAGCATTTATCATTGATATAAAAAATATTTGTAAATAGAAACAGTAAAACTAAAATTTGTAGATCATAGTAACAAATTTAGATAAAAATGGCACCAGAAAAAATGGCACCGGAAAAAATGTCACGAGTGAATAAATAGGAAAAATGGCACCAGAAAAAATGGCACCGGAAAAAATGTCACGAGTGAATAAATAAGAAAAATGGCACATGCAAAAATGTCACGAGTGAATAAATAGGAAAAATGGCACCGGAAAAAATGTCACGAGTGAATAAATAGGAAAAATGGCACATGCAAAAATGGCACGAGTGAATCAATAGGAAAAATGGCACCAGAAAAAATGTCACCGGAAAAAATGTCACGAGTGAATAAATAAGAAAAATGGCACATGCAAAAATGTCACGAGTGAATAAATAGGAAAAATGGCACATGCAAAAATGGCACGAGTGAATCAATAGGAAAAATGGTGATTAGGCGATTTTAGAATTGGAATCGGTAATTGTATCAAAACCGGCAAATCACTAATAGAATCAATTGATTTTGATTGGATAGACTTTGTCATTCTTTTGGTAATGTCCTATCCAATTCAAAGTGTAGTACTAGAACAGATACTACATTTTGTTTCTAGCCAAAAGGCCAAGAAACAACATGGAAACAAAAGGAGGCCAACCAGTCAGCCAGATAGTCAATGTTATCTCTCATATTCAGTGAAAGATCATTTGACCTTGGAGAAAGGACATCTGTTGAGGCTCATCTGATAAATCGGTATTTTTTGTTTGTATTTTATTATTCTCTTTGTAAGCAGATAATGAATTCAATTGACTCAATTTTATGGTAAATAACAAACAAAAAAACTCAAACATTTTACAATTTCAAAGTGTAATATTCACAACTACGTGGGTTTATTCATGACTGATTTCAACAAGATTTTCATGTGTTCATCGTTTGATGTAGGATGTTAATCATTTCAACAGAAACGATATAAGCATATACACATACCTAACTTTCTCTATCTTATATAAATAAAGATTTTGTCCGTCTGTCCGTCAGCCACACTTTTTTAAACGTAATAACTTGTGGAATTTGTCTCATTTCGAAATATCAAAGATCTTAACTACTTTTAGAAATGGAGAATATTGCATTAATAGTAAATAATAAATTCTCAACAAATGAAGCAGATCGAAACCGAAACCACAAAATCTTCAGCCTGACGTTCTACCAACTGAGCTATTTAGACTTTCTTATAAATAGAGCTTAAATCATTACCTTAAAAATATAATTATAGCTTTGGCATGACGTCATAGATTTATGAGTTACGTTATGTTTCAAAACATGAATTCAAACATAAGCGATAATACAATATAAATAAATGAATGGGTAAACATTATAAATAGCGTTGGAAATTATTTTATTTTATTTTATTTCAATTTATATTATTTAACAATTTATTTTGCTTTAACGACGTATTGGCGTTAAAAACAATTTAATATTTAATATATACTAGAATTTGGGTCCGTAGGGCCCATAATTTTAGTTTATATAAAGTTAGGTATGTGTATATTTTATATATTTGCATGTACAGTATTCACTCCTAACCTAATAAACCGATAATTTTGAATTTTGAGACACAGATTCTAGGCGTAAGGATGGGTAATGTAGGCTATATTTAGTTGAATTTAGTTTCATGTATAGGGAGCCAAAAAGAAAGGTGGAAGCCCTTTCATGAAAATCCAGGTACCTCCGATTTTTGTGAAATTTTAACAATAGGCATAAATTAGTAAATATTCTCCAAATTTCAGTTTCTTTGAGGTATTTTAAAGGTGTTTTTAGGGGGCATAATATGGGCATAACCTGTCATTTTCAGGGTTTTTTGGGGGGAAAGGATTGTAGAAATATATCACCTCTATGTTAATACACAAATAAGGAAGAAATAAATAAGACAGATATTGAGAATAACAAAAGTTTTATATATTTATATATTCAAAGAAGGTTTCAACCTCCAGTTTGAAAATTCAAATATTTCAGATTTGCATTGAATTTGATCCAGCCATTAGACACCAATTAAGCAAGTTTCTCCGAATTTCGATTTCTACTTATGCGTCCTTAAGCTTAAGCCATAGATTTTAAACATTTTCTAGGGCTCAGATCTATGCTCCCCCCCCCCATAAACCATTCACAGGAAAGACTCGTCTAGCTACAACCACTGTAAATAATTTCCCTTTCTCCCTCTGTGTACCTAAAACTAAACGGAACTTCCATGAGCAAAATTTCTTTCCAAGAACTACCTGTCTGTGGAACACAATACCACAGGGCTGCTTCCCAGATGACTAGTTTTCAAGTCCAAAGTTAACAAATTTTTGTTGAGCCGTCTTCTTAAATAATCAAATTCTGCCCAGCTTGAACCATCATTACCAATCCTCACGGTGTTGTCTCACTATCCACCTGACAAACTCATAACCCTTATCCTCGAGTGGCTTTTGGACCTTTATAAGCGATGACTTATAAATACAAAATCATATCATGGATTTTGATCAAGATTTGAATAAGGATTCTAGACATAAGATTTAGCATTATATTGAAGCAGGAGGGTTAGGAACAGTTCTCATTGGCTGATGCCTGCTGATATGTCTTCAAAAAGAAAGGTCGAAGATTGTCAGAAAGGAAGATTTTTGCAATATCAACGTACGTAGCCAAAAGCTTTCAAGGAAGTGACCTGTCATGTCTGGAGTTAGGTTGGGGTTGCTGTCTGAGCTGATATGATGCAAAACCCGAAATCGGCAATGAAGGCAGTGCATTACTGAAGACCATCCTTAATGCATCTAAAAAATGTATATTATGATTAGTAGCATTATATTTTGATTTTAATCTTCGTAAGAGGACATAAAAGTAATTTTACCTATTCTGGAACAGGTATTCTTCTAGTATTTTTTATAAAACAGGCTCACAATAAAGGAATGGAGTCTTTATATTACAATATTTCTCCTTCTCTCCAGAACATTATCGCAGTCTAATAATAATCCCTATCAGCATTTATTTATGAAAATCAGACTTTATAGTTATGGTTAGCTCAAATAGCCTATAATCTTTCTCCATCTCTCCTGAACATTAACACCGTCTAATAATAATCACTACAATTTGTAGTACAAGCATTTATTCATGAAAATAAAACTTTTGAAGTTACGGATCGCCCAAACAACTATAATTTTTCTCCTTCACTCATGAACATTTGCCCAGTCTAATGATAATCTCTACAATCATTTACTTATGAAAATCAGACTTTTATAGTTACGGATAGTCCAACACCTATAATATTTCTTTTGCTCTCCTGAAAATGTTCCCAGTCTAATAATAATCATTGCCAGCAAGAAAGTACAGTTGATCACTACACAACAACTAAGAAATAAATTTGTTCATTTTTTTCTGTTGACTTTATGTTTTAAAACTCTATATTAGCGGGGTTTTTTACTTTATATACACATGGAATTTTTGTTTTCTTTTACAAAATATACACAATTTTCCAAACGCTGGACACTGTTTTCTGTCTGGTTCAAGTTCATAATTAGAAAATTGACCATAAGAGTGAAGGCAAGCATGGGCCAAATTTCATGAGCTGTTGCCTCTGATAACATCGCAAGCTGTTCCTCTCTACATCCGAGTTAAGTTGTATAGCATCTGTGTCAGGAGCGACATGTGATATGGCAGTGAATCCTAGGCCGCCACCCAGTCCTTTCTCGCTTGACTGCAGTGCAATGATCGATCCATGTTTAGATGGATTCGCAATGTGAAATGTGACCCAAACCAACACATTAGGTCAGAGGATCCGCGGGAAATACTACATTTACCCAGCATAGAGGTTATCCTAAGGAAGAAGAAGAAGAAGAAGAAGAAGAAGTTTCATCTGGTTCATTCATTGCCGGTACTCCAAACACATGGAGACTTAACCGGATGTAATAATTTCAACAAATCAGGCGAATGTGACAGAAATGCACACAATACCGTCTCACTCTGTACATCCGGTCTAAACTGTAACGCTTGGAAATATAACCGGAATTTAAGTCTTAAACAGTGACGTAAATAGACATGATTAAATCTCACACCACATCAAAACAGCATCAAGTACTCCGGCCTCAGCCAATCAGAGAAAGGCAACGCAAGCTCAAATACTATAACGAAGCAGTGCTTGCTCTAGCAACCTCTGGATCCTCCTCCTTCTCTTCTTCTTCCTCCTCCTCCTCCTCCTCCTCCCCCATCCTTTTCCATTTTATCGTCTTATTTCCCTTGGTCAGGGGTCTAACGTTTTCTGGCAGCCTGCAATCTCAGTCTCCAAGCTTGGCAGTCTTTAGGATTGATCTTGTTCAAATTCCACTGTCTAAGATCCTTGTTGATGGTTTGCATGCAAGTTTTCTTGGATTGTCCAATTTTCCTCCGACCCTTCACCTGAAGATCTCTGCATTTTCTTATCCAGGAGTCGTTCTTCTCAATGTGGCCAAAAAAAATGTAGCTGACAGATCGTCAGGAGTTCTTCAAGCTTTCGTACATTCAACTTCCTTCACCAACAGGGTATCAGAACTGATATGCCAGGTTTGATCTGACCCGACATTGTATATCCATCTGATCATTGCTCTGGCCTTATGCTGAATATGGGCGAGTGAGGACTGCGTGGGGACCCAGCACTCACTTCCATACAGCATTATGCACGTAACATAATTGCTATATACACGCCTCCTGGTAGTGAGGGTGATAGCTTGCGATGTCAGGACTGGCAATAGTTTGCAGAACTTACCCGAGGTCGATCTTACTTTTATAAATTTGTAAATTTTCTCAAAAGTCAGATCTTCTATTTATTATGTTCTTTATAGAAAAATTAAATAATGAGACACAATGATCTGATTTTTGTTTTGTCGGGGGAGGGGGTTACAGTATTATCTAATGAGCCCGAAGACCTGGGTTCAATACTTGATAGAATCATACCAAAGATTTTTTTAAAAATGGTACTTGATTCCTCTTTACTAAACATTCAGCATTATAAAGGTTAGGATCATGGTTAAGTAGAACAGTCCAGGGAAAGGAGTGCCACCCTCCTCTATATCTCGGTGCAGTAGCCAATGAAAATGGAGCTTTCGGGTCACCCTCGACTCAGGTTATTATTTATATTTATATAATATTGGCTAAGCACATCTTTTAACAATGGTTTAAATAATATTAAAATAAGTGTTTAAGCATTTTCATTGGAGGAGGGGATAATTCATGTTCCCTCAGGTACCCCAGTAGGAATTTTCGTACTAGTACAGATTTTGAACCGAACAAAAAACGAACTGTTTTTTTTTAAATCTTAACCCTAACCTAACCCTAAACTAACCCACTTCTTGTTGAGCCGTCCTCTTAAATAGTAAATTTCTGACCAGTTACAACCACCGTTACTAATCCCCTCGGTGTTTCACCATCTACCTGTCAAACGTAATAACCCTTATCCTCGAGTGGCCTGTGGGCCTTGATAAGCGGTGGCTCGTTTGTAAAAACAAAACGAAAAAACCTAACCCTAAACTAACCCTAACCTAAACCTAACCCTAACCCTAAGTAAACCCTAAGTAAACCCTAAGTAAACTCTAAGCTAGTCGGTTTTTGCCCGATTCAAAAGCTGTACCAGTACCGGAATTTTAAGAAGTTGGATCCCCAAATATTTTATATCAACTAAAAACATGCTGCTATTGTTGTTGCATAGCCCTCT
>OY744516.1:50569767-50732267 GCA_963556195.1 Sepiola atlantica
AAAAGACAAACGGAAAACAGGTTAGAATGCAGGAGAAAAACAAAAAACAAGAGATTTGACCGGTTTCGTTCGTATTTTTCTGAAGACGTTCGATAATACGAACGAAACCGGTCAAATTTCTTGTTTTTTGTTTTTCTCCTGCATTCTAACCTGTTTTTCGTTTGTCTTTTTTCAAACATATATATATATATATATATATATTAGAGGCAAAGGCTAAAAATCAAGGCTATACCTATAACAAACACACACACACATATATGTAAGTTTTTTCATTTATTATATCTATATTACCATCAGAACAGGTTACTGTTATTCAAATCAATAATACAACATATCTTGAAATACTGTATATATAGTATAAACGAAAGACCCAAAGACACTCTTGAACTAATTAACCGATCATTATGACTGTTGAAACACGGTTGCTAGGAGTAAGGTGTCCAAATGTGGCCAGTATTTAGTTTAATTTAGTTTTATGAAAGTGGTGTAAAAAGGGTGGGGGAGCACTTCGTGAAAATTCAGATATCACTGATTTTTGTGAAAGTTTAACAATAAGTATTAGACATCAATTAAAAAATATTCCCCAGATTTCATTTTTTTTTAGTATTCTAAATGGTTTTAGGGGTCATAATATAGGCACAACCTCCCATTTAAGAATTAATATATATCAGATCTGCATTGAATTTGATCCATAGTCATTAGACACTAATTAAGCAAGATTCCCTGAATTTCAATTTCTTCTTAAGACCCCTTAAGCCTTACATTTGAGACATTTTCTAGAATCAAAATCATGTAATGAATTTAGATCAAAATTGGAATAAGGATTCTAGGCATTAGGTTTAGTATCATTATATCTTGATTTTAATCTGTGTAAGGGTATATAAAAGTGGTCCCAAACTTTTCTGTTCGGAGAATTAATTTTACCTGTCCTGGGATGGGCATTCTTCTAGCCTATATATAAGGATGAATGACGAATCGGTCATGTGGAACGTTCATCCTACTGAATAAACCATTGCAGAAGCATGAATGTCTTGAATCGCAGAAAGGTTAAAAATTCTGAAACATAAATCAGCCATATATAAATGCCAAGACTGGCAGTTCTTTGAACAAGATCAAAAGGTCACCAACCGTATGATGAACCAATTGTCTGTTTTCAGTGTGCTAACAGTAAATGCTGCTTCAGAAATTCAAATGACAAAAAAGTAAAAAAAAAAAAAAACCCTCACAAATCAAATGCCAAAAGTCCAAGAGGCAACGAGGAAGAAATGCAATTTTCTCATTGTAACCGAGCGTATGGATTCTTGTTCACAAACCAAAAATAACAGTCCCTATGCACTTCCCTCACCACAAGGTCAGAATTAAACACAAGGTTGGTTTTTAATGTGGGGGAAAATCAATCTCCCCATAAAGAGGCATCCTAAATTCAGACAAAAAATTAAAATTGAGTCAGTCTAGAAGGATTTCTTCTTCATTTACCGAAGACAGAACAGATACTAAACTTTGATCCCAGCCCAAATTCGTTTATAATTCGTTTATTTAATTAAGTGGCATAAGAAATCATTTGCATAAATTTAAATGATTTCTTATGCCACTGGTTTGAAACAACCCCCCCCCCCCTAAACAAAACAACCCAAAAGTATTGTCACTATTGGTTTAATATTATTAGACTGGGATAGTCTTCAGGAGAGATAGAAAACAATTATAGGTTATTCGAGACATTCATAACTATAAAAGTCTGATTTTCATAAATAACTGCTTCATGGACACTGTCAGTGTGGATTGAACTCACTACACTAGTAAGAATCAACTTGACCAGCTTTGCGCAAAGGTTGTTCATGCCAGTCAGTCTGATAGCTAGGTGACCTTTCTGCTGTCGAGTTGCAGTATGGTTCTGTGTAGTTCTAGGAGGTCCAACCTTTCAGGCTTTACTTTCTTGCATTTTGAGAAGGGGTTAGTTTATTGCCAATCGCCTGAGGTGGCCCTACTAAGGAATACCGACGAGGCAGCTCAGGCACTTTTAGCGGCCTAGAGTGCATTTCCTCAATTTCTACCTTCTGACCTTGTGTCACATCTTGCTGCGGTGGGAGTGAGGTAAACACTATCTTGGCTTACTTACTAATGATATATGATGATTTAACCCATTTCAATTTAAAAATTAAAAAAATTAAAAACAAAGCAGAAATAAATATGAAAATTAAATGAAATTCAAAAGGTTTTTATTATTTGGATAATTCCGACTACTTTTCTCATCTTGGTTGTTCTATTCACAATGTTTCGTTCAATACAACCTCTGACCTTCTGCGGGGGCAACTTTTCAAATTTGGAATCTTTATGTCCAACTCGGGAACCTTTTTTGAAACTAACCCTTTATTTAATCCACGGGGTTGGATTGTTCTTGTTCCGTCAGCCATGACCGGGTAGAAGTGTTAAATTATGTTATTCTTGGTTCGTATCGCCTTTTGTAAAGATTGAACCATTAACCTCTAGAAGATTGTCACTTAGAACTGATTGCCAACCAACACTATTAACTATTAAGCCATATGTCCATGTGGAATAGTTATCCATTTAATTCAAATTATCAATCCTCATCTCGAAAACTCTGAAACATAAAAGTAAAGGTATTTGGGGAAATTGACAAACGGGAATGTGAGTAGCCAATGGCAAAAAAAAAAAGCTGAAGTCAAGATGAATTTCCCAACCTGGCGTAACGGATACACACGCACACACACACACACACACACACACTGGGATGTGAGTAGTCAATGACAAAAAAAGCTAAAATCGAGATTAATCCCCCCCCTCCCCCATTGTGTGCGTATGTTACTTTTTTCCTAAACGACTCCAATCCGTTGGATTATTTGGCTTATTCGGACTACTGTTCTAATTTCAAATGATATTCTCAAAGCTGAAATCGAGATGAATTTCTCGACTTGGGGGAGGAGGGGGCAGCCCGTGTGTGTGTGTGTGTGTGTGTGTGTGTGTGTGTGTGTGTGTGTGTGTGTGTAGGGCAACACAAAAAAACGACGTTTCGGCCGATGTAACCTCAGGCGTTCTTTATATGCGTCTTGTCGAACTCAAGAATCTTTATTTAGAACTCGGGAATCATTATTGAATCTTAAACGAAACCCTTTATTTAATCCATTGGGGTAGCTTATTCTGTTACCGTCAGCCATGACGGGGTAGAAGTCTTAAATAATTGTATTCTTAGTATCGCCCATACTGAGGATTGAACCTTCAACATCCAGAAGACTGTCACTTAGAACTGATTATTACTTAGCACTTATAGCCGTTGCGCCATAGGTCTATGCGTATAGTAGTCAGAATAATCCAAATGATACAACTTATCAATCGTGATCACAATTTTTTTTTAAACAGCTCCAATTAGTTTCAACTAAAAATGTCAAAGTTTTATTGGGACGACACATTTTTTGATCGGTTATGACAGTTGCGGAGAACAAAAAATTACCATCATTCGAGTTATACTTAATGACGTAAGTATCTAGAATTTATTCTTTTTGTTCTTTTTCTTTGTTTTAAGGAGGACAAGTCATGAAGCCACTTGATATAAGGAGCTAAAAAGAATGAAAGATGATTAACACAAATACAGGAGATTCCTATTGACCGTAGTCTTGAAAAGACCAAGGCTATAGGTAGGTCGAAAACAGTCAGTGGGAAGAGAGTTTTACAAGCTTGCAGTTTTGGGAAAAGAGTTACTGGAATAGGAAGATGTATAATACGAGGTAACTGAACAAAGAATTGATGAAGACCACTAGACAAACGAGTAAAACAAGCTGGAACAAAGGAAGCAGGTAATAGATCAGACAATTCTGAAGAGAACATGCCATAATAGTACTTATAGAAGAAACTGAGACTAGCAAAATTACGTCCGTCGGAGCTAAATTAAACTCAAGCATATTCCTACTTTGTTATTACTACCGCTGAAATTATGGATAATCCCTTCACTCTATGTGGGAGATGTGAGTTGTCACGAAAAGGTATTCTCGGCAATATCGTGTATTACGAAAAGAAATAATCTGAGTATTAGCATGAAGCCTTAGTCTCTTTCTCACCGAAGAGACGTTGCTAGTCTTTCTTTACTCTATCGTTATTTTCATTTACCTTGCATGTGACAACGGTAGAAAATCAATTCTTATCGATAAAAAAATAAATGACTAACTACTCCCCCGGGCAACGCCGGGTAGCCCTACTAGTATAAATTATATCTTAGATTTGTTCAACTAATTGCATAGTACAATCCAGACAGTAATTCTAGTTGCTACACGTCAATATGTAAGCCACTGCAAGAAAGATATTGATCCCTTAACTTCTGCCATAAATACGACATTGTGATTCTAACGCATACAAAACTAAATATTAGCATACTTCGAACATCTAATGGGGAATATTTTCTTCTCCTTTCTACAGCTCCTCTCTCACAGGATAGACGTTGCTAGTTTTTCTTTACTATATCGTTATTTTCAGCGTAGGTGCTCGACTGAGCTACATCTATGTCCCCCCACCCCCCACCCCCTGCAAAACCTTCACAGCAGATGTAGAAGTCATAAATAATGACTTATTTTCCCTCTCGGAGAACTGTCTCTGTTAAGCGATTTGATCACACACTGATCAATCCGCTTGCAGGACGCATTTATTTCATCAGTCCCAAAAAGGACTACTTCGGCCCTTTTGGGAATCATGGATGATGAACAGAGAGATGTAATAGAGGGGGGGGGGGGGTTGGTCCCTTCCTTACATTTATCGCACGAAATGAATTGAACGAACAACAACCGAGTAACAAGCAACAAAAAAGAGTTTATTTAACAGAGGGTTGGAACTGTGACCCAGTGAAGAAAAGAGACTGCCGGGTCGTCAGCAAATATATTCCCAGTGGAGATGGCTGCTGCTGGAACGATGCAGGGGAAAGGCAGGAGAGAGATGTTTCTTCGTTGCTGGCCGATTTCTCTCTGCTGACTTCTTCAACTGACCAGGTGGTAGAAAATAGTCCATGAGGGGACAGTTGATATCAATACGCCCTGCAAGCCGATTGGTCAGCGTATGACCAATTTGCTCACAGGGGACGAGAAGACACAGATCCTATTTCAGTCTGCTACAGAGATTCCTGAAAGCAACCAAGAAGGACTCTCCCCTTTCTCTCTTCTGTCTTTTATCAATTGGATTCCCGAGCACCAGCTATTCTCCTTGCAAGAATTACTGTTCAGAGAAAAGCAGCAGCCAAACTTTCTTACTCTTCATTTCTTCACTTGGACATTGTCCTAACTTTCTTTAAGCTATACCAAATGGTGTAGGTAACGTTAATGAATAAACCCTTTTGTTTGAAGGTTGTTTTTTTCCATTCGTGTAACGTTCTCGTTACTTACACACAAATAATAATAGCGGAGTTAGTCTTAACACTCTCTGCTAAGACCAACACCTATACAAGTACACAGCAAGTTACCACCACTGCAAAGATTTTTCCTTTCTTCCTCTGTGTACCTAGAACCAAACGGGACTTCCATGAACAAAGTTTTTTTCCATGCACTTCCCATCTGTGGAACACAATACCACTGAAGTACTTCCCTGCTGACTGAAACATAGTCGTCTTCAAGTCCAATGTAAACAAATATGTGTCTAGCCGTCCTCTTAAGTAATCAAATATGTATTTACTAATACACCACACTCTTTTTCTTTTTACCGTAAGAATACTTGTCAGCTATTTTTTAAATAAATAAAATGAACGTTTAAACCTTTTAATCTATTTATTTATTGTAATATTTTAACTATTTTTCAAGTTAAATAGTCACTTCCTTGTTAAATACTAGCTGTATGTTACCGGTGTTGCCCGGGACTCATTCTGGTGATACCAGATCAGGCTGCCCTGTGGCTCCCTGAGACGAAATTCACCTACATTGACGTTTTTTTTTTTTTTTTTTTTTTTTTGTTTGTAAAACTTAATTATGTTCTACAAAACCAAAAACAAAAACAACAGCCCCTCTCCCTTTCTCCCTCCCCTTTTTTATTTTTATTTTTCCTACCCTACTCCCGGTCCTGGATATGACCTTAAACTACATCCGATGGTGAGATCCGGCTTACGGACTTTGGGGAATGTGGAGCCTCCTCTTAATTACCATTGCTCCCAGGTCCACCCTGACCCGGAGTGGTAGTACCTGTTAGGGTCCCAACTATGGGTTAAATAGAAACAGATATTAAAAGGGGAAGGAAACAAGAAAGAGAAGAAAACAAGACCAGATTCGGCATTAAATAACCCAAAAAGGGTTGATATGCCGTAAAACAAAACTACCAAACTACCAAACCGGGACTCATTTTCCTATTGTTTTTGTTTACACCTGAACATGTGGTATTTATCGTAAATTATGCTCAGGCATATTCCTACTTCGTTATTGCCACAGCCTTCGTCGTCTCTGAAATTATAGATGATCCCTTCACTCTATGTGGGAGATGGGGGTTGTCACAAAAAGGTATTCTTGACAATATCATGTATTTTGTTTTAAGGAGGACAGGTCATGAAGCCACTTGATATAAGGAGCTAAAAAGAATGAAAGATGATTAACACAAATACAGGAGATTCCTATTGACCTTAGTCTTGAAAAGACCAAGGCTATAGGTAGGTGGAAAACAGTCAGTGAGAAGAGAGTTCTACGAGCCTGCAGTTTTGGGAAAAGAGTTACTGGAATAGGAAGATGTATAATACGAGGTAACTGAACAAAGAATTGATGAAGACCACTAGACAAACGAGTAAAACAAGCTGGAACAAAGGAAGCAGGTAATAGATCAGACAATTCTGAAGAGAACATGCCATAATAGTACTTATAGAAGAAACTGAGACTAGCAAAATTACGTTCGTGGGAGCTAAATTAAACTCAAGCATATTCCTACTTTGTTATTACTACCTCTGAAATTATGGATAATCCCTTCACTCTATGTGGGAGATGTGAGTTGTCACGGAAAGGTATTCTCGACAATATCGTGTATTACGAAAAGAAATAATCTGAGTATTAGCATTCTAAAAAAGAAGGAGGAAGAAGTGTTAAGAAAAGAAGAAGAAAGAGTAAGCTGAACGAATGGAGAAAGAAAAGGAGTAGCTATACAAGGTAGTATCTTTTTCATGTTCGCTTGTCTTCCTTTTGGCCGGAATCAAAGTGTAGTATCTGTTCCGATTGATACTGCACCCTATAGACCGGTGTCATCTTGTCCTTCGGGGCTTGATTCCGCCGGTCTGTGGGTTTGTCCTGTGCAGTTCTAGGAAGTCAACCCTCCCAGGCTTTGCCTCCCCTCTTTGGGGAGGAGTAAGTTTATTGCTTACTGCCTGAGGCGCCCCTACCGGGGAATGCCGACGGGGCTGCTCAGGCAATTTTTAATGGCCAGAGTGCTCACCTTCTCGGGCGCTGGCTTTTCAAGTTTCACTTTCCCGACCCGACCTTGAGTCACATCTTACCTTGTGGGAGTAAGATAAAACTGGCCTTGTGCCTAACCTGTTGGGGAGGTAAATAAATTGCCTTGCATATCTATTTACTAATATACCACACATCTTTGAATCGTGAAGAAACGCTCATGGGGTGTCCAGTTACACAACAGGAATCCGATAGAATGAAGAGTGTTTGGCATAACTTGTTCCTAATGTTTCTCTAGTAGGTTCTAAATTGTAAGTGTATAAGAATTATTGGTTTCCTATTCGTTCTAACACATAAACAAAAACAGATTAATGAAAAAGAACTAAAAACTTTACTCATAAAATATAACAGGATTTATTTGTGTTTAAAAGTAATACACCAAATATGCGCACACAATTCCTTTCTTACAGAAGAGATGTTGTTAGTCTCTCTCTTCTTTATCCTTATTTCCATGGAAGATGCTCAACTGAGTTCCAATCTCTGGTTTCCTCCTTGTAACACATTCACAGCAAGAACTCGATTTGCTACCACATATTGCCTATGTAGCGAGATTTCCCCTGAGGGTATTAATGTAAGTGGGTGTGATACTAATTCTGACGAAAAGAGCTGGAGCTAGTTAGAAATGTAGAGAAACAGAAACAATTGAATAGCTAGAAAATAGAATAACGTCAGAGTGATTTTCAGGACTGCACAGTAAAGACGTTTTATTCAATTCAGCACAGCTCTCAGTAGGGAAGGGGGAGCTTGGAACACCACACGGTACTTGAAACAGTCTGCAAAGACGTTTTATTTGATGCGGCTCTCATTAGAAAAGGGGGAGCTTTGAACCCTCACAATACTTAAAACGGAATGAGAAGACTTTTTACCATAAAAAATTGTGTGAGGGTTTACTTGTAGGGAGGACTATTCTCATGCCAGGTTGTCCTGACAATCCCTTGTACAGTGAGACCGAAGACACTCGAGAATGGTGTCTAGTCAGTGTGTAAGAAGACATGAGGGTTAAAAGTATGTATATCTATATGTTTGTCTGTATTAATATGTGTGTATGAGTAATAGGCTATGTGGCATTGTGTATGTATTGGCTATTAGTCTACTCATAAACAAATACCGTTCCAAAAGCTATAAAGCCGCTTTTCCTCTATCTATACAAGTCAAATAGTCTTAATGTAGAGTAGTACAGCCACATCTGGGAAGAATAGCTGCTCAGAGGACTCTTCGTTGCCTATGTAACGAGATTTCCCTTGAGGGTATTAGTGTAAGTGGGTGTGATACTAATTCTGACGAAAAGAGTTGGAGCTAGTTAGAAATGTAGAGAAACAGAAACAATTGAATAGCTAGAAAATAAAATAACATCAGAATGATTTTCAGGACTGAACAGCAAATACGTTTTTTTCAATTCAGCACAGCTCTCAGTAGGGAAGGGGGAGCTTGGAACACCACACGGTACTTGAAACAGTGTGAGAAGACTTTTTACCCTCGAAAAGTAAGTGAGCAATAAAACTTGCTTTTGTGTTTCTCGTGTTCTCAATGGTAAACTAACATGCTAGAGGAGATGCTACAAGAAATGAGTTTTTTTTTCCATATTTCGTCTTCTATAACGTGGTCCCCTAGCAAAGAAATGGGGCTAACCATGGTACACCAAGACAGAGTTCAGAATCGACTCTTAAATCTAGTGGGGAATGATCTCTTCCTTACAGTAGGGGTGGGACGTAATGGGTGAAAATTTCAGATTCATGCGAGTAGTATTTTTTTGTGTTCATTTATACATAAATAACACTAAACAATCAAACATTTTGAAAATTTTGCAAAATTCAGAAGGTGCAGCCCAATAGTTTTTGGCTATTTTACATTCATGAAAACCCTTTCACAGCCTGAAAATGGTCCTAAATTAAAGTACTATATCAGATTTAACCATCTATATCCATTCATAGCTTTTGAGGATGTTTTAGGACCTGCAATGTCGCATGAAACCACTTTTTCACCGAAAAATGATGGATTTTGAGTCCCGTGGAGCCCTAACGGCTATTTTTGGCCTGCACCTTCTGAATTTTGCAAAATTTTCAAAATGTTTGATTGTTTAGTGTTATTTATGTATAAATGAACACAAAAAATACTACTCGCATAAATCTGAAATTTTCACCCATTACGTCCCACCCCTACTCACAGCCCCTTTCTCACAGAGGAGACGTTGCTAGTCTCTCTCTCTCTCTCTCTCTCTCTATATATATATATATATATATCTTTCTCTCTCTATCTCTCTCTAATTTATCGTTATTTCCATGGAAAATGGTCGACTGAGCTCCAACCTCTTCTTTCTCCTTGTAACACATTCACAGCAAGAACTGCAACGAAAAAACTTTCCTTTCTTCCTCCGTGTGTCTAGCGTCAGACGAAACTTCGACAAACAAAGCTTCTTCGCAAGGGCTTCCCGTCTTTGGAACACATTACCACATCACAGAGGCGACATTGCTAGTCTCTCTCTCTCTCTCTCTGTCTCTCTCTCTCTACTTTATCGTTATTTCCATCGAGTTTCAATCTCTAGTTTCTCCTTGTAAGACATTCACAGCAAGAACTCGCTTTGCTACCACACTTCCTGTTGTGGGCCTGTAAATGCCCCAGAAGGAAAACACGAACTCGGAGTTTAGAGAAACAAGTATATTGAAAAAAACGTATAATACAACAGAGAACAAGAGTGATTGTACGTCTGTCTTGACTGTCAATATAGACTGGGGAGTGTCCAGGTATTTAATTCCGTTCCCAGCGCAGGAATATGTGGCACAAGGCCGGAAGGAGGGGGAGAGTCAAGCCAGCGCCCCTAAAGGAGGAGCACTCTGGCCTATAAAAAATTACTTAGGCAGCCCTGCCGGCATTTCTCGGTCAGGCACCTCAGGCAGTAAGCAATAAACTCACCCCAAAGAGGGAAGGCAAGGCCTGGGAGGGTGGACCTCCGAGGACTACCCAGGACTCAAACCCCTCAGCCCGACAGATAAAATGCTACCGAATTGGCCCAGTCCCTGCCGGACCGACTGTCGAAAACAAATCCAATGACAACATATTCCTGTTATGAACAGTCCCCACATATTTGAACTTGATCCATCTCAGCAATCATTCTCAATCCTCTCATAAGGTTCTTCATCTCTCAACTGACAATTATTTCATCTCATTAACACTTATCCTCGAGTGACTTTTGTTCTTGATAAATACTGATACATTAGTATAAGAAATATACAAATAGTATTCAATTTAGTGAGTTTGGCCTCTTACAAAATTCAATGAATTTGAATGTAGTAGGGCTTACACGGCTTATCAGAGCCCTGGGTTTATTAGGAATGTTGTCCATATAATCTTCAACATAGTTTGTAAAAACTATATGGCAATAATACCATTTTGGGGGTTACCAAGGGAAGCTAGGATCTATGTCTAAGCTTTTGGGTTGGCATCCAAAGAAAGATATGCCAAAATGTCAAATTTAATCAACATCATCTCACAAAAGAGATATTCCTAGTCTTTCTCTACTCTATCGTTATTTTCATTGAAGGTCCTCGACTGAGCTCCAATCGCTGGTTCCTACTTGTAAGACATTCACAACAAGAACTCTTTTCTACCACAGCTGAAAAGAGCTTTTCCTTCTTCCTCCGTCTACCTAGCATCAGGTAAAATTTTCATGAACAGAAATTTTTCCAAGAACTTCCTGTTAGTAAAACACCTTACCACGGAACTGCTTCTCTGTAGACTACAACATGTTCGTCTTCAAATCCAATGTAAACAAATATTTGTCATAAACCGGCCCTATAAGTAATAAAACTTTGTTCATTCCGTTCGTCATTTTCAATTCTTTCATCATTAAACCAAAAATCCATCCATCTCATTATCTCTTGTCTCTGAGTTGCTTTTGGCCTTGATAAGTGGTTACTCATTAGTAAAAAATTAAAAAAAATTAATACAAATGTAAGCTAATTAAAAAGATTTAAATTTTCTTGACATTTCATAAAATTTTCAGTGCCCTATTTACTTGCATCTCCACGAGGGTAGAGTTAGACACAAGGTCGGTTTTTAATGTGGGGAAAATTCATCTCCCCAAAAAGGGGCCACTCTGGATTGGGATAAAAATTAAAAATTGCCTCATTTTAGAAGGATCTCTCCCTCACTGACCAAGGACAGAAAAGATAAAGCGCAGCACGAGAACAGACGCTACACCTTGATCCTAGCCAACATTTGCATTGTTTCGTCATCCATTAAACCTTAAATTCTTTTCATTCTTCACCCATAAATGAAGGAAAAGAATGTATTCTTTTAGCTAACCCTAACCCTAACTCTAACCCTAACCTAAACGTCACATGGCCGACCAGAGTGTCTAGCCTGTATTCAGTTCAGCTCATTATAATATCATGTTCATGTCAAAATTGTTTTCCTTTACAAACATTGTTTAGTCTTTCAGTGTTCATAGCCGACTGGTTAGGTGAGCAGGTGAAAATGACTATTATTATAACTAAAGCTTTGTTCATATTTTTCCCAATTTTATTCATGCATAACTGAACATCAGCCATAGGTGAGAGCATTGAGCCTCCTAATGTTCTTTTCAATGGCTGTATTATAGTATGTGGCTCACTGAAGGTATACACCCAGTGTGCCAGTGTGGGGGGGTTCACAACAAACCTCTGCCGATTGTGGCTCATTGATTGGATCCATGCTCAACAGAAAGAAGGGGAAGGTCAACAAAACAGAAGTATATTACTGAAGGACACTAAACTACCCAAATCACTCTGCCCACAACAGAATACGATTACTTCTGACATCTATTTACCCAGCTGGTCGTTACAGAAGAAACAAACACAACACGTCTTTATATAAATACTAGAAGAATACCCGTCCCAGGACGGGTAAAATTAACTCTGCAAACAAAACAGTTTTGCCCCAAGTTTACTTCCCCTTACTAAGATTAAAATCAACATATTGTTGTGAGGGGAGTTCGGTATCCCCTCAATCACTAAATAAGTGAACTAGTCTCGACAATAAATACGACTATGAACAGTAGTATGGCGGATTCGATTGTTGATTGTATTCTGTTAAATCCTATTGGATTATTTGTACTTACTATTGTTTGTACAAGATATGTACGTTGGAATACACCGTACTATTTAAAGACCTTTACACTCTGTGTTATTTTGTTATTTATAACTACTTACCAAGTTATATCACATATGATGATACTAAACCTTATGTCTAGACTCCTTATTCCAATTTTGATCAGAATCGATTACATAATTTTGATTCTAGAAAATGTCTCAAATTTAAGGCTTAAGTTGAATGGGTCTTAAAAAGAAATTGAAATTCAGGGAATCTTGCTTCATTTGTATCTAATGATTATAGATCAAATTTAATGCAAATCTGAAATATTTTAATTTTCAAATGAGAGGTTCTGTCCCTCAAAATCCCTTTAAAATGCCCCAAAGAAACTGAAATTTAGGGAATATTTATTAATTGATGTCTAATATCTATTGTTCAAATTTCACAAAAATAGGAAGTATCTGAATTTTCATGAAAAACTTTCACACCCTTTTTATCCCCTTTGCATGAAACTAAATGAAACTAAATATAGCCTACATTACAACCCCTGACGCATAGCAGCTGTATTCCAAAATTTATAATGATTAGTTAATTAGTTTAGGAGTGAATCCTGTACATACAGATGTTTAAATAAGTACACATACCTAACTTGCTTTATTAGCTACTTTTGTACATTTACTAAGTAAATTTATTTTGTATATTTTTTAATTATTTTTTTTTTTACTAATGAGTCACCACTTATCAAGACCAAAAGCCACTCCAAGATAAGGTTCAATGGGGTGTATAGATTGTCAGTTCAATGATGAAAAATATAGGGATCTGCCCTTTGAAAGCCGACTCAAGAAACTTAATCTTTTCTCCCTTGAGCGCCGACGATTATGCGGTGATCTCATTTTGGCCTACAATCTCTTCAATGGTCATATACCTCAGGATCTACTATTCACTATTGCACCAGAAAGAAGTGTACGCAGACACTACAAAGAAACTATTTCACCGCCGATTTCGATTGAACCGAAGGGGGGTGCTTTCTCAATCAGGATCCCTGAACCTTGGAATTGACTCCCAAGAGAGGTAATAAATGCTCCAACAACAACAATTCAAGGTGAATTTCGACAGGTGCTGGGCTACTGTATCCTCTTCCGTGTAAATTTCTACCACCCTTTCCCAACATGGCAACTTAAACATGCTTGTTTTATTTTTTTGGCAAATTAATTGAATTGAATTTAATTATGAGAGGATTGAAAATGATGAATGGAATGAACAAAGTTTAATCTTTAGTAATTTTGTAATCGGACGTCTTCAATTTAAGGCCAGGTAAAGAATCCATCCTTTGGCATTTCTAGATTTACGTGCCTCATTTCTTACTTTTATAAACAAGGCACGCCCGTACCTTGTGTGAATCTGGGGAGTGTCGCCGCCCTCCCACATACTGTACAGCACTTGGTATTCGAAATTGGCGCCCATCTGGTACTGACCAGACTCAACGTTGCTTAATCTCGGTGATCTAATGAAAACCAGTGTGTAAACGTGATTAGTCCGTGGCTGAAGACTGCAGCCACTGGAGAAGAGCTGTAAAGGCATGCTCTAAGTGAAGTGAGGAGAGGAGAGACCAGCAGTTGGGGGGGGGGGGGGGGTAGGAGAAAGAGCACAGACGGCAGAGGGCTGCAACAGAGATCTCATAACTAGGCACCACCTACATCTGTGGCAACTGCAACAGAGCCTACCGATCCAGAATAGGCTTGCACAGTCACAGCAGACGCTGCAATTTGGCAACAGACTAATCTGAGCCGCAAAACTCCTGTCTTCCGAGACGGACGGATGTCAAAAACAACCAACAAATGTGATTATATGTTTTTAGGATTCTTTTTATTGTTATGTCACCCATTAAACCTGAAATTCTTTTCATTCTTCACTGGTTTTATAACCCATAAATGAAGGAAAAGAATGTCTTCTTTTAGCTAACCCTAACCCTAACCCTAACCTAAACGTCACATGACCGACCAGAGTGTCTAGTCTTTATTCAGCTCAGCTCATTATAGAATCATGTCCATCTCAAAATTGTTTTCCTTTACAAACATTGTTTAGTCTTTCAGTGTCCATAGCCGACTGGTTAGGTGAGCAGGTGAGAACGACTATCATTATAACCAAAGCTTTGTTCATATTTTTCCAAATTTTATTCATACATACGTGAACATCAACCATAGGTGAGAGCATTGCGCCTACTGATTGTGAACTCCATGTTCGTTTTAATAGCTGTATTATAGTATGTGGCTCACTGGAGATATACACCCAGTGTGCCAGTTTGAGGTGGTTCACAACAAACCTTCACAGTATTCAGTAAGGAGGAATTAATTCCTGGGAGAATGGTATCCTAACAACAGAACAGATTCTACACTACCCCCCCCCACCCCCACCCACAAGGATGTAATGCCTGGGATTATTTCTTCCACTAAAAAAGGAGGAGGTAATGCTTGGAAGGATAGTACCATGAGAAACAATCATATACAACACTACCTCTCCCTAAAAGAGGATATGCCTGAGAGAATGGTATCATAATGAACGACAATATACTGCACTATCCCCAAATGGAGGAGGCAATGCCTGGAAAGATGTTCTCATGACAACAGAACAGATCATACACTATCCCCTATACTATTTATACTATAGTATAGTTTCGGCTTTAGACAGACAGATAACAAATCTTCATTATTAATAGATATCAAACACTCTTAGAATATTAGTGAAATGTGGCATGATTATGGCTTATTTTGGGGGACGGACTTTATATCCCTCTTCCCACTAGAATGAATAGCACCCCAATTGGTAATATCTCAGTGATGTTATCTTCTTCTGACCCACTGCACCTTGTCTCATCATGTAATTACCCATTGTGTCAGTCATTAAGTTTGAGATCATTGGCCTTGTGGCCTGATCGTTCCCACGTGTGAACTATGTCACCATCTTGTGTCATCTTCTTCGTCACTGGAATCTACATCAGATGAAATAATGAACATGAATGTCATATGCCGTTTTAGGAAATCAAACTACAGGGTGTTCCAGAAGTCTTGGGCACATTTCAAGTCTTCATATCTGCTGAACTATGAATAGTAGCACGATGAAAGTGATATTATTTTAAAGCTAAATTCATTAAGTGTCTTGTAATGTTAATGATTTTTTCATACTTTTATAGATCTAATAATGGCGTTCACTCAACCAGAAAATACTTTTTGTGTCCTTGAATTTGCAAAAAGATTGCAAGGTAAATTTATGAAGGATTGATCTTTGTGCCGAGCTAAGAGAACGGGACGCCCCTCAACTTCAGATGATATGGTTGAGCGAGTTCGAACTGCCTTTGACAGAGCCCCTATAAATCGATCAGAATAGCCAGTAGGAAACTTCAGTTTCTCACGACAACTGTTTGGCGTGTCTTAAAAAGGCAACTGCACATGACATCTTACAAGCCACAGTTAGCCCAAAAGTTGCATCACACTTTGCTCAGAACTTCTGGAACAACCTGTCTTAACCTCAAATCAGCAAACACCATCCAAATTGTTTCATATGTCCTTCAATTTAAGTTCAAGTCGTGCCTCGGACAACCAGTTTGTGCACCATTTCATGGTTTTCTCGGGGAGATACTGTGATGAGGCTCCTGACATTCTTCCACCAGGTGTTTTTTTAGTGAGAAACCATCTTGCAGAGTATAGAAGCCATAAATAGGATCACGTACTTGCCTCCTACTACTTTGCAGTCACAGTTGACCACTGGTTCGGCTCATCGACTAACTGCTGATTCCATTTTGAGTTAGATTTTGCGAGGGAAATGTTGGTATTCCCAAATAGTCACCCATCTGGTACTGACCAAGATCAACTTCGTTTAACTTCAGTGATCTAATGAGAACCAGTGTGTAAACGTGATTATGCTGTATATATGCTTAAATTCTTTAATCATCATTCCCTTTTCCAGGTGGCCAGGAGGGACATAACCCCAATGGGCTGTCCATTGCATAGCTTCATGTTTTGCCAACTGATTGGCTATTTTTTTTAAATCCTGTTCTCTAACCTATCATGTAAGAATTTCAACATTATTTTTAATCAGAGACAATATACCTTTTGCATATACCTACCAAAGTTCACAGAAACTATTTACCTGGATTTATTACCATTTGTTACTATTTACCTGGATTTATTACCATTTGTTACTATTTACCTGGATTTATTACCATTTGTTACTATTCACCTGGATTTATTACCATTTGTTACTATTTACCTGGATTTATTACCATTTGTTACTATTTAACTGGATGTACTACCATTTGTTACTATTCACCTGGATTTATTAATATTTGTTACTATTCACCTGAATTTATTACCATTTGTTACTTATTCACCTGGATTTATTACCATTTGTTACTATTCACCTGAATTTATTACCATTTGTTACTTATTCACCTGGATTTATTACCATTTGTTATTATTTACCTGGATTTATGACTAGTCACAGAAACTAGGTACTCATGATTTCTGGAAAATCTACAATAGTGTGATGAACAATGGACAGTCAACAATTCCCCCGCTATCAAATCACAATGATGTTGTTTGCACGGCTGAATTACTTGCACAGCGTTTCGCCTTAAACTCCACTTTCACTCTTTTTCTCAGTAGCCCCTTATGTCTACAGTGGCAGCTTGCCTTGTTTGGGGTGAACTATGTTAAAAAAATAAAAAATATAAAATGTCTTACCACTTACCTGGATTTATTACCATTTGTTATTATTTACCTGGATTTATTATCTGGCATAATCATGTTGATCACCAAAGTTAAGAAACGTTGAGCCTGGTCAGTACTAAATGGGTGACCATTTGGAATACCAGGTGCGCTGTATGTGTTCTCCACTTATCTCAGCATTGTTTCTAGTCGTCATGGACTACTCCTTGTAACTAGATTCAAACAGTGCCGATTCAGGAGAGGTGTGGTTGGAGATTGTGCAACTCTTGCTTCACAATTACACGCGCAGCCATGCTTACAGGGGGTATCCATTGTCTCTCAAGACTGAACGGAGGTGATGAACCTGGATTTATTACCATTTGTTTCTATTTACCTGGATTTATTTATGTCTAAAATCTAAGGTATCTTATGAAAAAATTGAAATTCAGGGAATCTTGCTTAATTGGTGACTAATGTCTATGGATCAAATTCAATGCAAACTTGATGTAATGACTAACAAGAACAGACGTAACTTGGGAAAGCTTTATTCAGCACACAATGGTGGTACAGTATTAGTGTTACTATTTATAGTAGTTAGTAGAAGCAGGAGAGTTCTCCAAAGGGGAGATAAGTCAGAGTAAGGAAAGTTACTCGTAATTATTCATTACATTTACCCCCTTTCTATTTCAATTATAAAGGAATAAAGTCGTTCCATCGACCGGGCTTTTTGCTGGTTCTGTTGGAACGCCTCGGTAGTCAGATATCGGGAGTAGAATCAGGACTCTGGGTTTCTGAGTCTGACGATACGCAGGGGTCGATTTTCACTCTCCGTCCTGAATGAGTATAAATCCGTCTCCTTCTGGGTGCGGGTGGTTGTGATTCTGAAAACAGGGGTTCTGAATCGGTTCGGGGATGAGCTCGTTTTGGAGCAAGTTGATGATCGTTCACCTCTGGCTCGTTCTGAGCATCTTGACTTTCTACAGATGTTATGGACTCCGTATCTGATGGTTGTACTGAGTCCGTAGATGAGTCATATGGTGCAGCTTGACCTTCAGCCAAGGTGGAAGGGTCTTGAGATGTAGGCTTCTCCCCGGGGGTTATATTGAGTGTAGGTATATCCCCTGCAGGTGCAAGGTCTCTAAGGGAAACATCAAAATGTCGTATCAATGCATAATGTGGATTCGCCTCAATCAGTTCTACTTGGTTCGTTAATGGGTCATTCTTACTATGACGGACGAAACGTCTCAGAATAACCGTTCCAGGTTTCGAGAGCCATGATGGAAGCGAAGTACCTGCCGAGCTTCTTCGTTGGAATGGAAGAAATCTCTTGTGAGGTGTGGCATTTGTGGCTGTACATAAGAGCGTTCTAATGGCGTACAGAGATTCTGGGAGAAGATCTTCCCAGTGGGTAATTAGGCATTTGCGGTTTGCGGCCGCTAGTTGTATGCTTTTCCATATTATACCGTTATAGTGCTCACATTGGGCGTTTCCCTGAGGGTGGTACGGCGTCGTCCGGCTTGTGGCTACTCCTCGTTTGTGAAGAAATTGTTTGAGTTGTTCAGACATAAAAGAGGCTCCACGATCTGAATGGATGTAGGCTGGAACACCAAAAATGCCAAATAAAGAGCACAAGCATCGTATCACCGATTTCGCTGATATGTCTGGACAAGGAAATGCGAATGGGAATCGTGAATATTCGTCGATGACGGTTAGAATGTAACGATTCCCATTATTAGATGGTAGTGGACCCTTAAAATCGATGTTTATTCTCTCGAACGGTTGTGTCGCTTTTATCAGTGTCCTGGTTTTAGGCCTGAAGAATTGTGGTTTATGTTCAGCACATATTGTACACGATTTTATCATTTTCTTTACGTCATCCGAAGAATATGGTAGATTTCTGGTTCGTACAACGAGTGTCATTTGTGTTATTCCTGGGTGGCACAGTTCATTGTGTAAGGTCCGAAGCTCATCCGTGTTGGGTATCGAGCTACATACTCTCGATAGTGCGTCAACCGCAGCATTCTCTTTACCAGGTCGATATATTGCATCAAAAGAAAAACAGGAGAGTTCTATTTTCCACCTCGCTATTTTATCATTTTTGATTTTGCTTGTTGTCCTGGTGTTAAACATAAATGCGACGGATTTTCGATCAGTAATCAGTCTAAAATGTCGTCCGATCAAATAGTGTCTCCACTTTCTGAGTGCTTCCACTATAGCATAAGCCTCTTTTTCGATTGCTGGGTGTCGCTGTTCTGAACGCGACAAGGTCCTTGAAAAAAAAGCGACCGGACGCCCGGATTGTCTTAGAGAGGCAGCAATTGCATAATCAGATGCATCTGTCTCCACCACCAGAGGAATAGTGGGGTCTATAGCCGTAATTGCTGCATTGGCTAAATCCTTTTTAATATTCTTAAAGGCCTCCATTGCTGTGTGCGAAAGAGGGAAAGTGTCTGTTTGTACCAATGGGTGAATTTTGCTTGAAAAAGAAGCAATCCACTGTAAGTAATGTGCAAACATACCAAGGGCTCGTTTTAGGGCACGCATATTATTAGGTATTGGCAGTTTTAGCAGCGGCTTCAATCGTTCTGGGTCTGGTGACATAAATCCTTTGCTTACGGTATATCCTAGTAAATTAATGGTGTCTATGCTAAAAGTACATTTATCGTTATTTAATGTGAGGTTGTATTTTTTATCGTCGCCATAAATCGTTTCAGATTACAATTATGGCCTGCATAGTTGTGTCCACATATTGTTACATTATCAATGTAGGCAAAAGTGCCCTCCAATTTTTCATCGCTAATTATTTTATCCATAATTCGCTGAAAACTGGCAACACCATTCGTTACTCCAAATGGTATTCTTTTAAACTGGTAGAGGCGGCCATTTGCCTCAAAAGCCGTGTAGGGTCGATCGACTGGTTTGATAGCCACTTGGTGATAGTCACTTCTAAGGTCTAGTGTGCTATACAGTTTATATTTAGCAATTTCGCTTATAATTTCATCTATCCGTGGTAGTAGAGTAAACCTATTTATTGTTTGAGAGTAATCAATTACTAGTCTTTTTTTATTTTGGTTTTCGGAAGATGTTATTACTACTTGTGTCCTCCATGGAGACTCACCCATTTCAATGATTCCTTCACCAAGCATTCTCGTAATCTCCGTTTTTATGAACTGTTTATCCTCAAGTGAGTAGCGTCTAGATTTCATCGCTACAGGTTTGCAGTCTTGAGATAAATTATTAAAGAGAGATGGGTACTGAACATTGACTGCTGTTAAACCACAAATGCTAAGGGCTGGTTTGGATCCTCCGAAGGGAATCTCAATACGAGAATGATGCTGAAGAAAATCGTGCCTCAGTATCACGTCACTGCAAAGGTTTTTCATTATCAAAAGTTTGATGTTTTTGTATGAAATATTTTTTAAAAGTAAATTAACCAGACAATATCCAATTACTTGTGATGATAAAGAAGCATTCGCCATAGACACACGAGTAGAACAAGAAAACATTTTCCAGTTATTAGCTGTTACAATATTAAAATTAATATAATTAATGCATCAGTAGAAACGCCATTAATTTTAACCCGCATTATACTTTTCGAGAGGGAGTCTGGAGACGCAGCTGTTATAGTAGCTACCATGAGAGGCGATATAATTTTTAGAAACATTATTTTTGGTAGACCTACACACCTTAAAAAAATGTCCCAATTTCCCACACTTGTGACACCTAGCATCTCTGGCCGGACAAGAAAAACGAGGGTGTGTACTTAACCCACAAAAGTGGCATTTATGACCTGTGGAAGCAGCGGTGATAGGCAACTCTGAAAAGTTTGCAGTGCCCAGAATTTCCTGGTTAGGGAAAGAAGTCACAGAGGAGGGGTCCGGAGAAGAATGCACACAAGAGGGGGCCGAATAACGAGAGTGTGTGTTGTTCAAAGCAGCACCGACCGTATCCGACTGCAGGTAGAACACCAACTGTTTTGGGTCAATTTCGAACGTATAAGCCTGTTCGTAAGCTGTTCTGAGGTCCAGACATTTGTTTTCGAGCAGTCTTTGTCTTACCTGCACATTTTGGAGTCCGTTAATAAAAGCATCCATAATGTGCTCGTCTCGAATGTCTTCGGTAGACATTACCCGGAAATTACAGTCCTTGCTAAGAGTTCGTAATTCCTTTAAAAACTGCACCAAAAATTCGTCATTTTGTTGTCGCCGTGTAGCAAGTAAATATCGCGAAAATATTTCATTTTGGGGCTTTCGGTAAGTGGTGTGTCATGTTTCTATAGCCTCTTCATAAGTGCTGCAGTCCATAATAATTTCGTGTATCGTATGAGATACATAGTTAGTTAGTAGTCCGAATTTGTTTATCGGTCGTAGTGGATTTTCTGCATGCAACGTTTGCAAAAAGTTTTCAAATGTCGCTCTCCAATGAGTCCAATGTTGTTCAGAGTTAGAAGTGTCAGGTTCCACGTCGAATCGTTGTGGGCGCATTAATTGTTCCATGTTGATTGTGTGCTGAATAAATTGTAATGACTAATGAGAACAGACGTAACTTGGGAAAGCTTTATTCAGCACACAATATTTATTCTGCATAAAGTATACAGAAATGCGGCACAAGGCCAAAAAGGGGGATGGGAAAAGATCGGTCTTCACTAACTTATTCTGACTTGTCTAACTTGGCTAGTTTTATTCGTGACCATCATTCACCAAAATACCACATTCACACTACAATCATGCACCATACACCAAAAGAATTTATACCATGAATATCCTACTTAAAACCCATAATTACACAATATGAGATGGGGGATTTGGGTAATAAAAATTTTATATACAAAAGAAAATGAATTTATGTACAATGAAAAAACAACCCAGTGTTAGTATAAGGATCCCCCATTTCTAAGTTGTGGCAGATATGCGGATTTGCCAGTCGAAACGCGATGCAGGCCCGAACACTTTATTTTCACCACCACTTTCGAAAATCTCGAAAGGTGACCTGCATCTCTGGCGAATCAGGCTATCTGTCACCTAATCGGGAAAGGGGTTGGGGAATTAAAAACATAAATTGGGAGAAAAAAAAAGGGTGGGGTGGGGGGGGCTAAAAATAAAACGGGACCCTAATGAAATCATTCATGCACTAGCTAAGTTATGAACAGAATATAATAGTCAAAAACGGGTCAACTTATCTAGCCTTAAACGGGACAAGACGGGACAAGATCAAATGTTCGTTGGAGAAACCCAAAATCCTTTACCTAAGGCACGTGCAGATACCACTCTAGTCTAGCTCCTCTCACTCGACACAATCGTGCAACTGTCGCCCAAGGCCAGATTGAGCGTAGCTCCCCCCTCAACAAACCGAGCCCCTCAATCTTCTCATCTCGAACAGATCCCCTCACTAAGACCCGATACAATGCCTTATGAGACAACAGCTGGGTGTCAGAGAGGCTTTCCTTCACCCGTAAGAGGAACTTCAAGGCCCGTCGACACTCGCGATAAAAGGAGCACTCGCGTCGGGGTAACTTGTGTGCCTCCCCCTCATCCAAGTGCACACTTTTAAAAGCCGGAAAGGCTTTCTTGATGTCTTCCTTCCAGAATCCACCGTTTCCCTCAACTGGTGTACACATTCGATCTAGGTAATATAGCCGAAGCGTGTGTTGACGAATCTCAACACTTGGCAAACCCAGACCGCCCTCAGAAGGATGTAGATAACAGATCTCGCGACGTTATCTTTTCTCTTGTTGGCACAAGGCTAACTGCCATGGCCGGAAAAAAAATCCGTTAAGGAAAAAAAAAAAAACAGCAGAGAGAAAAAAAAAAAGTCGTGTGTTCAAACTAATCCGGCTCTAAAAAAGAGAGTCCGAATAACAACAACAATAACTATAATAACAATAATAATAACAGGAAAATCGCAATATAATAGCAGCCAAGAAAGAAAGAAACAAACGTACTCTTCTCGATCTTACTGGTTATTCAGCACACAATGTCGGTACAGTATTAGTGCTACTATTTATAGTGGTTAGTAGAAGCAGGAGAGTTCTCCAAAGGGGAGATAAGTCAGAGTAAGGAAAGTTACTTGTAATTATTCATTACACTTGATATATTTGAATTTTCAAATGGGAGGATGTGCCCATATTCTTCTTCCTAAAAACCCTTTAAAGAAACTGAAATTTGGGAAATATTAATTAATTGTTGTCTAATACCTATTACTAATACCCCCTTAGCATAAAACTAAATTAAACTAAATATAGTCCACATTTAGATACCTTACGCCTAGCAGCAATGTTCCAAAATGCATAATGATTGGTTAATTAATTTAGGAGTGAATCTTGTACATACAAATATACAAACATATGTAACTGTATATAAATAGAGATTAAAAGGGAAAATGATGTAAAAGAGAAGAACCAAACCTTTGCTAGAATTCAAAAAGGGACTATTTTTTTGGCTACAACATACTTGATTATTGTTAATACTTTATTTGGTATTTCTATCGATCCTGACCCAATTTCCGTGAACTTCGCGTCAGCAACGTTCGGGCATGCTACATAAACACACGAGAGATGACGAGCCGAATGGTGGCATAGAGATGCCAAGTGATTAGCCAATCAGCTGTCAGTAATCAGACGACAATTGTTCTAATCAGTATTTAACTGGATTAAAGACACAAACAGTTGTTTTTCCAATCTTTCTTGAAAATAAAACTAAAAAAAATATGATGCAGCAACGTATCGAAGTTATCGTGTGCCACCATTTGGCTCGTCATCTCTCGGGTGTTTTTCCAATCTTTCTTGAAAATAAAACTAAAAAAAATATGATGCAGCAACGTATCGAAGTTATCGTGTGCCACCATTCGGCTTGTCATCACTCGGGTGTTTACGTAGCATGCCCGAACGCTGCCGACGCGAAGTTCACAGAAATTGGGTCAGGATCGATAGAAGCACCCTTTATTTTTTCCAACATTATTCTATGTGTTTTCTTCGATTTTCATAACCGGCCCATTTGGCATAATGAGTAGTGTGTTTGCTAATGGGTTCTATCCTCAGTTGAGTCATGTTAAAGACTCAAATCAAGGACAAGTGGAGCAATCCAAAGAAAATAAATGGTCCCCTCCCTTACATCTCGGTGTAGCCACCAACGAAAAGGGAGCAGTCAAGTTGTCCTTGACTACGGTCGATCCGTTTATTTCATTTATATTTACTTCCATCAAGCCCGAGGTTACGTTTTCTGTCAAGTTTTTCAGTATGTTTGTTTGTTGTGTACGGCCTAGCGTTCACATTGCTTGAGCAATCGTCACCAAACTTGGTCAAAATATCGGTCATGGTCTAACTTCGAACTGATTTAATTTTAGCAAATCTAGGTCAAGGTCAAGGGCATAGTAAAAGTGAAAGTTACACTTTTGGCGATAACTTTGATTCTGTTCATTGTAGAGAATCGCTACTTGGCCCATATTGTACCCAATGAAGTCCCTTATCTTAGACGACCTTGCTTTTTACAGTTTACATTGACCTTGAAAGATCGAAATTTTAACAGAATTTCAACTTCCGGCCTTTTCAAATTTTATGTATGATAATAGTAACTACAATGCAAAATTTCAGCTGGATCAGTTTTTGTGTTATCAGCGTTTCCATGGCATAAATTCGGGAATACTTCATACAATATGGAGAAGAAAGGCCCAGATAAGACTTTGGCCCATCTTTATGTTGTCATGCGGAGCTATGCAGTCTCATGACTGACTTATGTTCTTGCTGGATGTGTAATGTGAGTCTTAAAGATGGGCTTAGTTTTGATGACCTCAGAGAAAGATTAAATCTGAACAGGATAGGGAGATATGTGCAGAAGAGTAGACTGCTATGGCCACATTGAAAGAATGGATAAGGTTTCTTGGGTTAACAGATGTAGAACAATTGAGGTAGCAGATTCAGTTCACAAGGGAAGGCCAAGGAAAACATGGGAGAAAGTGATAAAAATGGACCTGAGGGAAAGAAGAATAAATAAAGACCTGGCCAGAGATAGATTAGCTTGGAAATCAATTTCTTAAAGCCGTCCAATGCATGCCAGTATGTAAAACGGGCGTTAAACTGATGATGATGATGATGATGATGATGATGATGATGATGATGATGATACGGTATAATAACATTAACACACCAGTTCCCGTTAGATCCATGAAGTTAAGCGACGTCGAGCCTGGTTAGTACTAAAATGGGTGACCATTTGGTAATACCAGGTGCTGTATGTGCTCTCCGCTTATCTCGGCATTGTTTCCAGTCGTCCTGGACTTCTCCTTGCCACTGGATTCAAACAGTGCCGATTCAGGAGAGGTGTGGTTGCAGATTATGCAACCCTTGCTTCACAATTACACGAGCAGGCACTCTTACAGGGGGTATCTATTGTTTCTCAAGAGTGAACGGAGGCTATGAATATATTATTATGATGTATTTGTGTAAAAGTGAATGCCACAGATCCACTAGGATTTAAACTCAGTATGAAGATTCTTAAGTAAGTGGCGATAACTGGGTTATAACTACAAAAAGTCATGTTGGGACAATATTTACAAAGACCTGTTTGTTTACCTTACACTTGTTCTGTCGTATCGCAAACAAATCTTTGTGTCATGTATGAACACGGACAATCAATGATGGCAAACTGATATACAACATTACCTGAGAAAGTTCGGATGAGTTCTAACCGACTGCCAATAGATGACTTAATTAAATGAAATAAAATGAAAACGAATATAAAGAAGAATATATAAAATAAATATAGTTGATTCAACTTTAGTGTATGATGGATCTTAAATATAATAATATTGTAAGAATAATCAACATTATAATATCAATATTGATAAAATAAAGCACCTTTATTCTGTTTCTTCATTTCAACAACAATAAATATATACTTTAGGTTTGATAGGGTTCAGGGATTTGGGAGGAAGGGGGCGCGAAGGGGGATATGATAAGAAAATGGTTAACATTTCTGAAACAGTTGACCTGGATATTCTTTGCTATGCTCTGATTGCTTGTTAGAGTTCATTTGTTCTTCAAGTTTTGTTCTTCAAACTCATTAACCCAGCTATTCCATTCAGCTCATTCATTGAAGATATTTTATATCTCAGCTGAAGAATTTAGTTTAGACTTGTAGAATTGAACTGCTCAACGGTTAATTTCTTTTGTTTTTTTTACATTTTGTTTACAAGTCCTTCACGGCAAATATTAAAGCTGTATTTTTTGTTTACATGGTTGGGATCATCATCATCATCATCATCATCATCATCATCATCATCATCATCATCATCATCATCATCATCATCATCATCAGCAGCAGCAGCAGCAGCAGCAGCAGCAGCAGCAGCATTACTACCACCATTACTATCACAACCACGACCATCATCATCACCATTACCACCACCACCATCATTACCATCAGCATCACCACCATCGCCATCATCAACACTGTAACCACCACCATCATCATCATCATCATCATCATCATCATCATCATCATCATCATCATCATCATCATCATCATCATCATCATCATCATCATCAACACCACCACCACCCCCATCATCACCATCATTACCATTACGATCACCATCATCACCATTACTACCATCACCATCATCATTACCATTATCATCATCATCATCATCATCATCATCATCATCATCATCATCATCATCATCATCATCATCATCATCATCATCATCACCACCACCCCCATCATCACCATCATTACCATTACGATCACCATCATCACCATTACCACCACCACCATCATCATTACCATTCCCATCATCATCATCATCATCATCATTACCACCACCATCATCACCAAGATGAGAATAGTAGTCTGAATAATCCAAATAATTAAATGTTTTGTTTATCAACCCTTTTTGGGTTATTTAATTGAGGATAATCGTCAATGATTAATTATATATTCAACACAACATAGTGACATCATCATCATTGGTTTAACATCCGTTTTACATTCTGGCATATATTGGACAACTTTTAGAAATTGCCTTCCAAACTAACCTTTCTCTTTATTTATCCCTCTTTCTCTCAAGTCCATTTTTATCACTTCCTCCCATGTTTTCTTTGGTCTTCCCCTTCGAACTGACCCCGCTACCCTAACTGTTCTACATCTACTAACCCAAGAACTCTCATCTATTCTTTCAACCATAGAAGAAAACATTAGTTTGTTTCCGAAAATAAAGAGACAAAATTCCATTCGTTCGACTCTCGCAATGTCTAATAATGATAATAATCCACGAATCCATTTTGTAACAATTAAGACTTTTCCTTTGTCTTCACATGTCGACTGTACAAATTGTTTTTTACTACAAGCGTTTTCTTTGCCCAGCATATTATCCGGGATTTCTTTAAGTTAAGGAGTAAAGAGGAGTTACAGAGTGACCGTTTGTAAGCAGTAACTATTCACTATGTTATGTGCAAAATATAACCACTTTATAGTGACTTCTCAGGTTACCCTGTTACTATGCATGGACATAGACAGAACACGGCGGATCTAGAGGAATACACTTTGGCCACAAACCCTGCTATTCCACAGGTAGCAGTAGTTCCCGTTGCGCTCATCGACAAACTGATGATCTAGTTCTGAGAACAGCATGGCTTCGCAGATGATCATTGACAATGGGAAGGACTAACTGCTTCAGTTAATAGAGTACCATGGACTATATGCAGGTTTAGCATGCTGCATATACAATCAGACATTGGATAAAAAATAATGAAGTTTCATGGGATTTATTTAAAGAATAATAATTAGCATTCTTAATTGTATTACATCTGGCATCCCAAGGGTTCCTCTTTATGCCAAATTTGGTGCAATTCTACCCAATACTTTTGGAGCCTATGAGTGTTTATTCATAGAAAGAACCCGTCTTATTACCACAACTGAAAAAAAGTTTACTTTCTTCCTCCGTGTGCCTAGCGTCAGGCAGAATTTCCATGAACAAAGTTTCTTTCCAAAAACTTTACATCTATGGAACCCAATTCCATGGGACTGCTTCCCTGATTACAACATGGCCATATACAAATCCAATGGTAAAAAATACTTCTCATGAACCGTCCTTATAAATAATCAAATTTATTTATTCCATTCATCATTCTCAATCCTCTCATAATATTCTTCATCATTCAACTTACAATTCATCCATCTCATTAACCATTATCCTCAAGTGGCTTTTGGCCTTGATAAGTGGTGATCCATTAGTAAAAAAAAAAGGAGTTTTCACTAAAACAGGTGGTGTTCCCTGGAGTCTTAATGACAGCAAGTCTCCCCAAATTTCCAGCACTTTCCTCTCGATCACTGTTGAAAATCGCCCTGCGTTCTTGCAACAGCCATTCACTATTTAAGTCTTGTTGGTAATGGCCAATTGTGTTTGCTGAAATTTGAGTGGCAATAAAACCCCTCAAGATTCCAGCACTCTCCTTGCCCCTCCAGTGGAGGTCTGGATGGTGCTCTTTCTTCTCAATTTTTTCCATTCTTCTAGACTTTTCACAACCATTTTGTGTAGTACTAACCGTTGTTGGTGACACAGCTTTTGTTTGTATGTGTTTGTGTGTGTGTGTAGTGCAGGGGAAGGGGGTGGCAGATTATGGGATTTTTTTTATATATATCTACTCTTGCAGTTTTTGTTCCTTTGAGTTCATATTGTTGTTACATTGCTGCTTACCTTCACTCTGGGTACCCGGATTTCGTCTTTGTTGTTCGGTGTATCTCGGGTTTCATCGCTGCTGGCTCCTGTCCTTAGGCCGTGATCGACAAACACATGGATTCCGGGTTTGGTTTTTAAAGTTTTATTGAACGTAAAACAAAGAGACGGAAATTACTGTATCTGCACGAGGGAGAGAGAGAATCAAGGAATTAGAGAGAAATTTCGTCAGGCCATTTTGGGCTACTGCGCCCCCCCCCTCCCCCGATCCCACCTACTGACAGCAAGCAGATTGGCGCTTTTTCACGTCTGCTTCTGTTGATTAGTAAGGAACGAGAGAGCGAAACAGCCCCGAATGGACGTGACGTCATTTCCGACTTCCGGCTTCACTCCTCTCACCTGTTAGGGCGTTCTCCTACCCCCAACTATCTAACATTATTAAGTTATTTTTTTTAAGAAAAAAATATACATTCACAACATGTTTTTTTTTTAAAACAAAAACAATAATCATAAAGTTCATCCTTTGCCTTAGGCGTGAGGCCCGAATCGTTTTGGGGGAGATGGGGGCGCCAATGGTCATACAATTTTGTCAAAAACTTTTGGGCTCACCTACGCTAGACACTTTCACCAGAATACCATATTCACTCTTACTTAGATGATCCTCAATTTGTTTTAAAAGGATTTTATTTACAAAAGATTCAACGTGGGGAGTGGGACAACATTTACAAATATTCAAAAAAGAAACAAAACATGTAAGTGAGTAGGGCCCTCCCAACCCTCTGCTAAGTGTTAGGCTGCTAACTGTTTTCCGAGTGCTCCGAAAACAAGTAGGTCGGTCTCTAGATGGTAGTGGAGGCTAAAAGTTATGTTTATATTTCTAGTTGTGATTATGTAGTGCTATTCTTTTTAATTTACCTGTGGTTAGTCGGTGTAACCTAGCTATGTAAGCTGGTTTCCGCTCTATAGGGTTTTTCATAATATTTTGACTGTTTTCATCAGTGCCGTGGTTTGTATTGTGCCAATTCTCCCTTTGATCCCAATTTCTTCTCGTCTTTTGTCCAAGTTTTTCGAAACTGTTCCAAGTGCTCTTACAATTATTTGTATTACGGTAATTATTTTCATGTTCCGTATTTCCTTAAGCTTTCTTGTATAACTCCATGTATTTACTTACTTTTTCTGTCTTCTTCAGCTTCACCCTGTGAATGCTGGAATGGCGAAATCTACTATTTGGAGGTTTTTTTTCTTGTTGTTGATTATTACTATGGTCAGTCTCCTTGCTTGAATGAGTTTGTATTTCCATATCCCAGAGGATTTTATACCTTTCATTTTCCAATAATATGCTATCTCGGAGATATGCTGAGTGCAGGTGGTGGATGTGAACTCAGTACAAACACAAGGGTAAAGGCATCTTGGGTAAAATTTTGTGAGTTGTTGCCTCTGATAACATCGCGAGCTGTTCCTCTCAATATCCAGGCTAAGTTGGATAGCAGCTGTGTCAGGAGCTTCATGATATATGGCAGTGAATGCTGTTCCAACTGTGGATGCATATTGGCTGACCTCCTTATGTTTTTATACTCCCCTTCTTTTTTGATGATTTTAACTTAAGTATGTTGCTTGTCCCCTTTTTTTATCCCCCTCTCTTTGCATATAATATTTCTTTTTTTTTTGGCTGATGAATATTTCTTCTTTCCGTCATTTCCAATATGTAGCTGTCCCGCTAGCATTCTGAGGAGACTGGGAAGTCCAAAAAAATTATTAATGCTGACAGTTGCAATGTGTTTGTGAATTTTTTCTTTCCATATATATATATATATATATATATATATATATAGTGTGTCAAGTTGTATATGAAAAGAAATCAAATAAAGTGCTCGATCATATAAGAGAACTAATATAATTTAATTTATTTAGGTACTGTATATTACATAATTCAGCAATGTACCGTGGATTCATCCGAAAGGGCAGATTTAGACATCTTTTATAAATCTCCGTGCCCAGTGGAATCATCGGCAAGCTGAAACGATTGTAGTCACGCCCGACAGGGAATGGCGTCAACAAAGACAGAAAACGGTGTATCTCTGAGGTGGTCCCCGAAACAAACAGTTCTCTCTCACCCGTTTGCAGCACAATAACAGTTCCATGATCAGATGGATCTGCAATGTGATATCTGATCAAACCCAACACATCAAGTCAGAGGATTTTCTGAAAGTACTACATTTTCCCAGAATGGAGGTTGTCCTAAAGGTGAATATTGATTTACTCCTCTCCAGGAGTTAGGCACAAGGCCGAATAGATTACGCTCATATGGTCATATAGAACGTTCACCCACCTATCTAAACCGCCGCAGAAGAATAGATGTCCTAAATCGCAGGAAGGTTGGCTGGCCAAGGAAAACTTGGAGACAAGTCATTAGACAAGACCGCACAGAGTGGAATTTGGAAACAGCTGACCTGCTGAACAATGAGAACTAGAGAGTGAGCTTGCGTTATATCAGAAAACGTCTGACCCTTGAACAAGGGAAAAGTGACGTTAAATTAAAAGAAGAAAAAAATAGTCGCTGATGTATGCGTGTACCCTTTGTCTGCATGTTCAAAGTGCAGTTGTTTGCACAGTTCCCAATGGACTACCTTTCCAATCCAGTCATGTCTGCTTTTATTTTCCTTTTGGGCTAGCTTGCTGCATTCACTTATGAGATCGTATTGCTTTATGTGGCTGCCAATAGTAATTCCGTTTCTCTGTTCAAGTGCCCTTTCCATAGCCATGTTCATGTAATTTTGTGCTCTATTTCTTTGTTCAGTTATATAAATTGTCCCATTTTGATTGTCAGTCATTTTTGTTTCTTGTTACACTGCTCTTCATATTATTTACTTTGGCAGTCATTTGGCGGCGGTAATCAGCCTCTCTCGTTTTATCGCATCGCTCACCCAGGCTTCAATACTTACCAGTCCTCTTCCCTCTTCTTTCCTTTTTACATTCTTTGGGTGCAGTGTTTTGTGCACGGTTATTAGTTTTCTGATTCTTTGATCCAGTTACCTGATTTCTTCTTTTGTCCAATTTATGAAGGGTCCAGAGTATATTACTAGGGATACTGATTAGGTTTATACGATATAATTTAGTTTATTATTGTTATTGGTTTTATTATTTTCTCTGCCAAGGCAGAGGTTATGTTTTTGGTTGAGTTTGTTTGTTTGTACATAGCCTAGCGTCCACATCGCTTGACCAATCGTCACCAAACTTAGTCAAAATATCGGTTATGGTTTAACTTAGAACTGATTTAATTTTGGGATATCTAGATCTAAGGTCAAGGTCAACGCCAAGAAAAGAATAAAAGTCACACTTTGGTGATAACTTCGGTTCTGTTCATCGTAAAGACTCGCTACTTGACCCAATGAAGTCCCGCATCTTATATTATCTTGACTTTGACTTTGAAGAAATTTGGTCAAAGTGGAAATTTTGACAGAATTTTAACTTTGATTTTCTCAAATTTGATGTATTGATCTGATTCTCTTTGATAAGAGTAATCACCATACAATATTTCAGTATGATCAGATAAATCGTTTTTGACTTATCAACGTTTCAATGGGATAAGTTCAGGAATACTTCATACAATATGGTAAAGTAAAACCCAGATAAGACTTTGGCCGACCCTTACGTTGACCTGCTGGGGTATACAGTCTCATGACTGACTCATGTTCTTCTTCTTCTTCTTCTTCTTCTTCTTCTTCTTCTTATTATTATTATTATTATTATTATTATTATTATTATTATTATTGTTATTATTGTTATTATTATTATTATTATTATTATTATTATTATTATTATTATTATTATTATTATTATTATCAGTACTAGTAGTAGTAGTAGTAGTAGTATGTTAATTTTTACCGCCTGTAACATAGACAAGGGTGCAACGTGCTACATTTTGTGTAATTCTGCTCACTACTTTTAAAGACTATAAGTATTTATTATTATCAGTAGTTTCATAGGTAATAATAACGTTATTAGTACTAGTAGTATCTATGACATATTTATGAGTAATATTATAGGTAGTAGTATTAGTAGTATACATTTGATCCCCTATAACACACTTGCACACCAAGATTTGGAGACTAATTTTAGTATTAGCAACAGTAGTAGCAATATTAACAATTTTACTCGCCCCCATAATACACCCGGGATCTCAAGGGTGTTTCATGCAAAATTGTGTGTAATTCTGTTGAGTAGTTTTCGAGCCTATAAGTTATAAATAAAAATGCCGGATTAAAATATAACAAACACACCTGACATATTTCGAATATTCTATTTATCTATATTCTATACTCCCTCTGGTTGTATATTTTTGCAAATTTGGAAGTACAGTATCATGACAAATGAACATATACTACACTGCCGTCCTCAAAAAGAGGAGGTAATGCCTGGGAAGATAGTATCAAGACGAACAAACATATACTACACTACTCCCCTGAAATGAGGACGTATTGCCTGCGAGGATGATCTCACGATAACAGAACAGATACTACACTATCTCCTAAAAAGGAGGCGGTAATGGCTGGGAGAATGGTATCATGACCACAAAACAGATACTATATTACCTCTCCCCCAACAAAAGAGAAGGTTATGTCTGAGAGGATAGTATCATAACAAACGAACATATACTACATTACTCCTCCCAGGAGGAGGTAATGTCTGGGAGGATGATTTAAGGACAACAGAACAGGTACTACACTAACTCTCCCCTCCCCTTCCCCCCAAAAAACAAAAGAGGATTGTATCATGGCATCATGACGAATGAACATATATTACACTACCCCCCCCCACACACACACACACCAAAGAGTAGGTAATGCATGGGAGGATGGTCTCATGACAACAGAACAGATACTACTCTACGTTCCGCCAAAAAAGTAGAGGTAATACCTGTGAGGATGGTATCATGCCAACAGAACTAATACTACACTACCCCCCCCCCCCGAATTGAGCATTGACAGATAGTAAATTAGTCTGAAATAGTATAGTAAACTGAATTTAGCATTAAAAGGTAGTACTATAGTATATTAATAGAAGTAATAATATAGCTTTGGCTTCAGACAGGCAGATACCAAATCTAGTATTAGATCAGTCGTTGGCAAACAGTGACCTGTGAGGCTTTCTGAATGACATGCCTAATTTCACAAGGAAGATAACATTTATTAAAAAGGAAACTTTAATTAATAGTAGTTGCTTTCTTAGCCTAATTTATTTTCCAGTTTGTTAGGAATGTCAGATCCCAAAAGTTTCCTTTTTATTAATGAGTCATCACTTGTTACAAAGTCGTCTGAGGCGTGTATAATCCATTATACACACCACAGTTGGCACCCACTCGTCATCATCGTCACATCAATTCACACGGACACACAAGACTTCTTTTCAATGGAGGGTTTATTAGCTTCAAGACAGAGTGATAAATATGGTTATAGAGATCAGAGAGATATTATAGGATGGACATGTATCCCAATCCTATAATATTAACTGATCAACGGCATGGGCAAAAACACAAAAGCCACGCCCAAAAATTCCATCTAAAAAAGAAATGAGAAATGAGATTGTTCTTACAAAACTGGCTCCAAGCGACATATTTAGTGAAAAAGGAAAAATGGCTGTCACATGATGTACTCTCTACTACGTCCGCCACACCACAGCAATTAAAAGCCTTTTTTCGCTGTTTGGAGCCGCTAAAACGTAATTTAAGCTCAGATTTTCGTCAAGAAAAACAGGTGGAAAAATTCAGCAAATGGTTAACAAGAGGACAACGTTTCCATCTCCCTCGCCTCCTTACACACTCTGACAAACAGTGGCACACACACAAATGCCTACACTGTCTCAAAATGGTCAAGGGGCACCAAACCCATTCTCAACTTATGCACACACGCACACAGTCATATACTTACGCACTCTAATGCAAAACAACACACACTCACACAAATGTCGCACACATATGCACACTCATAAATTACAGACATAAATGCATACGTTTTATTACTTTTCTAACTGAACATTTCAAATTAAAAATTACTTGCATAAGATGTCTTGTAATTTTGTATATATATATATATATATATATATATATATATATATATCTTGTGTTCGTTAAATAATGTTTTCTTCTTTAATCAGCTTTCATATTTTTATCTGTTTGTACTGTTTTTCTCTTGTTTTTAACGTTTATTCTTAATTTAAACATACATTAAGAGATTGTCACTGTGTTTGAGAGAGAGAAAGAAAGAAAGAGAGAGAGAGAGAGACGGCTTGGGCCTCCATGTTATGCTCGCTCACATTGTTTGCTCGCCCCACTCCAATTGTCTTTTTTGGGACAAGCTTATTTTTCGTGACTCCATCGTTCGAGGGTCTGGCAGAAAGAGACCAGAAATCACTTTTCCAGAAATTGCGTCATCTTCTTAACTTCCGCTGACCCGATCGGGATCAACCTTTTGAACTGCGATATGTCAAATCATTCTCTCCACCCGAATTGAGGGCTTATGTAACACACTTATCAAAACGAAAAGCCACTCGAGGATAAGGGTTAAATAAATGGATGTATTGCCAGTTGGAATGATGAAGAATATTATGAAAGGATTGAAACTGATGAATGGAAGTAACAAAATTGGATTACTTATGAGGAACGGTTTAGGACAAGTATTTGTTGACACTGAATTTGAAGACAACCATATCGTAGTCTGCAGGGAAGCAGGCCAATGATAATGTGTTCCACAGATTGGAAGTTCTTGATTTGCTGCAAGGTAATTGCAAGGGATGTGCATTGAGCAATATTTGTTTTTTATCAGGTTTTTGTTGACAAAAGCATTTGAGTCAATCAACAAAAAATACACACTGGATAAAAGACAGACATGTTGTAGTCTGAAGGAAAGCAGTCCCGTGGTGATGTGTTTCACAGATGGGAGGTTCTTGAAAAGAAAACTATTCATAGAAATTGTTGTTGGGCACACGGAGGAAGAGTTAAGTGTCGTTGACCTTGGTTAGTATATAGATGGGTGACAATTGCATAATACAAGGTGTGCAAGCAAAACAAAATGATTTAATAAGAAACAGGATAAATTATCAAACTACCAAATTACCAAAACCCTTCTTAAGATATTATGTTTATTAATTTCCAAGGGAGTTAATTCAAATGAAAATTATTATTAGTTTTTCATATAACTTGGTAAGTAGTTATAAATAGCAAAATAACCCAGAGTTTAATTGTCTTAAAATAGTAAGGTTTATTCCAACGTACGTATCTTGTACAAACAATAGTAACTACAGGTAATTCAATAGGATTTAACAGAATACAATCGAATCCGCCATACTACTGTACATAGTCGTATTTATTGTCGAGACTAGTTCACTTATTTAGTGACTGCGGGGAGTCCGGTATCACATTACAACAGTTTTTAAAATTACAATAGATTTATATTAAAGATATGTAATGTAATGTAAAGTATACATTTAATACTTAGAGCTAGATTAATAGCTGCCGGACGGCGAATAGGTTTTGCTTGTATTTATATATATCTACATATCGCCTTACCATAAACCTCTTTTTTTCTTTTTTTCTTCAGTAAGGCGAACATTTTTAAATTTTTTATTTTTATTTATCTTCCTCCCACAGCGGTAAGAAGGCGAACATTTATTATTATCGTTATTTGTAGCATTTCATGATATAAAAAGTAGTTAATCATAAATTTATTATCTTTATTTATATGAAGTTAGTTATGTGTATATGTTTATATATGTGTATGTACAGGATTCACTCCTAAACTAATTAACCGATGATTATCAATTTTCGAGAATAGCTGTTAGACGTAGAAGGTCGTAAAGTTTAACTTAGTTTTATGCAAAGAGGGGGAAATAATTCATAAAATTTCAGATACCTTCGATTTTTGTGAAATTTAACAATAGGTATGAAACATCAATTAGTGAATATTCCGCAAATTTCAGTTTCTTTGGAGAATGTTAAACAGTTTTCGGGAAGATAATATGGGCACAAACTCCCATTTTGACAATTATAATATTTCAGATTTGCATTGAATTTGACACCAATTTAAGCAGAATTCGCTGAATTTCAATTTAATGTAAAGACCCTTTAAGCTTAAGCCTTAAATTTTAGATATTTCTAGAATCAAAATCATGTAATGGATTTGGATCAAAATTGAAATAAAGATTCTAGACATAAGGTTTAGTATTATTATATCTTGATTTTAATCTTCATAAAGGGACATAAAAATCGTGCAAAACTAATCTGTTCGGGGGGGGGGTGGAATTAATTTTACCCGTCTTGGGACGGGTATTCATTTAGTTTATTATATATCTATATAAATGGAGAAAAAGTATAGGTTATTTGAGTCATCCATAACTATGAATAAATTCTTTTGTTTTCAAAGATAAAAGCTTGTGAGAGTATTTTCACTGTCACCTCTTAAAAAGTTATTGTTGAACTCTGATAGGGATGAAAATTGAGCATTGTTAAGCACTGTAGACGCACATTCAGTAAAACCCAAAGCCGACGTCTGCATGAGCGCATACTAATATATTTTGCTAACAATTCAGTTGAATGCTTCAAAACGGAAGAGAAATTCCATGTTTTAATTGCATGAAACTTGTACTTTTTTAATTTTGTCGCGATCCATTTATTTGCCTTTGTTTATGAGATTCAAAGAAACGGCAATAACACACATTCTTTTTACAAATTGGAATCCGTTGCAGTATTTTAGCATAAAAACACACAATAAAGCATCAAAAAATTCGAAACAATGGCTTCTTATTTATTTATGTGTTTGTTATGTTATCTATTATTATACTAAAGCTGAGTTAATCAACGTTTGCTTCCCTAACGCTTATATATATATATATATATATATATATATATATATATATATATATATATATATATATATATATATATATATATATATATATATAGTAAGCTATAAAAATATATTTATGGCAATTATGCTACACAGAGGCTCCTACGTTTCATCCACGGGGGGGGGGGATCTTCAGGCTAAAATGCATGGAGTTATTTTTGCCGGGTGTTTTTATATACACGGCTAGCTAGTTAACCAATCAGATTCTTTGTTGTTCTCTCAGTGTATATAAAAACATCCGGCAAAAATAACTCCATGCATTTTAGCCTGAAGATCCCCCCCCCCCGTGGATGAAACGCAGGAGCCTCTGTGTAGCTTAATTGGCATAAATATATTTTCATAGCTTACTACCTAGCTCTACTTATGTATCGAGCACTGTTGAAGTAAATACTGAAAAATGATACATAAAAAATTATATCTCCTTATAAAATTTTATGTGGATACATGAAATACTAATATATATATATATATATATATATATATATATATATATATATATATATATATATATATATATATATATATGAGGAATAATAGAAGCAATGTTTCAGAAAAGATGCAAAATAAAAATAGATTTGAGGATAAGCGAAACAACCAGCTAACAAAAATATAAACTCAAACACATATAAAAGCTCTACCAAGATATTTCAGTTGCTAGAAAGCAACCATCCTCGATTGGAAGTAAGAACTTTAATGAACAGAAATTCAAATTGTACAAGACACGTCCGAAAAAAAAAGAAGTAAACAAACAAGTCAGGAACAGTATAAAGAAAGAAAGAAAGAAAGAAAAGATGTGTGCATCAGCATTTGACGTAACTGTAAAAACAGGAAAAGACGCAGCAGGTTTAAATAGAAGGAAGGAAGGAAAGAAGGAGGAATAAACGTGAACATAGTAGCCAGGCAAAAACAAATTGAGGCGTAAGTAGAAAACATTGGGGGAAGGAGAGGAGGAGGGAAAGGTGGAGGAGGAAGTCGAAGGAATGACTTATTAACCATCGTCGTATCAAGCTAAGTTCTGTTCAAATAAAATGTTTTTTGCAATGACGGTGTTTATGTTAAAGAACAATTCCATTCTTGTGCCGCTGGATAAGACAAGACTCTATAAGACGACAGAGTTTAACATCGTGTATGACCATACTGACCATACGTGTGTTGAAATGATGACTGTAGGAAATCATGTGGGTACACAACGCGTTCGAGGTATCACCATTTTTTATTGCACGGTTATGTTCATAAATTCTTTTATTTAAAGGACACTGAGTTTCACCAAAATATATTTTCCCACAATCAGCACATGGTATGCTTGAGTAGGAGCTGTGGAATCTTTATTTTTGTTTTTATGTATTTTTAAAATGTTTTTTTTTTATTATGAGTGAGGTAGCTTGGATGGTTCTGAAACCATGTTAGGGAAGAGAAAAGAAAAGATGTTTGTTGCGTGAATTAGTGGGAAGGAAAACATTTCTTAGTATGGGTGGTGTAGTATTAGGAGATGTTTTAGTATTTTTGAAATGTATCTGGGTAGCTTTTTTCCTAGCGGAGAGAATAACATGATTGGGGTTCTTTAATGTTGTAAGAGAGGTTTCAATTCTACTGTATTCTTGAGAGATATATTCAGGGCTACAAATGCATAGAGCTCTGAGATAAAAACCTATAATCATACTATTGTTGATGTAGTGATTGTGGTGTGAATAATAATGAATGTAATCATTTTTGTTGGTAGGTTTACGATGAACTTGAAATGAAAGAATATTATTGTTTTTGTGGATGAGACGGTCAAGGAATGCTAAAGAATTATTGTGTTCACTCTCGAAAGTAAACTTGATAGAGGGTTCAACTTTGTTAGTATAATAGTTTCTTTTATCTCACAGCCCTGCATTAAACATATATCCCAAACATATCTATCATCAGAACGAATAATAGATGAAGCTAAAACCAAGTACGATTAACACGGTTATTTACAGTTGACATTTATAAAGAACAGATCATTATATAAAACAATAAAAGACATTATGTTTTACCCTATCTTTTAAGATAGGAATATAGTTATCTGTGTTGAACCCCCACTAACCGATGAGTGTATAACCATTATACACCCGTGCCGTCGCTATCGTCATTGTGACCCCAGGTTATTTTCGTTTGCTGATAAATTCACTACAGCACTTGTTGTTTATATAAAAGGTTTATTTAAAAAGACAGTCACAGAAAAACATCAGAGAGACAACTTGTATATGCGTGAGATAGATAGATAGATAGATAGAGAGAGAGAGAGAGAGAGAGAGAGAGAGAGAGAGAGAGAGAGAGGGGGGACAGACAGACAGGCAGATAGATACATACATAAACGGATAGCTCATCCTGGCTACATTGTACCCGCTATCCCCATTGGGGGCAGCACCCAGACACGTCTTTTCTGCTTGAGTCTTGCCAGTCAAAAGAGAGAGAAATTCCCCGGCCTGGAATCCCGTTGTTTCGTTCACTTCTGCTCTGAGGACCGTTGACCTTGAAAAGTGCCATTCAAACTCTTCTAGTCGAACATCTTTATGCAACATCTGGAGAACCCAGATATTCTTCATTCTGAAATAACCCTTTCTGAGAGGTCCAGCAGCTGTGAATTCTCAGTACTCTCTGACTCAACCAAGGGGAACAACTTCACGCTTCCCAGACCCGGTGCACCATGAGGATTGGTTCCCTACAATGCTATCAGTTATTACATTTGGATTTAATTCTTTTTGAAATCACCCTTGGACCAGATTAAGACTGTATCATTCCAAAGACAACTGAAGAAGCCTGTTTGAAATTATGAGCCTCTAAAAAATGAGATAAATTCAAATCGCTGTAATTCGGTCTCCAAAATTTTGAACAGCATAGAATAAGAATAGATAGAGAGCTTCAACTGAAATTTACAGGAATTCCTTCTCATGGATGCTAACAAAATGGTGAAAAACTGAAGAAAACCTGAGAACCTTTGTGACACACCCTTTGTTTAATATCGCTGTGATCAGATCAAGGTAAGCATTACTATTAGCGACATAAATTATTTTAAAAGAAAATACTGTTTAGAAATTAATCAAAAACAATTTATTTTTCTTAACCTACTTATTTGTGACCCATTTAAGTTAAAATATGTAATATTTAACATATAAAATAAGTTTTAAGCAATTAAATAGTGATTGTGAGTTAATCCAATAATCAAAATGGCTGAATGCGAATTATTTTACTCACTCACTATTTACCGTGAAGTAACTTGCTTTAAACTTCTTTTAAATATTAATTTCTTTTTATGCAAATACGTCACAAATGAGTATTTATTTATTTACCTCCTCTCCAGGAGGTTAGGCACAAGGCCAGTTTTATCTTACTCCCACAAGTAAGATGTGACCCAAGGTCGGGTCGGGAAAGTGGGGTTTGAAAAGCCAGCGCCCGAGAAAGTGAGCACTCTGGCCATTAAAAAATGCCTGGGCAGCCCTGTCAGCATTCCCTGGTAGGGGCGCCTCAGGCAGTAAGCAATAAACTTACTCCTCCCCAAAGAGGGGAGGCAAATCCTGAGAGGATGGACCTCCTAGAACTGCACAGGACCGACCCATAGACCGGCGTAAATCAAGCCCCGAAGGCCAAGACAATACCAATCTATGGGGTGCAGTATCCATCGGAACAGATACTACACTTTGATCTTAGTCACAAATGAGTAGGTAAAGTAAAATAAATGTTTTTTGATTAATTTCCAAACGGTATTTCTTTTTAAATAATTTATGCCACTAATAGTAATGATTACCCAGATCAAATCAATTTATTGGCAAAAGGAATTGCAAAGTGCAACAAGCCATGTAGAAAGACAGAAGATTTTTGGCTAAGAGCAAAGTGTAGTGTCTGTTCTGATACTACACTTTATCTTTTCTGTCTTCAGTCAGTGAAAAAGAAATCCTTCTCGATTGAGGCAATTTTAATTTTTCTCCCAATCCCGAGTGCTCCTTTTTGGGGAGCTGGATTTCCCCCATTAAAACCCGACTTTGGTCTAACTCTGCCCTCGTGGGGAGCCAAGTAAATAGGGTCAGTTAGAAGATATTTCCATCTATATACCGCCTGAGTGTTTGTCCAAGGCCACTTTGAACCTGGATATGGTAGGCATCATCAAAACCTCCTCTGGCAGGCTGTTCCACAGAGCAGAAACACAGACAGAGAATGCTGCCTTTGTTCTGTTGAGACAAAAGCGACGATGGTACAACTTCTGCGAGTGTTCATAGAGACCAGGACTTGGTACTGGGGTGAAAAACTTCTCGAAATATAGATTTAAATATTAGTTGATTAAAAAAAAAATTTTGTATGGAAATCGCTCCAGACAAGGCATGAAGCCACTTGATGTAAGGAACTAACAAGAACGAAATATGATTATCACAAAGACATAAGATATCTATTGGCCTTAGTCTTTTCAAGACAGTCAGCAAAAAGAGAGTTCCACAAGTCTGCAGTTCTTGGAAAGAAGCTACTGGAATTGGAAGCTGTATTACAATGAGGTATCAAAACAGCGGATTGGTTGAGACCATAGACCAACGTGTCAAACGAGCTGGAACAAAAGAAATAAGAAATAGATCACATGATTCTGAAGAACACATGCCATAATAGTATTTATAGAAAAGACTTAGTCTAGTTGATGATGTTGTATATCAGAATCAGGTCACCTCTCATCCTCTATTGCTCAAGTGAGAACATATTTAGTGTTTAAAGTTATTCTTCATAGGTAGGCATGGAGAGTCTAGTCAGTTGGCCACATATGAAACCAGACAGACATACGCTGTGCATGGAAACAACTAGTGTCTCTAAGTCAAACAAGATTGTGAGAAGATTGGCAGATGAAATAGAGAGGGACAAACCATTAGAAAATAACATCTTGTAGGGAACGTTACTCGAAGTACACAGGTGCTGGGCATCAGAAAGCATCGATAATTCCCCACCGATGTATGTCTTTCATGATGGTTCTGCAGAAATGAAGAATATCTGGATTCTCCGGCTAGTTATATTTCTATGTCAAAAGATAGATGTCTTTTATGCTTTATATGATGTTATGTTGCTGTTCTTTATATGTGTCAACTGTAAATAAATGTGTTAATTGTACTTGGTTTTAGTTTCATCTTTTTGTGAAGGGTGTGTGAGTGGTAAGACACAAATATGAAGAAATAAATGGATGAAAACGATTCTATGTAGATCAACACTATAAAATGATTTATTTATCACTTTTACAACTGAAGGAATTACTATGAATAAAGAGGTGATAATTGTCCGTCGCTAAGCCGAGTTTTAGTAGCATGCTCATTTTGAATTTCTCTTTTTGCTATGTTATCTGTGCTATGCAGAAGCAGATACTCCTATCTCTATCTCTCACCAAAGGCAGATCAATCATGCTTCAAAATATTCCTTGGCAAAGGAGATAATTTAGAAGGTACAAAGAGTTATTTCCCTTTAAAGAGATTTTTCTAGATAGATTTATTTTATCCATCTAACACATCTATTATTTGTTCTGATGATAGATGTGTTTGGGATATATTTCTAATAGAATGCTGTGATATAAATTAACATTATATCGCAACAAGTCTAAATTGTTCTTCTTCTGGTACTCACCCCAGTTCTAATGATCCTGGCAAATACTAATGGATCCTCAGTTTTGGTACATTGGATTTACATGCTTCACACAGCAGTAAGATGTGCCACAAGGTTGGGAAACCAACTCCACCGAGAGGGCACTCTGGTTGGATACAAAAGTTACCAAGAACGGGCCCTTTCTTGGTAAGGCCCTCTCAGGCGATTGGCAATAACCCCCTCCTCCTGAAGAAGGTAATACCTGGGAGAGTGAACAGCTGGTGAAACAGTCATTCCGAATGTTGGAAAACCGTCGAGATTTATTTTCTTTCAATCGAAAGAAGGGGCATAAGTTCAAAAGGTGGACAATAAAACCAGCACACCAAGAAAAGGGTTGCACTCTGGCTCTGCAAAAATATCCTGAACAGCCCCGTCAACATTTGTTGATAGGGGCGCCTCAGGCAGTTGGCAAAAAAAAAACCCACTTCCTTCACAAAGAGAAATATAAGCCTTTGTTGGTTCACCTCCTAGGACAAACCAGGACCATACGTCATTCCAACATAAGAAAGTTTGCTTACCAGCGAGACAGTCCTTGTCCTTGCTTACCAAAATGATGCCAAGGACATACCTTTGGCTGGTATGAAAACAACTGTTGAAACAGTCATTTTCAGTGCTTAAAAACCGGCGATATTTACTTCTTTTCCACCGCAAGAAGATGCGGCACAAAGCCTGGAGGTGAGTAAAAGAAAAGCCAGCACAAAAATATCCTGAGCAGCCTAGTTGGCATTTGCCGGTAGGGGAGACTCAAGCGATTGGCAATCAACCCCTTTGCAAAGAGAGAAGGTAAAGCCTCTGTGGGTGCACCTCCTAGGACTAACCAGGACCGTATCTCATTCCGACATAAGAAGACCTGCTCACCGGCAAGAAAATCCTTCTTTGCCAGAACGATGCGAAAGATGCATCGTTGGCTGATATGAACACGTCCGGAAAACTAAATATAATGAATGCTGGCAAACCAACCCACTCAGACGAATAACGCAATTATTGTAAGAAGGTTGTCACATGAAGAAAGGTTGAAAGCTCTGAAATTGCCAAGTTTGGCCTATAGAAGAATACGTGGGGACATGATTGAGTGCTATAAATTGCTCTCTGGAAAATATGATTTCAATGCTGATAAATTATTGACTAGAAAAAGTACAAGAGTGGGCAACAGGGGACACAGTCAGATGCTTTACAAGAAACAGGCACGTTTGAACCTGAAAAAATATTCATTCAGCCATCGCTGTGTTGATTTGTGGAACAGATTGCCATCAAGTGTAATTGAAGCCGAAACTGTAAAGATATTTGAGAAGGGGTTGGATAAGTTCTGGATTGACCAAGAAATCAAATTCATTTATAAGGCTGCTGTCATCACTGGACGCATACAAAGATGAAGACAAGGAGCTGGTGCCATAGGACAACTCATGTCCTTCTACCAGAATTCATCTATGTTTCTATGTTTTGAGCTCCAGTCTCTGGTTCCTTCTTGTGAGACATTCACAACAAGAACTTGTCTTCTTACTACAACTGAAAGGAACTTTCCCTTCTTCCTCAGCGTCAATCGGGATTTCCATGAACAGCATTTCTTCCCAAGAACTTCCCGTCTTTGAAACACTTTGATACAGTACTGCTTCCCTACAGACTACAGCATGGTCGTCTTCAAATCTAATGTCAATAAACACTTGTCATAAACCTTCATCAAATGTTATTCCTTCTATACATTATTTTCAATACTCTCATAATATTCACCATCATTAAACTGTCGATCCATCTATCTCATTAACCTTTATCCTCGAGTGCCTTTTAGCCTTAATAAGTGGTGACTCATTAGTAAAGAAAATATCCCTTCTAGGACTGAACCGAACCATACCGCATTTTGACAAAAATGAGGCCCTTCTCATCAGCGACGCAATCCCTCTTTGCTAATCGTTATTTTCATGGTAGATGCTCGACTGAGCTCCAATCGATGGTCCCCCCCCCTCCTGTAAAACATTCACAGGAAAAACTCGTCTAGCTACAACCACTGTAAATAATTTACCTCTCTTTCTCTGTGTACCTAAAACTAAACGGAACTTCCATGAGCAAAGTTTCTTTCCAAAAACTACCCGTCTGTGGAACACAATACCACAGGGCTGCTTCCCAGCTGACTACAACATGGTCGTTTTCAAATCCAATGTTAACAAATTCTTGTTGAGCCGTCCTCTTAAATAATCAAATTCTGCTCAGTCTCAACCATCATTACCAATCCTCATGGTGTTGTCTCACTATCCACCTGATAAACTAATTAATCCTTATCCTCGGGTAGCCTTCGGGCCTTGATAAGCAGTGACTCATCAGTACATTAAAAAAAGGCTGATGACAAGGACATATCCTCGGTGGGTATGAACACAATTGGCAAACCAGACATTCTGAACGCTGTTAAACAGTTCTGGTAGGTCTCCAATAATAGGACAGAAAGGTTTCTATTCAGTATTGAGAGACAATGGATACACCTTGTAAGGATACCTGTGCGGGGGGAGTCTACTATGAAGCAAAGGTTGCGCAATTACCAACTGTACCTCTTCTGAATCGGTATTGCTTAAGTCCTGTGCTAAGGAGAAGTCCAGGATGACTGGAAACAGTGCCGGGATAAGCAGAGAGTCCTCCCATATATAGCACTTGGTATTCCCAGTTAAGCGACGTTGAGCCTGGTCAGTACTAGATGGGTGACCATTTGGAAATACCAGGCGCTGTCTGTGGATACCTAGCTATGGGCAAAATAGCGTCGCCAACCCGCAGTGCCTAGTGTGGTGACTATGGCAAAAAACCCTGAATGACAGTCACCAATAAGGTGGACAGAAACCAGGGAAGAGTTCCTCTTTCAGGATTGCTAAAAATCCTGATGTTGATGGTGGTGATGGTGATTCCTAAATGGTCATTAAGTACCAGGCCCAACGTCGCTAAACTTCCGTGACCTGATGGGAACCGGTGTATTAACATGATTATGCTGTATAATCACATCATAAATCACTGCATTTATTTTCTTTAGCGTTAGGGTTAGGGTTAGGGTTAGCGTTAGGGTTAGGGTTAGCGTTAGCGTTAGGGTTAGGGTTAGGGTTAGCGTCAGGGTTAGGGTTAGGGTTAGGGTTAGCGTTAGGGTAAGGGTTAGGGTAAGCGTTAGGGTAAGGGTAAGGGTTAGGGTTAGGGTAAGGGTTAGGGTTAGCGTTAGGGTTAGGGTTAGGGTTAGCGTTAGGGTAAGGGTTAGGGTTAGCGTTAGGGTAAGGGTTAGGGTTAGGATTAGGGTAAGGGTAAGGGTAAGGGTTAGGGTTAGGGTTAGGGTTAGCGTTAGGGTTAGGGTTAGCGTTAGGGTTAGGGTTAGCGTTAGGGTTAGGGTTAGCGTTAGGGTTAGCGTTAGGGTTAGGGTTAGGGTTAGCGTTAGGGTTAGGGTTAGGGTTAGGGTTAGGGTTAGGGTTATGCTTTGAACCATTTCTGGCTTTGTCCATTCAGACCTGGTGATAATTCAGCGCCCCACTTCCGCTGGCCTATGAAAGAAACAAACAGCATGACACTATATCTGACGTCATTGAAACGTGCTAAACAAATTAAAAATAAAAGACATAAACTCATATATTTAAATTGACGTGACTCAAAATAACATTGGTTCTAGTAAAAAATTCTAAAACAATTTATATTTATTTCTTACAAAAAATCTCTTTATATATAAAATAGCATATCATTTTATGCTTATCTCTATCTATATAAAGTTATGTATGCGTATATGTTTATATATTTGTATGTACAGAATTTACTCTTAAACTAATTAACCGATCATTATGAATTTTTCAACACAGCTGGTAGGTGTAAGGGGTTGTAAATGAAATTTGGATTTTCCACTAAAACAGATTTGGTTATCTGCCTTAAAAAAGCTAGAGTAGTCCGCAACTGGTGGATCATTTTACGTTAAATTTATATGCGCAACTGATCCCCACTCTACATTCTAAAATAATTGTTTTTTTCCCCTTTCCGCCAGGTTTGGAAGGGTGTTAGAGTATTTATTACTGTAACTAACGGAACAAAAAAAGGGGTGAAAAAACAAATATGCAACAAATAAATGTTACCAAAGGCAAGATAAATTACTCTTCTACCTACCTGGATAAGTTTATTTGTGTTTTAATTTATTTGAAAGCGTTTTTTTTTTGTTCAAAACAAACCTAGTGTCCACTTTGTTCAGTTATAATGAAAAAAAAAACATGTCTGCTCATAAGCTCGGCACGAGAACCCTTGATAATCGCTCAAAGATCGAAAATTTAACAAAATACTGATAGAACATTATATTTTCGCACGATTGGTGACATTTATTGGATGTGTTTTTACCAGTATTTTGTTTGATTTTCGATTTTTTTAGCGATTATTAAGGGTCTCGTTCAGGGCTTATGGCCAGACATGTTTTTTTTTGTGTTCTAACTCAACAAAGTAGACACTAGGTTTGTTTTGAACAAAAAAACAAAAAAAAACGCTTTAAAATAAGTTAAAACACAAATAAACTTTTCCAGAAGAGTAACTTATCCTGCCTTTGATAACATTTATTTGTTGCATATTTGTTTTTTGTTTTTTACCCCTTTTTTTGTTCTGTATGTTTCAGTAATAAATAGCCGGGTAGAATCGCCTAAAAAAGTAATAAATAGCCGGGTAGAATCTATTTTTTTCATCCATTAAATAAAAAAAAAAGCGTTTAATTTTTTAACAATCTTATATATTTATTTTTCTAAGAAATTATATTAAAAAAAACCGAATTAGTAGCGACTTAAAGAATTTTTTTTTTTAACTTAATGAAAAAAATAAGTGAAAACACGGAAATCCGAGAAAAAAGAACTATTACTCATAAAAGTAACAGTGTTAGTTCTTCGAACGTTTTGTTTGATTCGTCATTACAAAACGTGAAATATCCGCATTCCTGTTTGTGTGTGAATTGTTCTCTTTCTTTTCATCTTTATCTGAATCCTAGTTTTGGATTGACCCGAAATCGGTTTATATCACGTGCGTCACCCAAACGTCGAACGTCAGTCGCTTCTACGTTAACAGCTCATTCACATCCAGTTCTGCGCATTTGCCAGTCTACAACTTTACGTAAAAGTGAGTTCGTTATTATCTATATTATATATTTTTTTATTTATTTATTGTTCATAGTCATTCGTTGATGTAATTCTTTTTTTCATATACCTGTTTTTAAAATTTTATTTAATAAGTAGGAATGAAAAGATTTACGAATAATTTCATTCGGACTTTTGCTCTTTACGTAAATTCTCATAAATGATTATCGCTTTGGGGTGTATATTGCAGAAGACCGGTTATGCAATTAAAAAAAAAAAATTTTTTTTAAACAATTTTATACGACTTGACGTGACTTCCTTGGCCTTTTGGCTAGGAATAAAGTGTATCTGTTCTTATACTGCACTTAATGTTCGTCTTCAGTGAAGGAGATATCCTTCTAGACTGAGGCAACTTAAATTTTTGGAGCCAATAGGGACTGCCCATTTTGTCATTGTTTAGTTCAAGTTTAATCAAAGTTAATGTGTATTCTGGTCGTTCTCAGGAAGTTGATCTCCGCATTATCTCGGTAAAAATTATCGTTTCTCAACCAAAATACCAGACAATAAATCGTCTGAGGTTTTCCGACCTCATAAATGAGTAAGTAAACCCAAATAATTAGTTTGGGACTAATTTAAAATTTACCTTTTGTGAAATCGGAAAAAAAATCAAAACTGCAAACGATAAAGTGTCCGCCATTTTGGTTGGGAAACAACAATATGGCCGACCGCCTGAAGTTGTCCTCACCGGGTAATGCCGACGGAGTTCGATCATAGCAAATTCTGTACTCATGTGTGAGGGAGGGGTACCTTGAACCCCCCCCCCATTCAAACCGACCTTGTGTCTAACTTTGCGATGGGTAGCAGGTAAATTGTCTTAAGACTCGGGTTTTAAATTTATGAAATGGATTAATCTATAACAAAATTCTAAAGCAGTAAACGGTAGACAACATTAAGCATGTTAAAGGTTAGGTTAAGGTTTTTTGTTTTGTATCCCCCCTCCCACACACACACTTTTAAACGGTTTCGACAATTTCCGGGATCCTCCGTCAATACTCTAAATCCTGTGTGCATATTCTTCTGCAAGTGCTCTTTTACTTATTTTTAGTTTAAATTTGTAGCTTTCAGTCCGGAGGAGAGGGCTAAATTTACGTTAAAATTGACCTTGCTTAAACATAGCAAATTTATTTCTTTTGCTTAAATTGTAATCCGGTTTTTCGGAAAAGTTCCTTTTGGTACCCTTAACATGTTGCATAAAATTTTTTGAACTAGCTGTACCTAACCGGGACTCTTTACTTTGGCCATTAACTTTTTTTCTTTTCTTTTTTTTTTTTCCCATGAGTATTTGCTAAGAATTTTAAAGCCAGAAATCACTTTCGATTCGATAGTTTAAAATGCTTCCAAATTCCTATCAAACTTCGGAGATCACGAACAAGATCAACAATTAAGATTAAAAACGTTTGCGAGTAAACGAAAATGCATTCTGGTCGATTTAATTTCGTCATGCAGGCCTGTATGAGACGAAACTCCCACAAAAGGTATTATTTATTAATATAGATAATTGTACCAAACTGTTATAAAAAAGATGCTTCATTGGCCGTCAACTTCGATGTAACCCCAGTTTCCCTAAGTGAACCGCTTAGCACTTCGATTTAAATCCGAGTTTTTAACCGGGCAAAACCTTTCCTTGGTGCGTGACCTTTGAAGATAATTGAAAGCGATGAGAAATGAAATTTCTAGTAAAACGATGACTATGCATTAATATTTCACTTTCTGAAGCTTTTAAAAAGTCAGTAATTACTTGCCTGCCCGCGATGGCAGTAAGAAACTGTGTGTGGGGGAGGGAGGGGGCAGCTCTCCCAAAATGGGCACTCTAGATTGGGACAAACATTAATTTCCACACTCTGGAAGGATTTCTCCTTCACTGACCGAGGACAAAAGATGAAGTGTAGTATTAGATATCCTTTGTTCCTAGTCAAAAAGCCAAGGAAATGGAAACTATTCTGTTATTTTAATAACTTAATGTTTACACCTGCTGGCTCCCCCTACATAAAACTTTATTTCAGAAAACTGTAGAAAATGTTTTCAAAGTTGGGAGCAAAATAATTCCTATACTTTTCCGTATTCCCGCCCTTTCTGTCTTCCTTTCTTTGCAGAAAAGGGGCCCAAAATCTTAACATAGAAAAATATAACGGAGTCCGGTAATTGTAGACGGATGTTATAAACATAATGCGATTTTATTTAGGTAAAAGTAATGGTTACAGCAAATATTTTAATATAAAATAAAACAATGTATGTAAATATTCCTATTCACCTTAGGCACAAGGCCCGAAATGCGATAAGAAAATGGTTTTGTTTTATCTGTAATATTATTAAATGAGAACCGTTTCGAGTTGAAATCTTTTTAGTATTACGCATGTAATCGGAAGAAAAACGCGTTTGAAATGTGTAAATATTCTACAGGAATCCTGATTTTGAATTTTTTTTTTCTTCGCACAAAATGAAGTCTAATGAGATCGAAGTACTGCATTGGGGAACGGAGTAGAGTTAAACTGAAACGAAACGAGCACTTTCATTTTCTCAAAGCAATTTAAATAAATTTTAAATGTTTATACTTTAAATTATTATAGGTATTGAGATAACGTTTTGAAATATCTATCTTGTGAAAAAAAAATTATAGTAGAAAAATAAGTTAAAACGCAAACTTACCCAGGTAGGTAGAGTAACTTATTTTGCCTTTGGCCCCACTTATTTTTATTTTTTCACTCCTTTTTTCGTTCTGTTAGCTGTCGGTAAAAATGCTCGGTTATTTTTATAATTCACTACAAGACTTTACACTAATTTAACTCCAAAATGTTCTTAGTGTCATAATTGTCGCCTATACACAGATTTATTTTATTTATTTATTACTAAATGCCTTGTCTGGAACGATTTCTATAAAAAAAATAAAAACGAAGCATAGGGAAGAAAAATATTTTGAGGTTTTGCGATTGTTAGAATGTTTGATAAATATGGATGGTTAAAATTGCAGCAATTTACTCGTGTTGTGTATGAATTATTACTGGCAGCTTCGTGTGTAAAAAAAAAAAAAAAAAAAAAAAAAAAAATTGTAGGGGGCCCCATGTTTCTATGAGCAATTGTATGTTTTTTTTTTGTTTTTAATCGAAGACCACTGTTCGTTTTATGCTGTGATTTATTTTGAGTTATACGCCTAAAGTGTTGTGAAATTGCCTAAGTATTTCGAATAAATGTATTCGAAGAAACAAATACGTGTAACAATCGAAGATTCGTAACTTTAATGAATTTACTCAACGCCATTAATGTACAATAGAACTTATTTAGTTTGTTAATGTAATCCTTAAATTCCGGAATGAGCTGAAGTGTGTGTTTAATGTTTATAATTAACGACGGACAATAAATAAATATATGTAATCCGTTATTCTGGAATTATCAAGGATTATGAGGAAGCGTTTCTTATTTGATTTATGAATATATTATGACATTATTAGAAAAATGGAATGAAACGGTTACGGTGATTGTTTAAACTATCTGATGTAATAGATTTACCGGTGCTAAGTGGGAGTAGAAAAATATTAGAGGGGAAGTTTTTGCTACCATCTTTATGGAGTATATTTTTGTGAGTCTGTGATGGTATGAAATTGTTAGATAGTGAAAATAATCATAAATTTCTTGAAACCCGCTCGAGTGAATAAGCTGAATGGCGTGGTGAGTTTAGTAGCCTATGATGCATGGGGTTATTTTCTTTTTCTCGTCAAAAGTAAAGGGGGGGGGGGGCGTCTTCACATGGATGGATGGAAATCCTACTCAGTAATTTTTGGTGTACACTAATATTTTCAACTGATATGTATATAATTTTTTCGGTGCTTATACAGATGAGGCCGCACTTGAAAAAATGCAGTTACACAGGTGAAAATCAGTTTAAATAAATTAACCGGAAAACTTTGATATACTTATGTATCAGGCAAGAATGTTCCACATAAAAAATTATACGGTAAAATTTGAAAAATAAAAATAAGTTATATCGTATTTTACAGATCCACCATTGATTATAGCAAAAACACGTAAATCAGGGTGACGTAACTCAATCTTTCATATAAAAAGTAATAAATGAATGGCGGTCGATAAAATACGATAAAACTGATATTTTTTAATTTTTTTTAATTCTACCTGATGATTTTTCCTAATTTTTGTCGGACACTTATTTAAGTATAAACAATAGTTTTTATCTGGAAATGCGTTTTTTCAAATGTGCACTAATCTGTATAAGCACCAGTTTTTCTCCTATTTGTATTGAGAAACGTACGAAATATGTCGGATTAAAAAAAACTTTGATTTGCCATATTTCGTATGTATCCCAAAGCACCAAGTTTCACCTGAACATTAAACAAATCCTGTCATCCCAAAATACACTAGCTATTTGTTTACAAAGCAACTTCAGGTTTTTGTTTTTCAGTCCCATAATTATGTACTTCTACTAGAAGTAATGACTGGTTTTATCGTAGGATTCTACTTGCAAATCAACAGTTCTGTAATGTTTCTCTATTCCCGTACCTAATTATATTCAATCTAGAGCCTAAGTATTCCATCTGATACCGATCGGATTCAATTATACAATAGATCGTTGAAAAATCTAATGATTTTTGCATGTTTTGCATAAAATTGTCTTAAATTTGATTCCTGGAACAAAATTGTCAACTTTTCAGCTATTTTGAAGATGTTAGTGTTAAATAACTGCACTTGGTCATGCCGGCTAAATGTGACGTTGTTAGGAAGAAAAAAAAATATGCTGTATTTCGGCTATTTTTTATTTTTTTTATTTTTTTATTTTTTTTTTAGATACGTAAAGTACCGCATTCAACTTGGTATATTTTAGTACTATATGGCACATTCCCATGCATTATCTTTATTGAACTGAATGCTGAGAAGCCATTTGCTACCCCCCCCCCCCCCCCCCGAGCACATTTTCACCTTCATACATGCAGTTTTAGGAGTTATCAGATGTCGAAAGAAAATGCCAGAAAGTGTCCCATTCCACCCAGGTTTATCCTACCCTTTTGCTTGTATTTTATTTTTTGGTCCCCCGATTTATAAAATCGAGGGACCTATGTTTTGAGGCATTTCCGTCCGTCTGGATTTTTCTCCCCAACCATCCATTGAATTTTTTTGAAATTTTGCATGAAGTTGTAACTTTGGTCAGGTTAGAAAGTGACATTCTCCAATTTAAAAAAAAAAAAAAAAAAATGGTTAGAGCCCCCCCCCCCCCCCCCCCCCGGTGGGTTCAAAATGGCAAAAAATGACATTTTTTGTCCCATAACTTTTTATCCAGCCATTCAATTTCTCTGAAACTTGGTCAAAATATGGAGGCAATTGTTCCTAATAGAAAATAAGTATCGCTGACCGTGACAAATAATCTGGTTCGCGCCCCCAGGGGGTCAAAAGCCCCCAAAATTGCAAAAAATACCCTTTTCTCCCATAACGTTTAATCCATCCATTCAATTTTTCTGAAACTTGGCCAAAATGTAGAGGCAATTGTTCTGGATATTATGAGCATCCTTGACCTAAAAGAAATTCTGGCTCGCGCCCCCAGGGGGGTCAGAAATGCCCTAAATTGACCAAATTTATTGCATTTTACACTTGCCACATTGAGTCACATACAGAGGGGGACCACTCATGCGCGGCTTGTTTTAGATACTTTTGTGACTGTTCATTTAGAATTTTTTGGATACCTTTTCATTTGCCTTTTCATTTAATAAAGGATGAACTTTGCATTTTTACATTCTACATTTGTGCCTTCCATAAAGTTTTTTTCTCTTTTTGCAAAGAAAAAAAGGCCTTCTACATCGTTCCCTTTTAATTCTTTGCCATCTCCCAATTTCATCTTTTTGCAAACTTCCATTCCATTTCCCTGAACACATTCGTTTGCCTTCGCCCCCCCCAAACTAAAATCAAATTTACTTTCATTAACATAAGGAAAATAAAAACCATTACTTATTTCTGTGCGAAGAAATGATCCCAATTAAAGTTAAATAACTTTAAAAGTTTTTCTAAAAAAAAAAAAAAAAAAAAAAAATTAGCCTCTTGTATGCACTTATGATAAAAAGACTAAAATATGGTCATAACAAAAAACGAAAAAAAAAGCAAATAAAACTTCTGTGCAAAAAACAAACCATGCAAAACAAACGTTTGTAACGGTTTGCATTAAATAAAGTAAAAACGTTTTTATTCAAAAACCAACTACCCCCAAAAAAAAACATTAAAGAATAATACACTTGAATAAAAGATAAAATCAAGTTAGCTTTTTTTAAAATTACTTTGCAAAATAAATTCAGTTTGTTCCGTAAAGTTTACCGATGAAACTCAAATTGATGACTTAAGTACTGAATTCTTTCTTGGATAACTAATCCTAAAAACTCCGAAGTAATTTAATACGTTTCAAAGGGTTACTTATTTTTCTCTGTAGTGGTGACACATCAAATTAGTCCATAAAAAGAAATACATATATTCCCGTAAATATTGCTTCTGAGAAACCATGGACAGCCGGTTAGGTTCCTTACTTCCAGTGACTGAACATAATGTCTAACCCTTATTACTTTACTTGCAATCAATATTTACTACGGTAACTTCACAGAATTACTGCTTTGTCGGCAAGGCCACAAATTCGCCGACTACAACCCTATGCATAGGGTTAATCTTGGAAAACTGGGTCGTCTGTAACCTGTGTTGCCTTAGAGGATCTTAGTGGCTGAGCAGTCTGTTGCCTGGTTGCATAAGTGGTCATGTGACTTGCAACAGTCCACTTTGTTTAGCCAGGAGGTTGGAGAGGTCAGATCCGATCAATCGGGGGGGGGGTACGTTATGCCCTAGTATCTAAATTCATCCCAACCCTATTCAGTCTGATTTCTTCCACAAATCAAAACCTTACTTTTTATTTTTTCCACAAATACATCCTAGGTGATTGCTGATGGTCAATCATGTCTGTAATGAAGATTACCACTGTCGATTTTTTTTTTTTTTTTTTTTTTTTTTTTTTCTCTTCCTCCTCCATACTTTCAATATATGGGTACTGGAAAAGAAATAGAGGCTAATTTAAACATTTTGTAGCGTATTGAAGACAGAACACTTGATAGAAATACAACTGGAAAAATTTAAAGGACCTTTCAAAAAGACACAAACCTGACCAAAATCTTAGGCTTCATCAAAGAAGTTTGATTCTTCAAAAAAAAATTTAGCCTGGTGCTACCAGATAAGGCTCTGAAGATACCAGCTTCCTGACCCAAAATGCACTAAACATAATTTTTTTTTCCTTTCTCTTTGCAGAGCATGATTGAGTTTTACAAAGCCAAAAAAAACAAAAAAACTGAATAAATATTTTAAGGTATAAAGAACTTGAAGCATAAAAACTTTTACCAACATAACTGGATTCGGCATTAAATAACCCGAAAAGGGTTTATATGCCGTAAAACAAAACCAAAAAAAAATTAGTTTAAAATTATCGAAAACAATAAAATTATCCTACCTAATAGGATTTTATTTGACAACTTTATTTTAGCATTAAATAACCCATAGATGGTGGATATGCTGTAAAACCAAACCATCACAGGAGTAATATTTTAATGCAAATAATATGAATTGTTCTTGACGAATTCCCTAACTTTATTACCTTTAAATAATTTATACCAACGATAATCTAACCATCCCCCAGATTGATCAACTATAGACCCCCCCCCCCCAAATAACTACTAATGAACCAATAAAGTAGCTTAGGCTTTTATGTATTACATCAGCCATTTTTATAACATAGCTATTGAAACTATCATTCTTTCTTCTCTGCATTCTCATGAAATATTAATGTTCACTATCTAATAAAACTTATTTCTATTTATAACACTTTAACTTTAGTGTATGATATTCTTGAAGTGATAAGACCATATAAATATAATTACAAAGCCCTTTTTAAATTTCTTGATAGAAGCAAGATTTCACTTAGAATTTAAGCTAACCGATGTGAAGTGGGCCACCCTGCGTTTTTACATATTTATTGAGTCTAACCAGAGAGTGGGGGTAGATAACTTCAGAGGTGCATAATGATTCCTCGTAGCATTGGGGCAGTTCTGGTTGTTTTGAAATATGCCAGGTTTGACTGTCTAAACATTGTATAAGTTTATTTTTATGTCACATTTGTGACCTTATGAAATGTAGACAGTGTAAAGTATATGTGTTGAATTCTAGAGATGCTGAGGAACTACAAACGCGAAACTGAGGTCAAATATGATTCTGCTGCTGTCCTTGAGGCCAAACGTTTGTTTGAGTCTGGAATGTCGTTGTTAAGAGCTGTTGCCAAAACTAAAGGGATACCGAGAGAAACCCTGGTGATACCAGATCAGGCTGCCCTGTGGCTCCCTGAGACGAAATTCACCTACATTGACGTTTTTTTTTTTTTTTTTTTGTTTTGTTTTTTTTTTTGTAAAACTTAATTATGTTCTACAAAACCAAAAACAAAAACAAAAACAGCCCCTCTCCCTTTCTCCCTCCCCTTTTTTATTTTATTTTTAGAACTTGAAGCATAAATCTTTTACTATAATGACCAGATTCGGCATTAAATAACCCAAAAAGGGTTGATATGCCGTAAAACAAAACTACCAAACCAAAAACGATGATTAAACATTTGAAGATATAAAGAACTTGAAGCATAAAAACTTTTACTATAATGACCAGATTCGGCATTAAATAACCCGGAAGGGGTTGATATGCCGTAAAACAAAACTACCAAACCAAAAACCATGATTAAACATTTGAAGATATAAAGAACTTGAAGCATAAAAACTTTTACTATAATGACCAGATTCGGCATTAAATAACCCAAAAAGGGTTGATATGCCGTAAAACAAAACTACCAAACCAAACCAAACCGAGAGAAACCCTCCGCTGATGATTAACGCAGACCTCAAGTGAACGCTGTGCTAACGGAAGAGGAGCTGATCGTTATTGCGTTAGAGAAATGTACATCTCCAGCTTGGCCTGTTGAGTCCGAAGAAATAAAGCTGACCGTTAGGTTTTACCTAGACAGTTGTGACAGAACGGAGAAGCGGTTTAAAGATCCCCTTCCAGGGGAAGACTGGCTTATCGGCTTTAAAAAGAGGTGGAACGATCATGTCCAAGTAAGAGAGCTTGGGGTGTTGACGAGTGCCAGTCAAGCAACGTCCAGAAACCTCACGAAAAAGCCTTCAGAAAGCCATCATTGATGTGATTGCCCCTCCACAATCGGAAGAAACTCGGTCTGCATTAGTGAACGCAGAGAAAGCGAGTCCAGACAAAAACTGGAAAATTACTAACGCCAATTGCACTTAAACGACTACAAGAGGAAGCTGGGAAGAGAATGGCAAAGAAAAAAAGCGAACGTATCAAATCTAAGCTTATTGCCGACAGAAGATTCAGAAACAGGAAGGGCAAAACGGAAGTGATGCGAGTGATGGAAATGACAGTGATTAAGACCAAACGGCCTATACTATTGTCGGCCGTCTATGGAGAGAGTACATGAGGAAGCAGAGTTGATTGGTATGTGACACATGCGACATGTGTTTACCGAGTTATACTGATGTTTAACAGAAAAAAAAAAAAATTATGCAGGAGTAAAGTAACTTCATTTAATATGCATGTGTTGATGAAAACATTCTCAATGCTTTATTTTTTTATTTTTTTTATTTTTTTTTTTTTTTTAGTAACTCTTAATATAGGTGTCTCACTTCACCCTGATAGCTAAATCTTATCAGATACATCTCGTACTTCATATATAGGGAACCTTACCAGGCATGATCTTTGTTTGACTGAATCCTGAGAACCCATTTGCTACCCTGAGCACGGTTCCTCCTTTGCACTGGTGATACCAGATCAGGCTGCCCTGTGGCTCCCTGAGACGAAATTCACCTACATTGACGTTTTTTTTTTTTTTTTTTTTTTTTTTTTTGTAAAACTTAATTATGTTCTACAAAACCAAAAAACAAAAACAACAGCCCCTCTCCCTTTCTCCCTCCCCTTTTTTATTTTTATTTTTCCTACCCTACTCCCGGTCCTGGATATGACCTTAAACTACATCCGATGGTGAGATCAAACCAAATCCTCCTTTGCATGCAGTTTTTGAGAAATCAATCAGGTGTCAAAGATAATTCGAAAAAGTGGTCCATTTCACCCCGGTCTACCTATACAAGATAGGTCTCCTTTAGTTTTAGTTACCAAATAACGCTACTTTTGATCATAATTCGGGGATATTTGTGAAATTGAAAGAAATACAAAAATTAAAGCTTATTAATTCTTATTCACCATTCAAACTAGATAGCCCATGTATTTGGTCCCCCGATTTATAAAATATCTCTTTTCGACTTTTTAATTACTAGAAAAATATGCTCCCTGTGTTTGCTAGTTGACTTGTTTTGGATTATTAAAATAATTTCAAATGCTATTGATAATGTTTACCCATTTAATTTTTTATTATTGCTCATGTTTCAAAACATGAATTCAAACCTGTAAATCATAAGTGTGACAACACGCAAAAGCTATAATTATTTTGTTCAGGTTATTTTATGCTCAAGAAGTCCAAATAGGTCTGTTGGTAGAACCTCAGACTAAATATCTAAAGGTTTTGATTTCCAGTCATGGCATCTTTATTTGTTTGGAATTATTTAATATTGATGCAATATTCTCCATTTCTAAATGTAGTTGAGATCTGATATTTTGAAATGAGACAAATTCCGCAATGTATATTACGACTGACAGATGCACAAAATCCCTACGATTATATATTTATCTAAAAAGGAAAAGAATTTAGTGTGCAATATATATTTACATAAATATTTATATTTACATAAATATTTATATTTACATAAATATTTATATTTACATAAATATTTATATTTATATAAATATTTATATGTATATATTTAAAAGAAAATTTTTTTTTAACAGTTCACCCCAAATAAGGCCAGTTGCTACTGTAGACGTAAGGAGCTACTGAGAATTAGGTTAAGATTTTGGGGTCATCCTGAACTGGGAACTGTGCAGCAAAATGCTTGTTTACATACATTAGTTTTAAATTTCTGCAGGGAGGGAGTGCCAAAGGCCGGCAGCGCATATACAGGGTGGGCAAAAATAAGGGTCCTATTTTTAAAAATTCATAACTTTTTTATTTATTTATTTATTTATTTTTTTTGGAATAAGTAAAGGACCCCTTCCGAAGCAAGCATGAGCCGTATTAGCCCTAAGGAACGTACCCTCATTTAGAAAACATTATTTTTGCTTAAAAAACTCAACAGTGTAAAAAAACAATACTTTAGTTTTTGTAAGTTTTAAGTGTTTTTCGGCTAAAATTTGTTTTGTTTATTTCAAAAAATCTCGGAAGGGTCAGTCTACACACACATAAAGTTTGGTGAGTTTAACTTTTATTTTGTGGAAGTTATTCAAATTCAAGTTATTCAAATTTAAAGATAGGACCCTTATTTTGGCCCACCCTGTATATATATATATATATATATATATATATGAGATTATATTATTTAGATTAGATTATTTAGATTATAGATTATTCTATTTAGATTTTGAAACTTGTTTAATATTCCCACACACAAACTTTTTGTCTCATTTTTAATGCATTTAGTGTGAAAAACTTCAGTTTTCCTGTTAAAACTCTTCAGCAATGTTAAAGAAAAAAATTTTTAACAAATTTTCTTTAAAGATATATCTCTCTAAATTTAAAGGTGTACTACAAGTACACCGTATGCTTATTCGCTCAAATAAAAATGAGATTCCACTTTTTTTCCTTTTTTTTTTTTTTCAAACTCTGTAAACGGATTTTATGAGCTGCTGCTGATAGATTGCTATATCAGCATACTAGCAGTCATTGTTGACATTCGCTCAAAAGAAGACAATACTTTTTTGGATAGGGTAATTCAAAATTACTACCGAAAGACAAAACAATATACAATTTAATTTCATGCATAATAAGATTGATTTATTCACTAGTTTGGGTGTGAAAAATATTTTTTAAAAAAATGTTCCATACACGTTGAAGGTTTATTTTTAAGTTTACAAAAAAAAAATAATGGGTCAATTAATTTTGTACATTGATAATAATTGAAATTGATATTTTACCTGGGTTTCCAAATTTCATGACTAAATTCGGCCTAGCTGAATGGTACGATATCTTTAAAAGAAAGGGGGGGGGGTTAAAAAAAGTGATGTAAATGGCATTAACATTATGACTTTATTTGCTGAATACTCTACAAATATATAATGTAGATTATTAGTGCATATGAAAGGATATTCATTTCTGAACGCTGGTGATACCAGATCAGGCTGCCCTGTGGCTCCCTGAGACGAAATTCACCTACATTGACGTTTTTTTTTTTTTTTTTTTTTTTTTTTTTTTTTTTTTGTAAAACTTAATTGTGTTCTACAAAAACAAAAACAAAAACAGCCCCTCTCCCTTTCTCCCTCCCCTTTTTTATTTTATTTTTAGAACTTGAAGCATAAATCTTTTACTATAATGACCAGATTCGGCATTAAATAACCCAAAAAGGGTTGATATGTCGTAAAACAAAACTACCAAACCAAAAACGATGATTAAACATTTGAAGATATAAAGAACTTGAAGCATAAAAACTTTTACTATAATGACCAGATTCGGCATTAAATAACCCAAAAAGGGTTGATATGCCGTAAAACAAAACTACCAAACCTCATTTCTGAACAAAATGGTATTTTGATGACTTAAAGTGCTTTCGTGTATAAAATGACTATTTCAGTAGAACTACCTTGAAAGCTGTGATTATCCGAACCGTTTTATGGCCGGTGGGTATTGCTACTTAAAACATTATTTGGTCTAAAAGTGGGTTATCCTTTGATATTAAATTTATATGCTAAATTGATCCCCTCCCACTCTAAAGTCTAAAAAAAATCCGTTTTTTACATGTAATCGCCAAAATAAAAATTTTTTTGAGTGAACTAGCATATTGTATTATAATAATACAATACAATACAAAAAATGTTTTTCGTAGTTATTAGGCTTATTTTTCCCCCATTTAAATATTTTGTAAAATTTACAATTGTTTCAATATGGTTGGTTTCAAGTGTGAGGACCGCAATTTTGTTAGTGGCATAACTGTCTTTCAAGTTGTAACAAAACGCTGCCGCAGATAATAAAGGAAGCACATATGAATATATTTTTAGTGTTAGGATAAAAAAAAAACCCCACAAGACTGAACCTTTTACAAGCTCTGATCAAGGAGGTGAATGACACAGTATCTTTACCTGATACTCCTCCCTTTCAGGTCATCTAAACATTGCATTCAGGCTGCAAACAAAGCAAGGAGCTCACTACTTCTCAGTCGATGCTCCTTCTGCAAACTCACTTCTGGAATATTTCTCCCACTTTGTCTCTCTTGTCAGAGCATGGTGTCCAGGTCTCTTCTCCATATCTAATGTGATATCCAGCACTCGAATAGTTCAACTGGTTACTCGAATGGTGCAGGGAGTACAGGGTTTGCTCCTATGAAAGCGGCTCAAAGCCTAACCTTTTCTATAGTGCTAATGTTTACATGCTGATTCATTTTGGCCTACAATCTCCAATAGCCATTAAAAGCTAATTTAAATGTCACTAAAATTACAATTTAAGATGGTCATATGCAGAATCTGATTTCTCAATGCTCTCGGTTTTACAACTAAATCTTTGACTTTTGCTTTGACAGTTTCAAGGTTTAGACTTTTTTAAACCAGTTATTCGGGGTGACATATCATGCACCACCCTATTTCTTAGAATACTAGTGTTTAATTTGCTATATAAGTTTAAAAAAAAAAAAAAAAAAATTTTTTTTTTTCAAAGTCTGATCCAAATATCATTTAAGCTGACAAATCAAACTTTGGTTTTGACTAGCCAATTTTCATTTGTTATGGTACTGTTATTGGCAATATATAATAACATACTTGGCTACAATTTATTGTAAAAATTACTTAGTTCGGCCCAGACAACTGCTAATGTGAAACCTAAAGATCAACCAGGGATAAATTATTTTAAATTGTATGTAATAGTTGTCTATCTTTTTTATTTTAAGTTTAAAATTGTGCAAACAAATAGTCATTAGTCTAGATGCCATACTAATGGCGTAGACCCATAAAATAATTTAACAGAATGGAACAAAATTCTAAGTTTGACCAGAGTATCCATGCCAACAATTAAGCTTTTTTTTTTTTCCTTCAACATTGCTTCGTTTCTATGTTAATGTGTGAAAAATCCAGTTTCAAAGAGAAAACAAAATGATCACTCTGGATAGGTACAAAAATACCTGTGTAGTCCCGTCGACATACCCACATGAACGGGCGCGCCTCAGATAAGCGGCAAGAAAACCCACCTTCTTCGAAAGCAAACTTTGTTCACATTTTAAGATTTTTGTGACTTTGTAATTATAAATCAAAGATCTAGTACCGTATAGTAAAATAGTATTAGTATACCAACAATTACAGGTGTACCAACAATTACAGGTCCTGTTTTGTAAATTCCTTGATTTTATTACTGGCTATTGGTATTTTTCTACATGAGGAAATCAAGCGGCGAATCACGATATGCCTTAGGAAAAAAAGAAAGTTAATCCAGATTGTACTATTAAACCTTATCTCTCGTCGCTCAGACACCCATCTCCTAGTAACTTGTATATAGTAGAACGGGATTGCTGAGGGTCAATCGTACAAAGGAAACGAGGCGTAATCAGTTTCACGTTACTAAAAACTAGTTTTGGTTACTAATTCTTAAATTAGCAGTGACTCTAAACTCTACTTGATGCAAATATACTGGTTGTGTATCCCCCATCTCAACCTTGGTATATTCCCAACAGAAGTTGGACACCCCTGGTGGGTATCTGAGCACAGAACAGTGAATAATTCTACTTTGTTTTTTTTTTTTGTTTTTTTTTTTTTGTTTTTTTTATGGGAAAACAAATTTAAAAAAAAAAACCCACCAAAAAACCCAAATGGACAGGTAGGCAATCGCCTATAGATGGTGTCTTGATAAAAGTACTGTTCCCATCACCTCGGTGGGTAAAGTGTCTGGAAGAGCATCCGGCCTATAAAAATCTCACTTCAAATAAGGAAATGGCTTTCGAAGAAATTGTATTTCCAGCTATATAGTTCAAATGTTGGAAAGTAACTTTCTTAGAACTAAACACTTGGGTTTAATAAATCTGATCAGATGTCAGTTTTTTTTCCTTCCTGAATTGGTGTTATGTAATTAAACAAGTCTTGTTTAAACTTGCCTGTGTACCATTTCTTCGTTATAGCCATAAATCTCTAGTTTGTTAAATTTAATTACTTTTTCTTTGCCTTCAGAGGAATTTTCATTATCTTTGCTATTGCGTTATTTCAAAGTTAGTGATATTGTTCAGTTTCATGGAGTTTTTTTTTATCATAAAAACCGCCCTTCCTTAAAGAATTTTATGTCAGACTAGAGCTTGACTATAAATTTAGTCCAGTCCAACCTTTTCATCTCTTACAATGAAAAGTACCCCCCTTTCTTTTTTTTTAAAATTTTATTTATTTTTTTTATCCCCTCTGTACTTTCAATAAACAGCATTAACTGTCCCTATTTACTTGACTTCCCACAAGGGCAAAGTTAAACATGACTTTTTTTGGGGGGGGGGGGGGTTCCAATTCCCAATTCCCCAATAGAGACACTGAATGGGACAAAATTGTCCGTCAAGAGGAATCTCTAAACCTATGATCGAAAGAGAACAGAATGTATTCTTTGATCCCAGTCAGATGGCCTTGAATTGTGATCTACTGAACTGATGCCATTGAACAGAATCGGCTTTAGGGTTAAAACAAAGAAAAACTTGTAAAATTCACTTAGTGATGCTAACTCTTCATCTAAAAGACAACTTGAATTTCTGTAGGAATGATCCTATACAAATTGTCTTAAAAGGGTCCTTTTTTAATTTAAAAAGGTAAATGACATTAAGTCCCTCCTTTCTCAAATGAGATCTTACAATTTCAATGTTTGCTAAGTCTAATTGTCGTCTACCTGTGATTCTATTAAAATCGATCAATGAATTCTAGAAAATTATTAACCGTAAGTCTATTTTCTTTGTTAAAACTCTACCGCAACTTCAAAGAACTTTCTTCCATATACCTAGCATCAAACTGAATTTCTATGAGCAGTTTATTTCTGAGAACTTCCCATTTGTGGAACACATTACCATGGGACTGCTTCCGTGCAGGCTACATGATCGTCTTCAAATCTAATGTCAACAAATACTGGTGATAAACCGTCACCATTGGTAATCAAATTGTGTTGATTTGTTTAATCATTTAATCCTCTCGTAATATTCATCTTTCAACTGACAATCTCTCATTACAAATTATCCTCAAGTGGCTTTTAGTTTTGATAAAGGAGTTTGATTTACTCCTCTCCAAGAGTTAGGCACAAGGCCAGTTTTTATCTTACTCCCACAAGTAAGATGTGACCCAAGGTCAGGTCGGGAAAGTGGGGTTTAAAAATTGCCTGGGCAGCCCCGTCGGCATTCCCCGGTAGGAGCGACTCAGGCAGTAAGCAATAAACTTACTCCTCCCCAAAGAGGGGAGGTGAAGCCTGGGAGAGTGGACCTCTTAGAACTGCACGGGACAGCCCCATAGACCGGCGTAAATCAAGGCCAAGACAATACTAGTCTATGGGGTGCAGTATCCATCGGAACAGATACTACCCTTTGATCTTAGCCAAAAGGCCAAACAAATCCCTGTATAATGTACTCAATCGAATCTTTATTTCCAGAAATGATCGTTTATGCTGTTTTTGGGATTGTCTTAATTTGGCTTGATACTTGCCTTAAAGTTTTCAGGGTTTTTTTTACACTTCCAAGCATCGAGTGCAGTGGAATTACTGGGAGGTTAAGATACACTTCTTGCACACAAACTGTTTAAGACAGCAGATAGATGAGAATTCATGTGAAGAAAAGATATTTCGATGGTGAAGCTATTGAGGTTAAATTTTACCTGAGTGATACCATTGTTGCTAGTGTGAATAATTAAGTTAAAATCGGATGAAATTCAGAACTTCTGCAATTACTAACCAGCAGAGCATTACCACTGTCAAAGGAAGAGTCTCAGTGATGTACGAGTGATGGTTAAGGACATGCGTTGCATGGAGGAATATGAGAATAACACAATTGATGTGTAATGTGGGCTTTAAAGACGGGCTAAGATCTGAAAACCTCGGTCAGATTCAATCTAGACAGATGTGCAGAACAGATTTTGATGGTGCCACGTTGAAAGAATGGATGAGTTTTTGGGTTCACTATAGGACAGTTCAGGTAGCAGGTTCAGTTTACAGGGGAAAACCAAGGGAGTAAGTGATAAGTATGGACTTGAGAGAAAGAGGGATAAATAAGACCTGGCGAACAAATGCCAGCATGTAAAACTAACATTAAACCGAATATGATGAATTACACTAAGTCTTTTCTATTTAGCTGACTTTATTCTCTAGTTTCTCTTTTCTTTCTCTGCCATGTTTTATGCAACCCTCAATTTGACAACGCCATCCTGATTCGCTTAAAGATAACCAATTTGTCGTACAAATAACGCTGGGAATCCTTATTTCTAATTGACACATTTTCTGCTACATATTTCTTGCATATATCTTTAGTGTTTGTTCTGTATCGACTTCAGTGTCCGCATGGACAAATAAAGCACTTGGAAACCAATATTCTTTGTTCAAATAAACTTGTAAGTGTTTGTTCCGGAGGTAAATTAAGTGTATTCAGCACTTGAAAATATTGAAGTGATTCTTCATCGAATCGCTCGTTTCCTGTGAACATCTGTTAACATTGGATAAAGATGAAATGCTGATAAGGCTCTCTAGCACTATCTATATATAAAGTCGTGTGTTTTGTGTATAAGATTATATATTTGTATAGTATTCACTCATAAACTGATAATTGTTTTTGAAACACTACTGCGAGGCGTAGTAGTGGTGGTAATGTTTACTATATTGAGTTTAATTGGTCCCCCGATTTATAAAATCTGGACTTATGTTTTGAGGCATGTCTGTCCGTCCGGATTTTTCTCCGCAACCATCCATTGAATTTCTCTGAAATTTTGCATGAAGTTGTAACTTTGGTCACGTTAGAAAGTGACATTCTCCGATTTTTGAAAAAAAATCTGGTTAGCCCCCCAGGGGGTCAAAAGGCCCCGAAATGTCAAAAAATGACATTTTTTGCCCCATAACTTTTCATCCATCCATTCAATTTCTCTGAAACTTGGCCAAAATGTAGAGGCAATTGTTCTGGATATAAAATGAGCATCCTTGACCTCAGAAAAATTCTGGTTCGCGCCCCTCGGGGTCAAAGGGGGGTAAAAAATGCCCCAAATTGCCCAAATTTATTGCATTTTACACTCCTCACATATAGAGGTGTACCACGCACGCGCGGCTTGTTTTAGTTGTTTTTTGTCATGACATTTTAACAATCGGTACTAGAGATTAGCACACATACTCCAAAGTCAGTTTCTTTAGTTCTTTGTAGAGGGGGGGGGGTGTATGGGCATAACCATAACTATTAAATATTCCAGCTTTGCATTTTATTTAATCCATAGTAATTAGACATGACTTCAGCAAGATTTGCAAAATTTCAGTTTCATAGATCCTTAAATGTTAGACATTTGTAGAATCAAAATCATGTAATGGATTTTGATCAAAATTGGAATAAAGATTCTAGGCATAAAGTTTAGCATCCTTATATTATTTAAACAAGGGGGACATAAAAGTGGTGTAAAACTTGTTTGGGGGAATTAATTTTACCCATCCTGGTATGTCTGTTTTTTCTAGTTATATATTCTGAGTTTATTTTAAATGTTTGTTCGCTTTTATTTTTTTAATTTTTTATTTTTTTATTTTGTTACATTTCAGCGACTTTCTATAAATGAATACAAAATTCTGTTTTATTACATGTAAACAAATAGCAAACATCTCGACTTATTGCTTTGCTCTTTGTTTCTTCCATTTTCTACCATGTTGCCATCCTCCCCCCCCCCTAATCTGTCGGCTAGTTTTAAAAAAAATAGCTTACATTTTTCTTAAATTAACTTTCCTTAAGACGACTATGTAAAAACAACATAACAAATTAAGTTTATTAAAATGTTTAAAATCAAAGTTTTAAATTCTTTATTGAAAATTACAAAACATTTTCCGATTCACAATTTGGTGATTGCACAAAATTGATTCCTTTATAATCGTTTTCCTCTTCCAGGATAATTTTTGAATTTGAAAATTACTCTTAAATGCTAAAAAAACAAAAAAAAAAACAAATAAAAATTTAAATATTTTAATCTCCATATTTTATTGAAAAGACTTAAATTATGAGCACTGCAATACTTGATACATCCTTTCCAATTTTAAGGTTTATTCTACTGTAGCTAATACAATAATAAAAAGGTATCTTTCCCGTTTGAGTGCATTCTTTTTGTAAACCCCCCTTTATTTCTTTATCAGAATTGGACAATGTCCATTGCAATAGATCCGTCCTCATCCAAGCGAATCGGAGATGATAGTTTAACCCCTTCATCAAAAAGAGCAGATCAAAGAGACAGGGATTATGAAAGCTCAACATCCCAGTTTGAGTGTCGTGGAGTAGGTTCCTTTAATTTTATTGTCTGAGCTAACCTTTTCCTGGTTCTTCTAGTTTTAAGCTCCAGGAGAAAATAAGCTGAACCCCCTATTAAAGAGGGTCCAAACTGATTGCTTTGCAAAGCTATCTTCTGCAAGATTGGTCCGTACTCTTCTCATCTGGCAATAAGTAAGCATGTTCTTAGCTTTCTTCTCACCCATTTCTTAGTGTTTTAGGTCTCTTGGTATCACCCCCCCCCCCCTTACCATTTTTTTTAAAGCTTTTAAATCTTAGTTGCTTTTTGCATGCAACTAACTTGCACGAGTTTACTAATTTTTTTTAAAACCTTTTTACAAACGTTGGAAAAATGATGACTTTCATATCCAATTATGTTTTTAATTTGGTTTTAAGGTTTATCTGCTGCCATAACCTATCTTCGGATAGTGTCACTTCTAAAAGTGTTTTTTTTTTTTTTTTTTTTTTTTTTTTTTTTTTTTTGTGATGCATGAAGTTTCTTTTGATTTTCGTCCTAAATGTACACCCCCCCCCCCCCCCCGGCGCAAATGTTCAAGCATCACCAGAAACTGGCGAACAAGCTGTACTCATTAACACTCCACCGGACTTGTATAACCTATGGGCAATGCCCTTTTTTTTCTTAATGAAAAGCCTAAAAGCAAATATAATTTTTTAAAGTCACTTTCATTCTATTCTGAGCAAAATAATAGGGGGGGAAAAAAAAAGGCCAAGATAAGATCTTGTGTAGATTCTCTTCGCTTTTTATAGGGAACACAATAACATCACACATACATTGAGTTATATTAATAATTATTTAATTATATACGTACGTATACGTTTCATCCTTGTGGAATGTAAATGGTGTGATATAATGGTTACAGGTGTGAATTTGGCATGCAGAGTTCATCAAGGCTGCTGCATCAGTTTAAAATTTCATCACTGGGAAATTTATGAATATATATATATATATATAGAGTATTGATTTACTCCTCTCCAGGAGTTAGGCACAAGGCCAGTTTTTATCTTACTCCCACAATTAAGATGTGACCCAAGGTCAGGTCGGGAAAGTGGGGTTTAAAAATTGCCTGGGCAGCCCCGTCGGCATTCCCCGGTAGGGGCGCCTCAGGTAGTAAGCAATAAACTTACTCCTCCCCAAAGAGGGGAGGCAAAGCCTGGGAGGGTGGACCTCCTAGAACTGCACAGGACAGACCCATAGAACGGCGTAAATCAAGCCCCGAAGGCCAAGACAATACCAGTCTATGGGGTGCAGTATCCATCGGAACAGATACTACACTTTGAACTTAGCCAAAAGGATATATGAGTAGACTAGAAGGAAAAACTAACACCGGTCTTTCTTTGCTTATCATGGCATTGAGCAATGCTGGTTCAGGTGCGGTTGATTGTCCAGTCGGAGAGTTGTGGTTTTATGTGTATTATATAAAGCTCTATCTTGTATTGAGCAGTTCTTGAAAAAAAAAATTTTTTTTACTTTATATTAATTTTATGAATATATTTGAACTCGTCTAATATATATTAGAAAGTTGGGTTAATTTCTCACATAACGGTGAGGTCAAAACTCCTTATTTCAAGTTAATTCAATTTTACATCATAGCAACATAGTTTTGTATACTGCTTATGTATATGCCCCTAGTTAAGTAAAGTAAACTAATTTGGATATTGTTATGCAAATATATACTTTATTTTTACTTAAAAGATTGTATCAAAGTTTCCAAAATGTAAATTTTATTTCTATAAGAAAATGTAAGTGCTTGTTTCAAGTTTTCAACTATTTTAGGGAGAAAACTTTTCGTGTATGTGACACTTTCTATCGAATCTTTGATTACAAATGTAAAAACATTGAACAGATTATGAACTACATTTTCTTATCCTGTAAATTTGTTTTCCTTTGCCTTACGACTAACACTTTGTCCAAATTTTAAAAATTTCCCAAATATTCTGTTCAGGCTTTTTACCTATCTGAAGACATAAATTCTGAAATATTTGAATTTTCATGAGTGCCCATAAAAACTCAAATACTTTAAAGAAACTGATATTTTGGAAATATTTAACTCGTACCTATTAAAATTTCACACATAGGAAATATCTTAATTTTCACTACCCCCATCCGCACCCGCAACCTCTTTTTGTATAAAACTAGACCTTATCTGGACTCTTATGCCCACGTAGCTGTTCCAAAATTTATAATGATCGGTGAATTAGTTAAGGAGTGAATCTTGTACATACAAATTATACAATCATACACATAACTTTATAGATATATTATTTGAAAATAAACTTCTCAATTAGAATGGCCCAATCAATATAGCAGACCTTGCATATGCAAAAAAAATAATTCTTTCTGATTCATGTTTCTATCTGAAATTCAGATATCATGAATATAACAGATTATTAGACTAACACGACATTGCTCGGGTTCTAATTTCCATTTTTATTTTTTATTTCACCCCCCACCCTCTCCTTCCATTTTACTTCAGTGGAAGTTCTCAAATCAACGGGGCCCCTTGTGCTACTACTAGCACTTTATCTTTTATATGGGATACATAGATATTACTGTTCCATTAAAGTTCTTTACCTCTCAAACGTGGAGTTAGTGAAGAACATTAATTTTCTTTCCCTAATTGACCAGTTAATTACATAGTATCTTTCTTGTGGTCTCTTGGTCTTAGCAGATTCCAGGACTAGAATTCATCTAGTCTGGTGGAGTATCCAGGTTAATGCTGTTTCCACTATTAACATTACTTAAAGAAGGTGCACCATTTTACGTATAAGCCAGTGTGGTGTTATACCGAAAGGATCTTATTTGGGCTTCGAATACTGTTATTTTGAATATTTGGTCAGGGTTTACTTGTAGGAGAGGTATTCTCATGCCAGGTTGTCCTGACAAACCCTTGTACAGTGAGACCTTAGACACTCGAGGATGGTATCTAGTAGGCATTCAAATTCTCTCCAAAGATGAAAGTAAAAACTGTCGATTGTTTTAAGCTTGAATGTTTGTGCTTTTGTTTGCATATTAGAAGGGTAATCCAGTCATTTGAGTGAGGCTCCTTATTTGGTGCTTCTTGAAAGACCTGCAAAAGTGAAATGTGGCAGTTAAAAATAAATTAACAGGAAAACTCTTTGATATTATGTATCTGGCAAAAATAGATATCTACACCGAAAATTACAGAATTAGAGTAAAATTTTAATTAAAAATAAAAATCAGTTTTTTCGTATGCTTGATTCTAGGTTTGAGCGAACCCATTTTGTTTATTTATTCCCCCCCCCCCTTTTATGTAACTCTTCTAAATTTAAAATGTAAAATGCGTTCCCATCAACCTAGAATCAGAGATATACGAAAACTGATTTTGAATATTTTACATACAAGTCATTTATCACTTCCATTAAACATGGCCTTCAAAAATAAACTTTCTAACTTGAAGACACCTTATCCTGACATTGTTTTCAGGTTTCTTGCACTTGAACAACGCTGGTTCATGAGAGGTGCATTTGAGAAAGCCCATGTCTAGGAGCAAGATGTTAGTAAAGCTGACTTCGAGATTGGAAAAACATTGTCCATGATTACCTTTATAAAATGTCGAGGAATTTTATACTGTCGGAAGGGGGGGGGGTCACTTTCTGTCCATTTCCATTCATCTAATAGGGGGTTGGAAAAGAACAGCATCCTGGTCATTTTTAGATTTAATAAAAAAAAAAAAAAAAAAAAAGTTTCTTTAAATAGTATTGTAGCTTTGCCCCTATTTCCTTGCCTCCCCTATAAGGGCAGTTAGACACAAGGTCGCAGAGAAAATCCATTCCCCCAAAAAGGAACACTCTTGGTTAGTATAAAAACTTTTGCATTTATTCATTTAGACGTCTAAATCTAAAATGCTTCTAGCTATTTTGTGTATACACATGAAACCTTATTTTCTTCGCTTTTTGACATCATCCTATGACGCCACTAACGAGTAGATACAGTCTGCATGCATCTCATCCTGTGTCCCAGAAGGTCACTTGGTATAAATTATCTCCTGTGTTCCAGTTCTTAATATATTTACTAAACAGATACATTCTGCTCTCTTGAACTAATTTTAAACACTAATCTTCTGTGGAATAATTTATTCCAAAGATCGATGGTCAGTGTGACACACATAAATGTTAAATTCTGAATTTGAGACTTTACAAAGAACTTTGATGTCGGCATCATATGAAATTAGCGAATGTGATGCTGTTTGAGTTAAAATAATATATATACATACACACACTTACCTCCCTTTTTACGCACAAAGGAATAGCTATTTATACACCTACCTATTGAAACAGACTACCAGGGCATTGACAAGAGTTCTAAAATTAGGTAGATTATAGTAAAAAAAAAATCTTTGAGAAAAAACCATGAAAAAAAAAAAATTATTCCAAGAGTTCTAATAGGAATATGACGTTATTGACTTGCCGTTTAAGTTGAATACTCCTCATGTGTCAGAAGTGTGCTGTTGTATGGCTCAGAAACTTGGGCTGTCTCTGCTGGCATACTAAAGAAGCTGCACCGTAATGACAGGGCAATGGTCAGATGGATCTGTTTGGTGAGGCCTGAACAGTACGTTTCTTTTGAATCCCTGCTCTCACAGGTCGACTTGAAAAGCCTTACGGACATCATGCGGAAGAACAGACTGCGTTGGTTGGGTCACATTGAGCGTAGCGATGGCTGGATTGCTAAAGTCCGAAAGTTGAATGTGCCAGCAGAGAACATCACCACTGGCAGACCCAAGTTGACTTGGGAGGACGTAGTCAAACGTGATAGGAAGGCCATGGGTATGAATTCCATCAAACCTTGCCAAAGACAGGAGTGGAGAGGAAGACTTAGATTTCGAGACTAGACAATCAGGCCCCACCCTCATCAGAGGATTAATTGTGGCCTGATTCAACAAATAAACCGGTTGATGATGAGACAATTTGCCCCTCCTCCAATCGGATTGTAAATATTCTCTGTAAATAAAATGTAAATACTGATTGCTAGCTAAGTAGAAAATAGACAAGAACATCATATAAACATTTTAGGCCTTGTGGATGAGTCACTAAAATCATTTAAATTGCTGTAACTTTTACTTGTCCATTTGGCATAAAGGTAAGTGTTTGTTAATGGGCTGGGAGACCAAGGTTCAATTCTCAGTTGAAATCCTACCAGACTTCAAAAATGGTACTTGCTGCCCACTTTCTAAAAACTCGGCATTATAAGGTGAGGTTTAAGAGTAAATGAAGTAATCCTGGGAAACGAGTGGCCACTTCCCCTACACCTTGGTGTAGCTAATGAAAGCGAGCCTTCGGGTCGCCCTCGACCATGGTCGACCACTTAATGTAACTTTAATGGATAAATAAACAGACAATAAGACTTAACTTTATCCAAACTTAATTTTTAGTTAGGTGAGAGATCCCAGTCAGAGCTCCTTCCTACCTTTTTCTTTTTAAACAAGATTAAAAATACATTAGCTTGGTTATTATCGATGGTTCTAATTAAGCTCGTTTGTTGATCCCTTCCAAAACTATCTAATCTCATGGTCCCCAATGTGTATATCATGTCAAGAATCTTTTACAATAAAACATTAATAGACTTTTGGCTAAGATCAAAGTGTAGTATCTGTTCCGATGGATACTGCACGCCTGTTCTGTGCAGTTCTAGGAGGTCCACCCTCCCAGGCTTCGCCTCCCCTTCTTTGGGGAGGAGTAAGTTTATTGCTTACTGTCTGAGGCGCCCCTACCGGGGAATGCCGACGGGGCTGCCCAGGCAATTTTTAAATGGCCAGAGTGCTCACCTCTCGAGCGCTGGCTTTTAACCCCACTTGCTCGACCCGCTCTTGGGTCACATCTTACTTGTGGGAGTAAGATAAAACTGGCCTTGTGCCTAACTCCGGGAGGAGTAAATAAACATTAATAGACTGTCAGGATCTACAACTAAAAAAAATCTAAAGGACCTGTTTAAAGAAAGAAATTTTACCAAAATCTTAGACTTCATTAAAGAAGTTGGACTGTTCAAAAAAAATTTATCCCCCCCCCCCCCACAAAAAAAAAACAATATAAAATAATAAGGAAAGGTAGTTTGCTTGAAACATTGTTTGTGGTATGTATATAAGGTGTGTTAGAAGGCTATTTCTTGCATTGTAAATAGCCTTCTAGCACACCTTATATAAGATAACTTTACCTACCTTGGGACTTCATTTGACAACATTAGTCGGCATTAAATAACCTAGATGGCTGTTATACCATAAACCAAACATTGATATCTTTTATTTTTCTCCCTTTGCAAAACTCATATTCTACAAAAACAGCAATTTTCCTTTACAAAACAATCAAACCAAACACCTTGAATACATATTTGAAGATATAAAACTTGAAACACAAAAACTTCTACCGAAGTGACCGGACTTACCATTAAATAACCCGAAAAGGGTTGATATGCTGTAAAACAACCAGTCAACCAATGAACCTATTTTTTGTAACTTACATGTCAACATGATCTGAGCAGGTATGGAGTTGATCTATCCAAGAACAAAGTGTCTAAAGTTGAAATTCCTCTTGCTATGCTCGGATAGGTTAGGCTTAAATTTAAAGTTTGTTTGAAATTGGGAGGTTCATTCTGAAAAGACCTTCCATTATTTTTTATTTTATTTATTTATTTTTTTGTAACCCTGTAAATTTGTTGCCTTTTCAGTCTTGCCATAACTCTTAATAAATGCAGTTTGTCATATGCATTAATGAAAATAACTATGAAATGTCTTGCTCATAGGGTTCTCCAGCTCTCCTGACCGCTGGCTCTCATAATGTTCCACCAGCAGTGATCATCGCAAGTGTATACTCTAAACCAGTGGTTCTTAACCTTTTTTTCTCCAATTCCCCACTATTTAGTGAGTCAGCTCTCAATTCCCACCAGTTACCACATGGAAATAAATACATACGAAAAGATTCGTTATGTTTTTTTCTAAATATATTTGGCCTATAAAAAGCATACAAAAAATGTAACACTAGCACTAGACGCATACAGGTTAACAAGACTTTTGCATCTTTGGGGTATGTATCAGTGAGATAAGGAAAAAATATATAATAAGGTACCTGAAGAGAAATGAAAAGAAAGTAGTGACAATCATACAAGAGAGAAACAAAAAACGAACAGAAGTGGCATTGAATCAAGAAAATGGTCAAAATTATCATGGTCAAAGTAAGTCAACATTTGGATGTAATGAATTAAATTTTGAAGCAGTGGTTCTACTGTGCGACCGGTCATTCCCCACAGGTTAAGAACCATTGCTCTAAATGGTCTGTCCTAGTCTATTTCGCGCTTTATTTTTCAGTATGTCAACTGGCCTTCATGTTCCCCAGACTTGATTAGCCCCGACTTTTTCTTGAAAAAGTTACATTTAAAACAAAGAACCCGAAACTCTACAGGAATTGAACATCTGAATAAGGTTGGGGTGAATTAAATCTTAATCGGGTTATCCTGCAATCCGTCATATGTTTTGGAAGGGGCAAAAATTTGAAGCTGAAAATGGAAAACGTTTAAAAAGATGTTATTTTTCATAAATTCTTTTTCATTTTTGTTTTTGCAAACAAATCTCCATTATGTTAAAATTCCATTAAGATACCATAAAGAATCTAAGGTTAAAAATCCATCCGTGGCTTCTTGGCCACCCTGTATTTTTAATGTCAGCTGGACTGTAAATTAATGCTATCTGAAATTAGTGCAATGGAAATAGCCAGAATTTTTCCAGAATTTCAGTAAGTTTGTAATTTATACGTGGATATGTTTTAATGTCTTATAATTGAATGTTAAAATGTCATTTACTATTTTTTTGTAATTAAAATTGAGTTAACAAATGCAGTCTGTTTATATGCCATTCTATCCACTCGCTACCATCCTTCTCTTTATCTTTAGTGGTCAGGAGAAATCTATGCAAATCAGATTTATTTAAGCCATTTGTAACTAGGTTTGATTTTTTTTTTTTTTTTTTTTTTTTTTTTTTTTGTAAATGTTAAAAAAAAGACTAGCAAAAACTAATTTATGAGCTGTAAAATATTGCTTTATTGACCCAATTTTATTTTATTTTTTTATTTTAGAACCCATTGAGTGAAAACATGCAGGTGTGCAAGAACTTAATCCCTATCTTTCCTTCTGAGCCAGCTCCCCACTTCAAAGGTACAGCTGTTGTCAATGGAGAATTCAAAGATGTTAGTCTTTCAGACTACAAAGGGAAATATTTGGTACTCTTCTTCTACCCATTAGACTTGTGAGTTTTTTTTTTGTTTTTTTTTTCTCAGTATTCATATAATCTTTATTAAACACACTTTGAACAAATTCCATCCAATTTTCAAATACAGACCAGAAGAACCTTTCATCTGGGTTGGGGCTGCCTTCATTCAAAAGGTTGGTTGATTTGAAATGTTTGACATTGGTTTCTAAAAACTACAATTTTTAAGGTAGTGGTGCACGTAAACTTTACTTATGTGTGTGTGTATATAGGTAAATGTTTTATTTACACAACTATGTATAACATGCAAGTACATTATAGTGGTATTAAGCTGGCACCAGAATGTGCCAGAAAAGACCATTTGGATAATGTTTCCAGATCTTTAAATTTTTTTTTTTTTTTTTTTAATTTTTTTTATTATCCTTTCAATTTTCAAAAAAATTATCTTCTGAAATACCAAAGTGAATATCTTTAAACAAACTGTTAATTCAATTAAGCCTAATCCTTGAGTGGCCTTTGGATCTTGATAAGCAGTGATTCCTTAGTAAAAAAAAGGATTCTAGTTACCATGCGCTCCCCCATTCGGCTAATATGAGTTGACTTTTTTTTTTTTTTTTTTAAGTGAGCCAAGTAAATACTAAATAAGCCAAGCTAGTTTATACATAAATTCTTGGCATCACTGAACCCTTTTCTGTAAGGAACTAGTGTACTCAGTACTTATGTCTGGTAGCTAGAATTTCAAGAAACAGACTTGCCGCAGTGAATTATCACACCCCACCTCCAGAAATTGAAAGCTTTTCTCACTGTCACAGGAAAGTTATGTAGAGTGATAAATACAAACGGTTTTGATTAGTTGAGTAATGTATGTAGGATGGAAAGAGGACAACCAGATGGTTCACATGGTTTCTCCATAGTCATGAGAAATATCCAACCGAAAACCTAGTAAATATCTAGTAAATTTGAAATTTACTTATTTAAGACAGATTAATAAATATAAGATTGGAGTTGGTTAAACAGTATGATTGGTGTATCTGATTACAAACAAGATGAATAATAATTAAAAAAAAAATAAAAAATAAAAAAAACTTTCATAAATCCATTCAACCAGTTCATAAACACCTGCAATTTATTCTTGTCTCATGATTTTCTGCCTTCCTGGGCATGTTACTCAGCGCCATCTCTGTCTACTCTAAGATGTTGTCTTCTCGCCTTTTTGTTTTCCCCCCCCTTCTTTTTCCCTGTACAGTTCCTTGCTGGATTATCTTTGCAAGACCTGATCATGACTTACAAGTTCAATTAGGGCCCCCACAACTCACGCTTACAGAAATAAAACCAGGGAGCACATCAATCTGTTAAGCAGTGTTTGCCATTTCATATAACCGTTAGTTTGGCCAGTGCTGTGTTTTATTACAAAAAAAAACAAAAAAAAACTAACTGGGTTGTTCATCCGTTTAACACTTCCCAAGCCTGATATTTATCTGCCTCCCCATGATAAAGATGTGACACCAGCTCTGTTTAATGGGAGGGGTTACTGTACCTAAGGCACTTCGACCAGGGGCAAAAAATAGTCTACAAGTCCCCACAGCATTCTGTTGGTAGTAAAAGTGCATTGAACGACTGACAATAAACCAGTTACGAACAAGACACTTCAGATACAAACTTGCAAAATTAGTTTCTAAGTCTTTATCAAAATGAATCTCATTAGGATCCTGCATTGACTTAAGCATTCTTAATTACTTCCGCCATGTATTTGGTTGAATTTGTAATTGTACGGCCTACCATCTACACCGTTTGACCAATCGTCACCAAACTTGGTCAAAATATCACTTGTGGTCTAATTATGAACTGATTTAATTTAAGGATATCCTATAAGTTTGACATTTTGACGGAATTTCAACTTGTGTTGTCGGGTGGCAGTATGTGGTCCTTATTTACTTGCCTCCCCATGAGGGCATTCAGACACAAGGTTTGTTTTTGATGTGTGGTGGAGGTTATCCAGCCCCCCCCTCCCCCAAAAGGGGGGGGGGCGCTTTGCATGGGACCAAACTAAAAATTGTCTCGGTCTAGGATTTCTCCTTGACTGACCGAGAATAAAAGATGAAATGTAGTAGAACAGATACTACACTTGTGTTTATCTGGCAGATGTGTTGTAAATTTAAAAATTAGTTTTGTCTGACAAACTCGACTTGCCCTTCTTGTAAATGATCCCAAAAGACTCAAAGTTTGAAATGAATAAACGTTAATTTTGGACGATTTCTAAATTCAGAGAAGAGGACTATGCATAAAAGTTCCCTATCTAAAAGTTTTTCACAAGGATTTTTTTTTTTTTTTTTATGAACTGAATATATTGTTTCAGCTGTTTTACTGCATATACTGGATTTATTTTGTTCAAAACATCAGTGATTTTTGTTTAAATTTTATTTTATTTTTATTTTGTTACTCCCTCTATCCACAGTACATTTGTATGTCCAACTGAAATCATTGCCTTCAGTGATCGTGCAGAAGAATTCAGGAAGATTGGATGTGAAGTCGTAGCTTGTTCTACTGACAGCCATTTCTCTCATCTTGCATGGTAAGATTTCTCTATTTTGTTACTTGCATCTCCTGTTGCATTTAATTGTTAGAAGAACCCAAAGTACACATATCGTCCATACCCTAGCCTAACCCAAAATTTGTTGGATGCCATCACTCTGGCCACCTTCAAGATGGCCTTAATTTCTTTTATATTGCCGGTTACCATTGAACCACTTTGACTTGAATTCAGATTAAAGACTTCAACTACAGGTTATACACTTATGGAAATTACATCTAATGAGATCTTGTGGTGCAGACTTTGCCCAAAGTCTGACAAACTTTAATATGAATTCCTTCTCTCCTCCTCCAAATCACCGGAGTCCATGTGATAGCAGTTTGTACAATGTTTTAATTTTCATACACATCCGTGATTTTTTACGTCTGATTTATAAAAAAAAAAAGAAAAAAAGATTTATATATATTGTTCCATTTAGTTTGAATTTTTAAAACTTTATTCAGATTTATTTAATCTTTAAAGCTAGTATCTCCCTGGTGTTGCCACGAAGTCTTTCCCCTGTACCTAGCTATTAAAAATGGCTGAATTGCTTACATATGAATAAAAATGCATTCTGGATGTAGTTTTCCTACTTTTTACTGATTTAAATTAAAAAAAAAAATAAATAAATAAAAAAATACACAATCCAGTGGCCACACGATTAAAAACCAATAGGAGCATTTCGAGATTTCTATCCTTTAATATTTCTTGCTATAGTCTTACATATTTTTATTCAAAAATATGTACTGTAATATTTTTAACTGATCAGAGCATTTGTTTGAGGTTTTGGGGACATCTTGTAGAGACTTGGAGCCCTACATGTCTTTTATGTCCATTTACAAAGATTAAAATAAAGATGTCTAAAATTCTTATTCCAATTTTATTTAAAATTACATTTTGATTCTAGAAAATGTCTAAAATTTAAATTCTTAAATTGAAAACTCCTGACTATGGATCAAATTTAATGCAAATCTGAAGTTTCAGATGGGAGGTTGTTCACATTGTGGCCCCCATAGTTAAAATATTTCAAAGAAACTGAAATTTGTGAAATTTTAACAATAGGTATTAGACATAAATTAATATTCTCCAGAGATATCTGAATTTTCACAAAGGACCCCCCCCCCCGTTTTTCCCCCCTTTGCGTTAAACTAAATATAGCTCACATTACACACCTTTAGGCTTAGCAGCTGTTCCAAAATTTGATTGATTAAGGAATCCTATACGTACAAATATATTAACATCAACATATACCTAACTTGTATAATATCGATCTCTTGATCTCCGTATTTGATTTTCATTCCATGATAACGGGGGTTCGAACCAACAATGGCTGAATTATTAGTTCTGAAGTTTCTACCATTTTTCTCCTTATCTCGTGTAGGATAAATACTCCAAGGAAACAAGGTGGTTTGGGTGAAATGAACATTCCTTTGTTGGCCGACAAAAACATGGAAATTTCCAGGAAATATGGCTGCTTGAAAGAGGATCTTGGAATTGCTTTCAGGTAAGACTTGCATCTTGACATTCTTGCAATATCATATTCTATTTTATTTTTTTATTTTTTTCTGATTTACATGTTGGGAAGTTGCAGGTGTTTATAAGATTGGAGACATGGGAGGTCAGCAGTGCATGGTAACTCATCGCCATGTACCGACTCTGTATCTTTAAACTTAATCTACATGCGATCTATCGCTGATATTGAGCACTCCCTATAAATAGAACTAATACAACTGGAGTGTCCGAGATGGCTTGAAAAATTCAAACATCTGATCCCTGCAAAATGGCTTTTGGATTTGAAAGAGGGATAAAGACCTGGTCAGAGATAGATCAGTCTGGAAGTCAATTTCTAAAACGTCGTCCACATGCCAGCATGTAAAACTGGCCTTAAACCGATTTGGATTAAAGGAGTTTGTAAAACCCGGTGAGAAGGTCATATAAAGTTTTGCAGTAGAACCTGCATCCTCTGCTTGGTCGTTCAGCAAACCAGCTAAAGAACAAAACCTCTTTGTCTTCCCTACCAACCACTGAAAATGGCAGATTCTTGTAGAACAAGATTTCTGGACATCTTGTCTTAAAATTCAATTCTTTCATGTGTAGTTTTTAATGTCTGGAACTATCCCCCTCCGTTGAATAGTCATGTATTGATATATGAAAAAGGTTATTGGTACATAACCTCTATAAACATAGCAAATTTTGCCTTTTTCTTTGGTTTTTGAATGAAAGTATTGTTTTACCATTTTTCTTGCAGAGGCCTTTACATTATTGATGGCAATGGAATTTTAAGACAAATAACCCTGAATGACCTTCCTGTTGGCCGATGTGTGGATGAGACCCTTCGTTTGGTGCAAGCATTCCAATTCACAGACAAGCACGGTGAAGGTAAGTCTACCTTGATTTTTTAAATCTCAAACAAACATATGTATATGATAGATAGTGTTATGAAATAAATTCCAGGAGGAAATCCGGGTATGAGAGCTCAATGTAATAAACAGAGCAAAAATAAAATATAGTAACACGAAATTATGTAATCATCGATGCAATAATTTATTTCAACCTTGTGGTATTGTCAAGCATCTCACTTGGATGCTTGACAATACCATGTGCTGCCGACCTTTGGAACTCACTCCCTGTTTTCCCGACTGTATCGAAATTCAGAAATTTAAAACTAATGTGAACAATCATCTCGCTGCACAGCTCCCAATTTAGGATGACACCCCCACCCCACCCAAATACACTCACCTAATTGTATTACAACTGTATTACAATGAGGCATCAAAATGGCGAATTAATAAATACCACTAGAAAAATGAGGTGGAATAAAGGAAGCGGGGGGGGGGGGGGTAGATCAGATAATTCTGAACATTTGCCATAATAGTATTTATAGAAAAGACTTAGACTAGCAACATCATGTCTGAGAAGGTGCAGAGAAGAAAGGGTGGGGCCAATCAAATTACAAAGTTTCTGAACCTTATCAAGAAACCTCACATTGGACAGATTCACTAGCCCAAATGAGAACGGTACTCCATACATGGTCTGATAGTAGAGATAGAGAAGAACCTCAGGTGTGAGAAAGTGTCTGGAGCGATAGACAACCGACTTTACGAGAAGCAGAAAGAGCAAGGGATCTAATGTGTGAATGCCAAGAAACATTGATGAAAGACCATGAAGTTTCAGTCTATTTCTCGAGAGCAGAGCCATCCATTAGAATTGCAGGAAGAAACTCCACGATTGGAAGACACTAGCTGAGTTTGTTAATATTCCTTTTGAAATTAATTACTGTTGGTGTCAATATTAATAAAAAAAAATTATTCTTCCATAAAAAATAATTGCATTTATCAGCTAAATATTTTAATAGACATTAGTTTTATTTAAATTGTAGCAATTTAATTTGTTTAAAAAGGAAGAAAAAAAAATCCCACTTTGTACCATAAAAATAATTGTTTAAAATACATTTCAAAAGCGACATTAGTTTTGATGACAAAGGGACATAGAACTAAATCTTTAGAACAATTCATTTTAAAATGGGTAAAGTCTGGATTTTTTTTTTTTTACCATAGCAACATCAGGTTAATGAATCAATCTTTGATCATTGGCAGATCTAAAAAAAAATTTAAATGTCTGAAAAGTGATAACATATGTACAAACATAAAAATGCCTTAGATTAGAGCTTAAAAATTAAACCTAGACTAGATTATGTTCATAAATTAGCAAACTTTTAATTTTTTTTTTTTTTTCTTTCTTTCTTTCTTCAGTTTGTCCTGCTGGATGGAAACCAGGTAGCAGTACCATGAAGCCTGACCCAAAGAAAAGCCAAGAATATTTTAAAAGTGCCAACTAAACTTCCAAACTTTAAAATTCCTGTTAAATGAGTGCTGTATTAACAGGCCTCTTTTCAACAGGCTTATTTTTGTAAGAAATTTAAAAAAAAATGGCAGCTGTTTTGTTGTAGAAAAGCAGCAACAGGTCATGTGTTATCCTCCCCTCTTCATCTTCAATCCATCTTCACTTTCAATGGCCTAGTTTAACTAAATAGATTTCTTCTCAACTGAGTTGGAAGGAATGTAGCAATTGGCCTTCATTGACCCTCTTAGTTCTGGTCTTCTTAGTCACCAATTTTTTTTTTTTTTTTTTTTTTTTTGAGGGGTGGTTAGCTGCTACTTGTCTCACACCATTGGTAGTCGGATGACCAAACGTGGACTGACAAATGTCATCATTTAATAATGACCAATAAAGTATTTACTTCAATGCAATTTTGTTTTGTTTGATTTCAAATTTGAGTTTTACAGTATTTTTATTTATTTGTAGAAGATTAAGATGAGTTCTTGCAAAATATAATTTTTTTTTTTTTTTTTTTTTTTAAGGCAGTGCAAAAACTTGTCTTATGACTGTTCTCTCTGAAAACTGAATGTTAATGTTGCCTGTGAGTGAAAGCTAATACTTCAAATGATTCATGATGGAAGTAAGATTTAAACAATTGATTTCATTAAAGAATGACTTCCTGCTCCCTCCTGTCTATACACTTGGTGTCTCTCTTAATTTTAACTTAGTCTCATTCGTGTGGTCTTTGTCACTGTAACAAAGCGATTTCCCTTTTCAAATAAAATTACAACTCTGTTTTAATATCATTTTAACTTCTAAGTAAAATATTACTTGTTCTAAGTTTCCCTACAGAAATGCGAAACGGACCAGTCTGCTTAAATTCTTGACCAAAATAAAATCTCTCGACAAGCAGGGTCAACGGCCTGCTTGTCGGCTGATTCTAGTACGTGAGGAGTCTATTATACGAAGTGGACAATAATTCTGCAGGATTTCAAGTAGTCTGATTTCTTTGAATTTAAGCATTTTGTTGTGTATCAGTAAGCAAGGAGTTTGCTTTGTTTTAGAAAATTATGACATTCATTAAAGAATAGCTATAAAAGAAGTTCTCATTGACTGGCTATTACATTTAACGTCTGTTTTACATGCTGGCATGTGTTAGTAAATTTCTTCAATCTGTCCATCTATTGTCGGGTCTTTAAATTACATCGCAAGATTTTTTTTTTTTTTTTTTTCCTTCTTTCTCTTCTCTCTCATAGGCCAGATGTCAACCCAGTGAGATGATCGAGACATTTTTTTTTTTTTTTTCTTTTCATTCCTGACGACATCTCTAGGTTATTGCCCACAAAAGCTAGTGCTTCACCATGCCTATTTACTGGCAATTTGTTTTACTTTTAATATTTAAAATTTTTTTTCTCTCTAAAATTTGTTTTAAAGTGACTGAAAATTGTTAAATTTTTCTCCCAATTCTTTAAAGAGGAGGGTGTGCCGTGTTTTAGATCAATGTTTGGCTCTGTTGTGAGTATTAAAAGAATTTCATATAAAAAATTTTTTTTTCCCCTCTCAATTCTAACGTTGCTCCTAATAAGTGAAATATCTGGAATAATTTATTGAAAATTAATTCCTTTATTAGCTATTCTTGATCAGTCGCTAAAGTTTTGATATGCCTTCAAGAGGAACTTGATTCACAGGTAAACTGAATTAGAATAAATACATAGATGGCCTCCCTCTACCGAGCTAGAAAGCGTCTCACCTGACATTATCCTATATCTCTATAAAGCCACTATTCGTCCATGCATGAAATATTGTCACATCTCGGCTGGTGCACAAACCACTAGTCTCTCCCTCTTGGTCAGCATGCAAAAGAGTCTCTAACCTAATAGGTTCCACATTTCCATCGCAGCAATGTTGCACCTCTGTGATTGTTTTACAAGTACTTCAACAGAATGTGCTCCAACATGTATGTGTGTTTGTTTGTGCATGCACTGGCTGTAATCATCTCCATGTTGTGCCGGTCTGAAGGTTCTTGTGCGATCTCGTCTCCATGCTGCAACAAAAACTTCCATGCCAAGCAGAATCACAACTCCAGTTTATAAATAACAAATTTATTTGTTAGAGGTTAAAAATGAAACTCGTGTTCCCTGTGGTTGAGTGACGGTTGCAAATGAGATCTCTCTATCAAGTCCATCACAACTCTTAAGCTAAGAGACCCAGATGGGCTATTCTGCCTCGAAGGGCACACAGCTTCAACAATCTGCCAGTTCTCCCCCCAAAAAAACCCTACTTCCTGTCATGCCAGATCTTCTCTTCCTTCCTGGCTGGGTTTTTCTCACTGGTCATAAACCACCCAGGCACTAACTACTTGAGATATCCCCGGAGATAAATGTCAGACAGAATTATCATGACGACGATCCGTGAACATCCCAGCATTTTTTTTTACGAGAAATTTAATTCATCTCAAAGGGAAACCAACTTCTGGGGTGACTCATAAAAACCAAAGATATTTTACTTTATTTTGTGGCCTCTCCTTCCTCTGTTCATATACATTACTAAAAAATGCATTTTTACCCCCCCCCCCCCCAGCAAAATCACACCCCTTCACTTGAGATCCTCGGATGCCGGAAGTCTTTCTACTCTATGGAGTACTGTTGTCATATTTGGGGCTGATGAATCTGTCCCATTTGAGGGTTCTTGATATGGTGCAGAAATGTGTCTGTAATTTGGTACATCCTACCCTTTCTCCTCTGCACCCTTTCTCAGACGGAATCTTGCTTAACTCTGTCTTTTCTATAAATACTATGGCATGTTTTTCAGAATTGTGATCTATTCCCCCGCTTCTTTGATGCAGCTAGTTTGACTCGTTGGTCTAGTGGTCTCCATCCATTTGCTGTTTTGATACCTCATTGTAATACAGCTTCCTATTCCAGTAACTTGTTTCCAAGAACCGCAGGCTTGTGGAACTCTCTTCCTGCTGACTGTTTTCCTCCTATAACCGTCGTCTTTTCAAGGCCAATAGGCATCTGCTGTCTTTGTGATAATCCTATTTGTTCTTGTTAGCTCCGTACATCAAGTGGCTACATGCCTTGTCTGGAGCGATTTTCCCCCCCCCCCCCCTCATAAAAAAAACTCTAATAGCTTCTATCCTCCAACCGCTTGCTTTTGGAATTTCCTCCCTGCTCCCCCATTTCTTGACTGTACCAACATGCAGAAATTTAAATGTAATGTGAGCAAGCATCTCTGCACAACTCCCCATTTAGGATGCCCTATAAATCTGACCCCAAATTCAGTAGCTTCTTATGTCTGGCAGTATGCCTTGTTTGGAGTGAATAAAAGTGTTAGAAAGAAGGAAGAAAAGAAAAATTTTTTTATAATTTTCATTGGTAAACATAGATTGAATGGACACTTAATATTTCGTTGGGATCCTGACATTCCAAACTCCTTGGCTCTTGTCTGTACGTCTTTGAAATTTAATGACATTCATACTAGATGATGTTTGTAATTGGGTCAGGTGGATCTTTTGTACTTTTCCAGAAAATTAATAGCACGAAAAGTATAAGAAATGTCACCTGGTATTTTTTATCTAAAATTTTTTTCTTTTTTTTTTTCTTTTATATTATATAAGCTTAAATGGGAAGAAAACAATACACTTTATCTGATTACATTTCTACAATCTCTGGGGAAATCTGAGCCGAGCCAAAGGGTGTGACTTGTAAACTGATTTGATCTACTTAAAATCAGTGGTAGCTCGTGACGGACAGTTTCTGAAACTTAGAATTAAAGCACTAACTTTTTTATTTATTTTTTATTTTTATACTTTAATCAATTGAAGTATAAAAATCCTGAACATGACTAATTTTGTTTGAAAATTTAGTTGTTTTAAAGTTGTCCAAAAATCTATCAGTTTAGCCTTCAAAATGGCTGCCAGCTTCAATTCCCAAGCTAAAATAAGGGGGGGGGGAGTGCAGTCACTAAAACTTTTTCTATACAATAAACATAAAATTGTATTAACTTTCGTTATGAAAGATTGCTATACAGCCTCCATCAAAAATAACTAAAATTAATTATGCTTCGCCAGTGTTCACACTTGCTATTTATCTAGATATATTACTAAAATATTTATATAAAATCATAGAATTACGTCAGTAATTTAATTTTTTATATATAAATTATCATTTCTGATGACCTAAAAAGACTGACTTATTAATTATAGAGTATAGTATTTCTTTTCAAATTCATTTCAGGCGGCATGGTAAGTCAGAGGTGATTGACTGGCTTTCTTGCTTCCCCTCACCATTTGACAGGGTTTCGTCTGGGGCTAGAAAAAGGCACGTATTTTAGTAGCTAACATTTGCATGATTGGATGGAAGTATACATTTGTATCGGTTACCAATAGATTTGGTATCTGTCTAAAGCCAAAACTATACTATTACTTCCCTTAATCCTCAATTCATAGTGTGTAGCATGTTCTGTACTATACTCCCAGGCATTACCACCTTTTTTGGTTGATAGTGATATATTAGCAGAAGTAGCATATTTTTGCTAGTACAAATAAATACACATTGATTTTCAGTAAAAATGTCCTATAAAGATCAAACGAGCAAAATTTATCAAAACATTTTTTTTTCTTTTAACTTAAAAGAAGACATTTATAAATTAAAGAAAATACAAGACAAGTAATTTAAAAATGTTTTATTTTTCTATAAAAAGAAATGAACTGGTGTGTGTGGTGGGGGAAGAAATACATGTGAGGAATTGATGTATGTTTGACATCGTCTAATAATCAAAGTAAAAGATGGGGGGGGGGGAGGGCTAACAACTTCCTAAGAGATTTTAAACTATAAAAATACTTCCTGTTTGAGAAAATAAATCCATTTGTCCTGAATTTGTTTTAACAGCAAATCCACCCTTTTTGGGGTATAATGCTGAAGTACAGTAACTATTAGTGTACCCATAATTTCGATTCATACCTTTCCCAATAGCGTTAATATATAAACGAGCTCAACAGGTCTGATTCCATGTCCAGTATAAAGTAACATTTTAATCATTATTATCTCACAGAATGTCATAACTTTTTCATCAAATTGATTGTAATAGTAGGAAGACCAAAAAAAAAAAAAAGTGGAATTTATCCTTAACAACAACTTACCAATAAAAATTATTACTCTCGCTTCTGAAAGACTAATTTTCACTCCGGATGGTCACATCTATCCTGGCTTTATTTATAATATCAAACACATTTACACTGCTTTAATAAATAATAATAATAATAATAATGTCAAGTACTGATGACACTTGTTTGTCACAGTTTCAATCATATATCGAAGTTGTTTGCTTTAAATTCTAGAAAAGACCTGCAAGTAAATAATGGTACAAAATTAATACAACCGGAAGCTCTCTTCCATCTCCTTGCTGGATTCTTTTAACTGGTTTTCTGCTAAAACTAAATTAATTTCTTAATGTTATGTTCAATTAAGCGTTACCAGCTTAGACATTGCGAAATACTGTAACTTAATTTGAACAAAACAAGCCCATGACATGTGTTACTGTCATAATAGACATAACCTTTAAAGAAAGCTGTGATAATAATAAAGATTTGTCTAATTAGAAAGTTGAATGAAAAAGTTTTTTTATATATATATATATATGATTTTCTTTCAACTTGTTGAATATGTTACCGGTGATCGTTGAACTCCATTCTTTGATTTGTCTTAATTTCGTGAGGAATTGGATAGTTTGTAGCAGCCCTTTCCTAACCAGTAAAAGGTCAATCATGTTAATTAAACCATGGTACGTCTCTGAACTATATAACCTATAGTTTATAATTAAATAATTTGTATTTTAACTCGCACGTTCTTGCGATCGAGCATTTTATTGATAAAGGAAAAAAACAAACAAATGTTCAACAAATAATCATTACAAAAGCAAGAAAAGTTACTTTTATACCTGCCTGCATAATTGTTTTTATGTTTTCAAGTGTTTGAAAAAGTTTTTATTTCAATAGAAGATTTGAACAAAATCTATCATTAGTTACATTTCATCAAAGCTTTGACGGATATTACCAAAGTTTGATTGTCTTTTTCGGGTGCAAAAAAAAAAAAAAAAAAAAAAAAAAAATTCAACTGTTTCAAATTTACTCTTCTACTTAATTGAAAAGAGAAAAAAGTAATCAGACTTCAGTGATTTCTGGAAAGTGGTAACAGCCATTTTGGATTATGACTCTAACAGAAGACAATTTTTGATTGAAATGAATAAACCGTAAAACACTTCCAGAAGGATAAGAAATTATACAGGTAGGTAAAAAAATAACTTTTCTTAAGTTATTAGTTGAATATTTTTTTCATTGCCCCTTTGCCAAAATATTTTATCTTAATCATAATTTTAATTTTTTTTTAATTTGAAATTTTTCTTTAAAATTTTTTAATCTTAAAAACCAACTCTTATCTTACTTTTCGTATTCGTTGAAATCGCTTAACCAATCACCAAGGTTGGGTGACCTATGGCTATAGGTAACAAAGATTTGATGCCTTCTAAAAATACAAAACCCTACAAATTTTTGCTTACATTTAAAAAGAAAAAAAAAAGGGGGAATCTGAAAAATTAGTGCTTGGCGCTATTTCAAAACTTATTGCATATTTAACTTTTTATTTTCTTCTAAACCCTTTTAAATATATCTCATTTGCTTTTTAATATAGCCCATATAAATAAATTGAACAAGACTTAAAGGAAAATAACTTTTCACCCCCCCCCCACTTCTATTACAAAATAGAAAAAATAAACAATTTTATATCCCTTGTGGAATATGCATTTTTAATTCATGCTTTGTTCGATTTATTTATATAAGCCATATTAAAACTTTAACATGACATTTTTAAAATTTATTTTTAAAAAGTTTTTTTAGAAAAATCATGCAACAATTTATTTGGAAATAGTACCGAACGCCATTTAGGATTAACTATAAATAGTTCAAAAGACGAAGTTGAATTGCCATCCAGATTTATAATTTGAGATCACGGTTTATGGCATCTGTGCAGATTTGAGGACATAAGGGAGTTCTTTGATGCAGTAATGGGACAATTAGTTTATCTCTAAACACAAGAACCATAATACTTGACTTTTTTGCCTTTAACCCAGAAATTACTTTTCTCTTCATTAGTTCATTACTATGAAATTTCGAAGTATTGAAAGTAAACACATGTCAGCCACTTTTATCTATTAATAGATTTAAATGGCTTATTTGTGTATACTATCATGCCACTTTAAAATTCGAAAGTAATTTCTGGCTTTAAAGTTTAAAGGCAAAACTTGAATATTAAGAAAAACATGGTCTTCTCTTGCACCATAAAGAAACAAATGAACAAAAACAAAATTCCACAGGATTTGAACTTCTGATTGCAGAGTCCATAAAAGAAACAATTTTTTTTTTTTTTTTTTGCCATTTACCCAACCCCATAATTAATATAAACTTCTTTCTTCACTAAGGCATAACTCAAAATAAATTATTTTTTTCTCTTGTAAATAATGAAACATTTGACATTCTGAGTATGATATTGGACCAGCCAATATATGACATTTCTTAAGCATCTAGCATGTAAGCAATTAGCCCGGAAATCTTTTTTTAATTGTCAAGGGTGAATGATGGTAATATTTTTCTACTTTAACCTATCCAAAAAAATTTTTAAATTAGTTTAAAAATTGCGTTAGGTCACAATTGTGCTTTAAATAGATTAAAATTTTAAATCTTACATAATTTTGAATTCATTAAATATCAATTTTTTTTTTTCTTTTTCTACAATACTGAAACAAAAAATGACTTGATTTCTGAGCTCAAAGGAACAGTGATACTTCTATTTTAGCTAGAAATTACTTTCATACTTTCTCTTTGTCAGTTTAAAGTTTGAAAAATTCATTTTGAATAACGTGTCACGATAGTAAACACATGTCGGCCATTTTGGAATTTATTAATAAATGTCTGACATGTGTTTTCTATTGTAACACATTATTACTCAGTTATTTCTGGTTTGAATTAAAGTTTAAAGGCTAAAAGTCAAGTATTATTGTGCTTTTGTGCTTTTTTTTCTCTCTCAGATCCCAGTCGGGTTAAAAAGGCAGGAGAAAAAATTCACTACAGCTATAAAAACTATATTTCTGAATTACTTGATTTTAAATTTAAAGAAGTCTATATAACCAGATGGATAAATATCACATTAAGAAAATGAGAATATTTCAAAAAGGTGATTCTTGGCAATTATTCCAGATTGTCTTTGAGCTTTTATAAAAAAAAATACTTTGTCAAATTAAATACAAACATCTAGAAAGGCCACTCGCATACTTGCAGTAATTTTTTTCTTTTTTTTTTGCTCATTGACAAAACTTGATAATAAATAAAATACCAGAGATGGAAAGAATGGCAGTATTCATTAGTTAAGATTTTTTTTCTTTATTTTTGGTGAAAATGGAACTATTGTTGTGGACATTGTTTTGTTTTTCTGGGTATTTGCGAAAATTCTGTTCTTACAAATTTTGATGTTTTGGTAAAATTGTTCATTATTCGACTTAAAATAAATATTGTCTTGAAACAGCTGTAAATAACTTTAATAGTATTGTCTATACACCTTATTCGAAATACGATTTGGAAATGTTTAAATCGTCAAAAAATATATATGACACTTTTCTTTAAGATTTCTTTTTTTTTTTTTTTTTTTAAATTTATAAAATGACCATTTGAACTCTTCAAAATTGTAACAATACAACCACAGAAAGGATTCAGAATCTATTATAATAATTAACTATTTTTTTTGCCTGTCAGTTGGTCACTTATCAGCTCTCAAATTACTTGACAGAATTCAACCAAAGCTGGCATGAAGCACCTTTGCCACTCCTGCTGTGTCATAAGAGCTTAGCATTAGAGTACTAGGTCGCAACCACTAAACCCTTTCAAGTTGAAAAACTATCATAAATGTTCAAAATTGGACAGGAAGCAACCATTACATAAAGGATATATCATATAACGGTCATCATTCTAATGATAAACATGTTAAAAGCTATTTGTCAAAACTGCAACTAAAGACCTAACAGCCCTCTACAGGAACTAGGTTAAAAGCCTCCCTTCATCCAGGTCTCCTTGTTGGTGTTACTGCCCTTCCCTTCAAGACGGAGATCGTGATGTTTGTTGTTTTTCCAAACCAATCAACAAAACTGAGATAATTTGATTTTCAATTCAAATTTCTCAATCACTGGGCAGAGAGAGAAGGTTAAATTGCAGTTAACTCCTATCCCTCACTCTTCTTGATCCTCCGTTAAAACTAACTTCTCTTCTTTTTTTTTTTTTTGTTTGTTTCACTTGTCATCCAGTCGGCAGTGAGATATTGTTTAGCAAAACATCTCAGCCCACAGTAGTGGTCAGGCTCAAACATGCCACTTACATTCCTAACTAGTCTTTTTATTATACAATCTTCACACAATCCAATTCTCATTCCATAGAAAACTTCTCACACGTACCAGTATCCTATATCTCTACAAAGTCACCATGCATGGAGAATTGTCACATCTAGGCTGGTGCACCAACCACTAGTCTCTCCCTCTGAGACAGGGTCCAAAAAAGAGCCTCCAATCTAATAGGTCCCTCATTATCCACCAAGCTCTAGTCTCTGTCCCATCGCTACAATGTTGCATCCTCGACATAAATACCCCCGACAATACATAAAATCCAAACCCTTTACTGTTGAGGTCCCCAGATGCCAGAAGGCCCTCTACCCTAATAGCTTCTTTCCTCATACTGCTAGCCTTTGGAATTCCCTCCCTGACTGTACCGACATGCAGAAATTTAAATGTAATGTGAACAAACATCTCACTGCACAACTCCCCACTTAAGAGCCATACCTACAGGCTATCCTAATTCACAGTAGTCCCTTACGTCTCAGCGGCAATGTGTCTTATTTGGGTTGAATTAAAATTTAAAAAAAAAAAAAAAAAATTATCCTCTCTCATGCTGTGATTGTATCTTTTAAAATAATTAGCAATTTGGTCTTTTATATGACTTAGACATGATAAAAAAAACCATATATACAAAGTAATCTAGTAGTATGAAAATATATCTACAGCTAGTTAGCTACACAGAAACGTTCATGTTTCATTCTAGAAGGAAATCATCAGGCTAAATGCAAAGATGTATTGTTTGCGATTTCTTTTATATTTAAGTAGTGTTTACTCTAAACAATGGGATTCGTTGGGTTTTTTTGGCTTAAAAATTTTTTTTTTTTACCAACACTTTGACTATTTCTTGGATCAGACATCGAATCCGATTAGTTAGTCAGATAGAGTAAACACTAGTTAGATATAAAAGAAATCACTAACTATACATCCATGTATTTTAGCCTGATGATTTCCTACAGGAATGAAACATGAACGTTTCTGTGTAGTTTACTTGCCATAAATACTAAGTTCTACTCGCATATTGAGCACTGTGTAAGTAAATACTGAATATATAAATATATATGTAATATATTATATTACTTTATAATATTATATATATATATGTAATATATTATATTACTTTATAATATTATATATATATGTAATATATTATATTACTTTATAATATTATATATATATGTAATATATTATATGATGAAAATTATGGAAATAATATTCCAAGGTGAAGGAAAAATCAAAATTATTTACATCAACGTTTCGTCTTCATTTCAACACTTCCTCAAGATGATTGATTCGAAGAAATAACATACAAGTAAAATATTTGGTGCGTTTGTGACCTGAAAATGTTTTTTTTTTTTTTCTTCAAACAAAATAGTCGTTAGAATTTTGAAATGTGGTGTGATCATATTCGGAAAAAGAACAAAAACATTATTTTCACGTCACAAACGCACCAAATACTTTCAAATATTGTACTTGCATGTAATATTTTCAAATCATTCATCCTGAAGAAGTCTTGAAATAAAGACAAAATGTTGATGAATATATAAATAATTTTGGTTGTTCCTTTTGCCATATATATATTAGTGAAGAACAGGTGACATAAAAATGTCTCTCATTCTTCTGTTCTTAAGAAATGATATGCCCTTAAAATTGCTTTGAATAAATTTTAAAAATAATTTGTCTTAAATTTTTCAATGAGGAGCTACCATTAGTTACGTGTTTTTTTTTCTTCAGCGTTGATATTTCTATTTCTATGTATCGGCCGATGTACTCTCTGGGCTTCTCCAGGTCTATTGTTCATTAATGTGCGGTGAAGTCTTTTTTTTTTTCTGTGTTTGAATGATTGTTACAGCTTACTTGTTCATTGAATTTAAATACGTAAGAAACACCAATATACACAAATAAGCATTAAAAGAAAAGGGTTGGGAAACCGTAAATAAACAACACATCTGAAGAAGGCTGGAGCATACATCAGCCGAAATATAGTAGAAATATAAAACCCAACATTGGTTGAGGGACAATAGTTCGAAAACAAAAAACTGTCTAAGGCACACAATTCAATTCTAGTTCCATTTATCCGCTTCTGTTCATACTGTGATTGTATCTTTAAAATAATTAGCAATTTTGTGTTTTATATGAGAATAATAAAAAAAGATAATGTAGAAGTCGACTATTAGCTAAGTCATAAATATAACAAAATGACTGCTTATACAGTGACTGTATACACAAGGATAACCCTCCATATACAGCAGTTACCATGACTGAACATAATGTTATATTGTACAGCTTCAAATAGTCGCTTATTATTTCAACTTTGATTGAAAATAAACAAGTATTTCTTTCTTTTTTGTATCTAAGATTTTTGATGAAGGATGCTGCCATTTTGGTATGATTGACTTCTTGATTATTTAAGCATGTTTGACTGATACAGCGTAGGACCCACAAGTTATGTTTTGTTAGAGATATTGTTGATGAATATCTGAAAGACCTTTTTGTTTATGTAATATTATTCGTGATTGTACACAATGGCGGTATCAATAAAAGTACAATAAATCCTAAAAACCAATATCTAGAAAAAAACGCTGACTCATTTTTGTTTTGAATGTAGAAAAAGTAGGATTTCTGGATAAGCTTTCATGATTACATATTTTGATCGAATCACGTTAGTTGTATTATGTCGAGGTTTTAGGGTCAAGGAGAATTAATGGACAAGGATTAACAGGGACAATCAGATAAAGAAAAAAATTTGATAAGTAAATAAAACCTGAGTGGAAGTAAAACTAAGTCTGGCCAGGTGAATGAAGCAAGAATTTTCTACATTTAAGTTTTAATAATATGAATAATAATACTTTAAATATTTAAAAAAAAATAAAATGCAACTGTTTTAAAATGATTAAAACTTGGGAGAAGTGATAGGTTCTTTTATATGACAGTGGCGCATGAGAAAATAAATGTCCTTTGGTTTGGGAGCACAAAAGAAGCGGTACTTGTAAGGAATGGGCACCCAGAGGATTTCAATTCTTGTGGAGTTAGTTCTGAGTATTGATGGAGAATCCTGCGCCAGTCCTGGAAATGACTGAAGCCGTTTACGATTTGAAAGCCGTGAAAAAAAAATGTAAAAAGGTAAATTACACTAAGTGTGCAAAGGGTTAGGTTAGGGTAAAAAAAAAAAAAATTTCCACCCTAAAAAAAAAAAAACTTCCTTAAAAATAAGTAGGGGAGGGGGGTTCAAATTGTAAACATTTTCGGTAATTTCCAGGACTGACTTTGAAATGATTCGACTGAATTTCCGTCAATATTCAGAACTAACTGTAAGAACTAGGATCCTCTGCATGCCCATTCCTTACAAGTACCAAAGAAGCATATACCTGACTAATTGCCGTTTAATTAATCAAGTTTAAAGGCTTCAAAGTTTCATGAATACATGTCAAACATTTTTTTAATCATTTAATGAATAAGTCAGTCATTTTAATTTGTGTTGCATTTCAAAACTGAAAAATAGAAAGTAATTTCTGACTCGAATAAGTTTAAAAGCAAAAGTAAAGTATTTTATTTTGTGCCCCTAAACCAAAAAAGAAAAAAAATGTGTCTGTGTAGCGACCGACTGTAAAAATAGTTGTTTAAAATTCGTTGGGCATAGAAATGTCTCAAAGTTGAAAATTTTTGCCTCAAAATTAGTTGAAGGTTTTTTTTTTTTTAATTTGTTCGCCTCACATTTTTTGTTTTCTTCAAACCAAGTCTTTGGGTGTCATTATACTAAAGGTAGATAATACATCAGGACTAATTATTTGAAAAGTTGGCTACCATTACCATTTTTACAAGGGGTGAAAGTACAGAATAGTTAACAAATCCCAATATGTTAAGAATGGGATTCTATTATTTTTTTTCATACTAAGTGCGATTGTATATGCTATATCCTGTTCTCATCAGCTGCCAACCAGGAGTGCTAATACAGTTTCGATGGCTACGGTGGTACTGCCACCAGCAGCTTTGGCCACAGGACAGGATATTTCTGTTGATAAAGCATTTGTTTTGATAGCATTTTGTGGTGATCGTCTTGTTCGCATGTTGTCACCTTCACCTGAGACCATAAAAGTTGACGAATGTAGTAATGCTATTATTTAGAAACCCATTCTTACCATGGTGAACAGGGCGGCTTTTTTTTTTTCTTTTTAACTATTCTGTACTTTCACCTTACGTGTTTTAACAATAGTCTAAAGAAAGTAAATTTTGAATACAAAATTATTGTTTTTTGTCGCTGTAATTTATTTTCAAAACTAAAGTAAAAAAAAAAAATTTAAAAAATAAAAAAATATCTTGAAACATTTTAGTAAATAATGTGAACATTGATCGAAATAAAATGTGCTTTGTTTGGGGGTGATGCAGGTAGTTTTACACTTTATTATTATACAAGACAGAAAGTTGTGTCTGCATTTAATAAATAGAACATTTGTTTTTTGTCTAATCGGTGGGGGCGACTTTCAATAAATACGTGAATAAGTTATAGTTGCACCGAATAACAAAACCCCGAGTCGATGCAATGAGGTACAAATGGTGTTGGCCAATTGTGATGGTGACAATGTTTGAAAGCAGACATGTTATTCTTTCGTTGTTGTTGTTGTTGTTTTTTGTTTGTTTTTTAAACTGTGGCAACTGATGATGATTGGAGAGAGAGAGAACCAGTCGAAATATCTTGTACAAAAAGAATTTAGGAAAAAAAAAAAAAAGACTCACAAAGTTATCAGTATGTGAGATGAGGAAATATTAAGGCAGTTAAAATTTTTTTTCAAATAATCGGACAGACATGCTTAACACCCTAAAATAATGTCAGTACAATGAAGGGGACCATCTCAGTTACCAAAGGAAGGCACGAGAGAGTGTGTGTGTGTGTAGGCAAGTATAGAGTGAGAGAATGGCAGTATATTGAGGATGATAGTTCATTGCATATCAACCATTTGTGGGTTATTAAATGCCGAAACATTACCTATTCAAAGTGATTCATTTTATAACAGAATGGAGTGGGGGGTTCATACCTTTTCCAATGATATTAGGGCATAATGGAATAGATCGGAATTTGGCAATCATACAGTATAATCAACAGCCGAGAAATCAAAAATAAACAAATAACTTTTACCAAAAGTATTAAAATTTTATTTTCTATCGCCATGAATAGTTTTGAAGTGCTGAAACTGTTTTACAGGGTTTTTTTTAAATTTCCATATAAGATTTCATTGAGTTCCGTCTTTCGGATATTGTCAAAATCCAATATGGCTGACCTATCTGTTGTTGTTGTTGGTGGTGTTTAATTCCTTAAAAAATAGTTTTAAAAAATGACTTACAGCCATATTGGATTCTGATCGTCTCCGAAAGACGGATATCAACAAAATCTTATATTGAAATTTTAAAAGAAATGGCGTACTCTAAGTTCAACTTTACTATCTTTTACATTTGAAATTAGCGACCATCTCCAAACAAAATCGAACAGCATCTTTGATTGATTTGTTTGGCTAAGGCAAAGTAATAATAACAAATTCAGACATAATACATCTTACAATCAGTTTCCACACTTTAAAATTATACAGGCCAGTAGAAAAGTTATTTGTTGTATATTTTCGATTTCTTGGCTGTTAACTATACTACACGATTGCCGCTGATTCTATCACCTTCGACTATCCATTATTAGGCTAATCATGAACTCCTTAGAGGAGTACTTGGGGGAAGAAGGAAAAGTATAGTATAGAGAGAGAAGGGAGTAAAATGAAAAGTATATTTAACAATGAATTGCGATCGGCATTTAAAAGGGAAAATCATATGAAGGAAAACAAAAAAAAACTTTTGACAAAAGTCATGTAGCACCATGAATCATTTCCAATCACCATGGAAACAGTTAGCAAAGAAGAAAATTAATGTATCTTTTTTTTTTTCAGTTTATTTTTTTTTATTTTGGAAGACGGTTCTAAAAAAAAAAAAAAACAAAAGTTATTGTTTTCATTGCAATCCTGGTTTTACGAGACAAAATTACAACTGCCTTTTATTTTGACACATTGTCTATAAAAAAATATAATGAGATCGAAAAAGGCATTTGGTTTGTTAAAGGCATCACTTTTAAGGCACCAGCAAGAAGAAGAAGACATCTTGAAAAATGGGTTTTACTTGATCTCATATTGCAATTTAGCCAGATTTATAGACAATAGAAACTATCAAGTTATCTTTTTAAGGCCTGGTGCAGCTAAAACCTAACCCTACGGTTGGGTGGGTTAATAACAAAAAAAAAAAATAGCGCTTGATCCATGGCATTCTATACAAAAGGCCAACTCATGGTGAGACTAAAGATTAGAACTGGAGGCCTATTTGAAAATGTTTGAATTTCACATATCTAAAAATATCAAATTAAGTTTATTCAATTTAATTTATGTGCCATTAAACAGTTAACATTCTGAATTAATTTTTCATTTTTTTTTTAGTATAAAAATATTAACGTTTGTTTTATTTAATGTTTTTTAATAATAAACTAAAGTTTAATTTGTTTTTTTAAATAGCTTTTTAGAAGAAAGAATAAATTTGATCAATATTTGTTATTAATAAATAGAAAACTATAAAATTGACTTTATGAAACAAATTTTATTTTAAAAAAGTATAAAGAGGATCGTTTGAAATAGGTAAAAAATCAATATTAATGAAATTATAGAGAAAAAAAGGCTCACAAAGTTATCAGCATGTTAGATGAGAAAATATTAAGGCAGTTTAAACATTTAAAGTTTGATAATATCTCGATAAGCATAATATCTTTGTCCAAATATTTTCGTTAAACTTGCCTTTTGTCAGTTTCCACTGCACATTAATTATGAGTGGATCATTGGCTTGCTGATCTCCGAGGATTAAGATAAAAATTGAAAAAAAGAATTAAGTTGATCCATCACATTTAAAATTGAATGTTTCTTTTCTTTTTAAGCAAACGTCTGGATTTCAGTTGCACTATTATGTAACAGCCTTAAAAAAATAGATCATGACTTGAACTAAATTATGACAAAGACAAATTTTGTAAAACTTTTTCATACATTTTTTTTGTATAAAAATATTAATTTTGCTTCTATTTTATGTTTTTTAATAATAAACTGAACGTCTTTTTTTTAAATAACTTTTTGGAAAAAAAATTGCCTTTCTTTCTAAAAAGCTATCTTACTCATAAAGAAATAAATTTTATTAATATTTGTTGTTAGAAATAACAATATCGTAGAGAAAAATATAAAATTGAGTTTATGAAAAAAATGTTATTTAAAAAAAAAATGAAAAGAAGATCGTTTCAAATGGGCCCCCAGTTCTGGGTTTCAGTTGCACATCATGAGTCAGCCTTTCATAAATAGAACACCATGGCTTGATCTAAATTATAGCAAGGACACTTTTGAAACTTTTAGTAAAAGTTATAAAACCAAAACCAGAATTGAAATGACCTTTTCTGCCACTCGAGTTAAATCTGTTCATTCTTTAACCCTTAAATGCTTTTTGTTTCAAATATGACAGATTCCAACAAAATACCTATTTAATATAATATTCAACGAAAATGTGTCAAACTCCAACTTGTTTCACATCAGCACACCCGCTAAATAAGTAATCAGTATCTTTGATGATAACATATTTTTCAAACCAATAAAAAAATAAAGCATTTAAGAATTAATGGAAGTTTGTTCAAAATGTATTATTTATAATTTAGTAGGCCAAGCCCTTAAAAAGAGAAAAAAGACTAATATCAATGAAATTACAGAAATAAAAGTTTCATAATATCTTTGTCCAGATATTTTAGACAAATATTTGTTATTTGTATTATCAATATTCGAACTAATATATAACCTTATTTGGTTTCTCATATTCACAACCAGCACTTTTACTTTTGGGTTGTGTTCAGATGTTAGTCAAAATTGCCCCTTGTCAGCTTTACTGCACATTAATTCCGAGTTGATCCATTTTTAAGGCAAACGTCTATTTGGATCTGATGATCCAGGAAAAAAAAAGTTAAAATTCTGGCAACATTTGTAAATTTGCAATATGAAATATAGTTAAGAAAGAAAGTGATGCTTATAAATGACATTAAAAGAAGAATATTTTAAATCGGTTGAATTACAAGCATTTGTACGAGTGAACATGAAGCGGTTAGATCCAAATGGTTTGCACAGATTCATGAGTAACTAAACTGGCAAAGGTTTGCAGTACCAAATCCGGAATTTATTTCAAAACTTAGACCATTTGTTATTCCAAAGGTTTGGGATTTGAATAAGTAAATTTGCCAATCAATTTGTTAGTATAAAAAATATTGATCTAACATGAAAAACTATTCTAAAATTATTAAATGAATTCAATAGATGTAAAAGATTGTTTGATCTATGAACACTTGCATTAAGTGAATATAATAAACTTCTATGAATGGGACAATGAGAGGCTCAATAATTTAACATTAATGACAATTGAAAAATGATATGCGAACTCTCGAAAATGTTGTTGTTTATAAGTTTTAGCTGTCATTTATTATGCTTAAAGGCGAATAATTTATCATTTGAAGAAATGTTACATTTTAAATTTGTCTTTTAGAAGTGACTCGGCCCGAAAGATGTGATGGAGCCCGTGCTAGTCTAATCAAACCCTTACGATATAAATCTCAGAACATTCAAATTATTTTCTTATAACTTCAAAATTATTAATTGCAAAACAAGACGTTGGATTTTTAAAAAATAAATAAAATACATATATATATATTGGGGGAACGAAAAACATGAACACCGAAAAAGTCCACACAGTGAACTGTTCTTAATCCCGATTTTGGAATCTTCGATAACAAAGAGGACTGACAAATTTTTCTGCGATGACCAACCGAATTTTATCCTAAATCCAGGATACCCAGATTGATGAAAGCCAGGTATCCCTAACAGACACTGTAATGCATAGTATTTAAATAAAATAATTATATATGTGTGTGTGTGTGTGTGTGTATATATATATATATATATATATATAAGTACTGTGTGGTAGGGCAGGAAAAACCCAGCAAAGTGCTCGATTAATTAAGAAATCTGAGATTCCGAAGGATTAAGACCGTAAATATTTATTTATAAAATACAGAAATTCAATGTAACATCAGTACCGTCGGTTTCAAAGCGGGGGGGGGGGGGGGGGGGGTTAATCCCGATTATTGTCAGCTGATGTTACATTGAATTTCTGTATTTTATAAATAAATAAATAAATATATATATATATATATATTTGTGTTATAATAGAATAATTCCAGGAGGAAATCCGGGTATGAGAGCTCAATGTGGTAAACAAAGCAAGAATAACATAAAATATAATAACACGAAATTACATAATCGTCGATGCAGTAATTTATTTCAACCTTGCGGTTTTTTCAAGCATCATTCAGTCTCAAAAATGTAATTGTCTGAGTGATGCTTGAAAAAACCGCAAGGTTGAAATAAATGATTGCATCGACGATTATGTAATCTCGTGTTATTATATTTTATGTTATATATATATATATATATATATAATGATGTTATTCCATGAAAAACAAAATTGTTTAAATTAACACAAATTGATGAGCAAATTTACTTACAAATTTCAATCTGTTATGAAAGCTTTTTTCTTTCTTTCAGAAATAAAATAAAAATAAATACAAACTTTTGCATGAGTATAATTAAGTCTAAAACATTTTCCCAGCGTACAAATTATCAAAATTTAAAAGATTGCATCTTCATTATACAGGGTGGGCCAAAATAAGGGTCCTATCTTTAAATTTGAATAACTTGAATTTGAATAACTTCCACAAAATAAAAGTTAAACTCACCAAACTTTATGTGTGTGTAGACTGACCCTTCCGAGATTTTTTGAAATAAACAAAACAAATTTTAGCCGAAAAACACTTCTTAAAACTTACAAAAACTAAAGTATTGTTTTTTACACTGTTTTGAGTTTTTTAAGCAAAAATAATGTTTTCTAAATGAGGGTACGTTCCTTAGAGCTAATACGGCTCATGCTTGCTTCGGAAGGGGTCCTTTACTTATTCTAAAAAAAAAATTAAAAAAAAATCAATAAATAAAAAAGTTATGAATTTTAAAAAATAGGACCCTTATTTTTGCCCACCCTGTAGTTTCAGAATTATCAACTGCATATTTTTCTTGTTTCACAGACAAAAATGAATTACAGATGTAAAAAAGCAATTCATAAAAGGAAAAGATAATTGTTGTATCCCATTACTGAAATGAACCATTTGATCAAAGAAGATACAGCGAGAAAAAGTCATGCGACATAAGATAATAATCTCAATATTTAAATAATGTTTGCCACAGTCGATGAAAGAATTTGTATATAGAAAATCGTGAATTGATAAGTTAATCCTTCATTGTTTATAATTGAATTTGTTTTTGAATAAATATTCCTATAAAATGTTGGGTTGACAATATTAGGAATTCTATAAATTATAGTTTAAAAGGGAATGGTAGTTTGCTTGTAGCATTGCTGGTAAATAAGTATGTGGGTATTTATGAAGGCTGATAGCAATCGTTTTCTTTCCCTTAGACGAACTGAACTTTTGTTTTCTTTTTTGAAAAGGGGGTGTTTCTCCCGAAATATCAAAAAGATGTTCCACCATCCCAAATTTTATTAATATTAGCAGTAAGTCTTATATTTACTGATATTGTATGTGAAGAATCTATCAAAAAATAAATAGATAATTGTGAAGATTAATGCCTTTGATTTTTTTTGTTTTTGTTCATCTTCTTTTTCGCCATTCCGGTTTTCTGCATTGCTATCAGCCTTCATAAATACCCGCATACAATTTATAGTTTATTATAGAAAATTCATGATGAAAGGTTTGAAGAAATGCTTTTTGAAGAATCTTTTTTACGGGTAAAAAGAAAAAACGTTTTTTTAGGTCAAGGTAGTTTTAGCGAAAACAAATATGTAAAAAGACAAAAAAAGGTGGCAGATGGTTTAAGACACATTTTCAATATATTGACATATTTTGGGGAGGAAGTCTGAATATCTAGAATCAAATAAGTTTATGAATAATATGAAAACAATAAAAAAAAAATATCAAAGAACGAAACAATAAAAAAAGAAATTTTCTATAAAAGAATTCTGAGCTTAAAAAAAAAAAATCCTGATTCTGAGCTTCGAAGCAAAAAGAAAAAATTATGAGCTTAGAAAAAAAAATTGATATTAAGAATAAATTGTTTTATAACTTAAATTATTTTTAAATTATAAAAAATAATGTATATTACTATATGTTTAGACTAATGTACATTATTTTTTAAACTTTATTTAAACGAGCAAATACATTTGCCCTTTTGATACAAACATTTGAATAATTTCTCGCGAACCATCGTTTTTAGAAAATTTGTAATGCTATTTTGATGCACTACTCAGGCACGTGTGGTAATTCTGATACGATTTCAAATTTCAAAAAAGTGGCTAAAACCTTTAAGAAGTTGTCAGGTAATGTTAACAATTATTAAATTTTATCCAATTCAATTATATTTATTTGTTTAGTATAAAAGCCCCCCCCCCCCCCAAATGATTAGCTTTTAAAATTAGGTTGTGACTCCAGATGCAATCTTCTACCTGTATAAGCATCAGCTACATCCTCAGATGGAGTACTACCGCAACATCTGGAGTGGTGCCGGTCAGAGCACTTTTTCTTGCCTTGATAAAGTGCAAAACATTCGCAACCTAGTCGGGGATGTTCTCTTCTTCTCCCTATAGTCTCTTTCACACAGAAGAGACGTTACTATTCTTTCTCTACTCCATCGGTATTTTCATGGTAGGTGCTCGACTGAACTATAATCTATGTCCCCCCCCCCCCCCAAAAAAAACATTCACAGCAAGAACTCGTCTAGCTACTACCACTGCTAAGAATTTTCCTTTCTTCCTCTGCATACCTATATTCACACGCAACTCCCACAAACAGAGCTTCTTTCCAAAAACTTCCCATCTGTGGAACACAATACCACGGGAGTGCTTCCCTGTTGACTACAACATAGTCGTCTTCAAGTCCAATGTCAATAAATACTTGTCGAGCCCCCTCTTAAGTAATCAAATCCTACCTTTTTTCACTTATTGTTTTCAATCAGCTCATAATATTGTTCTACATCCAATTGACAATCTCATTAACTCTTATCCTCGAGTGGCCTTTGGACCTTGATAAATGGTGACTCATAATACAATCAAACCTCTACATACGATTGCCTCGACATACAAATTTTTCCAACATACAATGTGAAATTCGATCGAATTATCGACTCTACACCCGATGGAAAATCTAACATATGACGTCAAAGTTTCGTGGTTAGCCCGTTATGTGGCAGCACTCACAACGAGATGGCGAGTTCAGTTCAAAGTTTCGCTTTGGTCCCGAAACGAATTAAATTCATATGTAGAGGTTTGATTGTATATAATTTATATGAAAAACTTTTGAAAAAAAATGATCTGTTCAATTTTTCATGGTGGGTTCATTTTTCTATCTAATTTGAATATTTAGTTAATCAATAATTTGAAATTTTTTCTGCTAAAAAAAATCAAAAAAAAAAAAATCAAATACTGATTTTAATTTTTGCCAATTTATTACAATAAACAACTTTTTAAAAAGAAACATCAAATCTATTTGAAATACTTATCCAGTGCTGTCCGCTATCTGTATTTTTAAAAAGTCATTCTTCCTAAATATATTGCTCGGACTCATCTATTATATACTATTGAAAAGCTATGGTGTCTTTGGAGTCTGTTTGTACACAAATAGAAACATGTGATTGGTTGACGAAAAAAGGAATAGGCAGAGTACATATTACTAAGGTAGTAGGATTTTATGATGTCAATACCGAGTGCGAAGCTCATGTTAGTCTAAAGAATTTTTGGTGCTTCTCGAAAGACATACACATGTGAAATATGGCAGTTCAAAATAAATTAACAGGAAAACTTTGGTATTCTTATGTATCAGGCAAAAATACATATCTACACGAAAAATTATCGAGTAGAATTTTAATTAAAAATAAAAATTACTTTTATGGTATATTTTTGATTTTATGTTTACGAGAAATGACAGATTGACTTATCACCTCTTTTCTCCCTTTTAAATAAATCTTCTAAATTAAAGACATAAAATGGGTTTGGGCCAACATAGAATCAGAAATATACGATAAAACTGATTTTTATTTTTCATTAAAATTCTACTCGATAATTTTCTATTTTTGCCTTATACGTAAGTATATCAAAGGTTTTCCGGTGCTTCTGCAGTATTGTGTACATATGAAATATTTCCGTCTTTAATTTAAAAGAGTGACATGAAAAGGGGAGATAATTCAAACTTTTTTGTCAAATCTGATTTTGCCAAAATATGGACGTAAATGGTATGAACCTAAATCTTTTTTTTTAAATTAATAGATTTTTTGCAAGCACACAGACTCCATGAGGCAAGGAAGTATTTTTTTAAGTAATTTATTTCAACAAATTTATTTAATTTGAACATATCGTCTGAATTATTTGATTTTAACGTATCGTCTGACTTTTTATTTGATTTTTTATTAAAAAGTCAGTGTCGAACAGCAGCGAGTGTTGTGTGTGCATGCAAGTCGTGTATTAAAATTGGTTATTTCCAACTTCCCTTTTTGGAGAAATCAGATTTGACAAAAAAGTTTTAATTATCTCCCCTTTTCATGTCGCTCTTTTAAATTAAAGACACAAATATTTCCTATGTACACAATACTGCTAAAGCACCGAGTTTTCCCTGTTAATTAATTTTAAACTGCCACATTGCACTTGTGCATGTCTTTCAAGAAAGCTTAACTGGATAAAATAAAATAGAAATAAATGAATAGTTAATCAACTGGAATGATCTCATAGTTGCGTCTCTTAACACAATCAAAGTAATGAATCTTTATTGCCTCTCAAGTGACTCATTAAATAATGATAAAACTATGTCTAATGTCATTTAGCATCAACTACGACAGAACTAATGGAAGACAAGGTTATCTTTATAAACGACGAATGGCAATCTTCTATAAAGTTTATATTCGAGATTGTCGTGAGTCGTTTATAAAACGAATTAGGTGTGTTTTTACAATCATGTTTCACGGATAAAAAAAAGCCCCTTATCGTATTTTTAAAAAAGTCCAATTTTTGCAATCGATACTCATATTGTCATAAACTCTTTGAATCTCAATGTATTTCGATAACAAACAAGTGTTTTTTAAAATTTTATTTTATCTATTATATCAAGGAAAGTAGTCTGTTTTTTTTATTATTATTTTAATTTAGTTAGTTAGTTTGAAGAGATCAAGTTATGTAATTTAAAAAAAATAAAATTGAATTTTAACAAACTACAAAAAAGAGAGTTTCACAGGGGATCCAACTGTCAAAATATTGACTATTTTTTTTTTGTGTGTACTGTTGTCATCTTTATCTAGAGTTAAATAGCATGGATGAGACTCTTGATATAACATAGAATTCTATAACATAGAATTACAAACGAACGACTTGATTGTTATCAAAATGCTGAGAGATTCTAAAAGTGCTCAATCTCCTAATATATATGAGTTTTCATTGTTCTCAAAACAGCTAATTTTTTTTTTGTTACTTAAAACCATGTTTTAATTAAAAAAAACAAAAACATTAACAGCAGTAAGTTATCACAAGTTTAATTGTCTATGCGAAACGTGGACAAAACAAGTCGACCGGGAAAAAAAAGATGGCTGATATATAACTAAATCAAGATAAGTTTTACCATTTTTTGTTCAAAGAAAAAGAAAAGCGTAACATTTTCTAGTAAGGCACAAGGTTAGCAAATTGTGATAACCTGGAACTAATCAAAAGTAAAAAAAAATTGTTTTACCATTTCTTTCTTTAGAGTTCTCTCTCTTTTTTATTTATTGATATCGGCCATCTCTATTTTCCTCCAGTCGACTTGTTTTGCTCATGTTTTGCATAGACGATTAAACTTGCTATAACTTGATATTTTTAACGTTTAATGTTATTTGCTTTGTACTAAAACACAGTTCTAAGTAAAAACAAATTATTTTGAAGCACTGGTGTGCAGATAACTTATGATGCCTAGGGTTAACTCCATGATTGTATGTCCCAAAAACTCAAGTATAAGTTCTAGTGTTAGGACGATTAATCAGAATCGGAAATAAAAAAATCGGAAGTTTTTTAGGTATCGGAACTGGAAAATTTGTGCATATTTTCCCATTTTTTAAATTGTTTTTGCTTACTTTTCCATTGTTGTTATTAATGGCGTACTAATTCCGGTTGTGAAAATATATGAACATATTACATGGGTTTTTACGATAATCCGACAAAAAAAATAAAAATCAACTCTATATTTAAAGGTTTTAAAAGAATTGGAATCGGTAATTGTATCGGAATCAGGAATTTAGAACAGAATCGGTAATTGTATCGGAATCAGGAAAAATACTTTAATCGTCCCATCGCTAATAAGTTCTAGTACTGAGAAATATGAAACAGGGGGATAACTTGAATATGAGTGGATGCTGCTCGGAAATAATGCTGAAACTCTGCTGAAACCCATTAAAATAAGAATCTACTATATACTAGGACAGTCCCCTAAGAGTACATGACTATCAGAGTACCCACACTAAAAATTGGACGATTTAAAAATTAAAAAAATTAATAAGATGCTTTTGTTTATGGCGATGTGATTAAAAAACCCCCCACCAAAACGTATTTTCTTCACAATGCAAACTCGAGTAGGAGGAGTAACCTTCATATCTTGGATACGGATTATGTTATCCGCCAGGATTTAAACGTTACTTACGCCCTCAAACATCATCACTTCTTTCGGAATGGTAAAATAAAACCCTAATAGACAGCCCTTCAGACTTTATTTAGGGTGACTAGAAGAAAGATTTTATATTTTTAATATCATTCCACTTTTTTTTTTACTTTGATCCGGAAAGTTTCCGTTCGTCAAGTGTTTCAAATTCTCTGGAATTCGAGTCCAGAAATTATTCATGTGAAGAAATGTTGGCTTTGTGTTTGGATCTTTTTATCATTTTTTTTTTTGCAATAATCGATAAATATCGCAAAGTGAATATAAAAGAAACAACAGAACCATTGTGGCTATTTGTATACGGATATACATACTTAGATAAGTTACATATGTATATACATACATAAACTAAATAGACATATATTACATAAAGGTCAATATTGAAAAGCATAAAGCTTTATTTTAGATTTGGCATCAAGCTGAATAGGATTTAATAAGATATATACATTTACAATTGTGTACTAGAATGTTTTAGCAGTACACAATTTTAAAATTGTTGTAATATGTGGATAGATCATATATATATATATATATATATAACAAACTCTCATGATCTATCTGCTTATTAAAATTTAAAAATTGGGTGCTTCTTTACTTTTGTTCCGACATGTTAGGCATCTCTTTAAAAAATAGCTAAAGAAATTTATAAACTTTGTTATGTACTTACGCGGTAGCTAAAAAGAAGACTGTACACCAGAAATTACACAAATTCATCCAGTATTTATTAAATTAAAAAAAAAAACACAATTAAACACGATTTTATCTATCAGTCGCCATTTTTTAAACCATTTCGGTTTATGATTGAGCAAGGGAGATAACTCAAGTTTTTTTTTTTACCAATTTAAAGAAAACAACAACTTATAAGTACGATATAAGATAAAAACATAACATTTTATTAAACTAAAGTAAATTTTGAGTTATGTAATTTTCCAGAAAACCGAAATTTTGAAAAAACGAAATATTTGAGTTATCTACCTTGGCGACGGTAGATAAAATATAGCGACCGATAGATAAAAATCGTTTTTATTTGTTGTTTTTTTTTTTAAAAATAAATACTGGATGAATTTGTGTAATTTTTGGTGTACAGTATTTTTTTCAGCTACCACATAAGTACATAACAAAGTTTATACATTTCTTTAACTTTAAAGAGAGGGCTAATATGTCGGAGCGAAAGTAAAGAAACACAAAAAATTGTGTACACATCTCAACTAGACTATAAGACGATCAGTTAGGTCCCTTTATAAAAAATAACAGGAAAAATACAGAAATACAGAAATAAATAACAAAAATACGAAAACAGGAATTATATATTAAAAAAAAAACAAAATAAAAAACTGGTTATATATTTTAAAAAATTCGAAATCACTAGTTATATATAAAAAATACGAAAAATCTAGTTATGTATAAATAAAACGAAAGCACTAGTTATATATTTTAAAAAAATCAACTAAAGACACTTAACTATGAAATACAAGTGTTGTCTTCAAAGTAACAACAATTTTTGGAAAAAGTAAAGATCGACAGAATGCGCTAAAAAATTGTGTATAGGCGATAAAAACGGTTTTATGCTGTTTTTTTTTAAAACACGTTTGAAAATAGGCTTGAACAATCGAGATTTTAACAAAATGGAGTCTTACAGGACAGTAAGTGTTGTTGTATTGCCCATGCAGCCAGTTTTTTTGTTATCGCTCAAGACGAAAAAAAAGTATTAAGACATCTTTTTTTCCTATTACTACGTAATACTAAATTGATTTTAACTCCAAACGTTCTTAATGTATATATATATATATATATATATATATATATATATTACCGCCTATACACTAATTTTATTAAAATTTTTAAAAAAATGCTTAGACCACCAATCTCATCATTTTCCACAATATGTATGTAAACGATCCAATGTATACAGTTTATTGAATACAAGTTGCTTTTTTTTTTTTTTTAACTCAAAGCTGTGTAGGAAATTGTGGTTTCATACCTTTCTCATTAGATTTCATTGAATCATAACTCGGCATTGCCGATTCCATAGACAGTATCAAGCTGTTTCAAAATGCAAATTTACTGAGGTAAAATGACCAATGTTTATGTGTTTCAGCCGAAGGCATCATCAACTCTTGAAATTATTTAGAAAAAAATAAATTTCACATTCAAGTTGAACATCTATACAATAATAATCTGCATCCAGTTGAAGCATACATCTAAATATTGACCATATATGTGCATAAATACAAGAGTCTGTATGCGTGTGTGTATTAGTTTATATCACACACACACACATACATCCATGTATATGTTAACCTTAATAAATCTTCCATCAGTTTGGGGTAATATTTGTAAAAGACATGTAACTCTTAATATACAATAGCGAAATATATGAAAAGATAACCCTTTGTTTACATCTGTTTTAATGAAAGAGAAATAACTCTTATCAGTTCGTGAGAGGTACTGATACTTATTTAATGTACTATACCGCCCGAAACCGCAATGACTGGAAGTGATGTTTGTATACCATATCTGCCGAACAATGTATGAAATGATAACCCTTTGTTTAAATCTATTTTTAATGGAAGGGAAATAACTCTTACCAGTCCATGAGAAATTTACATCCGGGTATTGATACTTATTTCAGTATCTCAACGTTTTCATAATGGTTAGACGATTTTTTGTCACGTGTTATTTCGAAAAAAAAAGAAGTCTGCTTTTGACAATAACTCATAATTTGTTCAATAAAAATATTATTTTTAGTGCAAATGGCAACATAACCTTTTGGCTGAAAGCAAAGTGTAGTATCTGTTCTGATATTACACTTCATCTTTTCTGTCCTTGGTCATTGAAGGAGAAATCCTTTTAGACTAAGAAAATTTAAATTCTTGTTTAAATCCAGAGCGCTATTTTTTGAGAAGCTGGAATTTTTCCCCATATTAAAAAACTGATCTTGTGTCTAATTCTGTCCTTGTGGGGAGGCAAGTAAATAGGGACAACATGATATTAAAGAACAAAGTCTTTTGAACGGATTGTTATGAGATTTGACAGCATTGTCTATACTGTCAAGTCTCATAACAATCCGTTCAAAATAAGGGTATTATAAACATTTAAAGGAACCTACCCCCATTTTTCCTTACAAGACTCAGCAAATTTTCAACAGAAAGAATTAACAATATTTTCAAGTATTCAAACAGTTGACTGTTCTTTTTAAAACAAGTTATCAAGCAAAATATAGTAAACAAACTGGCCAAGAGATATAAGTAACTGGTTTGAATATAAATAACCTGCTTGAATATATATAATCCATGAAGGTTAACTATTCTTTAAAATGTAGTTTAAAATACTTATCAACCGAATTAATTTTTTAATTTGAAATAAGTTATTTTAATCTAATAACTTTAATAATTTCAAGTAACTGAATTTGAACGAATTAAAATGATTTAAAATTTCTTTTAAAAATTAGTGCTAGCATAATCAATTTCATTTTTTTTTAATAAAAACAAACTTAGATTTTAGTGAATTATAATTAAAAATAGACCATTGTTTTTACTAATGAGTCATCGCTTTTCAAGGCTAAAAGCCACTCGAGGATAAGGGTTAATGCGATAGATGGATTGTCAGTTGAATGATGAAGAATATTATGAGAGGATTGAAAATAATGGAATGAAATAAATTTGATTATATAAGACGTTTACATGGTGAACAGAATCCTTTTCATAGGATTCTGTTCACCGTGTAAACGTCTTATGAAATGAACCCTGACTATTAGAACAAATTGCATTAAAGATTAGCATTTTTCAGCAACTTAAAAAAAAACCTTTCCTTCTGCGATAATGTAATTTGAAATTATTAAAGTTTTGATGCATGGTTATTTGAGTTTAATAAAAGTAACTAAATATGCAGCTGTTAGACACGCACACATTTATATATTTTCTCAAATATATTACTTGACCAAGTTGTATTAAATTATTTCAATGAACCATTAAAAAAAGAACTTAGAAATAGACTGTAAGTCTTGGTTCAATATTTCAAATGTCTGGTAGGTGAGTGATTAACTAATCTCAAAATTAAATAATCGATTCTTAAAATTGAATAATTGATTTTTAAAATTGAATAATTGATTTTTAAAATTGAATAATTGATTTTTAAAATTGAATAATTGATTTTTAAAATTGAATAATTGATTCTTAAAATTAAATAATTGATTCTTAAAATTGAATAATTGATTCTTAAAATTAAATAATTGATTCTTAAAATTGAATAATTGATTCTTAAAATTAAATAATTGATTCTTAAAACTGAATAATTGATTCTATAAATAAAATAATTGATTCTTAAAATTGAATAATTGATTTTTAAAATTAAATAATTGATTTTTAATATTGAATAATTGATTCTATAAATAAAATAATTGATTCTCAAAATTAAGCTCATTCTTATTCTTTATGAGACAATAGAAAATGACTTTAACGTTTTTTTTTTCCTTTAGACAGATCTTTTGTTTTTCCTTTTTTAAAAAGGGGAGGGTTTCTCCCAAAATATCAAAAGATTTTCCACCATCCCGGACTCTATTAATATAAACAGTAAGTTTTATATCTACTGTTATTGTATGTGAAAGATTTCTTGAAAAATAAACCGATAATTGTGAAGATTAATACCACAAATATTATCCTTGATTATTTGTTTTTGTTCATCTTCTCTTTTACCATTCCAGTTTTCTGCATTACCTTCAACCTTAATAAATACCTATATACTTATATATATATATATATAATGTATGTGTGAATAAATATATATATATATATATTCTTTTTTGAATAAATATAAATATATTTATATATATATGCTTTTCTGAATAAAAAAAAGTGCTCAGAATTCTTTGTTTCTCTAAATTTAAAAAAAAATCTATAAAAATATCTTTCTTTTATCCTGTTTAAATTAAAAAATATATTCTAAATTTAAGACTAAAGCAACCTAAAAAAAAGTCTAGTTTTAATGGTCGGTTTATAAATAAGGTCATAATTAAATAAAAGAAAACAGAGTGAGATGAAAGAATAAAAAAAAATACACCTTATTCTTCTGCAAGACACAGTAGCAGCAACAACAATGAAAAAAAAACAACAATAGCTGCATGATTAGATGAGAGGAAAATAATAGGTGGGACAGTTAAAGGCTTCAGAAGAGGTCACGTGTCTGATAGGGTAAGGGAGATAATCGGTGAAGTTCTCTGTAAAACAGGAACTCATACATTCACATTAAATATACAACATACATTAAAATACACATACACGCGCTCACACACACACAAACATTTATATACAAACTTGGGTAAAAATACAAATTAGATTACAATGGTTGTTTTAGGTGAACATGATGAGTGTAAAAAGGGAATTTTGAAACAAAAAAAAATGTCTTAAAGAAAATCAAGGGAGATAATCAAGACGTTTTTTTTCTCTTTTTGATTAAAATATCAGTTTTATTTACTCATCAAAAAATCGTGATCGGTGATGTGTTATGCAAATGAGGTGAGATGATTCGTAGTGGAGGAAGAAGAAAAGCCGGCAAAGGAGGAGGAGGAGGAGGAGGAGAAGAAGAAGAAGGGACGCCTGATTGATTTAGAAGTATTATTTTTTTCGTTTTTGGGGGGTGGATGTTAAAAAATGAACAAGTCGGTTAAAAAAGAAAAAGAAACTTAACTGAAAATTTTGCCCTTAATCGACAAATATTAAAAACAAAACAAAAAAAAGTATGAGCGAGAGCGGGGGGGAGGGGGGTCATAATGTCCACCTTTTTTCTCTGTTTAAGGCATTTTTGTTTAAGTTTCGAAAATTTGGTTCTTAATCGACAAATATTAAAAAAAAAAAAATCTTAGAGGTGGTGGTGGGGGGGGGGGTGAGTCGTAATGTCTGCCCTTTTTTCTATTTGCTTCAGGCAATTAGTTTATTTTATGTTTTTCTTTTAGGTATTTATTTTCATTGTTTTTACTCTTCTCTCCTCTTCTACTTAATCACTCAGTCATTTACAACACAAAATAAATATAAATATATATATTTATACACATAGATATTATATATATATATATATATATATATAAATCTCTATATACATAAAAACTTGTCTGCAACTATGGAATGATGATTGATGAGTTTTGTATTTATACTTTTGTTCCCAATATTTAACAAAAAAATAGTTCATTCATCTGTCGGTGTTTCAGTTCATTTCTTTTTAGACCTTTTTCTTTCTTTTCTCAAAATGTCACTGTTTAAAAACTCCCAGCAGTGAAATTAAAAGAAAAAAGAAAAAAAAAAGTTGTCATTTTTTTTCTTGAAGTCCGAAATTCTTAAAAAAAAAAAAATCTTCTCTTGGTGTATGGTGATGTCAACAAAGATAAAAATTCACTACATCTATAATAATAAGTTTTGAAAATAGATACATTTTGTTTAAAATAAAATCCAGCTTTTATGCCTATATATATATATATATATATATATATATATATATATATATATATATATATATATATATATAAATAGAATCCTAGATTCCAGTGATCATGTCTGTATTTACCTTTCAAGTATATATATATATATATATATATATATATATATATATATATATATATATATATATATATATATATATTAATGGGGTACCATTCAAAAAATTCCAAACATTAATTAGAATTTCCATCCTAAAATATCAATATTTCATTCTGAATAGTCATTTCCTGTTCTTTAGCATTAGTCCATGTTGTTAAAAAAGAAAAAAAATGTGTAATTTATTTTACTTTCATTGCAAATGCAATTATTCCTGCTCGGAATATTTTTCGCAGGGAAGCCATTTTTCTTTTCTGCAGCAAATGTCAATTATAAATGGAAGCCATTTTTTTTATCAGCAGCAAATTTCACTATTATTACATATTAATAATACTGATACATTCTTTCGTTTGATAATGCTAAATACTTGTTAAAAATTCATATTTTCATTCAGATAGAAACTAAGATAAAAAGAAATCGGTAATATCTGAAAACTTTTAAATTTTATTTTCAGCGATTGGACGATTCCATTTTTTAAAAAAAAGTGTGTGTAAGGTAATAAGTTTATTATTATTACACTGTATAATATATAAAAAAAGATTTTCTATTCATTGTAGATTTGTAATTTAATGCATTAAATCTAACGTATAATTTAGTAAATCGTTATTTTTGTTCAAAAAGTAATGTCGGCTTATTGGTTTTCGTGCCGTTTACCTGCTATGCTAATCCACATGCCAGACGTACTGCATTGAATAACAGCGATAAAGACTACCGTTACTAGTTATTTTACAATCATCATAGAATGATGTGTGTCTGATTGCATTAAACACTAGGTGATACAATTTGGGGAAAGGTATGAATTCTTTCATTCTGTCGTTCTTTGAAATATTCGTTTACAAAAGTAAAACATTTATTCAAAAAAAAAAAAAAAAAAAAAAATTCTTCCCAGCAATAAATAAAATTAAAGGTTAATATGCCATTAAAGAAAATAACCCAACCCTTTATTATAATAGGAAGCAAAACACCAAAAGTTTAATAATCAGGCTAAAGCTTCATCAGGAACCTACCGATTCCAAATATGTCATTGAGTTTGCAAGGAAATAAACCATTAACAACAGATGCAAGACAGACACACATACACACACTTTGCTTTATATATATAGTAGATACTTACAAATTACTTAGTCTGGCCACGACGAATGCTAATATAAACATTTTTTAAATAATCACCTAATAATAAAAATCAGAAATTTTAGATTGAAGAATATAATAATGTCTTAGAACCGCCCCCCCCCCCCCCAAAAAAAAACAACCTAAAATGACTTCACTGCATCCTATGTATGTGTGGGTGTATGTTCATGTGTATGTATATGTGCATGTGTGTAATTATGCATACAGTACTACTATGTATGTGTGTGTGTGTATGTGTATGTGTTTGTGTGTATGCACATGCGTGTGTGCAATTATGCATACAGACATTAGCAGTTATTGTTTTTATGGAAATCGCTCAAGACTAGGCATGAAGACACTTGATGTAAGGAGCTATAAAAAAAAAAACTACTTCAAGGTCAAAAACTGGCTAACGATAAGTGTTAAATGGGTAGATTCGGACCCAGAAAACAGCAATTCTTCCCCCTTTGTCAGAAACATCGCTCATGGAATGTGAGGACTAAAGGACAAAATAAGGGAACCGAGAGTTACGAGGCTGCCGAAAATAAACCCAAGGTTCACTTTCTATTCTCTTTATACATTTAATTATTGAAATCAATAAATTATTTTATAGAACTGTTGTCTGCATCTTTCGTAAATCATAGCCTATCACCAAGAGAAGATATTTTATAGAAAAAATATGTTTTAATTTTTTTTCGTCATTCAATGTCGTATTTTTTTTTACGCTGCAGTGGACAGAGAAGACTAGTAGGAAACACCTAGAACAATGTCTTGTTTGTCCAGCGCAGTTGTGACTGAGGTTACAGCATGTCCAGCAAGCAGTATTGATAGTCGCAAGGTGGAGTTGTGTGTGTGGGGAAGGGGGATGCAAGGGTCTCGGGGTAGGGGATGGGTGTTGGGTTATTGGAATGGAAAGGGAGGTGGAGGTTTGTTGTTCGTGCATGGATTTAATGTCACCGGGTGAGATGTTGTATGAAAACGGGATGTGTAAGGAGCTCCTTTGCCGAAGGCCGGTCTTCTGATTTCACTTCCAGGCAGCGCAGCATCACATCCCGCACACCTGGTGAGAGATTCTCAGGTATTGGAGGGGGCAGTGCAGAAGACGCAATCTAGAAAAGAAAAACAATAAAAACAATGTCTGTGTTAACAAAATATTCAGAAAGAAAACCCAGTAAATCTCATATTACAAAAAATGATGAGACAACTTCATGTACGTGTTTCTAGTGTCACACGTTAATTACACGTTTACTATTAATCAAATATTTATTGAAATCAAAAATGCAATAGCATAAAATAAAATTTTTTAAATCCAATTTAATTTTTTTTTTATTTAATTACAAAATTAAATCCACCAAAATGCATTTTTTTCTTCTTATAAACAAGTCAGCCATTTTAATCTTTTTTTAAAGTTGAAAAAAAAAAAAAGGAATAAATTACTTTGTGACCTTGAAATTTGAAAGGAATTTGAAATCATTTAAACCGTCGAGTAGAAAGTAATTTCTGACTTAAATTTTTTTTAGCAAAAACGAAATAAAAAAGCGGAATTCCAATAAAAAGCAGAAAACTATTATCCATGTCGTAACCATTAGGTTGCTTATACTTCTGTTAGCCAAAGGGAAGTAACCGTTAAAGGTCGTTACTGTGTAAAATACATGCAAACAAAGGAATAACCAGAATTATAATAAGATTGGGATAAAATGTGAAATATAAAATGTTGTTAAATGAAGTTTACCCTGAAAATGAGTGCCAAATGGTTTGATATGTCATTGGCGTTCCACGGAGGTTTAGTTGTCGTCATCTCGATTAAATTACAGCCAACACTCCAGACATCACAACCTCGACCATAACTCTCACCTCGGAGAACCTATAGAAATCACAAACAGAAATAAAAATATTTGTAAAAAATAAATAAAAAGATAAAACATTTTATTTCAGAATGTTTATTCAAGTTTATTTCGCCTAGAATTTGTGTTGAATAGTAAGGGTATGTCCGCTAGTACTTATTTGATGATTTAAATTTGCAGGGGAAATGTTAGCACGTAAATAGGAAAGTAAAACGGGGTTTAAATATCTGACCTTTGGGGGGGTCCATTGCCCCCCTGTGAGAACATGAGCTAGAAGAAATACACACGAGATACGATAAGCGTGAAGAGTAGCGACTCCGTGTTGGAAGCTGAAAGTGACAGAACGTGATAAGAAATGACTTAAGAATCGATTATAAACGAACGGTCTGTAGTATCGTCATTACTTACCTTCCTTTGTATATCGGAAGTTGAGAGACTACTGGACATGTGCATTGAGAGACACAGGAAAATAATAAAAAGGTCTGGTGTAAACTAAGCAGTTTAACTCCGGCACTGACTGAAACCACACACATATCTGTTTGTATTTGTTAATTTTTCATGTTGTCTTTTGTTTCAGTCTCGCGAGCCAAGCCTACAACATTACATCTGTCGACGAGATGAGATTTTAAGTGGTGTGCTCACATTTCTCACAAAAAAAGAAGAAAGTCTACATGAGAGAAGAGACAGGTATGGCTACCGGTAGTCTGCCCGTTTTTCCCAATTTCAGCGTCCACTCTGACCAAAATACAATTGGCATTCACTTGCAAAAGTGGATAAACAAATGATCCCTTCCACTCTACAGAAGAGAACCATCGACATAACCCATCGTGCATACCAGGGTATTGTCAAGACAAAGCAGCTAGTGAGAGAAATAGTCTGGTTCCCTGGAATCAATAAATTAGTGGAAGAGACGGTGTGTAACTGCATTCCCTGCCAGGCTTCCAACCTGACATCATCACACCGTGAACCCATACGCACCACACCACACCACTCCCCACTGCCACATGGGCTGAAATCTACCTGGACTTTGCTGGTCCTTTCCGATCTGGAGACTACGTTCTAGTCGCCATCGACGACTACAGTTGGTTCCCAGAGGTAGAAGTACTCCCCTCGCTATCAGCAAGAGTGGTTATTCCTTACCTCGATGCAATCTTTGTCAGACAAGGCTACCCTGATATTGTCAAGTCTGACAAGGGTCCCCCCTTCCAAGGGCAGGAATTCAAAGACTTTGCCACCCAGTCAGGATTCTGTCACAGATAAGTTATATCTTTGTGGCCCAAGGCAAAACCCAGCTTTCTCATTACAGTATAACTAAAAAATCTCCATTTGATGCCCTCAGTGAAAGGAAAATGAATATCGGCATACTTGCAGTTTCAAAAGACCCTATGCCAGAGTCGATCCACATCCACACAGAAGAGAATGATACGTGAGAAAAGAAAAAGATGAAGACCTATGTAGACATAAAAGGAAGGACAAAGTTCTCACCACTCTGTCTAGGTGACAAAGTACTTGTCAGGCAGAAACATCTCAACAAGTTATCCCCACTTTTCACCTCAAAACAATTGACAATTATCAGTATAAAGGGTAGCATGGTGACAGCACAGAGAGGAAATTACCAAATTACCCGAAACTCCTCTCTCTTCAAGCGGATAGACCCTAACAGTTCCCCTGGAGAAGAAGGTGTAGAGTCAGAATCAGACTCTGAATATGAATACCGCCCACATCCACATCCAGAAAGGCCCTCCGAAGTACCCACAACATAAAGACGCAATCCATGACTAGTAAGACGCAATCCGTTGTGGAAAAGACTCCCTCAAGCTAAGTTTAAAGACTTGATTAGAAATTAACAACAAAAAAAAATAAATATGTAAATAAATTGTCAAAGAAAAAAAAAAGGCTTATTCCACAAGTACACTCCATTCACACTCCTATAAACTGTCTTATTTTGTCTACTACACTAATACATACCATACCAAGTAAATAAGCAAAATGAACTATACCCCCCCTTTTCCTATCATACATATAAGATGCACACATGCACACACATTATACATCCATGTTTATTAAAGATAGGAGACGTGTATTATCGTCGTTACTTGCCTCCCTTTGTATATCAAAAGTTGAGAGACTACTGACCATGTGCATTGAGAGACACCGGAAAATAATAAAAAGGCCTGGTGTAAACTAAGCAGTTTAACTCTACCGCCTTTTGTTTCAACCTCACGAGTCGAGCCTACGACATTACAGGGGCGCCTCAGGCAGTAAGCAATAAACTTACTCCTCCCCAAAGAGGGGAGGCAAAGCCTGGGAGGGTGGACCTTCTAGAACTGCACAGGACAAACCCACAGACCGGCATAAATAAAGCCCCGAAGGCCAAAACAATACCAGACTATGGGGTGCAGTATCCATCGGAACAGATACTACACTTTGATCTCGACCAAAGGAAATTTAAGTATTTTCAAATACATTATACATTATACCAACAGAACACTGTGTAAACGCATTCATCCCGATGCTTCATTAGCATAATAATTTTATAAACCCCTTTTAATAAATTAATATTCTGAACAATTCATTTCTATTTTCGTTTTACAGTTTTCTTATATATATATTCAAAAGTTTTGTTAATATTAATGTTATTATTATTAGAAGTAGTAATATTAATTCCAACGATTTTATGAAAAACTTTAACGTTCAAAATGATTATTTTGAAATTCGAATAACTTCCAGTCAAGTTTAAGCATGCGTATGTTTACACGAACCAACAACTTAGATTACCTGGAATAATTTGTTTAAAAAAAATTACACTCCGCATTGAACGCAATAATTAAAAAAGTTTTTCTTTAGATAAATACTTTATCTTTAAAACTAAATTTGTTATTGTTTTCAGTGACAACGACGACGACGACTATTGAATATGATTATATTTGCTATAATAAAGAAAAAGAAAAGTTCCCCACTCCTCTCAGCTTTTTAAATAAAAAAAATAGATTCATATTTTTTTAAAACTTAATTTTTTTTGTCTTCTAAATGAATACATGTGAAAATTTTTTTCTCCATTTATCCAAACTATATTTAAATCAAAACACCAATTAATTGGGGATGGGGATGGGTATTGTTAAAACAATCTTTTTACTCAGAGAATTCCATAATTTTAAAAAACTTTGATAAATTTGTAGATTAACACCCTCAGCTAAGTTTAAACAATGTGATTCTACTTTTTAGTGTCATTCTAACTTATTAGGACAGTTAACTATTTTTTGGTGGGTTAGCTGAGGGTGTTAATCTAGAATAATACCAAAACTTTTAATATTTTTTATTTATACATGAAAAATAAGGTATTTAATCATTCAGATAATTTTAAAGGAGCTATTTATTTAATTTTCACGCGAAAAAATAGCACAACTAAACTCAATTGCTTAAAATTAAAATAAAAAAGGGACATACAGTTAAAAAATATAAGATTTAAGAAATAAAATATGGTAAATTTGCAGATTAACTCCGCTACCTAAATATACTCTGCTTTTTTAGACATTTACGTGTGAATACCGTGGAAAATGGAAGGAAGGAAAACATATTTTAGAATTTAGAGTAATGGATCAGTTTCATATATATTTAATGTAAATTGTGCGTTATTCTGTGTGTTATTTTTTTCTCATTACATGCCAGTCGGACTTAGGGTTAGTATTACAAATATATTAGTTAACTATACCCTCCCCCAATTAATTGCTGCCGGAGGGTGGGTAGGTTTTGCTAGTTTATGATAAATTAAAGATTTTTATAGCGAAAAATCCAATATCTAAAAAAAAAAAAATAAAATAAAATAAAATAAAATCCAATATTTTTTTTAAAATACCTTTTTCAAATTGTGTGACACTATTTTTTTAATTTAAATGTTAGTTTGTTTATACATTTTGCTTAAATAAGAAGTTTGGTAAATAAAACTATATATTTTATTTTTTTATAAATCTCTAAAAGGTTACAAAACGAAATCTTATGTAAATAAAACCTTTTTTTTTTTAAATTATAAATGCATATAACGAAACGTGCTTGTAAATTAAACTATGTCTTTTTTTTAAAGGTAATTTGTAAAACTTTTTGTGAATAAAACCCCCTTTTTTTTAAATACGCCACATTGTTTTTGTTCATAATTCAACCAGAAGTATCCCCCCCCCCCCCCAAATAACGGTGTTAAGACAAAATGTGTCCCTATTCTGCAATGCCTCAAATCCATTTAATCCCAAAACATTCATATTAACATAGTATGAACCTGTGGTAGCAAATATATAAATCACCATATGAAATAAACAATAAAGAAGAAAAGAGTAAGGAAATGTGTTATTTTACCTCTGGAGCCATAAATGCTATTGTTCCCAATAATTGTCCCTGAAATTCACCTGCTCCAGTGGACTGGGATGCTAACCGGGCTGCGGCTCCAAAATCACCGATGCGAACTCTCTGACCAGTGCTGTCCACCAACAGATTGGCCCCTGAACAATGAATAAAATCATGAAGATAATGACAATATTTAATGGTAAATTCATTTTTGATCACAGATAATAACTTTTGGGGATTATTGAGATAACAATCCTCGGGTATCTTTTATTATAATCCGTACGCTGAAAACGCTAAAAAAAACAAATATACAACAAATAAAAGTAACTGTCGTCGATAAAAGTTAATTTAAAACTGACCTGTGATATTTGTTTGTATTTTTAAACCGTTCCAACTGCTATTTATTAGAAATCAATAGTTTTGTCACACGAACATTGCAAAAAAATTGTGAGCACAAGACACCATTTTGTCTAGAAAAAATACGAGTAAAAAATGAACAAGAAATTTTTTTTTACATCTAATAAAAACCCATTTATAGTACGTAAAAATACAAACAAATATCATAGGTAAGTAGACAAATATCTCTTCTCGACGTAGGTTAAACTCACTTGTTGCATATTTATTTTTATAACCCCGTTCTCGTTCGTTTTTTGGACCCCGTCCGCGACTGTACTGATCATTATAAAAGATACCCCAATCCTCAGTAACTACAGTCAATACAATTCTTATTTTATCCTACGCAGATATGTGTAGAAAATGTGTAAAAAAGTAATATTAAAAACCAAACAAACAATATTAGAAATAGTTCCTCAGTCTAGAAGCATGGCAATATTTGAAAATTTGAATCCAAAACAATGCAAGTTTAAAAAAAAAAAAATCTATTTATTTATTTAAAGTCAACTATATTTCGATGTCTATAAAATGTTTTTATTCATGATGAGGACATATAGACGTTGAAACATAGTTAATTTCAAATAAATAAATACATTTATTTACAAAAAAAAAAATTTGCATAGTTTTGGATTCTAATCGTTTCAAACAAAATTAATAAAAAATAGCATTTAAAATTATTCAATATTCATTACATCAAACAGCATTCATGCAGTATAGTTAACAATTGACAAATCTAAAACAAACAAAATATACAACAAATAATATTTACCAAACACAAGAAAATTTAGTTTTCTACCGACCTGTATAATTTTAAAGTGTTGAAACTGATTGTAAGATTTATTATTTCTGAATATATTAGCGTCACTTTCACTTAGTCAACCACGAATAAATAAAAAAAATGGCAGTTTTTGTTTCGAGATAGTCGCTAATGTCAGGCTTGAACGATAGTAAAAAAAAAGGCTTACCCTACAATTAACCCTAAGTCTGTCAGTGGAGGTGGGGAGCAATCAGATGATAAGATAAGTCAACTTTTTAAGGAATGGAACACCAAAAACAACACACATGAGTCGGCCATATTAGATTCTGAGTGTATCCGAAAAGACAAATATGCCGAAATCTTATATTGAGATTAAAAAAAAACTTTAAAATAGTTTCAGAACTATGCATGTCAGTAAAAAATTAAATTTTCTTCCGTTTGGTAAAAGTTATTTCTTGTATATTTTGTTTGTTTTCGATTTCTCATCAGTTAGATGAATGTCCGTTAAACTTATGTAAAACAGAGTGTGTGTACCCAAATAATAGAATGGGGTGGAATGCTTGGCTATTTCATTCACTCCTATTTAATTGTAAAATGTATCCAACTATTCAATTAAATAAGAATATAGCTAATACAATTACCCTTTTTTAATTTAAAAAATCTTATTGATTTACCATAAAATTATTTTTAATATTAAAATAAAACCAAAGAATTAGAAATTAATAATTTTCAGAAATATTTCATCAAAATAAGTTTTTACAAATCAATATGTAAATTAACCTTCACTATGTGAATAACTACTTTTTTGTTTTACATATCAAATTCAATTATTTTCAATACATAAACACATAAGGTCAACTGGGTAAATAATATACAACTTTATTTCTTAATCATTGAAATTTAAATACAAAACAAGAACATAAGTCGGTCTTGAGACTGCATACCTCCGCCTGACAACGTAAGGATAGGCCACCGTCGTATCTCGACCTTACTCCGCCTGTATGAAGAATTCCCTAAGTTATGCCATAGAAACATTGATAACTCTCTAATGGGACATTCTGAATAACCAGAAAGCGCTTTAAACCACATGGCAACAGAGGCAGATGATTTCATATATATATACACGTCTAACATATAAAGTTATCTAGTCGGATTTTCAAAATCAGACCAAAATAGAATTTAAGCTGAAAAATCAAACTTTGTTTCTTACTAGCCAATTTTCAATATTCTTGTACCGTGTTATTGGCAGTATAACATACTTAGCTCCAATTTATTTTTTAAATGTATTAGTTCAGCCTAGACTACTGCTAAAATGAAACATTTTTAGATAATCACCTAAAATTTAAAAAAATCAGCAAGGGGTTAATTCATTTCTAGGTGTCTACCTTAAGGTTAAAAATGTATTAATAAATAAAAATTAGAAACTAAAATGACTTTACTGTATCCAGGGCAACACTGAATAGGTACATGAGTAGGTTAATATTGTAAAAGATTCCTTGATATACCATTTTTTTTATGCACCAAAATGTAATGGTTCCATCTGTGACCAAATTCTGTGAGTCTGTTGAAGAGTTTTCGCATAATCCTAACAGACTAATGTTGCTGAAAACATAACTGTAATTCAGAACAGAAAAATATTAAAACCCAGAACATAAGTCAGTCATGAGACTGCATACATCTGCCTGACAATGTAAGGATGGGTCAAAGTCTTATCTGAGTCTTACTTCTCTATATTGTATGAAGTATTCTTGAAATTATGCCATGGAAATGTTGATAACTCAAAAACTATTTATCTTATCAAGCTGAAATTTTACATGGTGGTTACTGTTATCAAAGTGCATCAGATCCATATATCGAATTCAGAAGTTGAAATACTGTCAAATTTTCGACCTTGACCGAACTTTTCAAGGTCAAGGTGATAAAAGGTGTGAGACTTAATTGCCTATAATATGGGCCAAATAGTGAGGCTCTACGATGAACAGTTCGCACCAAAAGTGTGACTTTCACCATTTCTATGACTTTTATCTTTGACTTAGATATCATTAACTTCAATCAGTTCTAAGACCATGACTGATATTTTGAACGACTTTGATGACAATTGGTCAAGCGATATGGACGCTAGGCTGTACACAAACAAACATAGGGACAAATTTGACAGAAAACATAACCACCGTCTTGGTGGAGGTAATAAGGTCAACTGAGCAAATAATATAATACATTATTTCTTAATCAGTGAAATTTAAATACAAAATTATGGTGAATTTCCGTTTACAAAGACTAAATTATGGCAAAGTTCTGTTTACAAAGACTAAATTATGGCAAAGTTCTGTTTACAAAGACTAAATTATGGCAAAGTTCTGTTTACAAAGACTAAATTATGGCAAAGTTCTGTTTACAAAGACTAAATTATGGCAAAGTTCTGTTTACAAAGACTAAATTATGGCAAAGTTCTGTTTACAAAGACTAAATTATGGTAAAGTTCTATTTACAAAGACTAAATTATGGCAAAGTTCTGTTTACAAAGACTAAATTATGGCAAAGTTCCATTTACAAAGACTAAATCCCCATTATAATAAGATATAGCAACGGAAGTTAGAATTAGAAGATGCAATCTGTTTTTCTAGTCAGGCAATAAGCAGGTGAAATAGATCTCTCTCTCTCTCCACCTACTTATGAGTGGGGTGCAGAGGTAAAAAATGTCCAGGGGTAAACATATGCTCTAACATTCTGGATGTACCTTTAACGTATATAAGACATCACTCAATAAGTCCAGCAACAAGCGAAAGCAAGATAGCCAGTAACAAGTTGAAACTGCAGACAAACATGATGTGAGGAGTTTTATTCCACTTTTTTAAAAATATATTTTTAGATAGATAGATAGATAGATAGAAAGATAGATAGATAGATAGAATAGACTGTTTGGGGCACAAATAGACAGATAAATGTAATGAGAATTTTTTTTATTTGTATCAACCTTTGAGATCTCTGTGTAAGACATGATTCTCATGAAGATAAGTAAGCCCACGAAGGACTTGATGGGTATAATTGATCACAACTGTTTCCGAAAAGGCTCCATATTTTGCCAAAAGATTTGCCACAGATCCGCCTGAAACAGAAGCAAAATAAATCAGTTAAGTTTTTGAAGTAAAAAAGCAAAGATAAAATACAATTCCTTTCTAATGAATTCAAACTCCAAGTGTATTTTCAGCGGTCTAATTATTCCAGTACCAGAAAGGAACGGATTTAGCATGTCACTGTATCTGAGATCACCCAAACTCACACGCCTTTCAGTGGAAAAAATTATTTGACAAAACCCGAATAAGTATTTTTAAATAAAATTATTAAAAAGTGAAATGCAGAGAAATATCTTTCAATGGGTAAAAGCCCAGAATAGTTAACACTCAAGAACTCGTAAATAACAACAAAAACACATAATTTATGTTAAACGCATTAGAATGTAATACTCTACTCAACAGGTCTAATTTTAACATAGGAAGATTTTTTTTAAACAGTAAAATTACAGAAAAGTTCGTACTCAAGAAGTCGTAAATAAAAAAAAATGGTGAAAACTGCAATTTTTTAAGTGTGGAAACGATTTGTAAGATTCTTTAAACAGTAAAATATCTTACAAATCGTTTCCACACGTTAAAACTAGATTTCAAAAAAGCTTAAGCTTAAGAGAGTCTTAAGAAGAAAATGAAATTCAGGGAATCTTGCTTAATTGATGTCTACTGACCATGGATCAAATCTGAACTATTTAAATTTTCAAATGGGAGGTTGTGTCCATATTATGCTCCTCTAAAGACCCTTTAAAATACTATAAAGAAACTGAAATTTAAGGAATATTTATTGATTGATGTCTAATACATTGTTAAAATTTCACAAAAATAAAAAGTATTTAAATTTTCACCTACTTTGCATGAAAGTGAATTAAACTAAATATAGCCCACATTTGGACCCTTTATGCCTAGCAGCTTTGTTCCAAAATCCATAATAATCTGTTATTAGTTTAAGAGTGAATCCTATATATACAAATATATAAACATACCTAACTTATATATATATATATATATATAAACATAATTTATTATTTTTCAAATGTTATCCCACACAAATACAAAATAAAAAATTACATTTTAAATCAAGAAAGAAGAAAGGAAAATTATATTTTCTCTTTCCCTTCTTCATGTGAAAACTGGAATTTTATTTTTAACATTGGGGACAACTACAAGATGCAGCATTTCTTTGTATTTTATGAAATTAATCATAATGGAATATTTTCAATGTTACCGAAAAAAATCTTTTTTTTTAAACAGACACATTTTTTATACTTCACAATTTAACTATTCACTACTTAAAATCAATGAAAAAAAAACTAATTGAGAAGAAGACAAAACTAATCGATAAGAAAAAGAATACAAAACTAATCGATTAGTAGAAGACAAAACTAATCGATTAGAAGAAGACAAAACTAATCGATAAGAAAAAGACAAACCTAATCTTAATGAAAAAGAAGACAAAACTAATCGATGAGAAAAAGAAGACAAAACTAATCGATGAGAAAAAGAAGACAAAACTAATCATTAAGAAAAAGAAGACAAAACTAATCGATGAGAAGAAAAAGACAAAACTACTGCTATTGCTACCTAAAACTTAACCATTAAATGCTTTACTTTTATATTCATTTGAAAATTTTTTTATTATCGAAGATACGTATTACCTATTTAGTGGGTGTGCTGATGCAACATCATACCAATACCTACTCACACTTGGCAACAGGCTCGTTGCAGATGTGAAACAAGTTGCAGTTTGACACATTTTCGTTGAATATTATATTAAATAGGCATTTTGTTAGAATGTGTCATATTTGAAACAAAAAACATTTAAGGGTTGAGCTCCCTCTCTCTCCCTTATTCACTTACATACACACAATTATAAAAGAAATGTTATCTTTTTTGAGCATTTAAAAAATTATTTACTTTAAGAACTAAATAAAATCTTAATTCAACTTTTAAAAAGGTAAAAAAATATTAATCAGTTTAAACAATTCTATTTCTATTTACAAACTCAAGTGCCCCCCCCCCCTCTCTATCGAACATAACGTTCAATGAGATAAACAGAAGATAGATTGTTTAAACATGAGTATACGACATGTTCCATCAAAAATGGCAGAGAAATATTTCAGTTTACAAACAAATCAATCAAGAATTGAAAAATTATTAGATAACTAGCAGGTCTACCCGGCGTTACCCGTAGCCATAAAAAACAAAACAGGTTAAAAAGTGTGTGTAACATCTTTATATTAAAACTCCTATCTCTCTATCTTTCCTGTTTTTCTACATCCCTCTCCCCCACCTCTTTTTTACATCTGCCCAGCCCATTTCGTCTCTCTTGTTTTAATGTATTGAAAATAATAATAATGTAAGTCATTCACCTGACTTTTCAGTTTTTAAGTTATTGCTCTCGGGCAACACCAAGTGTCTTCCCAAACCACTTTGTCAAAGATATAATGAAATCTATATTTGTTTTAATTTATTCCCAGGCAACACAGAGTTTCTTATCTTTTACCCTACCCCCTTAATAATATAATGAAACCTATATTTTTTTTAATGTATTTCTGGGCAATGCTGAGGTTCTTGTCTTCCCCTTCTCCATCAAGCATATACCACATTGAAAATGTGCTACAGTATTATTGCACACACCTACTTTATCTAGGATATTGAACACCGACAACCCCGAGCAACGCAGAGTACCTTTTTGGCAATAAAATACAGTGAAAATCTTTCTCCCGGGCAACACAGCATTTAAAAACACCTACTCTATGTAGGATATTGATGACTCCCGGGCAACGCTGAACACACTTGCTCTATCTATGATATTGAGCACTTTGGATTAACTTATATCACTTTATTATGGCTCCCGGGTAACACTGAGTTAGCAAAAGACAGAGACGTTTTTTTCTCCAGAGCAACGCTGCGTTTAAACATACCTGCTCTATCTAAAATGTTGAGCACTTTTAGATTACTATATACCACTTACCGAATGTAATACTGTAATCTTACATTTATTACACCCGTTTAGAGCGCTACTGAAACCACCCAAATAAAATTAAGGATGTGTCCAGAGCATTACTAAAATCATTCTTCCCGAGATTTTTTCCACCACCCTTCCTAGTCTGAAGAGAAGCTTGAAAAACGTTAAATAATTTTGAAAATAAATGCCGAACAGAAGGAATACATCTGAAATTAAAGTGTTTTCTTTCTAAATTATGGCTGAAAAACTGACGGAAACTGCTCTATAGCCTGCTTAGAGATATACTTAGAGATTCGGGAATACTTCCATTATCTTCCTCGGTTAATTTTATATATGAATACAGTTTTTGATTTTATGTAGATTCTCTAACCTTTCTTTCTATAGGACACACACATACACATTGAGTTTTATATATATAGATATTGAGTATTCGAAGCAGAAGCAGATATCCAACAGTGGCAGATAGGGACCCCTGAAGGTGACGGTCTAGGGATTAGAGATGGGAACCCTTGACCTTGGAAAAAAAGACACGACTGGAAGGTGGCCGTCAAAGTCGCTGGGAGACGTAGTCCTCCAGGCCCAAATTCGTAGATGGCTTCCACCTTGCAGAAGATCCAAGTAGCTCACCCGTCAATTCCATCAAAAACAGATGAGCGCAAAATCCTGGTCTTGCTTTTGAGTTTCAGTCCAGATCACCATTACTTGGTGCTCCAGTCATTGCGGTATTCCTGGCAATGAAATAGTAGATGAAAAGGCCAAGGAAAGGAACGGAAGAAGACTAGTCTGAAGTCCACCACAACTACAACAGTTCCTGCATGAACGAGTTAAGAGAATCTATGGGAACCATGGAGAGAAACTGAGCCGAGCACCTGAAGAGTCTCTTACCAGGCAAAATTGCAAAATTGACACTCAGCAGACTCAGAAGTGGCCATTATTCAGACCTCAAGTATCGGCTCCAGAAGATTGACCGTGTTGACGACCGAAGGTGTCGAAGGTGCAGTGTGGGAGAAGAGACAGCTGAGCATATCATCTACGACTGTCCACAAATCCATTGATCGTTCCTTGTCCTCCGAATATGGGAAAAGTGGATGTCCGTTTCAAAACTACCAGATGTCTCCCAACCAGCAGCGAGGTCATAAGGAAATCCCTCAATCCTTTCGATCATCATTGTCGTCGTCGAAGCAGCAGCCGATTTCAACAGCTTAAAAACCGAATTCTGAATTGATGACTGGTATTAAGCTTTGAAAAAAGCAGCATCAGTCATCACTACTCTGCCTATTACCTTTTTTAACCTTCTTCTTCCTCTTCATTCCTCTCCTCCCACTTCTTCTTCCACTTCATTCCTCTCCTCCCACTTCTTCTTCCTCTTTATTCCTCTCCTCCCACTTCTTCTTCCTCTTCATTCCTCTCCTCCCACTTCTTCCTCTTCATTCCTCTCCTCCCACTTCTTCTTCCTCTTCATTCCTCTCCTCCCACTTCTTCCTCTTCTCCCACTTCTTCTTCCTCTTCATTCCTCTCCTCCCACTTCTTCTTCATACCGTGAATTGAGCTGGACACACATACGTTCAATTTTATTATATAGATTAGTCTTAATTATTTACAGAATTTTATGGAATTCTTGTGCTGACATTTTTAACTGATTTTTTCTCATTTCATAGTTTGTTTTTTTACTAATAAGTCACCAATTATCCAGGCTAAAATCCACTCAAGGATACAGGTTAATGAGATGGATAGATTGTCATTTAAATGATGAAGAATTTATGAGAGGATTTACAATGACGAATGGAATGAACAAAATTTGATCACTTATGAGGACAGTCAATGACAAGTATTTGTTAACATTGAATATGAAAACGACCATGTTGTAGCCTACAGGGAAGCAGTTCCACAAATGGAAAGTTTTTGTAAAACCACTTTGTTCATAAAAATTCTGTTTGGTGTTAAACACACAAAGTAGTGGGGGATGATCTCTTTTCTTCCCTACATCCACTTTCTCACAGAAGAGACGTTGCTAGTCTTTTTCTACTCTATCGTTATTTTCACAGTAGGGGATCGACTGAGCTACAATCTCTGGTTTTCTCCTGTAAAATATTCCCAGCAAAAACTCGTCTAGCTACAACCACTGTAAATAATTTTCCTATCTCCCTCTGTGTAACTAAAACTAAATGGAACTTTCATGAACAAAGTTTATTTCCAAGAATTTCTCATCTGTGGAATACAATACCACAGGGCTGCTTCCTAGCTGACTACAACATAATTGTTCCCAAGTCAAATGTTAATAAATTTTTGAGGAACCATCCACTTAAATAATAAAATTCTGACCATATCACTAATTGTTTCCAATCCTTTCAAGATGTTATTCTACGCCAACTGAAAATCTCATTCACCCTTATTCTCGAGTGACTTTTAGGTCTTCTTGATAAGTGGTGACTCATTAGTATAAAAAAATAAATAAAAAAAATAAATAAAAGTGAACGTATGTGTGTCCGGCACACTTTGTGGTATTAGAAGAGAAAGAGAGATGGGGGAGAGGCTTAAGTTTGAGGTAGTAACAGTTTTGCCTTCGTTTTTTGTATAGATTAGTTTTGTCTTCTTAGCAATTAGTCTTGTCTTCTTTTTCTTATTGATTAGTTTTGTCTTGTTTTGCTTATGGATTTTCCTTAATCATCAATTAGTTGTCTTCTTATTGATTAGTCTTGTCTTCTCTTGTGGCAACCCAGTGTTGTTTTTTTATTGATTCTTTTTTATTTATATTGATTAGTCTTGTCTTCTTATCGATTAGTCTTGTTTTCTTTTTCTTATGGAATAGTTTTGTCTTTTTTCTTATCGATTAGTTCCGTCTTCTTATCGATCATTTTTATTTTATTATTCTTATCAATTAGTTGTCTTCTTTTCGATTAGTTTTGTCTTTTTTTCTTATCGATTAGTTTTGTCTCAATGATTTAACGCAATGAATAGAAATTAAATTGCGAAGCGATAGCGAGCTAGTTAATCCAGCTAGTTCTAAATATATTAAGACTCATTACTAAGCAACCACTAATCAGTAAACAAAATGGTAGTCATTTTTTTTTGTTTTAAATCTTATGATAAAATTACTTTTAAATATTCAAATATTACCTGGCATCCATTCCACGAACATATTAAAATGGCACGCCTGCCGCGTGGCTCCCATGATCCGAACAACATTGGGATGGTTTAGTTCAGCCATCATGCGGATCTCCTCAGTCACAACCTTAATTACTTTCTCCTGTTCAGCGACCGTATTACGGCAAAAGGAAATCTGAAAAGAGGGACAAGATTTAATTTAACAAAAATAACCACGTTTACAGATTATTAAAAACAATTCATTCTTTTTAACTAGCAGTAACCCCTCCCCCCCTCCTTCACTGTAGAGGTCCCTAGATACCAACAGATTTTCTACTCTGATAGCTCCTTTCCTCAAACCGATTGCCTTTGGAATTCTCTTCCAGTTCCCTGTTTCCCCAACTGTACCAACATGCAGAAATTAAAATGTAATGCGAACAAACATCTTGCTGTCCAGTTCCCACCACCCCCACCCCACCCCAAATAATCTGTCACTGTTACCGTTAAGCTTCAGGGGCAATACGCCTAGTTTGGGGTAGATAAAAAAAACAAAAACAGAAACTGGACTGAAAGCTGCCCAACGGTGGCTTTTAGTCTAATTCCTGTTGCGGGTCGTGTGAGTTTTATTTAAACACTATAATTAGTTTTCTTAATTCTATTACATCCGGGTTTTCCAAAGGCTCTTTATGTTCATAATTTTGTGAAATTATACCCAATAGTTTTCAACACATAAGTGTTTATTACTACTACTATTAGTAGACCTGCTGCTACTGACAGGACAAAAGGTGAAGGTGGGTCACTGGCACCATAACCAGTTGCTTCGGGTAGGTGGAGCTTGTCAGCTCTGGAAGGCAGTCCACCTAGGTGAAATGAACAAGTCAATAAAACGTTTAGCCAAAAATAATTAGACCTTGGAATTATTCTTTCGTCACTTCTGCTTTTTACGAACAATAAAAAAAATCTATCCAAAAATAATGTGGCACTTTCCCTTTCGTTCACTTTCCTCGACCAACACATCTGCCAAAATCACATTTGTCCCGTTCTTTATATCGGCGAAATCTCACTTATGCTAATGAGCCGTGTGTGAAATAAGCCAACGCCTGCTGCCATTTACTTTGAAAATTAAATTTTTCGTAAGTAGGCATTTCCGGGTTCGTGCCGGCAGCTCTCCTCTGCACAAGCAGCAAAGCAAACGTTGTCTCTTTGATCGATGTAGACAAGTGTCTTTGTTCACCGCAGTCGGCTGCTCCTCCTGCTCTCCGTTACACCTCCCCTGATCTCATGATCACAAATGTGGCAACCCGGTGCAGGCCTTTTTTGCCTGGTGCTTATTTGCGGTAATACAGCTGCGACTTCCCCCTCAAATAACTCGTCTGCGGAGGGAGGATCCGATGCATCTGTACCAGGCCTGGGACTGTCTGCTCTCTCTCCGCGGTGATGCAGCCACAACTTCTGTCCTCAGATGACTTGTCTGCGGAAGAATCATCTGATACATCGGTACTAGGTATGGGGCTGTTCGCCCAGCTCATAGTGATCATTCGTACACTTCACTGTAACTTGCACTTTCCGACGTAGTTGGGCCTATAACAGGACGTAAGTCCCTTACGTGCGAAGAATGAGGACATTCTGCAGGTTAATCACGTCCAACTGCATAAGGGGATGTACACCGTTCATTCAGGATTCTTGTTCAAACACGATCTCCAACCTTGTAACCCAGGTGTTGCTGTTCGGGCTCATCAGGGGGCAGCATATCGTCCTTCAGGGTGACATTATACCAATAAACTGCCTCCATCACTGAGCAGTTTTCTTGCGGCAATCTGTTTCACACTTCGATGGCACCGTTCCGTGATACCATTACCTGATGGTATGTGTGCACAGCGAAATTGCAGTCGAACTCCTCACTCATTTACAAAGTCTTACTGCAAAATGCTGGATCATTGTTAGCGAGCATCTCAGTTAGTAGACCGCACTCGTAGAATATAACTTCCAATTGGTCGATGATGCTTGCTGCGTCTTGCCGTCTTAGATGACGCCAAACAGAAAACCGTGTGGGCCTACAGTCAATGAGCGACAGATAGTGCCTTATGTCTATCCCCACTCGATACTAAGTGTCACCGACGTCTAAGTTTCCCTTCGGCCAGCGTGTGGATGGCGGATCAATTGACTGACACTCTTTGCATTCTCTAACTACTGTCCTTATAGATCATGGCCGTCATTATAGCTGGCTTGGTGACTGAGTCGAGATTTTCTGGTGGTGTCATTGGTGGTGGTTCTTAGACCCACGATCAATCAGAACCGGAAGTTAGCCGTGCAGTAATGCGCATGTGTGCGTCTTTAATCAAGATTCATATACAGCATGGATTATTCATTCACTTGGAAATCATATTTAAATTGTACCTACTATATTGACGTTATTCACTGCTAAGAACATGGCTACCCTGGAAATCATTGTTACCTTGTTCATTTTTTCAAACGTATTTGCTTTTTTAAGCAGAAGACATTTTTTTTAAATCCATCATGGCGTTCAAAGATAAGGCATTGCATTATATTACGACGGCCATGATTAAAGTTCGAATTTAAAGTTTAAAAAAATAAATTAGAATTTTATTTTGAGATAAAATATACAATTTTAGATTAATTAATAAGTTTCATTCAAATCACCTCCTCCTAAAAACATGACTGTTTTAATTTATTACAAATTTTTACTATATTGTATAAAAACATCGTCTTGCAAAAAAAACTCACACATCTTAATTTATTAAAATAAATATTCTATTAATTATTTTGAATTATTGATTTTGTGTTCGTAATTTTTCAAGTTTGATTTATTTTTAAGTTAAAAAAACAAACATTTATTATAACATTGTAATAAAATATAGTTTTATTATTTATATGTTCGTTTTATAACATTTTCAATTATAAAAAAAAAAATCACTGTCAATTTCAGAAACTATATTTTATTACAATCTTTTGGCCAAAATGTTACTTTATTGAAAATAAGTTTTCTTGTTTTCTTTCAGGAACTATATTTTATTAAATAAATAAATTTATTAAAATGTTTTAATCTATTTGGTCGTTATTAATACGGAATTCAGGGGCTTTTTTTTTTTCGTAATATATGAGAACTATATTTTAAAAGATTTTTTTTATTGTTAACATCTACGATTCTTTATTTTCATAAAAAAATACATTTATGCGTTTTTTTTAGTACCCTGTGATATAACTTTAGTAAAAGTGTTTTTTTTTGTTAAAAAAAATAAAGAAACATCATTTATTTTTTGGGGAAATGAAAGCAACTCATATTATTCAGCTAAAACTAATTATAATGAAATGTTATTATAAAGAATAAAACTTCCTAAAAAAAGGGGATTTGTATTCTTGTGTTTATAAACCAAGAGATATTCTCATACTAGCATTTTCATTCGATGTTGACCAGGTTGTCATAACAATCAACTCAAACATTAAAAATAATCAACTTATTTAGATAATGAATACTAAATCAGACAAATTATTTTTCAAAAAAATCTTTTCATGTTTTAAAAATTAAAAAAATTATGACAACACCATTTTATTATTAAGTATTAATTTAATGTTTGCTGTCTAGCCTATGCAAATTACACGAAATAATAAATTTGTACTAATATTTCTAATAAAGTAATGTGTTAATTATATTCAGTGATTGTTAATTAATAAGCACTGAAAGTTTTATTAAAATTGGTTGATTTCCTGAATTTTGGTGAATTTTTAAGTGAAGGCAGGGGTCAAAATACCCATAGTCTGACTGTTCGACAGATCTCGTTTGTTAGTTTAGAGCAGTGGTCCTCAACCTTTTTGTTGCCGCGGACCGGTAAGCGTTAGACAATTTTACCGCGGCCCGGGGGTAGATTGTTTACTTGTAACTTACATGTAGCATCGTACCAACAACATAACATGAAAATAAAAGCCTCGAAATAATAAATATATCATTAAAAAGTTTACATTAAACATTTACTTTAAACATTCCTTTCAAAATAAAATACAGGTACACCAGAAAAACGAATATAAAGTGCATGAACATTTTAACATTACTAGAACACCAAGTCAATGAGAACTTTGAGCTTGTTTCTTTGCAATCAGACGGTCCCATCTGGGAGCAATAGGAGACAATGACACCCGGAGTGTGTTGCTTATGTCTAGTTTATTCCGATATTTTGTTTTAGTTGCTGTTACTGCAGAAAACCCCGCTTCACACAGATAAGTTGTCGGAAATGGCAACAAGGCTTTAAGTGCTGTAGTGGCGATCTTAGGGTATTCTGCCAAGACTTTATTCCAGAACACCGGCAGAGTTGTTGTTTCAAACGTACTTTTCAGGTCACCATCATTTGCGATCTCAAGCAGTTGATCTTCTTCTTCCATGGATAAAGCGTACAAACTGAGATAAAGAGCTTTAAAAACTGTGCACATGTATGCAAACTATATTTCTAAACTGTATTTCTTGCGCGGCCCGGTACCAATTGGTCTACGGACCGGCACCGGTCCGCGGCCCACCGGTTGGGGACCACTGGTTTAGAGCATGAATAAGCCTGCTATAACAACGGCCCTGTCACGGATGCTTTCAAAACTGTGGGGTTGACCCGCCTGACAAAGTACCACATCCTTTTTATGCCAGGGTGACCACTTTGATAATGGATGGACCTTATTTGGTCGGATTCTGGCCTGCTTGTTGATGTAGCACACACATGGCTCTGAGGTTCAGCTGCCTTTCTAATTAAATCAAGTCATCACTGCGGTACGCTCGTCAGATTATCCGCTCGGTTGTGTTCTGACTTTACCAAGGTAATGTCCACTGATAACCCGTACTCTTCTATCAAGCTTGAAAGTGCACCGAGTCGTTGTCTTATCAGCATTTCGCTCGCTGCTTTAGTATGCACCCTGGACTTTCCCGTAAGGGTATCTGTTATCCATTTGTACATGCAGGCAGTCGGTAAAAAGATGCAATATGGATGCTTCCCACATCAGTACCATATTAACACCTTTTAGTACAGCATCATAGCTCTGCCAGATGTATGTGCCGTACATCCTTTGCTTTGCGTAACCAACTCGCATCTTCTATCACAGCTCCATCGTGTTCCAGTGAAACTCTGGTCACTAAAGAGCTTGCGTCAACCCAGACATCGACCTCACGATCGTCAATACGTCACTTGCCTCTTAAGAGGTCTCTTTCGTGCACTCTTGCAACGATTTTTGTTATCATCGTGGTCAACGGAACATCGTCTACTTCATCATTTCAGCCCTCGGTGACTGCCACTGCTCTTCTCTTAATAAATGCTGCTGCTACTCTGATCCATTTACCCACCGGGAAGTGCCCAACTAGTTTTCCGCACAAAGAGAATGTGGCACGTCGGGTGATGCTGCATGATATACTCGGGATCTCGTTACCTCGTTCCCATCTTAGCACATTGCACTCCCCTCAAACTTTAAGGCCAAGTACTTGCGCACCATCCTGCAGTCGTTCAGGTTTCTTGCTCACCAGCCCAAAGTTGGCAGGGAGCTGCCTCACTTTAGCTTCGGACACTATATTTTCATCTAAACATCATCGATTTATGCTGATGTTGTCGTTGAATAGCGTCGTCCTTCGACAATGCAGCATCTACGATGAGCCCAAAACCCATACACGTCAAGCAGTACCTTTTCCCATCCAATATGACAGTCTGGTATGGCCACAGGGATTGATGAATATGCACCTGTAAGTAAGCCCTCTGCAGATCGAGCACTGACACTTTGGAGCCTTTTGTTTGCCACTCTCTCAGCCTGTGTGCACAGACATCTGCATGCGCCGTATAGGCATCGACGTTCCGCTTCAGTTCACGAAAATCTAAAACTGGGCACACCTTAGATTTGTTCTGCTGGAAGACTGCCATTAGTGCAATCAGGCCCTTTGGGGGCCCTAGTTTTTCAACTGGTCTCAATGCATCTCAGCACTGTGATGCATAAAATATATCTTCTCCATAGTGAATGAACGTTTGTAGATGGTGAGGAGCCACATCCTTCTTAAGATTTCCCTGTTAATATGCATGGACATAGAGAGAACACGGGAGATCTAGAGGAGTAAACGTTGAACATAAATCCTGCTATTCCATGTGTAACAGTAGTTCCAGTTGCACTCATCAAAAAACTGATTTGGTTCTGAGAAAAACATGGCTTTGAAGTTTTATAATCTCGTAATTTAGGTTAATTATAAATAATAACTTATAAATAAATGGATGAACTATCAAGAGAAACGTTTAACAGATTTATTAAAACTGAACACAGAATGAATTAATGAGTTAATTGGCAGCTGGACGCGATTGATATATTCACAGTCTGAAGCCGTGGGCTTTGTTTTCTTTCTCTCTCAGCAGACCACTTTTTTCCCAAGGGCGATAACTCTTAACTCCCGAAATGGTTCAAGGGAGGTAATTCCGTTTTCGTTAGGTATCCTAACATGAAGATGATCATATATTTGACAATGGGAAGGCATAATTGCTCCAGTTAGTGGAGTACCATGAACTATTTGCAGGTTTGCCATGTCGCATATACAATCAGCAATTAGATAAAACGTAATTAAATGTTTCACTATCACAATTGACAGTGAAACATTTAGATAACTTATAAACATGCACTAGGTTGCATATTTAGGGGGTTGCAATGCATGTGAATAACAGACTTGCTGCGAGTGAGAAATATTTAACTAAGAAAAGAGAAAACATCCAGAAATGGGAAATATCTTTGATTTGGGTTGGACCACTCAGAATTTGATTTGTTCACTTGAAAAAAAGTAGTGGTTCTGCAGATACGAGTTTCCCTGCTGCTGTTATGACCCACTTGGGTTTTTATAAAAATAATGGCTGGCTACATACAAGACCCTTTCAACAATAGTTTTTTAATGTTTAATGTTCAATTTAATGTTCATAGATTGGCAGCTGATAATCTCAAGTGTTTTGTTCTGGTTTGTTTTGTTTGGTTTTACAACATATCAACCATCTATGGGTTATTTAATACCGAATAAAATTGTCAAATGGAATCCTATAGGTAAGATAATTATTTTATATTCTTAGAAGGAAATTTTACAGTAAGAGTGGGAAAATTACCCCTAGAAAACATTATACTTATAAGGAAATTTTACTAGAAAACATTATTCTTAGAACAAAATTTTCCAGTGAGAGGAGGAACATTACTCATAGAAAACATTACTCTTTGAAGGAAATTTTCCAGTGAGAGTAAGAACATTACTCCGAGAAAACATTACTCTTAGAATGCAATTTTCCAGTGTATCTATTTACTTCTAGTATCTATTTGGAAGGAAAATATAAAGGAGAAGTAAGGTTTTGACTTTTAGAAGAATCAGGGCAAGCTTGAGTAGTTGATAGGGTTGGGAAATAGGGTAGGCAGACACTAAAAGTAGAAAGGACTGGGGGGAATGAATTTTGGAGTAGCATCTGAGACAATTTCGCATCGTACCCAGGACACATTTTATTTAGTTCTTTTTTTTGTTTCTATGTAAGAACAATTAAGAAACGGATAATTCGTATAAGGTTTTATTAATGTTTAAGAAGAAAATGCTTACCTGTTTGACAGCCATGAGGGTCCCAGTTTTTACATCTCTTGCCTGATAACAACTGCTGAAAGCCCCAGTCCCAAGAAGATAACTGCGGACCCAGTGTAAATTCTCCATATACAACGGAGCATTACTGTTGATACTACTGTTGGTCAGCTGATCCTCAAATGAAGGCAGTTGATTGGTTCCCTGTTTAGAAAAAAAAAAAAACAAGAATAAAAATGTTGCATCAGTTTTCTAACAAAAGCAAATGAAAAAAATAAAAAATAAAAATAAAAACCCATAGAAATCAATCAAATGAATGCCGATCAGTTGAAATAAAATAATTTTAGCAGACAATAGACGACCCGTGACCGGTTGGGTCAATGTTGGCATATTAGATAAATAGAAAGGTTAGACAAGTTCAACAGTATCAATGTTTTAAGCAACTGCAACAGAATCAATACACGAAACATCCACTTTTCAACATGTTCAATTATAACAAAATTAAAGGATTTCAGGATACATTATGATGTCATAATAGACTCTCTCTTTCTTCCTTCTCTCTCTCTCTTTTAATTATTTACATCATTTTCTTCCTCACACTACTTCTCTTATCATTCATCCTTTATTTATGTTATTCACCCTTCCTCCCACCATTTGAAAGATTACCGGATGTTAACCTTTCAACAGCTTCGGTGCATGTGACAGAGACAGATACAATTCCGTCTCTTTGCGTGCATTTTTCTTTTGCACTGACCAATTAGGTGACATCAAGGCAACGTTATCAGCAGCAGCTGACAATCTGTATAAAAGGGGTGCATTTTTAACCATGACCCCTATAATAGCAGCAGCAACAACAACAATAAGGCTAAAAACCTTTTACTACCTTTCAAACAACACTGCATGGATCAGCATCATCATTGTCCGCTATAGAAATGGTAGCAGTTGTGACTGGCCGACCCTTACTGCCATACGGATCATCGCCATGTATTTCGATAGCTCTCTTCCTATCTACGACTAGCATGCAGCAGAACCCTGCCCGAAATACTACCAGCAAATACTGGCTTTTCAAAAGCAATCGGGCAGCTGACGTAATTTGCAGAAAATGCAAACTCGGTGATTAAACGACCGACCACATGCAAACAGAGTTACTAACTACTCCGACCCAGGGGTGCATTATGAATCTGGGAGAAACCTGATCTCCACAATGTTTTTCAACCGAATGACCTCCCCATTTAACTGAAACCCCTGCGATTGGCTGCCTAACAAACAAGAAACACTAGCAGCAATTTCAGATCCTGCCAGCTATCATCATCATCATCGTCTACTACAAACAACAGCTCGCAACGTCAACTCTGACTCGGTGATGATAGCAGTAGTAGCACAGCCAACTCCCTCAGTGAATCCAGGACAGGTGACATTGCAACACTGCTAGAAAAAATCATCGTCATCGTCCTATGTGGCTGTCCTCTTTCCTGATGATCCACAGAGTCCTTATTTACTTGTCTCCCGACGAGGGCAAAGTCAGACACAAGGACGGTTTTTAATGTGGGGAAAATCCAGCTCCCCCAAAATAGGCACTCTTGAGATTGATACAAAAATAAAAATTGCCTCAGTCTAGAAGGGCTTCTCCTTCACTGACCGAGGAGAGAAAGATGAAGTCTAGTATCAGAACAGATACTACACTTTACTCATAGTCAAAAGGGCAAGAATTCACTGAGTCACTGTTGAAAAAGAGACATATTTTTTTTGTATTTTTGTACACACAAGTTTACCTATCATGTTCAACTGTCCTTTTATTTATTTATTTATTTTTTATTTTTTTTTTTACTTGTTATCGGTAGTCGTAATACATTAGACAACTGGTCCTTGTCTCTCACCATATATACCACCATATCCGCTACACATTCATGTACAGATGAAATGTACACAGTACCAAGCAAAATAACAAACAACATTCTCAGTTTTATAATCAATTAATAGTAAATACAAAAGAAAATGTGTAAGTCATGTAGAGACGAGAAACATACACAAACACTCAAGAAGAGGTCACACAATTTTAGTAATTTAGAAACCAGCAATTAGTCTACCATGGATTTGCCAAAATGTTATTGAATGGCACAACAGATAAAAGCATTAAGTAACAACTAACCAGAAAATATAATTAGGATTAAAAAAAAAAAGAAGCTTTTCAATTATTGGGTGATGGCAAAGACTTAAAAAATGGTACTCTAACCACTGTCAAATGGGCCATTATATCAAGTTGAGAATTTGCATGTGGGTGCACTACAGCTTTGACTGAGGTCCGAGCACTGATGAGGAGGAGGCAGGTTGGAAGGAGGTAGTAGAAAAGTGTGCAGTGGAAATCAGATGGTGAAGAGGAAGGAAGTGTACTCTTCGATAAATCTTACAACTTAACATACCAAAAGGGAAGCAATGACAATGTGACATAAACGAAAGTTGAAGTGACACCTGTTGTGTTTAAGTTAACAACTTCATTCTACACCTTTTCAATAGGTATCACAAACCAACCTAGAGTTTATTGTGCAAAAATGCGTAAATATAGTGAAATTCCCTTCAATTTCAACTTATGATAACTCACTTATTTTTTGCTTATTTTGATAAAATTTGGATGTAAACTAATTAAAATTTTCTATTTATGAATGTACATTTTTTCTCTTGTGTCATTAATAGTTTTCTTTACAGATTACTTAAAATAAATAGAGGTGCTTAATGTTGGTGTTTTTCAACTTAATGTGCACAATATTGTGTCTGTATGCAGATAAAAAGAGTCCCATCTTAAAGAAAATGGGCTACTTGTCAATATGGTTTTAAGTTGTCTTTCAGAAAAAAATCTAAGTTGAAAACTTCAGTAAATTAATTTTTTGCATAATTAGCAAATTGTGTTTCTGTATGTTTTACAAGGTCCAAATCTGAGGTTATTTTTATGGATTTACAATTAAAAGAAATATTATAAAGATTCAATATGTTAGCTGTTGAAATGAATCTTATATCAACAGTCAAAGTTGTGCTTCTGTGTCATTTTTGTATGTTTTGGGAAAAGGTAGTGAGATTTTGCACAATATTTAGGTTGGTTTGATCTAATAATTATTGTTTTCTTTATGATTAATTTTCATTTACCACAAGATGACATTAGATTTATAAAGATTTTTCGTTTGTCCAAAGCCTCCATTTTTAGTTATACACTGTAATTTTTTTTTTACCAATAGTATACCAGACAGAAAATTTTCCAATTTTCAACAAACTTTGATCATAATTCAGTGGCTAAATGTGCTACAAAAATAAATTTGGTGCCATGGTTTACATTTTGCAAAGATCTATGTGTCCACATTAAAAGTTATTAGATATAATGAAAAGAAAATTTTCTTTTTTTTTTAGTAGTAGTATTTAAGGTTATGTAAATAATTCAGATACCAAATTTTAGTGAAACTTTGGACCAATCTAAAAATTTTGTGAACAATTTTTTTCAAAATATTTGGCACTAAAGTTTACGATTATAAAACCAAAAACATTTTCATGAAAAAGAGAAATATGATATAAAGATGAATATTAAAAACAAAAAGTTAAAAGAAATTCCTACTTCTGGTTGTATCCGTATTGTTATAACCTCTTCTTTGTCTGATGGTGTCAAACCAGGCACAAGGGGGCATGGCTCCTGTTTTGAGGAAGCTTCCAAAGCTTTGGCCAATGCCACAGCTTCTTCACGTTCAACTTCTTCCTTGCAACAGTACTGATCTGGGCTCGTTGGATCTAATCACAATGAAAACAAATAAATATATAAAAAGGAAACAAATAAAACATTTTTTTAAATAAACAAAAATAAAGCAAATGAACGCCAAACAGTTGAAAATAGTTTAAAGCAGATTGAATAACCGGTAATACCACTTTTTTGTGGTATTACCCCAGCGTCGGGCATTCCACCTTCCACTGAAAGTAGAAGTTTATGGGGAATACAAATTCACAGGAGGTCCCCAGTCAGCATGTATATCCCAGTTAGGAGAGATGACATACAACGCCTAGTATTTCCAAATAATCACCCATCATGTACTGGCCAGGCTCAATATTACTTAACTTCGGTGATCTAACGAGAATCGGTGTGACAACGTGATTATGCTGCAGATATTCATGTTTTTTTTTTTAAATGGAAATCGCTCCAGACAAGGCATGAAGCCACTTGATGTAAGGAGCTAAAAAAAATACTACTTCTAGTTTAAAAAAACTAGCCAACGATAAGTATTAGATGGATAGATTCCGATACAGAAAACAGCAATTCTTTCCCCTTTGTCAGAAATATCGCTCATGGAATGTGAGGACTAAAAGACAAAATAAGATAAGCGAGAGTTACGAAGCTGCCGAAAATAAACCCAAAGTCAACTTTCTACTCTCCTTATTACAATAATTAAAATATGAAATTTTAAGGAACTTTTGACCAATTGTAGTAAATTGGTAGGTAAGTCAACCAGTGTTTATATGGTTGGATTATATTCGTAGAAAAAATTTAACAAAATTTAAGTCATAGACAGGATACATCGTAGACAGTGGTGAACACGGTTCAGGCAGTTAACCTTTTGGAGCAATCGGCCCAGCATGAGAAACAAACTTAGCGGAAGTGATGTCAGACGAGTGATTTAAGAACGCGAGATCCTGGGAGGCTGGATGGAGAACGCAAAGCGAGCGTACTCATTTTGAGATGTCCTAAAATCCATTAAAACGAAGCCAGTCTCTGCTTCTAAGTGTCTCCTTCTAAGTGTCTCCTTTTGTCCTTGCTTGCCTTTGCCGCCTTGTTTTACAGCCCAAATAAACGATCTTCTGCTGTTAAAAAGTGTTGGTTGATTAATTAACGTAATTAATGTTGTGTGTCTGAAACGACTTTTGTTTGCAGCTGATGAATTATTCTCAGTCTGGAAGGACACAGCACGAAACACGCAGACAATGAGATGCCAACCCGGGGAACAAGGTATGTCTTTTAATGAAGAAACATACTATATTATGATTGGCTGGTAACGTGGGGATTGGAGAGTCACCTGAGATCCTTGATTATATAACACAATCATACACCTTCTAAAATGTTTGCTTGCGATTTTTTTCCCCTGAAAATATTTATTCAATTGACTAGGCACTGGAGTTAACGATCATCTAAAAAACATTTCTAAGAGAGAGTTCTTGTTTCTAATGTTAAGTCGGTGCTTGTGCATATAAATCCTGACATGTTAGACCGCTCTTAAAAATAAAATAGCTAAAGAAATGTATAAACTTTGTTATGTACTTACGTGGTAGATGAAAAAAAGACTGTACACCAAAAATTATGCAAATTCATCCAGTATTTATTTAATTATAAATAAAAAACGATTTTATCACTCGGTAGATATTTCCACCATTTTGTATCTTAGATTTTCCAGTGGTCAAGGACTATAACTCATATTTTCACGATTTCGGGGTTTGGGGTCTCCATTGTTTACACAAATGTCAAAATGTACGTAAAATCATTTTTTTTTCTTTTTCTTATAATTTAATAACTACTGGATGAATTTGCGTAATTCTTTCTACACAATCTTATTTTCAGCTAACACGTAAGTACATAATAAAGTTTATACATTCTTTAAATATTTCAATGTCAGGGTTGATATGCACAAGCACCATTAAGTCATAGTAAAACAAGAACATAAGTCAGTTGTGAGACTGCATACCTCTTCCTGAGAACGTACAGATGGGACAAAATCTTATCTGGGCTTTACTTCTCCATATTGTATGAAGTATTCCCAAAGTTATGCCATGGAAACCTTGATAACTAAAACAAAATTCCGCTAATCAGGCTGAAATTTTGCATGGTGGCTACTGTTCTTATTTACTAGCCTCCCCATGATGGCAAAGTTAGACACAAGGTCGGTTTTCAATGTGGGTAAAATTCAGCTCCCCAAAAAGGGACACTCTTTGTTGGAACAAAAATAAAAATTGCTTCAGTCTAGAAGGACTTCTCTTTAACTGACCGAGAACAGAATAGACTAAGTGTAGCATGAGAACAGATACTACACTTTGTTCCTAGCCAAAAGGTCAAGAAAGTTCATCACTCTTATCAAAGAGCATCAGATCCATAATCAAATTTGGAAAAATCGGAAAGTGAAATTCCATCAAAATTCCAACCATGACTTTCAAGGTCATATAAATTGCTGAACTTCATTGGCTACAATATGGGCCGAGTAGCGAGTCTTTACGATGAACAGAACCAAAGTTATTGCCCAAAATATGACCTTCACTTTTTCCATGACCGTGACCTAGATATTGGGATATCTAGGTCAAATTAAATCAAGTTAGACCATGACCAATGTTTTTACCAAGTTTGGTGATGAATGATCAAGTCATGTGGTCGCAAGGCTGTACACACACAAACAAACTCGACCAAAAACATAACCTCCTTGGTGAAGGTAATAAAAGGTAGGAACGTTATTAAAAAATAAATGATGACAGAGTAAAGAAATTGAAATCCAATAAAATTTTTTCGAAATCTGCAAAACTAAAGAAGTAGACTTACCTTGTTCTCCGGTACTCGCAGGCGAACCCTTTGGCGTTGCGATTTCTGTTTTGAATGATATTGAAGGCCCATTGCTGCCGGGAGGCGAGACAGTTAAATCCGACAGGTCTTCCGTTAACAATGTTGATGATGAATGACTAGAGGTATTTGCAATTGGTGTAGAACACATATGGGTGCTGTCGTAAAATGATGAGGATGATGAAGTGGTTGTCGATGTTTGCAGGGTCATATGACCACGGCTCCGGGTCATGTTGCCGCAGTTATTGATGTTGGTCTGACAAACGAAATGCGGCCCTTCGCAGCACTCATGTCCTTTCTCGTGACCATTTTTACTGTCTGCTAAGACACTACTTATCTCTTCAACTGTGCACTCCCCGGAGTGGTCACTCGTAGCCAGGGTTACTGAACACATCACAGATACGTTTTGCAGGTGCTGAGGAGATCCAACCAGGCTGCTATTACTCGTGCTTCCGTTCCTATTGCGGTGTGAATTTCCAGCAGCTATCCTACATGCGGAATGTTCGGGGGTATGTGGCGGCGTGGGGAAACTTTCAACCGTTCTTGATGTCACTGATATGGTATTTGGTCGAAGTTCCTGATCCAGCCGGGGTGGGGTTATAAAAGAACTTTCATTGTTATTTTCGATTGGAGGGGGACAGCAAAGCATGGGGGGTGGATCCATTGCCGGTGGGGGGAAAGGGGAATTTGGAGGGGTAGACAAGGGTGTTTCATTTGGGGAAGCTGTTGCCGAGGTACCGACGAAGCTTGTGCTCTGGCTGCTCTCCGAGTCACGGCGAACTTCTTTGACCGCCTCAGAGAGCTTCAGATCGTCCACTATGCGAGCCAGTTTTTTCCTCATTGGCCGCATCAATTTGGGCTCCACTGTGGTCACTAGTAAGTTGTTCAGCTGGATGACAATCTCATCCTGGGCAGCACTGAATTTTACACAGATGAAAAATATGCGACGCGCAATTTTCGCTATGCGTGAATGATTGTTGCCAACAGCATACACTGCAAACCGAGCGACGATGATAATGCGACAACCTTCAGTGTTCGTGGATGGTGAAGGATCGTTTTCTTCACCCGATGATTCTGATTGGGTCTCAGGCTCCCCGACAAATTCTCCAGGAAATTCCTCTAAGAGTCTGTCTAAGACATAAAGCCGCCCAAGTAGCCATTGCCAAGGCACAGTATTAGCTTCGTATTCTTCCAGAACGACCTTCAAGATGTACGTAATCCCTCCAAGTCCTCCAGATCCTAAAATTGAAAATAAAAGATAGTCTTTGAATGTTTAGCGATGAAAATTTTATTTTAAACTTAAGTGTGACAGACCAACAAAAATGCTATTTCAGACTAATGCATGATAGACAAAGAAAATACTATTATTTCAAATTTACATGTGACAGACCAACAAAAATGCTATTTCAAACTTAAGCGTGACAGACAAATGAACAGATTATTTTAAACTTAAGATAGATCAACGATATTATTTCAAATTTATGTGTGACAAACAAACGAAAATATTATTTCAAACATAAGCGTAACAGACTAACAAAAATGCTATTCCAAACTTAAGCGGGACAGACAAATTAAAATGCTATTTCAAACTTAAGTGGGACAGACAAATTAAAATGTTATTTCAAACTTAAGTGGGACAGACAAATTAAAATGTTATTTCAAACTTAAGTGGGACAGACAAATTAAAATGCTATTTCAAACTTAAGTGGGACAGACAAATTAAAATGTTATTTCAAACTTAAGTGGGACAGACAAATTAAAATGTTATTTCAAACTTAAGTGGGACAGACAAATTAAAATGCTATTTCAAACTTAAGTGGGACAGACAAATTAAAATGTTATTTCAAACTTAAGTGGGACAGACAAATTAAAATGTTATTTCAAACTTAAGTGGGACAGACAAATTAAAATGCTATTTCAAACTTAAGTGGGACAGACAAATTAAAATGTTATTTCAAACTTAAGTGGGACAGACAAATTAAAATGCTATTTCAAACTTAAGTGGGACAGACAAATTAAAATGTTATTTCAAACTTAAGTGGGACAGACAAATTAAAATGTTATTTCAAACTTAAGTGGGACAGACAAATTAAAATGCTATTTCAAACTTAAGTGGGACAGACAAATTAAAATGTTATTTCAAACTTAAGTGGGACAGACAAATTAAAATGCTATTTCAAACTTAAGTGGGACAGACAAATTAAAATGTTATTTCAAACTTAAGTGGGACAGACAAATTAAAATGCTATTCCAAACTTAAGTGGGACAGACAAATTAAAATGCTATTTCAAACTTAAGTGGGACAGACAAATTAAAATGTTATTTCAAACTTAAGTGGGACAGACAAATTAAAATGCTATTTCAAACTTAAGTGGGACAAACAAATTAAAATGCTATTTCAAACTTAAGTGGGACAGACAAATTAAAATGTTATTTCAAACTTAAGTGGGACAGACAAATTAAAATGTTATTTCAAACTTAAGTGGGACAGACAAATTAAAATGTTATTTCAAACTTAAGTGGGACAGACAAATTAAAATGTTATTTCAAACTTAAGTGGGACACACAAATTAAAATGTTATTTCAAACTTAAGCCTGATAGACAAACGAAAATGCTATTATTTCAAATTTACATGTGATATACAAATTAAAATTTTCTTTCAAAGTTAAGCGTAACAGACCAACAAAAATGATATTAATTACTTAAACCCTGGATCAAGATGAAACACTAATTTCCGAGTAAAATGTTGTCAGGAATCAAATGGGGATATCAATTTTATATCAAGGGGATTTTACAATAATATTGTGTATCTGTGTTTGCAGAAGACATCTAAAAACAGCAAAGACAATGTTTTACCATATTTATAAATTGAAAAATGATAAAATAAGAATAACAATGGTAATAGCGAGTCTAGAGCTGAGAGCAGGAGAAAACAGATATTGTCATTCATTCGTTAGTGAGTTAATACAGGGTGGGCAAAAATAAGGGTCCTATTTTTAAAAATTCATAACTTTTTTATTTATTGATTTAAAAAAATTTTTTTTTTTAGAATAAGTAAAGGACCCCTTCCGAAGCAAGCATGAGCCGTATTAGCCCTAAGGAACGTACCCTCATTTAGAAAACATTATTTTTGCTTAAAAAACTCAAAACAGTGTAAAAAACAATACTTTAGTTTTTGTAAGTTTTAAGAAGTGTTTTTCGGCTAAAATTTGTTTTGTTTATTTCAAAAAATCTCGGAAGGGTCATTCTACACACACATAAAGTTTGGTGAGTTTAACTTTTATTTTGTGGAAGTTATTCAAATTCAAGTTATTCAAATTTAAAGATAGGACCCTTATTTTGGCCCACCCTGTATAATAAAGATATAGAAACTCTGGGATTTATTGATGGACAATGTTAAGAATGCTTCATATATTTGGGATTTTTTTGGTGATTAGTTATAAATATTGCATAATATAGATTGTCTGGGTCGGACTATGTAATTAAAAAAAATAAATTGTGGCAAAGTATGTTATTCTATCTCCAATAAAATGGTACAGCAACAACAATTGAAACTTAACTTGTCAGATACAAGGTTTGATTTGTCATTTTTATTTTTTTGATTGTTATTCACTTCAAACAAGGCACATTTCCACTGAGACGTCAGGGGCTACTGAGAATTAGGGGTCAGATTTATAGGGGCACCCTAAGTGAGGAGTTGTGCAGCAAGATGTTTGTTCACGTAACATTTAAATTTCTTGGTAAAGTAAGAGAAAACAGGGAGCAGGGAGGGAATTCCAAAGGTTAGCAGTTTGAGGAAAGAAGCTATTAGAGTAGAAAGCGTTCCAGCATCTGGGGATCTCCACAATGATGGGATGGCATTTAGCTGATTGTCGGGTTTGTCGGAGCACATTCCATTGAAGTACTTGTAAAACAATCACAAGGATTCAACATTGCGGCTATGGGACAGGGGCTGGAGCTTAGGGGACCTATTAAGGGCTATTTGGGGGTGACTTAAAAATTCCGACACTATAACTTTATAGAGATGTACAAATAGTCAACATTTTTGCATCGGCAATCGAATGGTCATAAACTTTTAGAATCTTGGTTCATTTTGATAAAGAAAAAGTAGTTTATTTTATTTTTTACTTACTACAAAATGGATGAAGTCAATTCAAAGAAGTTCTGCCATTATTAACCAGCAGAGCATTACCACTGTAGACAAAGGGAAGAATCTATCAAGAATTTGTATGCAGTGTGACGATGTATGGAAGTGAAACCGGGTCAGTGAGAGTTGAGGACATGTGTTGGATGGAGAGATGATATGAGAATATGATGGATGTGACAGTTAAAGACAGTTTTAGATCTGGTGACCTTAGAGGAAGATTAAATCTGGATAGTATAGGGAGATATGTGCAGAACAGGAGACTTCGATGGGATGGCCACATTGAAAGAATGGATTAAAGTTGAGGTATCAGGACCAGTTCACAGGGTAAGGCCAAGGAAAACATGGGAGGAAATGATAAGGAGGGACTTGAGAGAAAGAGGGATAAAGAAAGACCTGGCCAGAGATAGGTTAGTTTGAAAGTCAATTTCTAAAAGCTGTCCAACACATGCAAGCACGTAAAACAGATATAAACAGAATATAATGATGATGATGATGATGATGATGATGATGATGATGATGATGATGATGATGATGATGATGATGAAATGTTGCTGATAGATTGTTCTTGGTCCATCAGCCATGACCAGGTAGACATTTTAATTTTATGTTATTCTTAGAAATACCAAGAATCGCTTTGCATAATTTGGATTATTCGGACTGTTATTCTCATCTTGGTTGTTATTTTCACGTTTCAAACGATTCGACCTTCGTCAGGTGCAGCTTTTCTAAGAATAGCATGAAAAGTAACATTTCTAACCGGTCATAGCTGAGAGAACAGTCACAATCCATCCCCGTGGATTAAATAAAGGTTTCTGTTAAAACTTTCATATTTGTTCCGAAGTTCGACATGAAGATTCCCAAGTTTGAAAAGATGCAACTGAAGAAGGTCGGAAGTTACATCGGCTGAAACCAAGAGACGAATAATCCAAATAATATGAATTGGTTTAAATAAGTAAATACAGTAGTTTTTTTATTTTTATTTTATAAATATTTTATAGATAAAGACAGCTACAAGTCAAATTGTGACATATTAACCTCCTCACGAGATATTTTGGAAATGGAGTCTTTTTCTTTATGTAATATCATAACTTCTTACTGCAACAGTAAACTAAAGGTAAAAAAAATGTTATGAATAAAACAGAAATACTTACCAGGTGACACAATTTCTCGTCCAACTGCCAATTCTCCATCTTGACCCTTTGTCAACTCTACCATTGTAGACAAAGACAACTGACTCGTCCGTCTGAAAAAAAAAAGTATCAAGATTTTTGATCCAATTTTTCAATGCCATCAACTGGCATTGAAAAATTGGATAAAAAATCTTGGGGAAATATATACGGTTTTAATGAATAACTATCGAGCCATATAAATGAGTATTTATTTAAAAAGGGAGAAAATTTATAGATTTATGCAAATGAGCTAAAAGAATTATGGGATGTAATGTTGTCCACATTAAGCAGAGGCAGTGGCGTGCAAAGGTTTGGTGATGTCTGGGGACAACTTCTGGATTGGATGCTCCAAAGACTCAAGTATAAGTCCTAGTACTGAGAAATATTATTAGAAAGGGAGATAGTTTGAATACGATTGGATGCCCCCTTCCCTTCAATTTGGATGCTCGGTGCCAATCCACCATGACCCCCACCCCCATTGCATGCCACTGGCAACTAACCAGAGACATTTCTCACTTTGGTTAGGTTTATCTCTACATCACAGCACATCAACTCTTTTTTCGTCATTCAATGTTGGAACAATACTTAATGTAAACAATTTTATACAATTAATTGTAACACAGGTTGCTATTTCAGCCATAGCTGGGTGGAAAATTGTGGGTTCATACCTTTCTCAATAGTATTAGTGCGTGATTCAACCCAATAGATCCCATAGTCCATGGATGGTATCCATTTTACCAATCACACACCTTCAATTGTTTTTTGCTAGTCATTACTGCTCATTGAAACATTTTTTTTAAATTCTTAATTTCTAAAATAAAGTAAAACGTTATTTTGTCGTTTATGGATGCCTGACATGCACATAGACCTCACAATATTATCATAAAAACCCTACGACAAAATGTATGCCACCACCGTCAAATTCTAATCAAGAAAAGCTGTGTTTGATCTTTGTATAGGACTTTGTTTTCAATTACATCCCCCGCACAGAGAGACAAACAAAGACACCACAAATATAGTAGAGATTTATCAACCTCTTGTGGATAATTAACAATTTTCATTTTGGATTTACTATTATGTATTGGATTAAATTCTGGTCTACTAAATAGCACATCTATTACTAATGGAGATTTAGTATCTGTCTGTCTGAAGCCAAAACTATACTATCACTTCTATTAGTATTGCACTATCTTTTAATACTCCATTTAGTTTACTATACTATTTTAGACTAATGTAATATGTTTCAATGCTCAATTACAGGTTGGTAATATAGTATTTGTTCGGTTGTCAATATACTATCCTCCAAGGCATTACTTCCTCCTTATTTTATTTTTGGGGGGGAGAGAGGTAGTGTAGTATTTATTCTGTTGTCATGAGACCATCCTCTTAGGCATTGCCTCCTCCTTTACGTTCGTTCGTCATGAGACCATCTTCCCAGACATTAGCTTCTCTTTCTTTTCGGGGTGGGGTGGTTGGGTAGCATACCTCAACAAGAAATTATCGCAATCGGCTGTTCGTTAGCAAACTCAGTGCTTACATTACACATAATAGCAAAAATATTCATCTGGAGATGGTACTGATAAATTGTTTTGTTTCTGAAATGAATGAAAAAATGACTGACCTGTTACCATCAGTGCATTTAATGATGATTGCTTCGATGACAGGTTTAAGGATTATTTGAAGGCGGTTCCTCTGCTGTTCATCTCGACATGGTGTATAAGACAACATGGCTCGTAAGGTTTTCTGTAGGGAGAACAACAAAATCAAAGGATACATAATCAAAAAAAAATAATTAAATCTAAAAATAAAAAATTAAAAAAAACATTTATAATTACAGAACGTTTATGATATTTTTACTCTTACAACTTCTGTGATTGTCTGGGACGGCGTTCAAGATTTGGTGACAATGACAGATGCAGTAGTTGGACATATCGTTCTTTCTTTGTTTAAAATATTGCATAAAGTGTTACTGCTTTTTCATATCTAAAGAAATTAATCTTGAAATCTAAATTCGTGTCGGCTGGATTTTAAAAGTTGTACCTACTTGTACTCTCTCTACTCTTTTGTTGTTTTCATATTAGGTGTTCAACTCAGTTCCAATCTATGCCCCCTCCCTACCTGTAAAACTCGTCTAGCTACAACCACTGTAAATAATTTTCCTATCTCCCTTTGTGTAACTAAAACTAAATGGAACTTTCATGAACAAAGTTTCTTTCCAAGACTACCCGTCTGTATCCTCACCAAAAATTAGGAAACATTATTGAGTATAATTTAAAAAAAAAAAATCAGTTTTATCGTATTTTGCCGACCACAATTGATTTATTACTTGTTAATATGACAGACTGAGTTATGCCCCCCTAATGAACGTGTTTTTTTTTCGTTCGAATCAATGGCTGACACTTAAAATACGATAACACTGATTTTTATTTTTAATTAAAATTCTACTTGATAATTTTTAGTGTATATACATATTTTTGTCTGATACATAAGTATATCGAAGAGTATCCAGGTTAATTTATTTGGAACTGCGATTTTCACATGTGTAACTGCGTTGTTCATATGTTCCCTCATCTATATAAGCACCATATATATATATATATATATATATATGTATATATATATGTATATATATATATAAAAAGAAAAGTTAATTTAAAGAACTAAAATGTTGTTATATCTTTAGGAGATTACATAACACAAATATTTCATCCTCTATAGATAAACTAAAAGTTTTTTCCCCTGTACCTCCAGCAAGAGTAAGAAAATAACCACATGTATCACAGGCTACTAAACTCACCACTATATTAAGCTTATTCACTCAAGCGTTTTTTAATAAGTTTATGATTATTTTCTCCATCTAACACTAAATATAACTTTTCGCTCACCATCGTAGACTCTCCCCAAAACATACTCAATAGAGGTGGTAGCAAAAACTTTTCCCTCTAATATTTCACTACTAACACTCTACCCATCTACATTGGGAACTAATAAACAACAGATACTTTATAAAAACGTAACCCTTATTATCTGCTATTAATTTAATACATAATACAATACATTCCACACAAATTTTATAGACACTCCCTCACATTCCACTGATTTTCGAGAATATCGGATCACATTATTTCTAACTATTAAGTATAGACTTATTTTAATTCCGGTTTTTACAGAATCCATTAAACGAACATAATTACTTGTAGTGTTCCGTGATTCAAATGGCGGCTACACTTTCTCTTTAGCGAATCGACTTTAGGTATTCCCTGTATCACTCTTCATTAGCTTCATGTATAATTTTTTTTTTTACTTAATTTCATACGTAACACCTTCAGGGCTTAAAAATCATTTTCTAAATATTTACAGCGTAAAACGAACGGCAGTGATCATTTCGATAACATTCAATTGTTGATACCAAATCCATGGGAGCACGTAATATAAGTTTCTCTACAAACTTTACACAACTTTAACTAACAGACAATGCAAGTTCATTGTTTCACTTTTGACCATCCATACAAACCTAACATTAATCCAACATTTGTGTTTTCATTTTCACGTTAGGTATTCTTTTTTATTTGTGTGTGTGTGTGGGGGGGGGTATTTAAAGTAAGACGTTTTCTTTTATTCATTAAATTTCACTATTATAACCGTCCATTCTCTCTCTCACACTTTTCTTCCCCACTCTCTCTCTCTCTCTCTATATATATATATATATATATGTCTCTTTCTATATATGTATATATTTATTTAATTTCTACAAAAAAGTGTTTTCATTTTCGCAGCCAATAAACATTACAAAGATATGTACATTTCTTTCTGCTCACATATGATTTAAATTAGCATTCGTCGATTTATTTAAGTATATTTTTATAATGACGAATAACGTTCCTTTATTTAACTCACGACAATTAAAAGGCTTCAAAATCAATTTCGAACACAGACCGGTGTAGCATTTAAAATAACTTTTTTTCATTACTTTCTTCGTCGCTAAAACTTCTACTGATAATGTGACCTATTTGCCTTCTCTCAGATATTATACACGTGGCCCATACCAAATAATCATAGTTTCGTCTTTTTACACTCATACTTTTGTTTTGCATTTCTAGCTCCATACGAAATTGATTTACGTGACTAAAATGCTAATTAATCAACACCTTAATTTGTTCAATTCAGATCAAAATCGATTTAATTTTTTCTTCCTTTTATTATTACACAATATATATATTTATCATACTTGCCTAAAATATAATTTACTTACAAATATCCTGGCCTGAAACAAGTAAAATTTTCCATAATCGGTCAGTGAAGGAGATAGCTTTCTACACAGTGGTAATTTCTTTTTTTGTTTGACTCAGAAGTAATCCTTTTCGTGGGTAAATAGATTTTTCACAATTCCAAATTGACATTTATTCTAAACATTAAAATTGTCCGATGTGACCTATTTGCGTTCTGTTAAAAGTGGACAAATTTTAATTCATTCTTTTATATTTCTCCCGTGCAATGCTGGGCTACGAGTCCAGCTAGTAAATAAACAAATTTTTATGAATCCCCAGGATATAACTGAATACTGCAGATTAGTGGGTAAATAGATTTTTCACAATTCCAAACTGACATTTATTCTAAACATTAAAATAGTCCGATGTGACCTATTTGCATTCTACTGAAAGTGGACAAATTTTAATTCATTCTTTTATATTTCTCCTGGGCAACGCTGGGCTATGGGTCCAGCTAGTAAATAAACAAAATTTTACGAATCCTCAGGATATAACTGAATACTGCAGATTAGTTTCAACTCAATAGTTAACACTTACTATCAAAGGATCAATTCTAAAATGTTTTGAAGCTTAGAAGATCCTTTCCTGTTATGCAATTTTTAGTTTTATTGATATCATGTATTTAGCCTATTACTAGGGAAGAATCTTTCACAATTTGTATCCTTCCAAATTCTTGTGATTATTTTCATTGCAAGTTGTCCAAATTGATGGTAACAAAAAATATGTGCTGACGAACAAAGTTATTAAATTTTGCAAGTTTTTACCTTTGTAAAAGCGATAATAAAAATTAGATTTTCTGAAATGTGTGTACACATGGAAAATATTGTTGAGTGTTAACATTTTTGGAGCATATTTACAAATATTAATGTCATAAATTTTGTATTCTATGGAATTAATAGATATATATATATATATATATATATATATATATATATTAATTCAGTAGAATATATATATACAGGGTGTTTCAAAAGTCTTGGGAACATTACAAATGCGTATATCTCATGAACTATTCCAGGTAGAAAAATGAAACTGGTGCCATTTTAAAGCTTGCTTAATCAAGTTTTTGGTCATACTAATGATTTTCGTGTTATCTTTCCAGGTGCAGTAATGGCGTTCTCTAAACAAGACAAGGCATTTTGCATCCTCCAATTTGCAAAGACTGAATCGTGGACATGTGTTCAGCGTGCATTTCGCAGGAAATTTAAAAAAGAAGCCCCTGAAAGGAAATCCATTGTCAGATGGCATGCTAAATTTGTGAAAGATGGGTGTTTGTGCCCAAGTAAGCGAACAGGTCGCCCTTCAACTTCAGAAGATGCAGTTGAGCAAGTTCGGACAGCCTTTCAGCGGAGCCCCCGTAAATCAGTGAGAAGAGCCAGCAGGGAACTTCAGCTTGCTCCAGCAACTGTCTGGCGTGTCTTAAGGAAACGACTGCAAATGGTACCTTACAAGCTCAAGTTGGTCCAAAAGTTGAAGGACACTGATAAGCCACTTCGCCGTAACTTTTGCATTGCAATGCAAGAGAAGTTGGAAGATAACGGCTTTGATGACCGGCTTGTTTTTAGCGATGAAGCGACCTTCCATCTGAATGGCAAAGTTAACAAGCATAACACTCGCATATGGGGTACTGAGAATCCTCATGAACTTCTTGAGCACGAGCAGGATTCACCAAAAGTGAACGTGTTTTGTGCAATTTCCAAGAAAGGTGGCTATGGACCGTTCTTCTTTGAAGAGGCAACTATCACTGGTGAATCCTATCTCAACATGCTGGAAGACTGGTTAATGGCTCAGTTGGAACAAGCAGAATCTGATGACTTCATTTTTCAACAAGATGGTGCACCACCACACTGGAGTCTTAGAGTAAGGCAGTTTCTTAACACAAGGCTGCCTGGTAGATGGATTGGGAGATCTGGGCGAGGTGATGACGTTCTCATGCCCTGGCCTCCTAGGTCTCCAGATCTTACCCCGTGTGACTTTTTCCTCTGGAGCTTTGTCAAGCAACAAGTCTATGTGCCGCCCCTTCCAAGAGATATTGACGAACTAAAGGCTCGAGTAACGGCAGTTGTGGGAACCATTGACGTCAAGATGCTGGAACGCGTTTGGCAGGAAATGGACTATCGACTAGATGTCTGCCGTGTGACGAATGGTGCTCATATTGAGCAACTTTGAAGATTCCCCACAAAACTTGAAACTTTAACCTTTCCAACGGTACCAATTTCATTTTTCAACTCCTAATAGTTTTTGAGTTATTAAAAATCGTTATGTTCTCAAGACTTTTGAAACACCCTGTATATATATTAATACAGTAGTATATATATATATATATATATATATATATATATATATATATTAATACAGCAGTATATATATATATATATTAATTCAGTAGTATATATATATATTAATTCAGTAGTATATATATATATATATATATATACATAATCTACTGAATTAATATATATATATATATACATACATTAATTCAGTAGTATATATATATATATACATAATCTACTGAATTAATATATATATATATATACATACATAATCTACTGAATTAATATATATATATATATATATATATATATATATATATATATATATAAGGAAATTGACATCTTTGAGGCATACATGTAAATGTATTTAAGTGAAATATTTTGAAAATCAACACAATGTGCAATTTAAATGAAAAATTAATTTATTTAATTTTTTTTTTGCAAGCTTTCGTTGTAGAACAACTTTGTTAGGCAAGACTGTCTTATAGTTTTTTTTTTCTTCTTTTCTTCTTCCTCATTTTGATGGTATTAACCCTGAGAGGTCGAATCACAATAGAAGCAGAAAGGCACGTCAAGTTCTAAAAGACATTAGAATAAGTATAGTCCGGTCGATGTTATGTGCAGATTGGCGCTTTTTAAGTAAGGAAATTGACAACATCTTTGAAGCACGCATTAAAATGTATTTAAGTGAAATATTTTGAAAATCAACACAACGTGCAATTTAAATGAAAAATTTATTTATTTACTTTTTTTTTTTGCAAGCTTTCGTTAACAATTAGCTGATGAGAGATGGATGTCAAATGAAACCTTTAAAACCCTTGACAGTTATTTCCCATCACAGATATATCCAAAGTCATCCAATATATAAAACAGTGCCATTACCCAAGATTAGCTATTTTTTTTTTTCAATATTTAACCCGACTTCATATAATGAGATTCCCCCGAGTGTAGTTGGTGTAAGTAGGTGTGGTTCTAATTCTGACAAACTCGGATGATCTCAAGTCTATGGTCCCGTCCCGTCCCTGTAAAACATTCTTAGAACTACTCGGTTGTGGAACTCCATACCGCTGGGCTGCTTTCCAGCTGACTACAACATTTTCGTTTTCAAGTCCAATGTAACCAAATTTTTATTAAGCCGTCCTCCTAAATAATCAAACTCTGCCAAACGTTACCTGACACTCATTAACCTTTATTCTTGAGTGGCCTTTTGGCCTTTATAGGTGGTGATTCTTTAGTAAAAAAAAATATGTTTATGGTCAAAATTTTGGAATTTAATGAAGAATGCAGGGATGAAATGTAAAGAACACAAGGTTTAAAAATAAACAAAGTTAATTTCTGGGTTAGTTAGAAATGTAAAGAAACATAAACAATTGAATAGCTAGCAAACAGAAACGCAGTGAAGACATCTCTTTGACGCGGCTCTCACTAACATGGTTGAAGGAGGAAACGAAAAAGCGTGCGGGTTTGAATCATGTATCAATGTGTTAGACGGATTGCTATTTGTGTCTGACTTTGAAAAGTCCACAAGATAATCTTTAAAATTTATTTATTAGAGAATGCCAGATACCTATACACACACACATATATATCGTACTTATAAGGGAATAGGGGAGGGCTGAAAAACTGTACTTGGAAGAGTGTTAGAAAACTGTGTACTATCGAAATTAAAATGAGCGATAAAACTTCCATTTATGTTTTTACGAGGTCTCAATGGTAAGACAACATGCAATTGAAGATGCTACAAGAAATGTGAGGAGAATTCTCCAACGAAAGAACAAATTTTTCCCTATTTCGTCTTATGTAACATAGTCCCCAGCAAAGAAATGGAGCTAACCATGGTTCATTCATATCAGTTTTTGGTTTTGGGAAAGTGTATCAATAAATTAATATATATAAATAATGAATTGTATTATGTGTATTATTTTGACGACTGTTCTCATCTTGGATGTTATTCTCATAACGTTGCGACAAATATAACCTCTGATCTCTTTCAGGTGCGTCTTATCGAACTGTACGGAATTTTGAATAAAACACTTTATTTAATCCACAGGGGTAGCTTGAACCTCCAGAAGACTGTCACTTAGAACTAATTATCACCTAGCACTTTTATCCGTTGCACAAAGTGCTAAGTAATAATCAGTTCTAAGTGACAGTCTTCTGGATGTTGAAGGTTCAATCCTCAGTATGAGTGATATTAAGAATAAAATTAAGAATTATTTAAGACTTCTACCCGGTCATGGCTGATGGAACGAGAATAACTTACCCCCGCGGATTAAATAAAGGATCCGATTCGGAATTCCGTATAGATTCCAGAGTTCAACAAGACGTACCTGAAGAAAGTTGGAGGTTACATCGGCTGAAACGTTGCGAGAATAATATCCAAGGTGAGAACAGCAGTTCAAATACTCCAAATCATCAACCCTCATCTCAAAACTTCAAAAACAAAGAAATAAATTGCAGTCAAATTTTTAATTATAAAGACGTAGGGAAAACATACTCACCAAACACGAAATGAAAACTTTGTATACGGGATCTGCACACATGAAAGCGAGGACACTGCAACAACATTCTAGCATGAGGTGAGTGGCAGTTTGTTGGGACGAAGAGATAAACGCCCCCATTCGACCCTCACCTGATCCACGCAACAAAGTAGAAACCATTTCTCGACTCAGATGTTTCAGAGCTGCCTCTCGTATTGACCAGTTTCTCGAAAATAAGCAACACACAAGATCTTCTCCAAGAATCTGAAATGTACAAAACAGACTTGTGAAACTGATCCTTTATTTAAAAGTTTGTGATAAGCCATAAAAGTTTTATATATATATATATATATATATATATATATAAGTCAGTTCATATTATATTCCAATAACCATGGTTTTATTTTATTATTTTTTCACATTTCCAAAAAACATAACATTTCTGTGAGATATATTTTTTACGGTCCGTTTCATTTGTCTTGTGCCAAACAACGTTTTTATGTCAATATCGGAAAATGGCGTTTTAGTGGGTTCCTCCACGTGTGAGTTTGCTCTTTTTCTTTGTTTTTTGTTTGGTTTCACCCCAAAATGAACCACTGTATAGTGTAGGTTTTTTTTACTCTTTGTGAATTTTTTCTGATGATTCTGTAATGTTGCAGAGACGATATTGACATAAAAACGTTGTTTGGCACAAGACAAATGAAACGGACCGTAAAAAATATATCTCACAGAAATGTTATGTTTTTTGGAAATGTGAAAAAATAAAAATGATAAAATAAAACTATGGTTATTGGAATATAATATAAACTGACTTATATTTGCTCTGATATCACTGATTGACAATCATCGAGCTGAATCTTTTAAGGAGACTGCAAAGTAAAAGGGCACTGATAGTATATGCTAATACATATATTGTCATTAATAATTATATATATATCATGACCTATGTTCAGTCCTGAGAGACAATGGACACCCCTGCAAGGATAACTGCGCGTGTAATTGTGAAGCAACGGTTTGGCAATCCCCAACGACACCTCTCCTGAATCGGCACTGCTTGAATCCAGTGGTGAGGAGAAATCCAGGACGACCAAGATAAGCGGAGAGCACATACAACACATGGTATTCAAAATGGTCACCCATTTTAGTACTAACGTTGCTTAACTTCGGTAATGAATCAAGAACTGATGTGTCAACGTGATTATGCTGTATAAACGTGAATATATATATATATATATATATATATATGTATTCATCCACAGACAACTGTTTCGCCATCTATGTTTCATCAGTCTAGCTAGCCATAGATAGTGTATCAACACTGAGATTTGAAACCTTAACGGCCAGTCACCTTGAAATGCAATCAGCAGTAAAGTACCTAATCTACTGCATCAACGAACTCAGCCACTGGCAGTAGAAAAAATTCTAGCCCTATATGTACTCTCTTTGTTTACACTACCGGTACCTTGAGAAATCTATTCTTTACACAAGATTATTGCTTTACACTAACAGGAAACTTTTTTCCCTTACCAGAGAGCTCAACCTATAAATAGGGGAACATATTTATATATAAATAAAATTACAGATCAGAGTTATATCATCCTGTGATTTAATGCCAATTTTGGGGCATGTTACACATATTTCTGGAAAACATTCAGAGCACGAGAGTAGAAAATGGACCTTGGGTTTACTTCCGGCATCCTCATAACTCTCGCTTCCCTTATTTTGTCCTTTAGTCCTCACATTCCATGTGCGATGTTTCTGACAAAGGGGGAAGAATTGCTGTTTTCTGGGTTGGAATCTATCCATGTAGCACTTATCGTTGAATGTTTCTGACCTTGAAGTAGTATTTTATTTTATTTTTAGCTCTTTATATTGGCCATAAAGAAAGAAAAAGAAGAATATTTGAAAAATCTGTCGATACGGAAGG
>OY744516.1:50737267-50794767 GCA_963556195.1 Sepiola atlantica
TATTTATTCTTTGGAGGTCAACTGTGCGAAGTTTCGTCGGGAGGGGGGTCGGTTTTTCAGCTATTTCATGTACTAATTTGAAAAAAAAATTTCTCAGGGAATCTATTATATAAAAGAGAATTGTCTGTTTCACTGGAGAGTTTGAACTACCTGTGTATGTGTGGGTATGTCTAGCTAGAGAGAAATGGGCTGGCCAGAGGAGAAAGAGGGGGTTGAAGAGAGGGGGGGGGAACAGGGAAGGGGGAAGAGAGACAGATAGAGAGAGGTAGAGAGATAGAAGTTTTGTTACGGGTGCAGCTTTTGAACCGAAAAAAAAAAAAAAACCCTAACATAGTCGGTTTTTGTCCGGTTTAAAAAGCTGTACCAGTACCGAAGTATTAATAAAAATGTTACACTTTTTCCCCGGGAAACAACGTGGAGCCCAGTTAGTAATAAATAAAGAGAACCCAAGTTTATTGTGTGTGTGTAGATTCCTAATAGTTCAATGCAATTCTACATTTTATAATCAATTAGGTTGGTTGTTGGGTTTTATGGCATGTCTAATATCGTTGGGTGATTTTATGCCAAAACTGCACAGGTTTTTTTTATGATTAGTAGATTCATTTCTTTTGTTTGTGTATATTTTGTAAACAGATAGTTTTTATCTAACACATAGATGGGACACTAAAGTACTACCACTCCAGGTTAGAGTGGACCCGAGAGTCTTAATAACTAAGGGGTGACTCGACAACTCCAGGTTAGCATCTAGGATTAGGTTTACAGTTTTTTTTTTAAAATTGTTCCAGACAAGGTATGAAGCCACTTGATGTAAGGAGCTAACAAGAATTAAAAATGATTATTGCAAAGACAAGAGATGCCTATTGACCTTATTTTTGAAAACACTAAGGCTGTAGGTAGGAGGAAAACAGTCATCAGGAAAAGAGTTCCATAAGTCTGTGGTTCTTGGAAAGAAGTGACTGGAATAGGAAGCTGTATTACAATGAGGTATCATAACAGCGAATTGATGAAGACCACTAGACCAACGAGTCAAACGAGCTGGAACAAAGGAAGCAGGGAATAGATCAGACAATTCTGAAGAACACATGCTATAATAGTATTTGTAGAAAAGACTGAGACTAGCAACATCATGTCTGTGAGAGAGAGGGTGAAGAGAAGAAGAAAGCGTGAGGCCAATCAAATTGCAGATACGTTTCTGCACCTTATCAAAAACCCTCAAAGGGAAAGAGATTCACCAGCCCAAATATGACAACAGTACTTCATACGTGGTCTGATAGTAAATTTGTAGAGATAGAGAATAGCCTCAGATGTGAGAAAGTGTTTAGAGCGATAGAGAGAAACGACTTAATGAGAAGCAGAAAGAGCGATGGATCTAATGTATGAACTTCAGGAAAGATTTGATGAGAAAGAAAGACCAAGAAGTTTCAGAGTTGATTTCTCCTCAAGAGCAGAGCCATCCATGAGAATCTCAGGAAGAAAAGGGACACACGCCTACATGTCGTAGTAACTAAGCGGTGACTCGACAATCCCATAAACTTCTGAATTAGAGCCTCATCCGTAGATAGTTTTTGTCATACCCAAGAGAGTTAGAGGTAGAGCGAACTTGAGTAGTTGATAGGGTTGGGAAATAGGGTAGGTTAAAAAAAAAGGATCGAAAGGCACAGGAAAGATGGATTTTGAGGTGGTAGGGTAAGGTAGAGGTGAGCACCTTGCCCAAGAGTGTCCGAAGCAATTTAGTGTTGTGCCTGGCACAAATTCTATTTAGCCGATAGATTGGACCCTGACAATACTACCAATCCTCCGAGTCAGAGTGGACCTGAGAGTAGTGGTAACTAAGGTATGACTCCACCCTCTTCAAAGCCCCCAATTTAGGGCCTCATCACCAGAGGCACTTTAAGGTCACACCCTGGACTGATAATAAAAAAGTTTGATTTAGTAAAAGTTTCAAAACTTACTTGTCGTCTTCGATTTTACTTTTCCATTTCGTCCGACATATAGGACATATTAGAGGGCTTTGATTGTGGCATTCCTCAAACCCTGAAATAAATTGGAAAAAAAATATATATATATATATATATATACATACATACAAGAAGAATACCCGTCCCAGGATGGGTAAAATTAATTCCCCAAACAGAACAGTTTTGCATCACTTTTATGTCCCCTTACGAAGATTAAAATCAAGATATAATTTCTAGAAATCCTCATTCTTATTTTAATCAAAATCTATTACATTATTTTGATTGTAGAAAATGTCTAAAATTTAAGCTTAAGGGATCTTAAGGAATCCTAAGAAATTGAAATTCAGACAATCTTGTTTAATTGGTGTCTAATGACTACAGATCACATTTAATGCAAATCTGAAATATTTGAACTTTCAAATGGGAGGTTGTGCCCTTATACATTCTAAAACCCCTTGAAAAACTCCAAAGAAACTGAGATTTGAGGAATATTTATTAATTTATTGTTAAAATTTAACAGAAATCCGAGGTATCTGAATTTTCACAGGGGGCTTTCACCCCCTTTACATAAAACTAAATCAAACCAAATATAGCGTACATTAGTACTCCTTCTGCCCAGCATCTGTGTTCCAAAATTCATAATGATCAGTTAATTAGTTTAGTAGTGAATCCTATACATACAAATATATAAACATACTAACGTTTATGACACACCACTCAATAAGTCCCGGACGCGACATATAGATGGTGGCACTAATAAAAAAATCTATATGATTTTTATAAAGTACTTAGCTTCATATGACACATGTCAAAATTTGAACCCAATCTGTACGACTGCATTTAAAGTCAGCATACCATCTCTTGACTGTTGTTTCTGGCAGAGCAGAGTCCGAATAACACATATCAAGCTATTGCTTTGCTTGAAGAGTATTTTTTCTCATCAGAAAGCAAAATTTAGATTTTGTCATTGTTTTGAAAATTTGCAACAGTAGCTTCACTTAAATAACCGTAATTTGTAAACTACTAATCCGATTGTGCTCAAATTTGGACACGTGTCATCTGAAGGTTAGTACTTTATAAAACTCATGCATTTTTGATTCATGGTGCTATTTATATGTCAGACCCGGGACTTATTTAAAGATGTGTTAGGTGCTTTTTATTTTTTGTGGCTTTTTTTTTTTTTGTGGTTCCGGAGGAGTCAGAGTTTAGTGGTGCTCTCATCAATTTTGACCCTTACAGTGTATGTGTGGAAAAAAAAGAGATGTTTGGTAATGCACACACAAGAATATTCGACATATTTTCAATGATGATAAATACTTTATGAAGTTAGGTAGGCGAGTTGGAGACGGATAGAAATTGTTCTTTGGAAAACAGGAACTGAGGAATTATAAAATAAAAAAAGCAATCAAACTTACAAACACTTATACAGTGATGATGCAACCGGTTTTGGCAACCATTCAAACAGCGAACTAGGCTTTCTCCTTCCAGCATCTCAAGAAGGCAAATTGGACATGTATCTTCATCATCTTTTGAACTGCTGTAAAGTTTATTAAAAAATAAAAATTATTAATTGTGTCATCATCATAACGTTCATTTTATATGCTAGCTTTAAAATATTGAGTTCTAAACTAGCTTATCTCTGGCCAGGTCTTTATTTATCCCTCTTTCTCTCATGTCCACCCTTATAACTTCCTCCCATATTTTCCTTGATCTTCCCTGTGAACTGGACCTGCTACATTAACTGTTCTACATCTACTGACCGAAGACTACTCATCCGTTCTTTCAACGCAGTCATACCATCAAAGTCTACTCTTCTGCACACATCTACCTTTACTGTCCAGATTTAAATTTCCTCTGAGGTCATCAGAACTAAGCCTGTCTTTAAGACTCACATCACACATCCATCATATCATTCTCACATCATTTGTCTCCATGCAACGCATGTCCTCAACCCTCACTGCCGTGAACGAAACAAGATCGTATATTTTTACGATGTGTTCATTCAATCTGTGCATTTAGCGATGAAGATGTTATTTCGAACGTCAGCATGAAAGACTGATGAACAGAAATAAGTGAACACAGCAGAAAAAATACTATTGAGTGTGACAGACCGACAAAAATGCTAATTCAAACTTAAGCATGACAGACCAACGGACAGCGCTTCTTATAGAGATGATTGGACATGTTGTGAAGTATAATAAAGAGAAATGTGTATTTATTGGTATTCATATATGGTAGAAAAACCATAATGCGTTACGGATAAGTGCTAAGTTATAATCAGTTCGAAGTGATAGTCTACTGGAGGTTGAAGGTTCAATTCTCAGTGCATGCAGTACTAAGAATATAATTAAAAATTACTGAAGATTTCTACTCGCTGATGGAATGAGATCAATCTACTCCTATGGATTAAATAAAGGGTTCAATTTGAAATTCCATACACCAGCCGAGACGTAAGAATAACATCCAACTCCTCAGCCTAACATTCATAATAACATGAATTGGAATAAATACGTAGAAGATACTGTCAAGTCTGCTGCAAAAAAGGCGGTCTCCCTCTACTGGGCTAGAAAACTTCTCACACCTGCCTGTATTTTATATCTCTACAAAGCCACCATTCATCCATGCATGGAGTATTGTTGGCACATTTGGGCTGGTGCACCAACCACTAGTCTCTCCCTCTTGGACAAGGTCCAAAAAAGAGTGTCTAACATAATAGGCCCTACATTGTCTACCAAGCTCCAGCCTCTGTTCCATCGCTGCAACGTTGCATCCCTGTGGTTGTTTTACAAGTACTTCAATGGAATCTGATCCGATGAACTTACTGCAATTGTACCCCCTAAACGTAAATACACCCGACCAACCCAACAAGCAGCACAATTACACCCCTTCACTGTAGAGGTTCCCAAATGACGGAAGGCTTTCTACTCTAATAGCTACCTTCCTCAAACTGCTTGCCATTGGAATTCCGTCCCTGCTCCCTGACTGTACCAACATGCAGACATTTAAATGTAATGTGAACAAGCATTGAGCTGCACAACTCCCCTATAAATCTGAGCCCTAATTCACAGTAGTCCCTTATGTCTCAGTTACAATGTACTTTGTTTGGGGTCAATTGAAGTAAAAAAAAAAAATTTTTTTAAATGATGAAAACAGTAGTCTGAATAATCCAAATAATATGTCCTCATCTCAAAAAATCTGAAACATGACAATTGTTTGTTGCCAATTTGTATTCAACATATTTTTATATAGAACTTTAGAACTCATTACTTTGATGGGTCGTATACTACACATTTGAAATTTTTTTATTAGGGGGGGGGGGGCCCATTTTGAAAGGTACAAATCTATTTTGTCATTGAAATTTGACAAATATGTTTCTGATAATTACAAGAGTATGAGAGATAGAGAGAGAGAAAGATATATATATATATATATAAATGAGAGAGAGAGAGAGAGAGAGAGAGACCCTCAACCTCCAGACAGCATCTACTCACCCCGTATCACTCTCAGCTGGGACAGTAAGTTTCTCTTGCGAACTTTGTTTTTCTTCCATCTGTTTTTTTTGTTGTTTTTTGGAACGTTCTTTGTTGACAAGAAGCAATTCTCGTCTGTCGTTGTACATTCGAAATAAGTTTTCCACCTAAGGAGAAAGAAAGAAAGAAAGCAAATTGAAAATGGTACTCATGAGAATGACAATTATTTATTACAAGAGGGAGAGCACGAAAAGGGGGAGGAGGAGTCAGGATATGAAGAGAAAGAAGAGGGATAGGACGAAGAGGGAGAGGATGCACTTTAAGACCCAGGACCCATTTTAGTTATGCTGTAAACATACACAATGATGCATGCTTACTGGCGTTGCAATGCATGTCGACGATGGCTTGCCGATGGGAGATATATCTGGCTCGGAGTTTGATCACCCCAAATTTGATTTTTCCACTTGGAAGATTTATTGCCTCTTTCAATAAGGGGGGGGAGGGGGATGCTGAGAAATTAAACTACTTAAAGTCCTGGAAAAATTAATGTTTCTCCAGATACGAGGCACTCTGGGCAGTAAGTTTTTTTGTGTCCATAGATAAGCAGTTTAACCTTTTGAAGTGAGCTGACTGTGTGATCTACTCTAAATGACACCAGCATCTATATATGTTCCAACAGAATGAGCAGGGAGGTCAGTTGGGTTTCTGTGGGTCTCAAAGAAAGATTGGTCTTTGAGGCTTAAGCTAATCGACTGTTTGAGTTTGGATAGAAGATATGTTTGTCTTGAGTTGCAGATTTTTCGTTAAGTAGAAGAAAACAAGTATTATTATGACTTATCAAACTAAAACGTTGTTACTTGTTTTAAACTGTGGTTTTGTTTGGAGGGAGAATCCTTTCATTGCAGCAGTGGCAGACACCACATAAGTGTTGGAATCAAACACCGAATTCAGACGAAGACAATGAGCGGACGGTCACTGTCTGTGCAGTAAACACACACGGACTCAGGTTTACAATGTTTAATTTTTTTTTATAAAAGCTTGAAAATCTGTGTGGTTTATGCTAATTTCGTGTAAAGATTTGTATGGTTTGTATATTTGGTATGGCCTAAAATTTTAGTTGTTAGTGTTGGGCTTGGTGGTTGGGCTTGGTGGTTGGGCTTGGTATTTAGTGTTGGGCTTGATGGTTAGTGTTGGGCTTGGTGGTTAGTGTTGGGCTTGGTGGTTGGGCTTAGTGGTTGGTCTTGGTATTTAGTGTTGGGCTTGGTGGTTAGTGTTGGGCTTGGTGGTTAGTGTTGGGCTTGGTGGTTAGTGTTGGGCTTGGTGGTTAGTGTTGGGCTTGGTGGTTAGTGTTGGGCTTGGTGGTTAGTGTTGGTAGTTAGTGTTGGGCTTGGTGGTTGGTGTTGGGCTTAGTGGTTGGTGTTGGGCTTGGTGGTTAGTGTTGGGCTTGGTGGTTGGTATTGGGGCTTAGTGGTTGGTGTTGGTGGTTAGTGTTGGGCTTGGTGGTTGGTGTTGGGCTTAGTGGTTGGTGTTGGGCTTAGTGGTTGGTGTTGGGCTTGTATTTTGTGAATGTAACAATGTAAGATTTTAATTGAATATATGAGACTGAAAGGGAATGGATAAACAAAAAGAAGGACATGAAAGAGAGAATGATAGAAAATATTAAAGTGAGAAAGAGGGGGAAGTCTAAAGTGAGAGATACAAAGAGATAGCTAGATAGAGGAGATGACATGTCAGAGATAGAAATAAAGAGAGAAAGAGAGAGAAAGGGGAAGGGTTAAAAAAGATGCATTAAAATCATAAGATTGAAATAATAAGGGGAGAAGAAATTGATGAAAGAATAAAGTAGGAGATTAAAGAAGAAAGATAATTAAAGTGGAGGGAGAGAGAAATATTAAAGGAATGAAAATATTTCGAAAAATGAAAAGAGAAAGGAAAAGAGCGACAAAGAAAACTTGCATGAAAGAAAGACTAAAAACAGAGGAAGAAGAAAATTGAGGAAGTAAAGAGTGAGAAAAATAGGACATCAATGAGAAAGGGAAAGATCAAATAAACAGTGAAAATGAAAAGAAAAACGGGGAAAAAGAGAGAGAAGAGAGAAGAGTGGAAATGATGGACAAGATAGGAAGAGAAAGATAGATAGAAGAAAATGACATGTCAGAAATAGAGATAAAGAGAGAGATAGTAATAAAGAGAAAGATAGTAATAAAGAAAAAGAGATAGATAGATAGATAGATAGATAGAGAGAGAGAGGGAGGGGGACAGAGAGAGAGAGAGAGAGAGGGAGAGAGAGAGTAAAAGATAGAGAGGGACAAAGAGAGAGAAGGGGATATAAAAAATGCATTGAAATTATAAGATAATTTACCTCGTAATTTTTTAATGTTTTGCTCCATAGACACGGATCCGTCTCTTTTACTTTGAACACACGTAACATCACAAACAGTATATGGACACAGTGAGGACTACGACCACAGCTGCATTTCTGAAAAGATACAGATAAATATATACATACATAAACATATATACTTACTTATGAGATTCACAAAAACAGAAGGAAAGAATAAAAATGCAAATACCCTCTCTCTCTCTCTCTCTCTCTCTGACACATACACAACAAGAGAGGGTGGGATGTTAATGTACTTCAATATGAACAACATAAACAACTCTTTTATTATTCTTATTATTCACTAAGGTTGTTTTTTCGAATCGTAATTGCATGACTCAACAGCTGGCAGCAGAAAAACGCATAAGTAAAATGGTACCAAAAGAAAGCGAGATGTGTAGATGGAATGGTGGCACAAAAGACAGCCCGGTTGTCATGTGCTTTAGAAGAGGAGGAAAAATGGAAAACGAAAAAAAAAAAAAAAAGATGGCGCTGGGGAGCAGGGATGCAATCTACCTGGATCATAAGGTATAGAAACACGTAGAACTATGTAAAAATATATAATAATAAATAAGGCATGAATAAGTTAGACTTGCTGGAACAAATATATATCTATATATCTATATTAATAAAATTATAAGACAAATTCATGTGTGCCCTAGTTTTTTTTTCTTTCTCGCAATTATGAGAATTGAATATTTTTTTAAAAACTTTAGTTACTATTAATCGATTATTTATTGAAATAAAAAATGCAATTGCATAAAATAAAACAAAATTTAAAAAATCCTATTTAAAAAAATATACTGATACTACTACTACTACTACTACTACTACTACTACTACTAAAATAATAAGGAGTTTCTTGGGTTCCTCATTTTTTCATCGAATGCCAGGACATGGGTCCCGTTGGTATAATATATATATATATATATATATATATATATATACAGGGCTTTACGGAGCCCTCCAAAAAAGAGTGCGCTCCAGGAGCACGCTCCTTTTTGCTGTAGTGAAGGAGAGGAGGGCTCATTTTATATTCAGCGGGAGTATAGTGGGAGCAACTCCATTTGGGACTAAAGAGCGGTGGTTTTATCGCTCCCTGCTCCAAAATTATTTGAGTTTTTTTTTAAACATTAGTTTTTTATTCAGCAATAAAAAGGAAAAAAAAAGTCTCAGAGTTTACTCTGAGTTATTTAAAAAAAATTATATCTCTGGCAAATGTATATGAGATAGGGAGGGAGAGAGAGAAGGGGAGAGGAAGAAGGAGAGGAAGGGAGAGGGGGAGAAAGAACGAGAGAGTTACCATGAAAACAGACGATTTGAAGTTCTCAGATTTTTACATCGCCATGTTAAATTTTTGATGAGACAGTTTTCTTAAGGCAGAAGAGAATTTGGCAACAAATATCTGTAAATGCGCCAGTGAGTCTATAGATGTCTTTGAAGTTATTTTCTTATAGATTTGAACTTTTTTTGTATTTATGACAAGGATGTTTATTGCTGATTGAATAAATAAGCTAATTTTTCTTTTAATTCGTGTTTTTAAATAAAGAATTTTAGGTTCAATTATACTATAGGGCCGTTGGATTTTCTCGCCCATTTCGCTTTGTATTCACCCAAATGTTCGATAAAATCGATTTTTGGGGTGAAATGGTACATTTTGTACTGACAAAAAAATTTTAATTTATTTTTTAGCATATATCAAATTTAACTTTTATGCCACATTTTTACCCGTCGTCTTTTCAGCGACATTTTGTTATTCTTAAATTTACGACTAGTATGTTTTAAATTCGTTAAATTCCGTTAAAACTTGCTTTTGTAAATAGAATGTTCAAAGTTTGTTGTTTTGTGTAATAAAATGTTAAAGCAGTAAAAATATCTTTAGTCCAAGGAAAAAATCAATAAAAACCAACATGGCCGCCAGCGATTAAAACCTGGAATTAAAGTTAGATTCTCAACACTTTAAAAAGTAAATGAGAATTTTATTTCAAGACCAAAAATACAATTAAGACCAACAATTAGTTTTATCCAAAATTTGGGCGAATACCAAGCGAAATGAACAAAAGAAAACAGCGGTCCCTATTCTACAATTAAACCGATTAAACTTAATTAAATTAAAGAAAATATCTTAAATTTTAATTTAAAAAAGCAAATAATTAGACTTTCTGACTAATTTGTTGTTTTTTTAGAACCGAAAGTAGATTAGATATCTTTCTTTATCTTAGAAAATCTATTATCGAATATTGTAAATAGTTTGTTTTTGTGAGAGATTTCAAATATAGACATTTTCACTTTTTTTATTCAAATTTTTAATTTTAATAAATGTTTTTGCCCAACCTAGGAAAACTTGCTCCAGTTAATTTTTCGGGGGATGAAAATTTGACCCGATACCTTTTCAACTTCTAAGGTCTAGGCCAGATATTTTGTATGCAATTTTAAGACATTAAATGGATCTCTAAATTGTTTATTGACAATTTATTGATATTTTTGGGCCAACTTATGAAAAAAAAATTTTATATTCAATCTTTAAAAAATTAAACTTTATTGGCTTTTTTTTTCGCCCCAAATTGTACTATTGAAAAAAAAAAATGGATACATTGATTTCAAACAAATCAATGTATCCATTTTTTTTTTCAATAGTACTTGCGCGTTTCTCTGTTGTAAATAATAATATACATTATACAATATAGTTACATTCGTAAAACAAACAAATATTAAATAATAAATATTAAACAATAACACGGCGAATAATGTTGCCCTGGCTGTCTCTCCTCTCCCAGAGAAATGTTTTCTTTAAAAAGAAAATAATAACTAATAATGTTTAAAAGTAAAACTTTATTTACTTAAAACAAATCTAAATTCCCTTCAAATAAATAGAAAAAATATCGGGTCAAATTTCCTTCCCTGAAAAAAAAAAAAGTTGTTAATGTAATGAAAATTAAAATTGTTTTAAAATACTTCAGGGATTTTTCTATTTCTATTTTATACCTCAGGAAACGAAAATTTACGTATAATCCTATACTTCGTCCGATATGTTCTTCTATAACTCTCAAAATATTAGCGAGATTTTGTCAAATACTATCTTACGGTCTTATACTTAAAATGACATCCCCACTCATATTGACGATATCCTTTGACACCCATCCCTATCCTTTGACCACTCATTGGCAGGATAGAACGTTTATGAAAGAAGGTACATTTTCATTATGGAGTGCTGAAAAAGAGCCGCTCCTTTTTTATAGGAGTTGGAGCAGGAGCGGCTCCTTTTTGAAAATGGGGAGCGTGAGAGGAGCCAACTCCAATTTTGGGCGTTGAAGTAGGAGCAGCTCCAAAAGTAGTGGAGCGCATAAAGCCCTGTATATATATATATATATGTATATATATATATATATACATTTTTACAAAATTCATTAAATAAAAACAAACCGCTCAGGGTAGAGAAAAATAAAAACGCACCGTAAAAAAACGCCAGTCGGTATTGCCAAAAACAAAACAATAACAAATAATGAACGTAATATTATAGGCGATAAGAAGTCGTGCAGGTAATTCTAGTCTAATGGTTAGAACGCTAGTCTACGAATATTAACATCGAAGATTTGATCCGTGCCCAGTGAGGCATGCTGATGACGGCTTATAGCCAGAAACGCGTGTCCGTCTGACTTTTGTGCACGCAAAAATTAATTTGTAAATTAATTATAAAAATCTGTATACAACAAAATTGGTTTAAAATTAATTAATTAAAAAAAATTAATATATACAATTGATGACTCGTCCGATTAAGGACGAATTAAAAGGAAAAATGCGCTCATTTGCATATTCTTAAAAAATAAAAATAAAACACTAAAGAAAATGCTCAGGGTAGCGAAAAATAAAAACGCACCGTAAAAACAACGCCGGTTGGTATCACAAAAAACACAAAACAATAACAAATAATCAACGATATATATATATATATATATATATATATATATATATATATATATATATATATATATATATATATATATATATATATATATATATATATATAAAGTATTAATTTTGTTATGGGTGAGAAAAATAGGACATAAATGAGAAAGAAAAAGATCAAATAAATAGTGAAAAAAAAACAACAAAAAAAAAACGGATAGAGTGAGAGAGAGAGAGAGGGGAGGAAGCGATGGACAAGATAGAAAGAGATAGATAGTAATAAAGAGAGAGAGAGAGAGAGAGAGAGAGAGAGAGAGAGAGAGAGAGAGAGAGATTAATTAAAGGAGTGAAAAAAAAACATAATATAACTTAATATTTGGGCGATAAAAAATCGTACATATTTCCAGGCAAAACGTCGTAGTCCGGAGGTTAAACTCCCGACTACAGACAATGTAATCGTAGGTTGGATCTATGTCTAAGTTAGTCATACTGATGACGGCTGATAACCAGAAACACGTGTCTATTGATTACTTTTATATACGTAAAATATATATATATATATATATATATATATATATATATATATATATATATATATATATATATATATATATATATATGAAAAATTAAAAAAACAAGGAAAACCCAAAATATTATTTATGTATTCATCAATGTTTCGTCTGTATTCCAAGACTTCCTCGGGATGATTTGTTTGAATAAATCACACAAGTACAAATATTTTAAAAAGTTTGGTCCGTTTGTGACGGAAAGTAACAGTAGGAGGAACTAAGCCCAAAAGGCCGCTTATAAAAAGATAAATTAATAGATCAAATAGATAGTAGCAGTGGGAGAAATTAAGTTAACCATGGAAGGTGTGGGGAGAAAAAAATTGGTAGCGGTCAGAGTTATTAAAACAATTAGTGAGGAGGAGGAGGGAGCATGCGTCATATTTTTGGTTTTCCTTTTTTCATTACGTTGGAATATTATTTCCATTTTTTATCTTTGGTAAACTTAATTACAACATGATTATTATTTACACTCCAAGAATTCAGCATAAACAAGTTTGTGTACGATCGTTTCAGAGACGATATGGGTTTTTATTAATATTGAGCGTCTTCATCAGCACATGGTATAGACACCAACTTGGAAGCAAAAAACCAACATCAGGACCACAGAGTTGAACACTCCCAATTATACAGCAAATTAAAAAGGAGTAGGTGTGTAGGTAGAGCAGATAGTGTACACATCAGATTAAAAGGATATACAAAGGGATACACAGGGGAGTTTGAATTACCTACTAGACACTATCCTCGAGTGTCTTCGGTCTCTCTGTACAAGGGTTTGTCAGGACAATCTGACATGAGGATACTTACCCCTACAAGTAAACCCTGACCAAATATTCAAATTACATAGTATCCGCAGCACAAATAAGATCCCCCTCGTACGAGGAATAGTGCATCTTCTCCTAGTGATGTTACCTCAAGTAACACCACGTGCTGGATACTCCACCAGACTAGATGAATTCTTGTCCTGGAATCCGGTAAGCCCAACAGACAACAAGAAAGATATACTATGACATATTGACTGGTCAGTTGGGGAGAGAAGAAATTATTCTTAACTTTTTTACTAACTCAATGCTTGAGAAATAAAGGAGAATTTAAATAGAATACTCGGGTATCTATGTATCTCATATAGAGATCAAGTGTTAGCCCCAGGAAGGGGCCCCTTGATTTCTGAGAACTTCGACTGAAGTAAAATTAAACATTAGGGGAAAAACGATTGCTAGATTACAGGTAAAGAAACAAATATGTCTCAAGGAAAAGGAAGAATTTGTTTAAAAACAATTAGAAATATATGATCATATAGAGTGAGAAAGGTAGTTAATAGTTCAATTCGCTATCTATCAAAGGTGGAGAGAATCATTTAATATACAGGGTGGGCCAAAATAAGGGTCCTATCTTTAAATTTGAATAACTGTAATTTGAATAACTTCCACAAAATAAAAGTTAAACTCACCAAACTTTATGTGTGTGTAGACTGACCCTTCCGAGATTTTTTGAAATTAACAAAACAAATTTTAGCCGAAAAACACTTCTTAAAACTTACAAAAACTAAAGTATTGTTTTTTACACTGTTTTGAGTTTTTTAAGCAAAAATAATGTTTTCTAAATGAGGGTACGTTCCTTAGAGCTAATACGGCTCATGCTTGCTTCGGAAGGGGTCCTTTACTTATTCTAAAAAAAAATCAATAAATAAAAAAGTTATGAATTTTTAAAAATAGGACCCTTATTTTTGCCCACCCTGTATATATATATCTATGTAAAGTTAGTGGGAGAGAACCCCCAGCAGAGTGCTCAATTATTAAGAAAAATAAAAAATAAGAGTGTGATATTTATTCATATATGTATTAGAGAAGATCAGAACAAAATCGGTACCATCGGTTTCAAATCCATACAAAGGAGACCTATAATTGGTCTCCTTTACCAGACTCTCTTCAGCCTCTGTTTACGTCTGACAACGCGCGAGCTGCCATTTTCTGGGGAGGCAGACACACAGCTTTGTTATTGTCTCTGGGGTTTTGTAACTAAGTAAGTAGACATCTTTAAAACTGGTGGGTTAGGGTTAGGACACCTTTAAAACTGGTGGTAAGTACCAGAACTACCAACTGCTACATAGATATAAAAATGTATGTAGAAGAAACTCACATGTAAAAAAAAACCCAAAACATTTCACTTACAAAATCTATATAATAATACACTAAGGCATTTCATGTTTTTTTTTTTTATGGAAATCGCTCCAGACAAGACATGAAGCCACTTGATGTAAGGAACTAACAAGAACGAATATAATTCTCGCAAAGACAGGAGAAGCCTATTAGCCTTAGTCTTGAAAAACAAAACAAGGTTATAGGTAGGAGGGAAACAGTCAGCAGGAAGAGAGTTCCAAAAGCCTGCGGTTCTTGGAAAGAAGCTACTGGAATAGGAAGCTGTATTACAATGAGGTATCAAAACAGCGAATTGATGGAGACCACTAGACCAAAGAATCAAACGAGCTGGAACAAAAGAAGCGGGGAATAGATCATATAATTCTGAAGAACAAATACCATAATAGTATCTATAGAAAAGACTGAGACTAGCAACATCATGTCTGTGAGAGAGAGTGTGCAGGGAAGAAAGAGAAGGGTCAATCAAATTACAGATACTTTTCTGCACTCTATCAAAGACCCTTAAATGGGAAAGAGATTCACCAACCCAAATATGACAACAGTACTCCATACATGGTCTGATTGTAGATTTGTATAGATAGAGAATAGCCTCAGGTGTGAGAAAGTGTTAGTAGTGATAAAGAGAACCGACTTTATGAGAAGCAGAAATAGCAATGGATCTAATGTATGAATGTACATTATCACCTTTCACACATATTAAAAAAAATTGATCGTCCGCTCAGCAAAAATGTTAATTGGTGATTAATTTGATGTCACTAAGGTAAACAATTCTGACTTTACCCTTTTTAAAATGAATTGTTCCAAAATCAAATTATGTCATCTCTTCGACTAAAACAGTACCATTTTAAATAAATACAGTTCAAAAAGTGACATTCGTTTTATCGATTTGAAGAATAGCTGACAATTATGGTAAGAAAGCAGAGAATATTTATTGTTTTAAAAAGTATTAAATTTCTAACATTTTAAATAAATAAGAGACATATTATTTTTATTTATTTAAAAAGTATTTAGCTGACAACGACAATTATTGTATGAAAAAAGAAAGAATCATTTTTTGTAATAGTATTGATCCTGACAGACATTTATTATTTCAAAAGGAATATTATTATTAGCAGTAAATTATACAGATTGATGTAAAAAAGCATCATGGAATTTCCACACCATCCCACTAGTATATGCATATTAGCTGGAATTATTGCTGGTGCTTGGGGTTCGTAAACCCCAAATTTATGATATGCCCCCTCCCTCAACTAGGAAACTACTATTCATTACTCTTCTATTAATAAACTAATATGTTAATTTATTTTAATCAACAAAAAATTCGAGAATTATTCAGTTTTAACAAAATTTTCAGCATTTATTCAGTAAATTATATATTTTATTACATATTATAGTTCTAAAGAACATGGTGGCACAATCCACAAGAAGAAATGGTTATTCAGAATAAAATATTGATATTGAAGGATGGAAGGTACCGATGACAAAAGTTGCAACATAGACCGACTTTACTTTATTACAAAGATAAATAGAAGAATTCAAAAATAACTAGAAGCATACCCGTCTCAGGAGGGTAAAATTAATTCCAGAACAGAACAGTTTTGCACCACTTCATGTTCTCTTACGAAGATTAAAATCAAGATATAATGATACTAAACCATACGTCTATAATCCGCATTCCAATTTTGATTAAAATCCATTACATGATTTTGATTTTTAGAAAATGTCTCAAACGTAAGGCTTAAGGGGCCTTAAGCAGGAATTGAAATTAAGAGAATCTTGCTTAATTAGTGTCTAATGACAATGGATCAAATTCAATGCAAATGTGATACATTTAAATTGGAGGTTGTATCCATATTATGCCTGCTAAAAACTCTTTAAAATACTTCAAAGAAACTGAAATTTGGTGAATATATATTCATTGATGTCTAATACTTATTGTTAAAATTTCAGAGTTATCTGAATTTTCATAAATTTCTAACAAATACACATACTGACACCAATGAAAATATTACATCTTTGTCTACGGTAGTAAATACGAAGGGGGGCTATGAAGGAGTTCATGAGACTGCGTGTATACGTTGTCGCTATGTTTAGTAGTTCATAACTGTTTGTTCTTGTTTTGTCTGCCAAGAACCTATAGATTTAGTTTGACCGCAAGGAGTCTGTGTAGTTGTGTTGTGACTGACAAGAGCTTGTGTGGCAAGTTGAGTCTTTCACTGCTTATTGTTCCTAGGTTATCGCTTAAATATTCAATCCTAGCAGGTGCCTGACTCCGAGAGCAAGTCTTTCTGATTAGTTCAAGTCCGTTTTCAATAATCAATCGAGATTGAATATTTTTTATACAATTGACCAATCAGTATTAAGTATTTCAATTAATACACACTGAATATTTTACAAAGATAGTTATCTGCAGCTGCTGCTGTTGTTATTGTTGTTAGATGAGTCGGACTTCTACATAGAGTTCATGAAGCTCATTTCCCAGGATTGTCTAGTCTGCAGGAAATCCACCTCGTTGGGCATAGCTATTTATTAAACCTGCAAGATTTCAGGATTTTACTCCCAATACCAAGCGCAGCAAGGCTCAGCGGTTGCACGCAAAGTTGGGTATGGTTTGGTCCGGAACACAAACGAAGGCGTCGAAGCAATGTTGCCACTTTCACTCTATTGATTTGTAGTTCTGCACCTGACATGTCTTTGCTTGCCACACACAGAGGCAGAGATGATCAGAAGACGACGGACCCTGATGCAAACTCCTACTGAATTTTCACCAAAGCCCTATTAGCCGGGTTACTGCCCTTATACCGCTTGGTGCCTTGTCAAAAACTGGAGTTCTAGATGGCATAACCCTGACACTACAAAGTTGCCACCACCTCGAGGAAGGTTTGGCTCAGAACACACGAAGGAATGGCGCAAAAGCAACGCTGCCACGTTTACTCCATTGATTTGTGGTTCCACGCTTGATACGTCTTTGCTTGACACATACAGGGGTAGAGAAGACCAGAAGAGGGCGGATCATGATGCCGATTCCTCCTTGGTTTTCAACAGAGCACCGTTAGTCAGGTAGCTCTGATACTACCATGTTGCCACCGCCTCTACCACAGCGAGGAAGGGTTGGATTTTTTTTTGGGGGGGGGGGCTACTACTGCTGGAACAGGGTTCCACAATATACCCATCCCCCCAGGAATGGTTCATAATACTAAGAGCCTTTAATAACGGTCAGGAGGTCGAACCTCAAAATACTTCACAGCAAGCAAAACCATTTTGCTATAGAACTTATATGAATAAAATTATGAGTTTAAAATTTGAGGGCGAAAATTTGTTAAACTTTAGAGAAACAGCATAACTTGGTATCATTTACCTATACCTACACCACCGTGGCGGACGTGATGAGCATGAACCTGGATTGCGCAGTGGAAGTGTCCCTGACTTGCCTTATCGCTGCCATAAAAGATTTAGTTTTGCTTGGCATGTAGTTTGAAAATTAAGGATAAAAAAAATCGGAGGTTAGGGTATCTGAATTTTTGCAAAAAGCTTTCACCTCCTACACATAAAGTTAAATTAAAATTAATATAGTCCACATTTCACACCCTTATGCCCAGCAGCTGTGTTCTAAAATGTATAATGATCGGTTAATTAGTTTAGGATTGAATCTTATACAAATATATAAACATATACACACCTAACTTTATATAAATACATATTGTCACACACAATAGACGTATCTATCCCAACTACTATTTATTCTACAATCCATAAACTGTGATATCTTTTAGGACATTCTTCTTCCATAACTAAAAATAAGCCTCTTTACTTCTATATCATCCTTATTATTATTTATTTTTCTTACATAGAAGTAAAGAGACTTATTTTGCCATCTAATTTACATGCGTGCTTGTGGTGTGTATAGACATCATCTGTCTGTGGTAATTCATGTTCAAACGTAAGGTTTTATTAGTAATATTTAAAGTAATTTTAAAACCAAATAATGTTGTTATTTTTTAAAACGAATAAAATCATTTATCTAAAAGCTGAGACTTTCGACAAGTAAAACGTCATTTTCAAAGCAAGACTTCCCTTATTTTTCTTTCTTCATTCTACTGGTATTAACCCCAGGAGGGGTGGCCTTCTCGTGGGAACAGCAAAATATATGTTCGATCTTGGTGACGAAAGATTTAAAGTAAATTCTGGAGTCAATGTGTATTTAACGTTGTTGGCACTTTTTTTAATTAAAGGATTTGGCCACATCTTAAGTATTTACGGTATCATTTGGTCATTAAATTAATTGAATAAAATTGTTTAAAACTATAACAGTTAATATAAAAAATTAAAGGAGTTGGTCACATCTTAGAAAACATTATTTTCGTAGTAATTTTAGAATGTAGAATGAAGAAGAAAAAAAGGAGAGAGAGGAGTTTTTCTTTGAAAATCACATTTTCTTGTCGAAAGTTTCAGCTTTTAAATAAATGATTTTATTCATTTAAAAAAGAAAAAAACATTATTTCGTTTTCAAATTTCTTGAAATATTACTATGAAAATAATGTTTTCTAGAATGTGACCAACTCTTATAATTTTTTATATCGACTGTTATAGTTTTAAACAATTTTATGCATTTAATGTAATGACTAAATGACACCGTCAAAAATTAGATTCAAAAAGAAAAAAAAGACAGGCCAGCATGCAACGGCTGTTAAAAAAAAAAAAAAAAAAAAATTTCGTACCATGGTTATTTCGTCGTTAACAGAAGACAAAACACTTGAAAGTATTTCTGAGATTTAAATTTCAACATTCTGTAAGACGTCTTATCGATTTTATTAAAAGAAACATTCTTTTTTAATGATTTATATACCTTCATTGAATTATGTTTCCAAAAATGTAAATATTTTCGGAGAAGAAATTAAGAGAAAAGGCAAGAAGGGCGAAACAAAAATGAAAGTAGAAAGTCTCCCGGACAACGCCGTGTAGATACAGCTAGTAGATGTAACAAGAGGAGTCCTTAGTCATTGTTAATTAGGAAGTAGATAGGCTGGCTGCTTTGTAACCTCCAACACATATGTCATGTTAATCAAAAAAAATCTGGCAATCTCGTTCAGAAAGTTTTACAATTCTCGGGTGGTTCTGGACTTGTAAGTAGCCGATGTCTTCCTCCTTGTGTACATAATTTTGATTTTGAAATAAAAATGTCACTTTCTGATGAAATTTTTATAGAACAAAATACATCAAACACAATTTTTCTATTTGTTTGTTCACTTTCATACTATAACACAACATGTAGATACATAAACATGCATTACATAAAAATAAAGAAAGTGATGATAAGTGAACTCATACTTACAAGTTGTTACATTTGTAGTGTAGACAACATTCAATGTTGATCATAGAATGAAAATCCAGCAGTTAAAAAAAAAAAATGACTCAACTCCTTTCAAAGGTTTCGTTCATGAATGTTTTTTTTAAAGAAACATTAAAACTTTTTCGGGTAGAAGATGAATAGAATTGAAAGTAAAATTTAAAAAATGCATTGCCTGTTCTTTTGGATTAAATTAGGCGGCCTATGCCTTTCCATTAAGGATTCAATTCTTATACCTTCATTGAAGAATTTTTCATCTCTTCCTTTCAAGTGTTTGTACAAAGGACATAGAAAAATTATGGGTGGCAACTTTGAGATCTAATTCAATCATCATGGAAAGATGACTGTAAGATTTATTTGCAAGTGGGTGTAACCAGAAGGAAGTGGTTACTCACACACACACACTATATATATATATATGTATGTAGAGAGGGAGAGAGAGAGAGAGGGAGAGGGAGAGAGAGGGAGGGAAAGAGAGAGGGAGAGAGAGAGAGAGAAATCTAGGTATGTTTATATGTTTAAACTAGGAAATATATGCGTCCAGAGGGAGCATCTTTTTTGCGAGCCTGGGAGGATGGTATCATAGTGAATGGACATGTACTACACTGACCTCTAATGGAGGAGGTTATGGCTGAGAGGATGATATCATGACGAACGAACACTACAGCCATCCACCCACATACCAAAAATGAGGAGATAATGCCTGATAATATCATAACAACAGAACAGATGCACCACTACCCCCCCCCCAAAAAAAAAGAGAGAAAGTAATCCTATACTATACTGCCCCCCTCCCCCAGGAGGTAATGCCTGGGAGGAAGGTATCATGACAAATGAAATTATACTACACTACCTCCCCCCACCAAAGGAGGAGATAAAGATCCCCCACTCCTGTAAAAAAGGAGATGGTAATGCCTGGGAGGATAGTATCATGATGAAGGAACATATACTATACTATCCTCCAAGGAGAAGCTAATGCCTGATAGGATGGTATCATAACAGAACAGATACTACACTACTCCTTTCAAAATAGAGGAGATAATACCTGGGAGACCCCCCCCCCCATCTAAAAAGAAGCTAATGCATGCAAGTATGGTATCATGGCAACGGAAAAGATACTACCCCCCCCCCCCCAAAAAAAAGGAGAAGAAGATCTCATTACAACAGAACAGATACTACATTTCTCCCTCCCCTAAAGGAGGATGTAATACTTGTGAGGATTACCCCCTTAAAAAGGAGGAGGTAATTACTGGGAGGATTATATTATGACAACAGAACCGATACTACACTACCCACCCCTATTAAAAGATAATACAATAAGAGATTAAATCAGTTTTATTTTCATTCATTTAAAAATGTTAGCATAAAAATACTATTTTTCATATGTCCTTGGCCTTTTGGCCAAAATCAAAGTGTAGTATTTGTTCTCAGCATCCCGCGACATCAGACGTTTTACTATCGACAAAAATATTGTGTATATATAAGAAAATATGACAATGCAAATTACAAATGTGTATTACAGAATATTAATTCATTAAAAACTGTTTAAAAAGTAAATATTAAAATTAGGAATACTCAAAACTGCTTGTGGGTGTTTGCAGATTATTATATATGCGGTATTTCAAAATCTTATGTGAATCATAGAATTAAATAAGCATAACCCATTTTTATGTTAATATAGTTAGGATAGGTCGAAAAAACTTTTGCATTTAGTCATTTAGATATCTGTATGTACAGGATTCACTACGAAACTAATCAACCGATCATTTTGAATTTTAGAACACAGCTGATAAGCATACGGCATTATAATGTGGGCTATATTTAGTTTAATTTAGTTTTCTGCAAAGGAGGCAAAGAGAGATGAAGGCCCTTTGCAAAAAGTCAGATGCCTCAGATTTTTGTAGATATTTTAACAATTAGATATTAATTAAGAAATATTCCTCAAATTTCAGTTTCTTTGAGTATTTAGAGGGGTTTTAGAGGCCATAATATGAGCACAACCCCCCATTTGAAAATTCAAATATTTTAGATTGACATCAAATTTAATCCATAATCATGAGACACCAATTAAGCAAAATTCCCTGAATTTCAATTTCTCCTAAAGATGTCTAATTTTATACATTTTCTAGAATCAAAATCATGTAATGGATTTTAATCAAAATTGAAATAAGGATTCTAGACATAAGGTTTTATAGCATTATGTCTTAATTTTAATCTTCATAAGGAGACATAAAAGTGGTGCAAAACTGTTCAGTTTGGAGAACTAATGTTGCCCAGGACGGGTAAAATTAATTTCCTGAATAGAACAGTTTTGCACCACTTTTATATCCTCTTATGAAGATTAGAATCAAGATATAAATGATATATGTGTGTATTACACACACACATTTTATTTTTTACTGAAATTAGTTCCCTTTCAATGAGTGATGAAATTATGCTTTTCAAGGGAAGTCACTCTTTTCGTCGAACGATTAAAGTTGCAGATGGAAGCTGTTAATTTGTAACATACTTTGTGTTTCCCAAATGTTAGTTTTACAGGAGTGAAGCAAATATTTTAAATAAAGAATTTTTCGTTTTGTTAATAAAATGTTGACTACAAAAGTATTTTTTCCTCCAAATAAATTACTTTCGTCCTTAATAAATTGTTTAATGGACAGCATTTAAAATATGACACGCAAACAGAAAGAGTGATTGCTGGATTGATAAAAAAAAAAAAGGAAAAAATACCCAGCATGCAACAGCCGTTTCAAAAAAATAAAGAAGAGAAAAGAAAAAAAAAGAACTAAATGGATGATTTCAGTAGAATTCTAGAGGTCTTCTTCATTCCATAACATTGTCAGAAAAACACTATATAGTAGTTTTTAACAGTAACAAAAATAACAACAACAAAAAAAAAGATTAATGTATATTAATTTGGCCGAAACTTAAATTCTATCACACTTCTACTTTTTAGAAAATTGCAACTTAAAAACTTGTATTCCTCATAAAATATTCAATTTATTGAATAAATGCTAAAGATTTCATTAGATTTGGATAATTCTTTACAGATTTACACATTTTTCATCAGGATTAAACTATATGTCTTTTAAAAAAAAAAATTATGTGCTAACGGGTCACTGCTCATCAAGGCTCAAATGCCACTCGAGGATAAAGGTTAATGAGTTTGTCAGGTGGACGGTGATCAAACACTGAGGAATGGTAACAATGGTTGAAACTGGGCAGAATTTTATTATTTAAGAGGATGGCTTAACAAGAATTTTGTTAACATTGGACTTGAAAACGATCATGCTGCAGACAGTTGGGAAGCATCCCTGTGGTATTGTGTTCCACAGACGGGTAGTTCTAGGAAAGAAACTCTGCTGTTTAGTTTTAGGTACACAGAAGGAGAAAGGAAAATTATTTACAGTGTCGTTGGAATGCATCAAGCATACAGTATGACCCTAGCTAAGTAGGTTGCAAAGACTTTGTGAGAAAAGCATTGTGCAAAACTCTTGCAAGACCAGAGATAGTTGAAACAGTGGGAACAAAAGCGCCGAGGAATATTACCAACGAAGATTTAGCTGCATCCAAGTGGATCTGGCTGAATAGAACCAAAACTATGAAGACTAGAGTCCTTATATCTAAAAGCGTCAAATTTTTTGTCTACCAAATTATGAATTTTTTGCAATGTCATAATGCATAGCAACAAAGCTATGAAGGTGTGTGTAGGTGAGGGGGGGGGGAATTGAACTTGGTTTCAAGTTGGGCTAATTGTTAGAGCCGATATGATGCGAAAGTACCCAAAATCAGCAATGAAGATCGGCCTTGATGAATCAAGAAAAAAAATGCATTTTAAAACTACTCTCTAACTGGCACAAGATCAAAATTGCGATTCTTTTGTAGAAAGGAGTTGTAAATGAGTTGTAAATGGCTTCTTTAAATTTTAATTTTGAGAACAGTGTAAACAAAAAGGCTGTAATAGTTGATAGTTGCTTTTAATTATTAATTCAAGTTCTGAAATTACTTTCTAATTGTAAGTTTAAAATTTTAAGTATTATTTTTGAATAATACAATTAAGGTTAAATTGCTAATTAGCCATCTTGAATTCTTATATCGACTATTATTATTATTGAATTATGATCCCAATGATAAATCAAGATGAATAATTTAGTTGGAATTATCTTATTCAAATTATTTAAGATCTTAATTAAGCAGCAATCAACTAATATTATAGTCATTTTTATTTAAAAACTTAGAATTCAGTACATCTAAGCACGGTTTGAGCTTATTAATATCTTTTAATTTTATTATGACTTCACTATTTTCTTAAAAAAAAAGAAAACTACAAAATTTAACTCATTTAGATACTTTTTTGATAGCAGAATACAAGTGTGTGTCAAGCCATACAATTTCCCGATCATGAAAAAAAGAAAAAAACATTCCAATTATGCTATTCAATCAGAGTTACATACCCTGACTTATAATAGGCGAACAGGGTTAGAGTAAGCTCCCTTGTTTACTTTTAAAACTAAATAAAAAGTCTTCATCCATTTTCAATTTTAGCAGAAAAATGATTTATTTATAATTTTTTAAAGCGGTAACGAGACCAATAAATGCAGGATTTTTGTGTTTTTTTAAAAATAAAATATTATTTATTTAAAATTAAAATTTTCGATTCATAAAAGAATGATACAGATAATTTAAAATGCATTCAAGCAGTGGAAATATTTTATTCATAACGTGTGCGTACCAAGGCAGATCACTTTTAATCGGATATTAAACACCAAACTTTAATAAGAACAGAAGAATAAGTGACAACATGTCGCTTAAAAAAAAAGAAAAAAATATTATCTGTACCATCCTGATGAAGATTCTTTTATGAATCAAAAATTTGAATTTTAAATAATATTTTATTTAAAAAAAAAACACTGCTTTAAAAAAAATACAAATTTAAAATGCACTCAAGCAGTGGAAATATTTTATTCATATTTATTTATAAGTTGTTGTCCTCATCAGTTGGTTGTTATTATGTTCATTGTTTCGGCTATTATAGTTTTCGGTCTTCAGGTGCTTTTTGTTCTTGTGAACACCAAAAATAAGAACAATAGTCCGAAAATTGTAAGTAAAAACAATACCTGAACGTAGAAATATAAACAAATTATTTCAATCCTAATAAGGACAGTTCACATTTTACAGCTGAAATTTATAATATGCTAGCAGGAAGACCTGACGTTGATCCGGATTGAATATTACAATGTATTTTTTCACTATGCTCATACACCATATTACTTTCTCCCCCCACCCCCCTCGCGTTTTGCCTCATAATATAGTCGGAAGAAGCTGAAATGTTGAAAAACTCTCTGAATTAGTGTATTATACATATAATTTAAATTTCATTAAAATCGGATATACGTATTTGAAGTTTTAAGGGGTTTCTGTCCTCACATATTCGGCACATAGAGGGTAACGGAGAGATTCAGGGCCACTTCCATTGTCTTCCCCGGAGAATTTTATATATAGGATATGAATTTTATCAAAATTGGATATATTTAAAGTTTTAAAGGAGGTTCGGCCCCCATAGTTCCCTTGGATTAGGAGGTCACTTAGAGATTTGAGACCACTTCAATTGTCTTCCCCAAAAAGTTTTATACATATGATTTCAATTTCATAAAACTAGAATATATTTGACATTTTTAGGGGATTATGCCATTACAGGCCCCATAGGGTGCACATCGGAAACACTTCCATTGTCTTTGCCAGTAAATTTTACATAAGAATACATTTTTAGATTTTATGTAGATTCTCTAACCTTTCTTTCTATACGGAACACACAAACATCACACATGGACATTGAGTTTTATTTTCATTTATTTTTTTCAATGGAAATCGCTCCAGACAAGGCATGAAGCCACTTGATGTAAGGAGCTAACAAGAACAAATATGATTATCGCAAAGACAGGAGATGCCTATTGACCGTAGTCTTGAAAAGTCCAAGATTATAGGTAGGAGGAAAACAGTCAGCAGGAAAGCTACTGGAATAAGAAGCTGTATTACAATGAGGTATTAAAACAGCAAATTGATGGAGACCACTAGACCAAAGAGTCAAACGAGCTGGAACAAAAGAAGTGGGGAATAGATCACATAATTCTGAAGAACAAATACCATAATAGTATTTATAGAAAAAACTGAGACTAGCAATATCATGTCTGTGAGAGAGGGGGTGTAGAGAAGAAGAAAGGGGAGGGCCAATCAAATTACAGATACGTTTCTGCACCTTAAAAACCCTTAAATGGGACAGAGATTCACCAGCCCAAATATGACAACAGTACTCCATACATAGTGTCTGATTGTGGATTTGTAGAGATAGAGAATAGCCTCAGGTGTGAGAAAGTGTTTGGAGCGATAGAGAGAACCGACTTTATGAGAAGCAGAAAGAGCAATGGATCTAATGTATGAACTTCAAGAAAGATTTGATGAGAAAGAAAGACTAAGAAGTTTCAGAGTCATCCATGAGAATTAACATGATTAAACAAAACGAGCCATTTCATACCCCAATCCACAACTGAACCCAGATCAACTTCTAGATCAGCTGCATATTTTGACTGATCCGAGGGAGATGGGCGAAAAGTAACACCAGAATAGAGAGTGGTATCATCAGCGTAGATGTTAATTTTCTGAACAATATTCTCTCTAGAAGATCATTTATATAGAGAAGTAAGAGGGGTGAGCCTAGAATAGAGTCCCGAGGAACACCAGCATTGATAGGAAAAGAGAAAGAAGAGACACCGTCCAAAGTTACTTGCAAGCTTCGAACAGAAAGAAAAGACCTAATAATGTCAAGAACCTCACCACCAATACCATAACCCTGAAGTTTGTGTAGGAGACCAGAATGCCACACTCTGTCAAACGCCTTCAAAATGTCAAGCGCAATGGCTCTACCCTTTCCTGAATTATCCATAAACTGACAGATCCACTCAGTTACAACAGTTAAAAAGATCAGTTGAACGAAAACCATGAAAGCTATACTGAACACCACTAAAGAGGCCCAGACTTTCCAGAAAATGAACAAGCTTGCCGTTTACCAACCTTTCAAAAACTTTATTGTATTTATCTACCTCCCACAACGATAATATTTGATATTGAGTTATATATATATATATATATATATATATATATATTAACTGTATTTATTCGGCGTTGCCCAGGAGTATTTTTACTTTCAATTTCATTTCACTCATTATCCTCCCCCCTCCATTTGCCTTTTCTCTTAATTAATTTTTTCTAAGAAAATATTTACATTTTTGGAAAGAATTCAATGAAAAAAATCGGTTTAGCATAAAATTGTTTTATGAAATGTTGAAATTTATATTCTTTCAATACTTTCTATTTTTTTTCTTCTTTTAACGAGAAAATAGACATAGTGCAAAATAAATATTAATTTTGAAACGGCTGTTGCATGCTGATCTTTTCCCTTGTTTTTTTATCAGATTTTTGAGAAATTAAACTGAATTACCTATGATATCATTTGGTAAATACTTACCAAATGATACCATAGGTAATTCATAATTTTAAACCATTTTATTTAATCAATATACATTGATTAAATAAAATGGTTTAAAATTATAACATACTTTTAAAAAAAGTTATGTTTGAATGTGGATTGCCACAGACAGACAGAAGATATGTTGTTTGACAATTTTATTATTAAATTGTGACTGACGGACAGACAGACAAACAGACAGACAGAAAATGCCCCTATATTATAAGTGGATAAACAAAAGGAGAATGCCGATCTAGAAGTGTGTTTTAAATGCATTAAATCCTTTTTTTAAATCTCATAATTTTTTTTTTCAATTTTTTTTTTTTTAAATTGAATTTGATTTGAGTTAGCCAACGTTATCTCCCTTGTTTCTAAAAAAATATTAATCCTGTGAGTGAAAATAATTTTTCTTTTTATGCACTATTTTTTTAGAATAAACTTCAACAATGTTGGTACAGTACCTGGGTATGTCATTTTTCATCTTTACCTAATTTCTACTGCTTTATAAATAATGTGTTTAGCAAAAATAATTTTGCTTCAAAATGTCGTTTGGCAAGGGAAATAACTTTAGAGTGCAAACAGTTCTACCCCTTTAACATAGATTTTCAAGATGGATTTGTTTTATCCATCTAACATACAGTCAGCCAATTTTAAATTCTTTTTCTAGAAATGTTATTCCTGTAAGTGAGTTACATTTTTCTTTGAAAGTTTACCCCGGTATTTTCATTATAGCACAAATCGATGACTATAATTCAAGTGTTGTGAAGTGGTGTGTGAGTGTCTAAACACTCACACACCACTAGTGGAGAAATAAATGGATGAAAACGATTCTACGGAGATCAACAATATAAATGATTTATTTAACAATTTTACAACTGAAAAAATTACTACAAATGAGGTGGGATTAATTGTCTGTTGCTAAGCCGATTTCAGTAGCATCCTCCATTTTGAATTTCCCATTCTGTTATTCCCCATCTGGTCTGTGCAAGGACAGATTTAATCCTACATCAATCTCTCTCACCAAGGGCAGATCATCCTCATCATCATTAGAGTTTTGGTATTTATAGTGCTATGAGTGTCTCAAACTCCGGGGTGGGCAACACCAGGCAATGTTTAACACCTGCTCTCCAAAGCATTCTGATCCAAAGGGTTGATATTAGTCATGTTGCAAGCAGTCAAATCACTTCATACACACTCAAGCCAGATCTTCCACGCACCATTATACCTGGGGTATCCATGTGATGCAGGAGGTAGCACATTGTACATCAGGGATGGGCAAACTTTTCAGAGCAAGGGCCACATTAAAAAAAATTTTTTTTACTGGGCCGCATAGTACATTTTCCAATATAAATGATATCTGAAATAACCGAAATATATGGATTGCAAAGCGAAAATGCAATCATTTTTCATTTACTAGCATTTTGAAGGGCCGCATGAATTACATTACCGAGCCACATGAGTCCGCGGGCCGTAGTTTGCCCACCCCTGTTGTACATGGTCAAACTATTTGAGATGCCGAGAGCGTATGGCATTCAATCAATACTTCAAAATGTGGTTTGGCAAGGGAGATAATTTTCGGGTACAAAGAGTTATCTCCCTTTAACATGGATTTTCTAGATTTTACACAGACACCACGATTTTTTAACTTCTTTTTCTAGAAATGTTCTTTCTATAAGTGAATTATATTTTTCTTTGAAACTTTACCCCTGCGTTTATTGTTTGTCACTACTTTCTGCATATATTTCAAACCTGAGATAAAACTTTTTTTATCTATATAATATGTTAAGGCAATTTCATGTTCGTACGCATGTACGCTATCACCTGCCATCCCGTTTTTTAAAAGATGGACTGCGAAAGATTTATTTAAAGAATATTTAGCTGACAATTATTTTTATGGTAAGAAGAAAGAGTATTTATTTTGAAACAATTTAAATTGTAACAATAAATAAATTAAATAAAACGGTTAAAACTTTTGTTTTATTTATTCAAAAGAAAATATTTTTTTGGTTGACAATTATTTTTTATTGTAAGAAGAAAGAGAATATTTATTGTTTTAAAAAGATATAAATTGTTACAATTTTCAATAAATAAAGAAACATATACTCGTCTATCTATAACCATTGTCAATAATATCCCTTTCTCTTTCTGTGTACCTAAAACTTAATACCGCTTCCATGAGCAGAGTTTCTTTCCTAGAACTACTCGTCTGTGGAACACAATACCGCTCGGTGCTTCATGGCTTACTACAACATAGTCGTTTTCAAGTCCAATGTAAACAAGTTCTTGCTAAGCCATCCTCTTAAATAATACAATTCTGCACAATTTCCACCATCGTTATCAATCATCACGGCGTTGTCTCACCATCCAACTTGCACTCATTAACCGTTGTCCTCGAGTGGCCTTTGGGCCTTGATACGTGGTAACTCTTCAGTAAAAAATTTTTTTTTGTTTTATTTACTTAAAGGATATTTAACTGAAAATGGTAATTATTTTATGGGAGAAGAAAGAGACTAATTTTGCTAATACTTGTTTAATACTTGACATAAGTGTATTGTTTCAAACAAAATATTATCATTAAAAGTAAATTATGATGACAAATGAAAAAGTAAGCATTTAATTTCCACGAGGTCTCGTTAGCTATTATTATTTCATGAGAAACCCTATGTTCTTTTGTATTCAGACACAATGTTACTTTTATTATTCTTATGTTGAACATTTCATGGATAATTCTCCATTGTAAGTAAAATGACATTCAATGAAATAATTGTTGGTAAATTTAGTCTTTAACCCCCTTGAGACTCCAATAAGCAAATCCACCTCAATGAGAAAAAGATGAACCCATGAACGATCTGTATTCTCATTGGTTAAAAAGAATTATCTGTATTCTCATTGGTTAAAAAGAATTAACTGAGGTTATTTAATGTCTGAAATTAACTGACCTGGAGGCTGAGCTGAAGAAAGAAGCAGAAAGGGGAGAAGTCAGAGAAAACGTTCAGTGATTGTGAATCGCATTATTTTTGACTGAGGCAATAATATCATTAATATTTTCATATTAAAATTGAGCTTCAATGGTCCTGTTGAAGTCAGTTATAAGTTCGAAAATAAAGATTTGTACTCTTTTCTGGAACGTATTATTCCTCCACTTGCTTAATATTTATTGATGCAGGAGGTAGCACACTGTACATGGCCAAACTATTTGAGACGCCGAGAGCGTATGGCATTCAATCAATGCTTCAAAATGTGGTTTAGCAAGGGAGATAATTTTTGGGTACAAAGAGTTATCTTCCTTTAACATGGATGTTCTAGATTTTACACAGACACCCCGATTTTCTCACTTCTTTTTCTAGAAATGCTATTTCTCTAAGTGAATTATATTTTTCTTTGAAACTTTACCCCTGCGTTTATTGTTTGTCACTACTTTGTCGTTTCCAATCCTGAGACTGCACAAGAGGCAGTTGCAAGAGCTCTTATATGGCGTTCGACCTCAGTTGCTCCTTGTTCAGATGGTATGACGGTTGAATCAAGGGAGACAGATGAATGCATATACAGAATAATCACATAGACACACCAGTTCTTGTTAGATCACCGAAGTTAAGCAACATTGAGCCTAGTCAGTACCAGATGGGTGACCATTTGGGAATACCAGGCACTGTATGTAGGAGGACGTCGGCCCAACCCTGCAAGAACTGCAAAAACTAAACGTCATCATCTCCCCTAACCGGGATATACACGCGACTGGAGACCGCTTGTGAAGTTGATACTCGCATCAGGTTTAAGTACCAGGCAGATAAATGAATGTTGTAAGTTCACAATAAAACGTGTTTTTACTCTTTTCTGTAACAAATGTGTTGTGTTATTCATCCACTTGAGTTTTTCTTGTTTTAAATCCTTACTCTACTAAAAATTATCAACTTTAATATGTAATCCTGAGTTTAAGCGATTATTTCAGGCTATACGCGGATGTTAGTTCTCCGCTTTTTAGCAGAATTCCGTTTTTTGTAAGTCAGAAAAAGCGGAATTCCACTTTTTTTTTTTCATAAGAAAAGGCCAAATTGCTAACGCTCTACGTGCTTTTTGGCTCAATTTTTATTTCTTTTTCTTTCCCCCGCCCCCTCTCTCGCTTTATCATTCTTTCTCTTTTCCTGCCTTTTCTCTCTTCCTCTTACTCTCTGCATTACGTTTTGTCTTGCCTTGCTTTGCCTCCCTTTTCCCCCTTTTTACTGTAAATGCAAATTTTGCCATACTTCAAATGACAGAATTTATCTCCCGTAGCAAAATTTTCTTTTTTGGTTAATTGTCTTTAAAAGCTGAAATGGCCCGGAAACGGGGATCATTTCATGTTTAATTTCATACGTGTGAGGGAGGGAGGGGGATTGGTGGAGGGGGCTGTGGCCCCCACCAGTTTGAAAAATTCATCTAGATTTCAGATTGTTTTTGCCATTAGTCACTCACATCCACATACAATATTTGGTGATGATGAAACAAAGATTCCTACCTGAGGTCCAATGATCACTTTAAATTTATGCATAGGTGAATCTCCACCTATAAGGAATGAGTTGGGTCCAGTGAGTTGTAAGAGATAAAGTCGGGCTCTCTGTACTCGTTCAATTCGTTTTCGTGTCAGCTCACTGTTGCTGGTTAAGTCACTAGAGATGTTAGGAGAGATCAAACGTCTGCCAGCATACATCCCTGATGATTGGTGCGTCCGAAACTGAAAAATACAAGAAGGAAACAGAAATCATAGATTAAACATTGAAACTCTGACATTAAAAATATTGGCTTTTCTCTAAAGTTTGTATATTTGGTCTCCCGATTTATAAAATCGAGGGACCTATGTTTTGAGGCATTTCCGTCCGTCCGTCCGTATTTTTCTCCGCAACCATCCATTAAATTTCTCTGAAATTTTGCATGAAGTTGTAACTTTTTTCAGGTTAGAAAGTGACATTCTCCGATTTTTGAAAAAAAAACCTGGTTAGCCTCCCCAGGGGGTCAAAAGGCCCCAAAATGGCAAAAAATGACATTTTTTGCCCCATAACTTTTCATCCATCCATTCAATTTCTCTGAAACTTGGCCAAAATATGAAGGCAATTGTTCCTAATAGAAAATAAGTATCACTGACCTTGGAAAAATCTGGTTCGTGCCCCCAGAGGGTCAAAAAACCACAAAATAGCAAAAAATGACTCTTTTCTCCCATAACGTTTGATCCATCCATTCAATTTTTCTGAAACTTGGCCAAAATGTAGAGGCAATTGTTCTGGATATAAAATGAGCATCCTTGACTTCGGAAAAAGTCTGGTTCGCACCCCCAGGGGGTACAATGGGGGTCAAAAATGCCCTAAATTGCCCAAATTTATTGCATTTTACACTCGCCACATCAGGTCACATACAGAGGGGGACTACGCATGCACGACTTGTTTTATATGCAATCTTATTCCATCTTTTGTTGCATAGTTGTTTTTTTTCATAACAGTGTTATATACACCTTTGCCGATGAGTCTATAAAGTTTTTTATGCACGCGGATCGAGCGTCTCATCGCCACCATCATCGTTGTGAGACCAGGTTACTTTTTCGTCCGTTGATACAAAACCACACTGACACTTGTCATTAGTTTATAAAAGGTTTATTCAAAAAGGACAGAAACAGAAACTTTGCATGCGTGTGTGTGAGAGATTAGATAGATTTTACAAACATAATTGCGAAAAATCTTATTGAACAAAAAAATTGACTACATTCGACTTAAATATCAAGTAGCCCACCTACTCTTCTCCTAGCTACCCCCCTCTCTCTACTTTCATATTTGACCTACTCTTCCTGTTTCTCCGTATTTCACCAGCACTTAACATCACGCCTTTCCCCCTTCACCCTCTCACTTTATATATTTTCTTGTTTCTTTGTATAAATTATCCACTTCTTACTGTTATATACACACTCATCCATGAGTGTATAAAGTTCTTTACGCACGCGAGTTGATCGTCTAGTCGCCTTCGTCATCACCATTGCTTTGAACCTACATTGTTGATAAGATGCAAGCGGGATGATTGTTTCGCAGCCGTCGTCATCATGGTTTTGAGCTCAAGTTGCCTTCCCGTCCGTCAGTAAAAAATCACACCAACACTTGTTGGTTAGTTTATAAAAAGGTTTATTTAAAAGGACAGTACAGAAACTTTGCATGTGAGAGAGGAGAGAAAGAAAGAGAGAGAGAGAGAGAGGAGAGAAAGAGAGAGAGAGAGAGAAAAAGAGAAAGAGAAAGAAAAAGAGATAGAGATAGAGATAGAGATTGATTTCACTATATCAGACCACTATTCGTCTGCCGTTTCCGCAAACACGTCTTTCCTTGTTCAAGTCTCGCCGACTAAGAGAGAGGAAGAAGACCTCGCCTGAAAATCACAGGGTTTACGTAACTTCCGCTCAGTGACACCCCCTGACCTCGAAACTTTTTCACCAACACAACGACTATTTTGTAACAACAGGATCGAAAACCATTCAGACTGAGTTGGTCTCCAGACAGGGGGATCATCATCATCATCATCATCTCCGGTTTAACGTATATTTTATATGCTGGTATGTGTTGGATGACTTTTAGAAATTGACTTCCAAACTATCCCTCTTTCTATCAAGTGCATCCTTATCACTTCCTCTCATGTTTTACTTGGCCTTCCCCTGTGAACTGAACCTGCTACCTCAACTGTTCTACATCTACTAAGCCAAGAAATCTCATCCATTATTTTAATGTGGCCATACCATCAAACTCTTCCATTCTGCACACATCTTATACTGTCCACATTTATTACTGTAAACTGCTGATTAGAAAATAATTTAATTAAAGTCTACGCTGTTCCTAAATGAAAGAAAAACAGCAACTTTCTCACCTTTCGTAACAATAAATTAATAAAAAAGCTCTGAAACATCAATTCTGTTCGGGTGTCCAATGAGGATTGAGGACATTCGTTGCCCGGAGAGAAATTATATGAGAATGATACGATCGATGTGTAATGTGAGTCTTAAATAAGGGCTTAGATTTGATGACCTCAGAAGAAGATTAAATCTGATCAGTATAAGCAGATATGTGCAGAAAAGGAGATTTTGTCGGTATGGTCACGTTTAAATAATATGTGAGAGTCCTTGGATTAGTTGATGTGGAACAGTTGAGGTAGTAGGGTCAGTTCCTAGGGGAAGACCAACGAAAACATGGGGGGGGGGCGAAGTGATAAGGATGGATTTGAGAGACAGAGGGATAAATAAAGACCTGGTCAGAAATAGGTAAGCTTGGAAGTCAATTTCTAAAAGCCATTCAACACATGCCAGCATGTAAAACAGATGTTAAACCCAATATCATTATATATATATATATATATATATATATATATATATATATAGCATAATATAAAATGAAATAATAAAATAAGGTGCAAATCAAATTTTATTAGAATTCAAAGTTCAGGCAAAGTATCTTAAAGTCCTTAACTGATGAGTTTTCAAAGATAATTCTTCTCCTCAGAGAAGTATGTTTTGGGCTGATATATTTGATGTGTTATATACTTTTATGCATTTTTGCATATATTTTTATATATTTTCAAAGTGTAATTTTATCACCTGCAGTGATGTCACTGCGGTAATGGTCCTCTGAGGAGAAGAATTATCTTTGAAAACTCATGAGTTAAGGACGTTGAGATACTTTGCCTGAACTTTGAATTCTAATAAAATTTGATTTGCACCTTATTTTATTATTTCATTTTATATTATGCTATTAATGCTCTATCCAGTATATTGAGCTTCAGTTTTTATCCGGATGTTTCACTAATTAAAAGATATTAGTTGCCTCTTATATCTTCTGTTGGATTATATATATATATATATATATATATATATATATATATATATATATATATATATAACAATGATAAATGATTAAAAAGGGACAGAAATATTCAAGGTTGTAGTGATTGAGATCATCTGATCGAAGCATGTCTTTACGACTCACAATACACATCCATCGTAACATTCTCATATCATTTCTCTGCATACAACGCATGTCCTTAACCCTTACTGGCCCGGTTTTACATCCATACATCATCGCACTACGTACACATGTCTGATAAACTCTTCCTTTGGTCGACAGTGGTAACACTCTGTTGGTTAGTAATGACAGAAGTTCCCTGAATTTACTTCATTTACTTCTAACTCTAGCAATCACATTAGCATCAACTCCAATGATACCACCAAGTGAATAACAATTCTGAACAACCTCAATAACCTCGCCATCCAAATATATATGTATGTAGTGAAAGATAAAATGAAAAAAAAAAATTAAACAGTAAAAATAAAAGAAAAAGAGAGATTGACCAGTTTCGTTTGGATCAACGAATGTCTTCAGAAAAAGTGTAGAATTTAAATTTATTGAGAAAAACGACAAAACATGAGAAAAGAGACGCAGAAACGAGATGTTATGGCATGCGCGTAGCTATTAGAAAAAACAAATAATAGCAATAAAAAAATGAACAAGAGTTGCACTATCAATACTGACCACGAACAAAATAATGCTATTTTTGTTTATCGTATTATCTATTTTTCAATTAACGTCTTTTTCCCAGGCACTGCGTATTTTCAAATAGATACGCATGCGTCAAAACATCACATTTTGCGTCTCTTTTCCTATGCCTTCTTGTTTTTTCTCAAAAAATTTCAGATCTTCACTTTTTCTGAAGACGTTCACTTAACGAAACGAAACTGGTCAATCTCTCGTTTGTTTCTATTATTCTTATTTAAATTGTTTTTTCCATTTTGTCTTACTGTACATTCTGTCTCCATGACATTTTATGAGATATTGTGTATTTTCTATAGATCACTGAAGTTAAGTGACATTGAGCCTGGTTAGTGCTAGATGGGTGACCATTTGGAAATACCAGACGCTGTATGTGGACACCTAGCTATGGGACATTAGTGCCGCCAACTAGCAGTGCCTAGCATGGCGACTATAGCAAAACCCCCGGAATGAAATTAAGGTGGACGGAAACCAAGGAGAGCTTCCTCCTTCAGGAGTGATTTAAAAACCCGGATGGCGATGTCGATATATATACACGTGCTGGTCAAAAAAATAGAACATATGTATAAAACTGTAAAAATCATTCCGTTTGAGATAATTTTCGGCTTTTAAATTGTGTAGGCGAAATATTCTATATGTAAATAACAATTACAACTATTGTTAATCATTTGTAATATTTGCATATGTAAGACTTTATTGTCACAGAGTAGTTTATTGTCACATTGGGAAATTCAGCGTTTCAATTTAATAGAACATTATTCGTTGAGTAATCTTAAACTCAAAAAAATTATGTGTTTAAAAAGATTTTGCAAGTAATTTAATCATAATCTCTCATTATGGGTCGCTCTAAAGACATATCTTTGTTTGAGAAGCAGCGAATGTTCGATTTGCGGGAAGTAGGAAAGACGCACATGGAAATCGCAACCAAGGTCGGATGTTCAAAATCGGTAGTGACCAAAGTGCTCCAGAAAGATGTTAAGGTTGTTTCCAACAGCAATTGCAAGAAATGCGGACGAAAGAAAAGCACCACTGAAAGACAAAACCGGGCACTGGACAAGGTGGCAAAGAAAAGTCGATTCCCGTCAACAAGCCACATTACTAAAAGTGGAAACAGGCTTCTGATGCCGACGTTTCACGAAGCACTACCTACCGAAGGCTCCAGCAACTGGGATACCAAAATCGTATAGCTGCCACCAAACCGCTCCTTAACAAAAATCAGATGTTGAAGAGGCTACGATGGGCAACTCCTCATCAAACCTGGACTACAGACGAATGGCGGCGTGTGATCTTTTCAGATGAGTCTCGATTTTGTATTTCCTTCGGCGACCAAGGGCCACGTGTTTGGCGAAGATCCACGGAACAGTATAACCAAGAATGCGTCAAGAAGTCTGTGAAGTTCCCGCAGTCTTGCATGGTTTTGGGCTGTATGAGTGCTAAGGGTGTTGGTAATTTCTGCTTCATCAAAGGAAATGTAAACGCAACAGTGTACCAAGATATCATCGAAGCTAATTTACTGTAAGTGCTGGATGATCAGTTTGACAGTGACGCCACATACATGATTTTTCAACATGACTTGGCACCGACAAACTCTGCCAAGTCCACAACTTCCTGGCTCCGAGAACAATCGATCCCTGTTCTTGAATGGCCGGCGAACTCGCCAGATTTTAACGTTATTGAAGACTTGTGGGATCAGATGAAGAGTAAGCTTCGCAAAGAAAAACCTATTATCTTTGCAGCCATGAAGATTGCAATACAGAACACATGGGATTCGGTGTCTAAACAGATTTGCGAGAAGCTTGTTGATTCCATACCCGGCGAATTGATGCTGTTATCAAGGCAAAAGGTGCTGCTACTTAATATTGATTAATTTTTATCTGTATTTAAGTTAATAAAAAAAAACTATTTTGTTTTCTTAGCTGTCTTGTTCTATTATTTTGAAACGCGAAATATTGAAAAACTGACATTGCAATTGATATGAAAAAAAGTTTCTATCGTAAACCAACTATTTCAGTTAGTTTAGCATTATAGGAATATCTTAGCACCAATTACATCTCACAGATTGTCCTCAATAAGAATGAAAGATTATGATTAAATTACTTGCAAAATCTTTTAAACACATAAATTTTTTGAGTTTAAGATTACTCAACGAATAATGTTCTATTAAATTGAAACGTTGAATTTCCTAATGTGACAATAAACTACTCTGTGACAATCAAGTCTGATACATGCAAATATGACAAATGATTAAAAATAGTTGTAATTGTTATTTACATATAGAATATTTCGCCTACACAATTTAAAAGCCGAAAATTATCTCAAACGGAATGATTTTTACAGTTTTATACATATGTTCTATTTTTTTGACCAGCACGAGTATATATAGGGTGTTACAGCAAAATCCGACACTTGACAAAAAGTAGACGAAGTAGGCAATAAAAACAAAAAGTTGTATATGCAGAGACACGACAGTTTATTTAGCAACTGTTAGTGTTACATACTACATTATTTTTCAATGTAATCGCCACCGACATAGACAACCATCTCAAGGTGGGCGCGAAATAGGTCACACGCTTTGGTGATCATGTCCTTGTCTATAGCGGCAAACGTCTCCACGATGGCAGCCTTCAAAGAATAAACCATGTTGTGGGCATACTTATTGGTCTTGACCTCGATCAGCAAAATGAGAAGATAACAGTAAAAACCAGAACATAAGTCAGTCATAAGACTACATATCTCTGACAATGTAAGGATGGGCCAAAGTCTTATCTGGGCATTGCTTCTCCATATTGTAAGAAGTATTCCTGAAGTTATGCCATGGAAACGTTTTTTTGCCCCGGGCAAGGAGGATGGGTTGGAGGAGCGGCTGTGAGAGGAGGTGGGGGGGGGATGAGGGGGCGAGCGGGGAAGAGACAGCTTTTGCCCCGGACAAAAGGAGAAGAGAAAGATTGTTAGACTTTTGCCTATGGGGTGGGGGTGGGGGGGTGGGGGTTGTAGCCCAGGACAACGCCGGGTACCTCTGCTAGTCTTATATGAATAGAGATTTTGTCCGTCTGTCACAATTTTTCCATCAGTCACATTTTTAAAAAAATAATATAATAAATACATTGCGAAATTTGTCTCATTTCAAAATATCAGAGACCTTAACTACTTTTAGAAATGGAAAATATTGCATTAACAGTAAATAATAAATTCCCAACAAATAAAACAGATACCATGACCAGAAACCAAAACTGAAACCTTGAGATCTTCAGTCTGACATTCTACCACCTGAGCTATTTGGACTTTCTCATAAATAGAGCATAAAAATTACCATAACAAAATAATTATAGCTTCGGCATGACGTCATAGATATATGATTTACGTCATGTTTCAAAACATGAATTCAAACATAAGTGATAATAAAAATAAATAAGTGAATCGGTAAACATTATCAATAGCGTTGGAAATTCTTTTAATACTCCAAAATAATTTATTTTGCTTTACTTATATATTGGCGTTAAAAAAAAAAATTAATATTTAATATACTGGAACTTGAGCCAGTAGGGCACGTTTAAGTTTTTTTATAGGATTTTTATTGCTCTGTCATTTGAAAGTTTTAAACATAATTTCTTCGTCGGTCTGTTATGCATAGATTTGAAATAGATTTTCATTGCTAAACACGCAAATTGAATAGAGACGTCTTAAGAATTCCCATTCATGTATTTTAGATAATTCAAACTATAGAAGAGAGAGTGAATGTGGTCAGGAGGGAGAAGAACAACGTATTTTCTTTGTGTTGTCGGATTCTTAACTAACCATATGTTATGATTTTTTTTTTTTTACTAACACTCATAGTTACTGGCGTTATGTGACCTGTACCACATGATCACTAATTGTGATTATAAGGAACGGGTAATGCTTTTTTTCTCTTCTAATTTACTTCCTTGGCAGGTAGAGTGTCAGTTTACTTTGATAATCAGCATGCCATCTTGTTACAAGTGCACGTCAAGTTATTGTTTGGTTGACGAAGTCACTTGACAAGCCACATTGTAAAAGTTTTCAAATGGTTCACCAATGTTGATGAAAGGCAATTTATTTTGCAACTTAAAGGTGAGTGCTATTGCTTCTCTCTGCGACCTGATTAGTCTTTATTTTCTCGACAAAAGCTAAAGCGTGATAGACTGATCAACGAACAGACAAAGCCTCTCTTAGAGATGCGAAGACGCATCTGAAAAAAAGAAAAAAAAAAGAAAAAAGGAAACAAAAAGGACAAGAGGAAAAAGTGAACAAAAAGAAAAAAAAAGAAAAAAAGGAACAAAAAAGAAAAAAGGGAACAAAAAGGAGAAAAAAGAAGAAAAGAAAAAAAAAGGAAAAAGGGAACAAGAAGGAGAAATAAAAGAACAAGGGAACAAAAAAGAAGAAAAAAGGAAACAAAAAGGACAAGAGGAAAAAGTGAACAAAAAGAAAAAAAAGAAAAAAGGAACAAAAAAGAAAAAAGGGAACAAAAAGGAGAAAAAAGAAGAAAAAAAGAAAAAAAAGGAAAAAGGGAACAAGAAGGAGAAATAAAAGAATAAGGGAACAAAAAAGAAGAATAAAAAGAAAAAAGGAAACAAAAAGGACAAGAGGAAAAAGTGAACAAAAAGAAAAAAAAAGAAAAAAGGAACAAAAAAGAAAAAAGGGAACAAAAAGGAGAAAAACGAAAAAAAACGGAAAAAGAAAGGAAAAAGGGAACAAGAAGGAGAAAAAAAGGAAAAATATTAAAAAAATGAAAGGAAAAAATAAAATAAAATCGCTAGACATAACAAAATTCCACCGTAGTAGCTATCAACCTGTTTGGTAGAAACATCTTTAGAGACGAATGTAAAAACCATAAAATTTGTTTTAACGTTTTTTTTTCTTTATTTTTTTTGTTATACAAAATTAAAAAATCTAAAAATAATCAAACGTTACAAAAGTTTCCGATTCCTTTAAAAAATCTAAAAATAATCAAACGTTACAAAAGTTTCCGATTCCTTTAAAAAATCTAAAAATAATCAAACGTTACAAAAGTAACAAGAACAGCTTTTATCTTTGATCGGAAGAATTCAAAGTAGATTTTGCGAAAATGCAAACTGTCAAGAGTAATGTAACAAGCGAGTCTGATGGAGGTTTATTATGCTTACATGATTGGCCGTGATCATGGGAGAATTTCCAAGAGGTACATTATGTCTACCATGCTTAATACAAACAATTTGTATTTGCATTTTTGATTGAAGACACACAAACATTTAGTTTCGGTGTTATTACATCTATATTTATCTACATGTATGCTTCTAGATGTCTACGCGTCTATAACTACATACATCTATCTACACATCTACATATATCCATGTCTGTCTACACATTTATATTTATTTACATCTCTCCACACATATCTATGTAGCTACATCTGTTCATAAATCTACATCTGTCTACATCTATACACATCTGTATGTATATACATCGACATCTGTATGTATCTACATCTATATAGACTTGTCTATGTATTTAGTGATGGGACGATTCCAATATTTCCCCCCCCCCCCCCCAATTCCGATACAATTACCGATTCTGTTCTAAATTCCTGATTCCGACTCTTTTAAACATTTCTAAATATTTAGTTATAGAGGTGTTGTTTTTTATTTTCGGATTACCGTAAAAACCCATGTAATGTGTGCATCTATTTTCGCAAAAGTAAGATATACTTGGAGGGGAGGGAAAGGAGCATACATTACATGAGTGGATATTTCTAACTATTTTTTTCTCAAATGTTTTTCCTGTAAGTAATTGAAAATAATGAGGCAACTAAAGATTCATTTCTCTTTTTCCGATGGCATTTTTACCTCAATTCGTTATTATGATCTATAGATTTTAGTTTTACTGATAGTTTTAAAAAATATCAATAAATATTAGTACCAGCAATGGAAAATTAAGTTTGAAAAAAAAAAAAAATTTTTTTTTCAAATCGTTTTTGGAATCGGAAATTAGGTCAAAATTTTTCCGATTCCGATACCCCAAAAAGTTGATTTTTCTGATTCCGATTAATCATTCCAACAGTATCTACGGCTATATAGACCTGTTTATATATCTATGTCTACATGCGTCTACATCTATGTAAAATCAAAACAAATCAAATTTATTGGCGAAAAGATTTCAAAGTGCGACAAACACTTAAAAACAAAAGATTTATATGTCTATATGCCGTATTAATGTTTGTCCAAGGTGCCTTTAAACCTGGATAAGATAGACATCATCACTACTTTAGAAAATGTATCTGTTTATATACTATCTGAATGTTTTGCCCAAGACATATTTAAACCTAGGTATAATAGACATCGTCACTACCTCTGGTAAGCTGTTCCAGTGAGCAAAAACACAGACAGAGAATGCTTATGAGATGAAAGCAACTATAAGAGAATGCTTATGAGATGAAAGCAACTATAAGAGAATGCTTATGAGATGAAAGCAACTATAAGAGAATGCTTATGAGATGAAAGCAACTATAAGAGAATGCTTATGAGATGAAAGCAACTATAAGAGAATGCTTATGAGATGAAAGCAACTATAAGAGAATGCTTATGAGATGAAAGCAACTATGGTACATCTTTGAGCTGGCCCTTTGTTCGCACAGTCACTGATGAACCTTGCCCATTGCGTCCTGTCCACAGATACGCTGAGCCACATGTGTGTTATATATATGCATATATGTTGTGTGTATATGCATATTGTGTGGGGGTTCGGAATTAATTACAACCCGGAAGTAATTACAACTTGAAATTAATTACAACTTGAACTTAATTTATCAATTTTATTTGTTATTAAACTAATAAATCTCATTTTATTTCTTTCATTTGCAAAATTATATTGTACGAATTAAAAAAAAAGTTTTATTTTATTTTATTATCAAGAATTTATAAAGTCGTATATTAATCATATTTTTTAAAGAAATTTGTAGTATATTTTATCATTTAAGAAAATTCGTAAAGTATATTTATCATATTTTTTAAAGAAATTTGTAAAGTATATTTATCATATTTTTTAAAGAAATTTTTAAAGTATATTTATCATATTTTTTAAAGAAATTTGTAAAGTATATTTATATTTATATTTGTAATTAATTCTGTCACATTGTGTGTATGAATAAAATTCCAAAGGGTAGCTATTCCCAAATTTTAGTCTTATCCTCAACAGTTTTTTTTACCTCAGCCATCGGAGAACTACACAAAAAATGTGTTGATTATCACAGTCCTAATTGTCACTTTGTACATTATTTTTAATACAAGATTTTTAAAGTAATTTGTTAAAAAAACGAGGATCAATTATACTTCAGGCACCCCTGAATTAGCAATGTCCAAAAGGATACATTTTGTCTTGACGCAGATTCTTTTACTTCCGGTTGAATTATAAGCAAAACAATACGCACACTTGCTTTCGCAGAATAGCTTTATTTACAAGCATGTTTTGTTATATTTTTTAGAAAAAAAGTATTTATTTACAAAAATATTTACTAATAGGCTAAAAAATACATAGTTTTATTTACTAGCAAGTTTTGTTAGACGCACATTTTTAATTAAATAACAGTTTTATTTACAAAACATTTTCTTCTGTAAACTTTGGAAATTTATTAAAAAAAAGGAGGAGGATTATTTTAAATATTTATTTACAAGCATAATAAAATAAAATTTAAAAAATACATAGTTTTATTTACAAAATCTTTTTATAATAAACAAACGAAACAAACAAATATTTTAAAAAAAAACATTTGATAAATGGTGCCCCTATTTACTTACCTCCCCACGAGGGCAGAGTTCGACACAAGTCCATTTTTTAATGTAGGGAAAATCCAGCTCCCCAAAAAGGGGCACTCTAGATTGGAACAAAAATTAAAATTGCTACAGTCTAGAAGGATTTTGTCTTCACTAACCGAGGACAGCAAAGATGAAGTGCATCATCAGAACAGATACTATATTTTTCTCTTAGACAAAAGGTTAAGGACCGTTTTGAGAAAGGTATTTTCTGTATGCCTTTTTAATACAATCCAATATTTATCTAAATATTTTTGTAAAACATTAAATTTAGCGACATTAAGTTATTATTTCGTTTGTTTATACATTTTGTTTAATAAAAAGTTTGTAACTTTTTTATTTGTTTTGTAAATAAAATTTTTTAAATTAAAAATGTGTATAACAAAACATGCTTGTAAACAAAACTATTCCGTGAAGGCAAGTGTGTGCATTGTTTTGTTTATAATTCAACCGGAAGTAAAAGAAGTCGGTGTCAAAGCAAAATGTGTCATTTTGATCATTGTTAATTCAGGGGTACCTCAAGTATAATTGATCCAAAAAATGAACTAAAGTTTATTTGAATTATCTCCCATTAGGGAAACAGACACAAAGGAGAAAGACAACGGAAAACTAAAAAAGGGAATTTTTACGAAGGAACAACCAAGATATTAAAGAAAAAATTTTAATCTGAAAAGTAAATTTTAATAGAGTTTTGTAAAAGAAAAAAAACCAAAACACCAAACAAAACAGAAGTCTCACTTACCGAATTTGACGGCGAAAATCTACGTCGGGTGATGCTCATGGCTCCCGGGGAGGAAGGTCCATTATTTACCACTTGTAGTGTAAAAGGGGACTCATTTCCTGATTGTGCTCGGCGTTTAAATACATCATTTATGCCGTTCACAGGATTCTGAAATGAAACATTAAATGTTATTAGGTTGATTGATAATACTCCTTTTCTTTTTGATGTGATCGTGTTGGTTATTGAAGTGATTTTGTGAGACATAGGATGAATATATGAAAATAAATTTGGATGAAAAATCTTAAGTAAAGATCAACAAAAATATTTATTAATATATTTACAACTAAAAGAAGAATTTATTTTTATAATGAGATTAATTGAAGAGCGTTGTGACACACGCCCATTGAAATCTGCTCTCTGAAAATCAATGCAAGGGACGTAACTATTCTCAAACTATCTTTGAGGCAAGCGAGACAAGGGCAAGAGTAACTTCTTTTTCCTTCTTCTTTCTTCTAATATGTAAAATTAAGTCAGACAGATTTTTTTTACTTTAAACCTAAATAGCATTGCATAGATATTTGATTCTAACTAGCCTTTCTTTCCTTGCACTATGTACTTTGCATGAACATTATGTATTTTGCTTCAGTTTCTTTAAATAAATATATTCTGCTCTTAGTCAAACATCAAAACGGTGATAGTGTGTGTGTGTGTGTGTGTGTGTGTGTGTGTGTGTGAGGGGGCACATTGGATTGGATTTTTGTTTTATAGCACATCAATATTTGTTGTGAAGGGTGTATGATTTAATTTTGTTTTACGGCTCATCAACCACTGTTGGGTCATTTAAAATCAAGAAGGTTATATTTATGATATTTCTTTTTGTAAAATTTTTCTAGGAGTCTAAAGAGTTGTGTTTCTTTTAACCATCATGAAGTGTGTATGAGTGGTAAAATACAAATATGAAAAAAATAAAGAAATAAATGGATGAAAACGATTCTATGGAGATCAACAATATAAATGATTTGTTTAACAACTTTACAACTGAAGGATTACATTTTTGTAATGAACAGAGCCAATCTCCCCCCCCCCCTTGACATGAATGACAAAACATAGCCTGTGCCGTGCCTAAAAGCTTGGAAGGGAAATTTGCACCGCGTCCAGATGAACTGATAAAAATAAAGGAGCTGAGAATGAACATAGAACAAATTGGAGAGCGGCAGGAACGACGGTTTATTGTTAGAACATTTCCTGGATATTTTTGGTTTTGTGCTTTGCTAAGCAGATTTCGGTAGGATCCTCCATTTTGAATTTCTCTTTTTATTATTCTCATCTGGTCTATGCAAGGGAGATAATTTTAGGGTATAAAGAGTAATCTCCCTTTAAACAGATTTTTTTAGATGGATTTATTTATCCATCTAACAACCTTCTAGGTCATTTCGTGCAAAATAGTGTTTCACAGAATAATTATTGAAGAAATTTTTGAAATGTGGTTATGATTTGCTTAGTTGTATTAATTTGGTTGATAATTTTGATTATTCGGACTACTGTTTTCATCTTTGATGTTATTCTCACAACATTTCGGTCAATGTAATCGCTGACCTTTCTTATCGAACTTGGGAATCTGTACGGAATTTCAGAACAGACACTTTATTAAATCCACGGAGCTAGCTTGCTCTCATTCCGTCAAAAGTAGTAGAAGTCTTAAGTAATTCATAATTGTATTCTTAATATCGCCCGTACTGAGGATTGAACCTTCAACCTCCAGAAGACTATCAATACTTAGCACTTATATCCATTGCGTCACAAGTCCTTGCAGACAATTCTAGCATGCATTTTAGGAGCCATAAAGCTATTCTTGCTTTAGATTTTTAGATGTGTAGTCTTACAACTTATTACTAATATATATATATATATATATATATATATATATATATATATATAGTCTCGGAAGTTTCTCAACCAAGTTTTTTTTTTATATAGTTTTAACTATATAAAAAAAAAAATAAAAAAAATATATATATAAAAAAAAAATTTATAGTCTCAAGTCTTCCAGTGGAAAATCACTCATGTAAGTCAATTTATTTTTTACAGTTATTATATTAGTTAGTTTCTAACACTATTTTAAGGGATCATCAGTTGTTTACCATGAAAAACTGTTTCGGGAATTTAATTATATATATATATAATTATTAATGACAATATATGTATTAGCATATCCTAAGAGTGTCCTTTTACTTTGCAGTCTCCTTAAAAGATTCAGCTCGATGATTGTCAATTCTCCCCCTCTCTATCTACCTATGTCTGTATCTGTCTCTTTGCTTCTCTTTCTCTCACATTATTGTTTTATAAATAATATGTGTTGTGTACATATTATTAAAAAACGAAAAGAAAGGACATAACCCCTATCTATTCATAGAATATTTTGAATGAAGATTGTTTTTGCTTTAACGCAATATTTGAACTTTGTCGATTGCCTTCGTCGTAAACCACTGTGCAATATGAACCCGACTTATATATAATGGGTTAATGTAGTTTGCTTCAAGCATTGTTTGATGTGTATATAAAGGTACTTTATAGACGGCAATAAAATGCAGAGGTGTAATGGATAAACACGAACTGAAGCAAATTAAGACATATACAGGTGGAATAAAATTTGAAGTTTCTCCCTTTTATGCACGTTTGAATTAAGGTTGAACACACATCTGAGGAAGGGAAATTTTTTTCCTAAAATATTATGTTATATAGATGCTCCATTGAACCGCACTAACTCCAATTACGATTGTAATATATATATAAAAAAATTATATTAATAAAAGGTGGAAACGGCAAACTTCATTCCAGTTGTATGTCTTAATTTGCTTCAGTTTACGTTTATCTGTTACACCTCTGCATTGCATTGCCTTCTATAAATTACCTTTATATATAGTAATAATAATATTAATAATAATAATAATAATATTTTATTAAATAAATATTATTTTATTTTAACCTACAGACGCCAACGTTTCAAGCTTTTGCTATCATCAGTGTATGGGGATGACAATTTCAGACGGTTGTAAGGCACTAACCCAGTACATAATCAGTCTCGACTCTGCAAGTTTGCACTCTAACCTAACGGCCACAGGAAATTATCATGTAAAGAAGGGATATTAAGTTCTATTTGTGTGTTAAGAAAGCAGGCAAGAGACAGTAGACAGTTGAGAGGATTCAACGAACGTTTTCGGAACCTTGCTTATAGCTAGGTGATAATCTATTTTTAACTCCCCGAACAGGGCTCAACTTTAATTTCTCAAAGGAGTTAATAACAATATTTTATTAAATAAATATTAAATCATTTTAACCTACAGACGCCAGCGTTTCAAGCTTTTGCTATCATCAGTGGAGCAGACGATCGTACGGCACAAACTCAGTACAGAATCAGCCTTAACTCTGCAAGTTAGCACTAACTCCACGGCCACGGGAAATTATCACGTGTGTGTATTTTAATGGTGTTCTAATGTATTATTTATTTATACGGTTCTCCATATTATATGAAATTCTATACAAGGTCTTCTTAGGAGGCCATTGTTGTGTTAAGTTGTATAATGTTTTTTTTTTAGTAGTTTTAATCTTTTGATAAGTACAGTGTCGTTTTGAAAAGTACAGTGTAATTTTGAAAAGTACAGTGTCGTTTTGAAAAGTACAGTGTAATTTTGAAAAGTACAGTGTCGTTTTGAAAAGGCCATTTTGTTTATCTATTTTGGCGATTATCTAATTGTGTTTTCGGTTTCTTCGCTAAGAGGTGAACATTTTTTTAAAGCTATTATTTGAGGGGTGCATACGTTTTGGAAGAGCACAGTGAGGTTTTTTTTTTTAGAAATCTTGCAGTATAATTAAAAGCCATGAAAATTAAAAAAAAAACAACAAAATATACAACAAATAACTGTTGTAGACCTGTAAGGGGTCCAGAAAAAAGATACAAACTCAAGATTAAGTGAAACAAAGTATATTGAAGAAAGTATAAATACAGCATATAAAGAGAGCAGTATTGGATTGGGGTAGTTCCAACACCGAGATGCATGTGCTCCCGGTATTTATCGTGAAGCGGAAGAGTTCATGTAGTCTGTAAGGTAGGTACAATAACAATAACTTTAACCAAATACATTAAAATTTAATTTTCTACCGACCTGTATACTTTTAACTTTCTGAAACTTTTCAATTTTTTAAAAAATTTTAAAATGAGATTTTATTCATAGCTCTATTTTGTCATATGCGAATCAAAATGGCTGCTTTTTGCTGTTGTTGTCTATTGTTGATGACAGTTTTTTTTTCATGTTTCAATGTCAACTTAAAAATAACAAATTCAGAGATAATAAATCTTAGTCAGTTTCCACACTTTAAAAGTATACAGGTCGATAGAAGAAGATTACATTTTAATTTTTTTGGTGAAAGTTATTGTATTTTATTTTTATTTTTAATTTCTCAGCTGTTAACTATACTGCAAGATTACCAGGTTTTCACATGGTAGTATTTATTGCATGTTTTCTCATATTCTTTACAGTCTGTGCTTGACTGAGAGAAGGTGATTACAGGTTGTGGACCAAGGTGCAGTTTCTGTTTCTGAGTAGGTATGTGTGTATGAGATGTGTATGTCCGATTCAAAATCTGCTAAACACAAAGTTCTGTCTTTGATCAGGTAATGGTTCTGTGTTTGTATTTGCTTTAAATAAATATTAGCCTACTTATTTCTTAAGAATTACTTAACATTACAAAAGTATGTAAAAATGCTGTCTTCACGCAATCTTAGAAGTGGCCTTTCATGTCCATCTTGTATGTAATGCAAAACAGACGTGCCTCCCGATAAAAATAAAACAAAACTTATGTACATGTCTCATTTAAAATCTGCTTAACACAAGGCTCTATCTTTCAGTGGATAACGCTGCTGTGTTTTCCAACCTATTAGTTGATGTTCTTATAATTTGTTGTCTGAGAACATATTCTAAATATTTGCCATTTTCTTTGTTTTATCTTATGTTTGCCGTCTGCACAAGGAAATCTAATGATTTTTAACCTCATTTTGGTTGCCTCTTTTGCCATACCGGCATGCCTCAAGGATCCATTCTGGGACCAACCTTCTTCCTTCCAAATCCTTTTGATTTCTCATAATCCCTATACGCCATGGAAGACAGGACACAATTAATATTTTATGAGTATTTATCAAATTACTTTACTTGAACTTGTAACGGCTATCACCCTGGTCAAGTTGAACTGGCTTCTTACTGAGCAAGTGCAGCGTCTCTGACCATCGCAGCCTACTTTCGCTGATCCTGAGCTAGGTTATACAATATGGCTAGCCAATCCCGATTCCATAGTCGAAGACCAACTAGTTGTGGGCTTGATAGTGCTGCTAGGCATCTTTGATGTCACCATCCAAGTTTTCAATTACCAACCAGCACATTTGTGCCAACCAGGTAGAGAAGGGGGGGGAGCGAAGGACCTCGTGGATAAGCTCTCCCCTAGATGCTGAGCTGCGTGCCCCAACCATCTTAGAGAAGGACAGATGGCAAGGGTCGGAGATTCAATTGTCGATGTAGTGATTGAGTTCGTACTCAATCAACATAGTGGCAGTGCAGAATGCAGAGAAGACAGTTGTTATCGAAGACTTCAAGCTGATGCCGATCAGCCACCCTTATTGACCACGTTTTGCAACCATAGAGAAGGATCGTCTGCACCATAGCCTGACAGATATTACCCTTGTTTATCAAATAATAGCCTGTGTTAATCTATGCGAGTGATCTCCCCCTGAACACTCTCCGAGGCTGGAGGCGGCTTCCGGCCGGAAGTGATGAGACCACCATTACTGTTTTACCTATAATCTATTATGGAGCGCGAATAAATTATTCTCTCCATATACGTTATCGAAGTCCGTGTTTACATTCTTTTTGTTACATAGTAACACTTCTTTATTTTCATATTAACAGTATTTCATGGATGTGAGGTTTGTTTGTGTTTTTTTCTCCCTGAATTGCTGTGCGGGGAAAAGGGTAGGTATAGTAAGCATATTGGTGGCGCGTGCAAACTTGCAAAAGTTTCCAGTTTTCAGAGAGAACTTTCAGAGGAAAAAGGAAGGTACAATTCTGACATCTTTTGACTTCCGCCAAAACAAGGTGCATTGGATTACCTCCTTTTTTGTTGTGCGTCATCAGAAGAAATATAAACTGAAACAGAAACACAGGAAAAAGATTTGAGCAAAGACAAAAGACATGCCAAAATTTGGGGTGGGGGGACAAGAAATCATTTGTTGTCGTGGATGCAGAATGGATCCAGTCAGCAGAATTTCACAAAACATCCGTTCTTTTGTCAGAAATCTTGGAATATATAGAGAGATTTAAACATGTTCAAATATGTGGCAAGAGTTTTTAAGCATTTCTACTGGATCAGGAAACAGTGGTAAACTTTAAGAACACAGTGATTTATACAGGGTGTGAGTATTGATTTACTCCTCTCCAGGAGTTAGGCACAAGGCCAGTTTTTATCTTACTCCCACAAGTAAGATGTGACCCAAGGTCGGGTCTGGAAAGTGGGGGTTAAAAATTGTCTGGGCAACCCCGTCGGCATTCCCCGGTAGAGGCGCCTCAGGCAGTAAGCAATAAACTTTATCCTCCCCAAAGAGATGGACCTCCTAGAACTGCAAAGGACAGACCCATAGATCGGCGTAAATCAAGCCCCAAAGGCCAAGACAATACCAGTTAATGGGGTGTAGTATCCATCGGAACAGATACTACACTTTGATCTTAGCCAAAAGGCCAAGAAAAAGCTGAAACCGAAATGAATTTCCAAACTTGAAAGCCATGGCCCACTGTGTGTGGAGAGAGGGCAGTGAAAAAAAAAACAACAACTATAAACTTTCATTATGTCCTAATGATAAATATTAAAAACACATTTAAAATCAATATGAAGGGTGGCACATCTTTTAGAAGACATTTTTTTAAAGGTTGTTTCGAGAATTTAGAAAACCAACAAAATGTTATTTTTTTCTTATATATTTGATAAATATAAAATCATTCTTTTTTCAAAATACATATCTGAGACTTTCGGTGTTAAAATCAATTTCAACTAAGAAAGTCAAAATGAAGAGAAAAACAATCGAGTATGCATGTGTGTGTGGGTGAGGAGGAAGCAGTCAGTTATTGTTTGATGAAACAAGAGTCATGTAACTCCCCCTATGCCCTTCATGAATCGTTTACGGCAAAATTAACATTTTCAGTTTTCACAGAGAACTATTATGAGAGAGAAAAGAAAGACAAGACAAGACAGAGAAAGGAGGGAGAAGAGAAAAAAAAAAAACAAGAAAAGAGGAAGAAAGAAAAAGAGAAATAAAATCCAGCCAAATAGCAACGAAAAAATAAAGAGGTAACATTCTAGAGATTTGGCAGAAATCAGTTTTTTCTTATAAAAAAAGAAAAAAACAAAAAAGAAAAGAAAAGCCGATTTCGACCAAAAAGTGGAGAACCCATATCCATGGGAAGCTCTAGCGATTTTATCCAGATTGAACAAAAAAACGGAATTCCACTAAAAAGCGGAGTACTCACATCCCTGTATATAGACTTCATCTATGCACCCAAAGAGACAATTTTACAAGCAAAAAGCATCCAGTGAGGACTGAATCTACTCATAATCTAATTTTTAATAGAAATATTCCATAGATATGATAGACTGGCATATCAAAGGCCTTCGATAGGGTTTGGCATAAAAAAGATTTGCTCCACCAGCTTGTTAGCTATGGAATATCTAGAAGTGTCCTATCAACCATCAAATCCTTTCTCTCCGATAGGTCTATAAAAGTAGTTGTTTACGAGCAAACATCCGAAGTATATAGCATCAAGGATCCATTCTGAGACCAACCTTTTTCCTTCCAAATCACATTCTTAGATCATTTGTTGACATCTATGAAGACAACAACTATCTATGGCAGCACTTCGAAGAGCATTGATGGTCAAGATCTTTCTGACTCTCTCTCTCTCTGACTCAGAGGACATGGTGCAATGGTGAACCACTTTTAACACCTTTAAAACTAAACTTCTCTCTTTTCACCACCAATGCTCAGATCCTCACTTCTCCCCAGTCGAAATTTTAAACATTTTTTAATGTCTAGCTACCTTCCCTACCTCTCAATAACCAAAGGAAGAAAATTTTTAAAAAGCAAAGTCAAAGCTGGTGTTTTTTTATCTTTAGGTCATCAGAAATGACTCACATTTTCTTTTTTGCAACTCACAATAGTTAAGTCCTATCCTATTTAAATTTAAAAAAAAAAAGCACTAGAAAGATTTATATTGAAAAGCAAATAACAAGTCAGCCAACCCCTGCTGTCTGAAATGAATTTGGAAAGAAATCCTCCACTTCAAATAAAATGTCAGTGGTTTTTTCTCTTTAGATCATCAGAAATGATAATTAATATATGAAAAATTAAATTACTGACGTAATTCTACAATTTGATATAAATATTAGTGTAAAATCTAGCGAAGCATAATTTGTTTTTCAGGGTATACGCTAGTATAATATCAGGTTGTCCGGAAAGTTTGTGGCGATTTTTAGTCGTTCAATTTTACACACGTTAGAAGATGTAAAATTATTGACAGATATTATACTTACAGAGCATACTTCAAGCTGTCTTTTGAGAAAGAAAGTTAAAAATCATTTAACTTGTGTTAATTTTGGAGCCATTTGCAAATGGAAGATTGTAAGACTCATTTTAGGCACTTGATGCTTTTCTATTTCCATAACGGCAGAAAATGCCTCGCAGTAAGCAAAAAAGATATGCACCATGTACGGTGAAGATGCTTTAGCTAACAGAACTGTACAGAAGTGGCTCTTCGCAAAAGTCTACTAGCTGTTTGTTGAGGAGGCCACACCAGCATGGCTAGTAAAAGGTGATGCACCCCTCATAACCATAACGAGTAAGACAGAATGCTCGAGTAAATACAGACCAATCTGTTGTCTCACTACGGCCTACAAGCTCTTTACTAACCTAGTTGCAGATAGCATCTATAAACACCTCTCGTCTGGAGTGTACTTCGAAAAAGAACAAGCAGGAGGAAGTGTTTTGGCACCAAAGGCCAATTGTTGATTAACAACACCACCATAGGAAGACGCAGAGAAATCTAAGCATTTGCTTGGATTGATTACATTGGTCAACACATATTTTGCTGCCAGGAAGGGAAGCTAATAAGTGATTTTAGATAATTTGAATATGCTGAATCCAAAATACAGTCTCAATCTGTTCTCATCAGGTCAGATTTTTGGTGTACCGGAAATGGAATTATTTAACCTTTTTATGTCTTTTCATCAAATTTGAACTGTATCAATTCCTACTTCCTGAAATTAATGGGATAACATCTCGTCATTTCCTTTTATCAGCTCATCCTTTAACAGTAAACATTCCAAACAACATGCCATTAATGCCGGTGTGCCCAGGTATCGATCCCCGGACCTTTCCTATTCCTGATATCCATAAACGACCTCCCTGATAAAATTGTATCCGAAATGGGTATATTAGTAGATGACACCACACCCTATAACATACATGTGGGAGAAACAAATGTACACATATCCAAGGAAATGACTGGAAACTTAGAAAATAACCCCCAGTATGTATTGGAATGGGGACATAAACGGATGGTAACATTCAATGCTACTAAGACAAAGCTTATATTCTTTAACAATTATGAGAAACAAGTGATTTTGGATAATTTAAATACACTGAATTCAAAATACGTTCTCAATCTCTTCTCATCAGGTCAGATTTTTGGTGTACCGGAAATGGAATTATTTCACATTTTTATGTCTTTTCATGAAATTTGAACTGTATAAATTTTTATTTCCTCAAATTAAAGGGATAAAATCTTGCCATTTACTTTCATCAGCTCAAACATCAAATCCCTCCAACAGTAAACATTACTCATATAGATTATGCATCAAGACTTTTTTGAGGAACAATTGTTTTTACACCTTTCAAATTGACACAACAAAAGTAACAGTAATCATAATGTTTTTTTCTGCTCCATCTAAACCATTGGCACACCAACTGTTAAACCTTTCCATAAACCTTTAGTCCACTGTCTCAATCCCTCTTTGCAAGCTTTGCATACTATGTGAGGTGCCCATTATTTGACCTGATCCCCAAGCATCACTTCAAAATATGCAAAATAAAATGTTTTTACTAAATCGTTAATTTTCATTCTGTTTTCCCCCAAAGTAAATTCACCACACATCAATGTTATTCAAGCATTTCCGGTTTGATGTTTCCATATTCATTGTACAACTTGTTTCAGGAATAAGAATTGCTCTTTGGGGATAAAATCTCGACCATCAGTCTGGCAGTGACCTTGTTGCTCTCGGGCTGAGGTATGGTCCTGTTCAGTCTCAGAAGGTCCACCCTCCCAGGCTTTACCTTCTCTTTGAGAAGGGGTTAGTTTATCACTAATTGCCTGAGGCGCTTCTACCAGGAAATGCCGATGGAGATGCTCAGGCAGTTTTTGTAGGCCAGGGTGCGCTAATCGTAGTGACTTTTCAACTTAACACCTGACCTTGTGTCTAACCTCCTGGAGAAGTAAATAAAGTAAGAATTTCACCTGCAAATAATGAATTAAGAAGTTAAAAGAAATTTATAGAATAAATAACTTTACCAATTGAGATCTCAAAGGAAATGTACATGAAGCTAAAAGAGCTATATTAACTAGATATATTTTCTGGTGCTTCTGCTGTTTAGCCACGACATTAAAATATTTAAAGAAATGTATAAACTTTGTTATGTGCTTACGTGTTAGCTGAAAATAAGATTGTACAGAAAAAATTACTCAAATTCATCTAGTATTTATTAAATTACAAGAAAAATCAAAAAAAAAATCAATCTAAAGTTTCGTTAGACATTTTCACTTATCTACAAGGGAGATAAACCAGTAAACAAAATTTGAGTCAATAAAAATGGCTACCGAATGATAAAATCGTTTTTTATTTTTTATTTAATAAATACTGGATGAATTTGCATAATTTTTGGTGTAGTCTTCTGTTAAGCTACCACTTAAGTACATAACAAATTTATACATTTCTTTAGCTATTTTTTTTAAGAGAGGCCTAACATGTCGGGGCTAAACAGCAGAAGCACCTATTTTCCTTACACAACAGCGGGGGAATCACATTGAAACTCTGCCTCAAGTGCTAAAGAGCTGTTCATGCTAATACAATATCCTAATGAAAATATCTACAGGAATCATGCAACCTATACAATTTAACTTACTATGATTCATGTAAAAACTATTAATTCTATTAAAAAGGGTGATAACTTGCTTAAAAGCACATTATACAGTCCTCTTAAATGAATCAAGTATTGTACAATAAGCCAAATACATGAAAAAGTATAAATTTTGAAGGAAAAAGCAGCAAGTCTTGGAAACATATATCAGAAAGAACTGTTGGAAATAAGTCATACACCATCAACTATGACTATGCAATCCCTACAGCTACATACCTAGAAAATGGAGCTGTTAAACCTGACATAGTGATATGGGACAAGAGGAAACAAGTAGCAACCCTAGTTGAAGTCAATGTCCCTAATGATGCTGGCTTAAACAGAACTGAGATGGAGAAGATAACTAAATACCAAGGTCTTATGTACAACGTGAAAAGAAACTAGAATCTTAGGAAGATCTCCATCATTCCAGTAATTATAGGAGCAACCGGGCTCATGAAAAAGAATTTAAAAAACTACTTGGCGAATATACCCGGTGAACCAAGTGAAAATGAGATACAGACAATTGCATTTAAGGGACAGTTAGAATCTTAAAAAGATCTCTCTGAAATAGTGGGTAAATGTCATGCATCCCTTTTCCCCTCTGTGCCTAAAATTAAACAAAACTTCCATGAGCAAAGTTTATTTTCTAGAACTACCCGTCTGTGGAACTCGGTACAGTGGTGCTGCTTCACAGCTGACTACAATATTGTCATTTTCAAGTCCAATGTAAACAAATTCTTGTTAAGCCGTTTTCCTAAATAATCAAATTCTGTCAAACTTCCACCATTATTACTAATCATCACGGTGTTGTCTCACCGTCCACCTGACACTCAATAACTTTTATCCTCGAGTGGCCTTTTAGGCCTTGATAAGTGGTAACTCTTTAGTAAAAAAATTTTTTTTTAAAAGTGTAAAAACAAAAATAGGGTTAACTGAATTCATTACTTTGGAAAATGGACAGTCTATGAGAGGGAGAACTTTGAATTCAAGCACCTGTGTTACAGGTGAGAGAGTAGAAGGAATCCCAAAGCCAGAATGACATTTTTGGGGGGATATGAAACCTCCAAAGAAAAACCAGCTTAAACCGGATAAAAAGCCAGAAAAACGACAGGTGAAGATAGTGAATTGTGACAACATCCTCTTTAGTTGGAAACTCGCTTGAAGAATCGCTGGCGGCATATGTCAAGGTTACTGGAACAGGAGTGTCTGTCTGAAGAATCACAGAAGAAACCATGCATCCTCAGGTTCCGCAAACAAAAACTGAGCACACAGCAAGCATTGGCGTGAAGTATACATTCATAAATAAAGTTCCACCATGATTAAAGAGAATGCAGGCGTGTGCGAGATGGGGTTGGGAGTAATACAATTTATGCTTTTTTGACAGTCTGTTTATTTACCGATTTGCCGCCACCTTGAAAAGATATTTGTCTTCTTTGAGAACAATGACACTTTGTGGGTCTGAAGTTCAAAAATAGCATTCCCAGTAACAGTTTGCTTGGCATAAAGCCAGAGTTTAATGTCTTCTGTCAGGTAGGAACTGGTGTGAATGTCTGGTATGCGCCACACCTTCTCTGTGTGGGATTGAATCGGTACAACAAAACGGAGGCAAGTAAGGAAATGATGAGGAAAGAAACAACGCGCCAAGGAAAACAGGATAAATAGGATTATGCAGCGCATATGTTGGGAAACAATGACCTCCTAAGCAGATCTAGTATAGAATTTAATACAATATGACGAACCATAAATTATAAATAATAGATAAGGTTATAATATATATATATATATATACATATATAATATTATATATATATATATATATATATATATATATATATATACATAATATTATATATATAGATATAT
>OY744516.1:50797267-50837267 GCA_963556195.1 Sepiola atlantica
TAATATAGATTGAAAATAAATAAATAAATAATAATAATAAGAAGAAATTCACACGAAGAATGACCATCTTCACTGAACGTTTTTTTCTTAAATATATTTTTGTCGTTATTGTAATCGACGTTCACAAGTCGCCAAATTACTTGGTGTTATATAGAAATCAAAGTAATTTGGCGACTTGTGAACGTCGATTACAATAACAACAAAATATATTTTTTTAAAAAAATCTTTAAAAAAAATTCTTTAAAGAACAGCACGAAGAATTGGGAAACCAATTTAACTTCAGAAGGTTTTGCATTAGGTAAAGTAAAAATCAGAAGGATTTTCCAGGACGATAGTTTTTCCCTTTTGCTTTTTGTATATTAGTTTGATCCTGATGACACTTCTCTTACGTAATGCGAAGGCAGGATACCTACTTGGGAAAGGGCTTCCTACAGTAAACCACTTACTATTCATGGATGACCTTAAAGTTTTTGGAAAGAATGAAAACCAACTTGATACACTAATAGATTATTTAGTCACGACATACAAATGGAATTTGGCATCACTAAATGTGCTATTCTTGTTATAAAAAGAGGTAAACTCATTCACACAGATGACCTTGAACTCCCAACAACAGATCTGATAAAGAATGTTGACAGTGAGAGGGGCTACAAATACTTGGGAATCTTGGAGGCAGATAACATTAAAAACAAGGAAATGAAAAACTAGGTCACAGCTGAGTACAACAGAAGAGTAAGGATTATTCTTGAATCACACCTCCACAGTCGAAATACAATCTATGCTATTAATGCCAGAGCAGTAGCTATCATTCGATATACTGCCGGTATACTTGACTGGAATGTAGATGAATTCAAATGTTTGAACACCAAAACATGGAAAATTCTTACAATTTATGGAGCTTTTGCAAAGAAAGGAGATGCAGACCGATTGTATCTACCTAGAAAGGAAGGTGGTCGAGGTTTACTTAATGTTGAAGATGTCATGAATATAGAAGAAGGTTGTCTATATAAATATATTTCTGAAAGTAATGAGATTCTTCTTCGTGAAGTGAAAAGAGAGGAAATACTAAGTGTTAAATATCCTAATACCATCCACTGGTAATCCAATTTCTTTAACAGTCCTTCTGGTCCAATTGTTACTTAACTTCTGAACCCATAAACATGGCTACTAGACTCTTATAGATTCTAGCCCTGGTGGCTATTCCTTAAACCAAGGGCAGTAACCCATATGACATTAACACTAAAGACTGGGGTGAAAAAGAATCAAAGGTTGCAAGACAGAGGGTTAAAATTATTTGGAAATAAACTACAGTGTATTCTTTAAGAATACTACATTTAGAGATTATGACAGCTGGAGTTGGTTGGTCAGGGGTGATCTCAAAAGATCTACTGAGAGCACCTTAATGGCAGTCCAGGAAGAAGCCACTCGCACTAGGTTCATTAAACATTACATTGCCAAAACTGCAGAATCACCGATGTACCGATTGTGTAATGAAAGGGAAGAAACCTTAGCGCATATTGTATCTGAATGCCCTATGCTAGCACATCAATATAAAAAATGGCCACACAACAAAGTCGCTCAGGTACTACACTGGAATATATACAAACTTTATTAATTGGACCACAATGAGAAGTGGTATGAGGATAAACCAGAAGTGGTACAGGAGAGCAACAATGTCAAACTTCTTTTGGACATGCGCATACAAACTGATAAGGTCCTGGAATATTCCAAACCCAACTTAATCTTTCTAAACAAAAACAAGACAACTTGATTAATCATTTATATAGCCTGCCCCTTCGATACCAGAGTGCAGGAGAAAGAACATGAAAAAATCAATAAATATCAAGCCATAAAATGGGAAGTAGTTAGACTATGGAAATGTAAAGTCAAGGTGATTCCAGTTGTAATTGGAACGCTTGAAACCATAATGAAAAGCCACCATAAATGGCTTAAACAGATTGACGAGACAATTTCTTTCCCAATTCTGCAAAAGGCTTGCCTGTTAGGAACGGCGAAAGTGTTAAGGTACAGCTTGAATGTCTAAAGTCAAGGGAATTGACTTGATGTTCAAAATAGAAAACTCCAACTAAAAACATCCAAAAGTTGGGACTACTAAGGCAAGTGGTCCGAGGAAAGAAGCTATTAGAGTAGAAAGTTTTCCGGCATCTACGAACCTCCACAATGAAGGGGTGGGAATTTGCTGCTAGTCAGGTTTGTCGGGGGTATTTACATTAAGGGGGTACAAATACAGTAAGTTCGTCGGAGCACATTCCATGTAAGTAATGTAAAACAAGAACAAGGATGCAACATTGCTGTGATGGGACAGCCGCTGGAGCTTGGTAGACATATTAGCTTATAGACTCTTTTTTCTACCCTTCTCAAGAGGGAAAGACTAATGGTTGGTGCACCAGCTCAGATGTAGCAATAATACCCCATGCACGGGCAAATGGTGGCTTTATACTACTGGCAGGTGTGAGAAGTGTACTAGCCCAGTAGAGGGAGCCACCTTCTTTGTAGCAGACTTAGCAGTATCTTCTATGTATTTATTCCAATTCATGTTGCCAAGGAGTTTGAACGTTGGACCTTCGGGAAGTGTACTATTAGTCATGGTAATCAGTGGTTGGAAAGGTTTCTTATAATTCACAATCACACTAGCACCTGCTCCTCTCTGTACTACAATGGTATCATCAACCTTTGAACAACCCCGATAGCTTCGCCATCCAAATATACTTTCTCCACGTATGAGTTCTCATCTAGAAAAATGGTGAACAGTCTTGGAGAAACTGCATTTTGGTTTCGGTACCTCCAAAATAAGACAACCAACTTATCAAAAAGGAAATGAAAAAAAAAAAAAAATGAAAAAAAAAAAAAAAATGAAAGCATGTGTATCTGCTCCCCATCACGACAACCCAACCAAGTATGTTAACGTCAGAGAAGAAGATAACAACTTTGCGAAAAACTCGATTCAAGACCACAAATAACTTTGAGTAAGTAGTTGATTGGCACACGTATAAACAGGCAGAATGAAAACATAAAAAAAAAGATGAAAAAAAAAAAAAAAAATGTAGAGACATCTGCGCACGTGTACGCGTGCGATATATAAATAGAATTTCTTTTTATATTTATAAATATCAAAGTATATTTAGGTATCAAACGTCTCTTTTAGACATGCCCCTATTTACTTACCTCACCACAAGGGTAGAGTTAGACACAAGATCGGTTTTTCAATCCAGCTCCCCAAAAAGAGGAACTCTAGAATGGAACAAAAATTAAAATTGCCTCAGTCTAAAAAGATTTCTCCTTCCCTGACCGGGAACAGAAAGATGAAGTGTAGTATCAGAACAGATACTACACTTTGTTCCTTTAGGCATGCTTTGTTGCATAAGACTGACAAGGAACTCTTTAGTCTTTTTTCAAGAAGCTTTTCATGTGCTCTTACGGCTACTGATTGTTTTTTTTTCTTACCAAATTGCCTGTTATTAACAACTTAGTATTCAAATATCTTGGCGGTATTTGGCAACTAATAGTGTTGGGACTATTAACTATTAACCAGAATCGGAATTGGGAATCGAAAAAAATCAGAACTTTTTGAAGTATCGGAATCGGAAAAGTTTTAGCCGAATTTCCAATTCCAAAATGATTCTTTTTAATTTTTTTTTTGTTGAAAACTTAATTTTCAATAATTATGAAATGATAAATATTTGATTTAAAATTATCCAGTAAAACAAAAATGGCACAGGTATTTTAACCTGTGCCATTTTTGTCCTAAGTAAATAAATAGGAAGAAATGGCACAAGTGAAAAATATAGATGAAAGTCTCACAATAAATTTATAAAAATCTTTGATATAATAAATAAAGGGAAAACATTAAAAAGTTTGTCAAATTAAAAAGAAAATTATATCTACATTAAAAAGTAGATAAGGACTCTCCGCGAAATCATTCATCCCTAAAAAACAATGAAATCCTACATTTTTAGGCAATTTTAAAATCGGTAATTGTATCAGAATCGGTAAAAATATTGGAATTGTCTCATCACTAGAAACTAATAAAAACGAAATACATAACTATTATGATTGATATTAATTATTACTAATACTGAAACTTTACATATTATTCCTTGAAAATGGAAAAAGTTCTAGCACAAATTGAAATAAAAACATGCTGGCATGTGTTGAATAGCTTTTAGAAATTGACTTTCAAAATAACCTATCCCAGGCCAAGCCCTTATTTATTCCTCTTTCTCTCAAGTTCATCCGTATTACTTCCTCCCATGTTTTTCTTGGCCTTCCCATGTGAACTGAACCTGCTACCTCAACTGTTCTACATCTACTAACCCAAAAACTCTCACCCATTCTTTCAACGTGGCCATATCATCAAAGACTTCCGTTCTTCACTATACTCTTTTAATCTTCCTCTTAATTTACTCCATGCACTAGAACAACAGATGCTGAAATGCCACTTGCCAAAAATTAATTCTTGGTTTACTTTGGAAGTATATAAACTTGGAAATGTTTGAAATCCAAAAGGTGATGTGAAAGTTCCCATACAACACTTTGAGCATATAGTTGTGATTGGGGCGAGTTACTTTTTCGACCTTTTCATATCATGTTCAAATCTTGAAACTCTTTAATTTATTTTCTGAGAAAGATCTTTTCCGTTGACCTATTCAAATTGGTAACTTTGATCAATGGAAAACCCGCTCCATTTGTCCCCAATTGTCAGCAGACGTCACAAAACGAATCTGGCTGAAACGTTGCTGGACGGAGGAATGGCAGGCAGCAGATAAATCAAGGTTGCACAGATTTGTGGAGGACCCAGATAACCTAGCAGGCACGGACCTCCCTCGCCGGCAGTGGACAATGCTCAACCACCTCAGGACAGGTGTCTGCCGTTTCGCCGCGACCATGAAAGGATGGGGACTCAGGGACTCGGCTGTCTGCGACTGTGGTCACTCTGAACAGACAGTAGACCACATCATCGAGTCATGCCGTAACTATCGACCACCCAACGGCGAAGCCGGCATAGCTTCGCTAGACAACAAAACATTAGCATGGCTTTTCTCAACCGAGCTGGTGATCTAACAGTGAGTATATATATATATATATATATATATATATATATACACCGTTATACTATCAGAACTTAATTGCTAAATATGTAAGTGGAAACTAATTCTTAGTGTTTAATGTCAGGTATAAGTGTTTCTTTTCGAAGTGTAATTGAAAAAGGGAAAATGCCGACATACTTTACAGTTATTTAAAGAGCAACGTTTGGGTGATGAAAGGGGGGACAGTGATGTCAATCATGCAACTTATTGTGTGGTTCTAAGGAATACTAGAATATGAAGCATGTGTAAAAAACTTAATGTGAGACATACAACTTCATTTTATGAGTAATCAAAAGGAAAAGAGAAATACATGAACATGTATATGTTATTCGAAGAGTAACGCCTGCCTAGTGAGTAGGAGTCGGCCGTTCCGCCGCGACCATGAAATGATGAGGACTCAAGGACTCGGCTGTCTCCGACTGTGGTCACTCTGAACAGACAGTAGACCACATCATCGAGTCATGCCTTAAATATCGACCACCCAACGGCAAAGCCGGCATAGCTTCGCTAGACAACAAAACATTAGCATGGCTTTTCTCAATCGAGCTGGTGATCTAACAGTGAGATGCTGTGAAGCAAACGAAAGAAGAAGCAGATGATGAGTCAATATTTAACATGACTCTTAACACCACGACTGTCCCTTTTTCTAAAATCTAAACTCATCTATTACTCTAACCAACCAACCAACCCCATCACTACCATACAGATACATAATCGGATTCTCAACCTTTTCTTTTTTGCTAATATCAAAGTGTACACTTCAGGGATATTTTAAGTAGGATGTCCCTTAGAGTAAATATTGTGCTAACTGCAATACTGCTAGCTAAGAGTAGGCTAGACAAACAGAATAGACAAAGGATGACCATTTTCTCCACACTTTTGATGGCCTTGTGCCTCAGTTGTTTAAAATTTAAATTGCAATTTTTATATTTTTTTGCAAATAAATAATTTAACCCATAAATGCTTTTTGTCTCAAATATGAACATTCCAGCAAAATGCTTACTTCATATAATATTCAACGAAAATGTGTCAAGCTGCAACTTGTTTCACATCTGTAACGAGCCTGTTGCAAGTGTGAGTAGGTATTAGTATGATGTTGCATCAGCACACCTGCTAAATAGGTAATCAGTATTTTTGATAAAAGTTTTTTTCAAAGTAAAAAGTAAAGCATTTAAGGGTTAAAGTGTAGTATCTGTTCAGATAATACCGGTCATCTGTTCTGTCCTCAGTCAGTGAAGGAGAAGTCTTTCTAGACTGAGGCAATTTTAATTTTGTGTTCCAATCTAGAGTTTTGGGGAGTCGGATTTTTCTCACATTAAAAACAGACCAATTCTGCCCTCGTGGGGAGACAAATAAATCTTGCTGCATAATCGCACACAGCTCATATTGCCACAGAAATACAGAAGATATATTATAAATTGAAAAAAAAAGTAAAAACAAAAAATTCTTTACCAGAGGTCTTTTTTTCTTTTTCTCAATAAGATCTTTCTTCCATGATGGAATGCCTTTCAATTTGTCTTTAAGTGTATTTTCATCCAGTTTGTCTTCTCGGGACTGTTTTTTCCGATCTTTTTGATTTCTGGAAGAAAAATAAATGAATATGAAAAGAAGAAGAAAGAAAAGGATGGTGGTGGTGGTGGTGGTAAAAAATTTAAAAAAATAAGTAAACAAATTTTTTTTTTTTTTAAATTCAGGATGAGACCAACTGTCAAATAAAAAAAAAAAACTTGTCAAAAAAAAAAAAAAAAAAAAATTCATCAGACAAACCCCAAAACCTTTTTGTGAATTCATTATTTAATCATTATTCCTGTATAATATTTCAAGTCGATGCATAGAAAATAAAGAATTAAGAAAGTATCAGAGTCAGGTGTTCCGACTCTAACAAACTTGAATCCCTTTTTTTTTGCACAGAAACAATATAATAGAGCCTTTGAGTGTTTCCCCGTGCGTGGAGAATAGTGAAACAATTTCTTTGATTTAAAAAGGCAGAGATTATCATTTATTATCAGCGTCTTCATGGCTCTCCTGTTCTTTTGAGGATGATTCACTACGGTTTTGGAATTTTTTTTCTCATCTTGGATATTATTCTCATAACGTTCCCATCGATATAACCTCCGACTTTCTACAGGTATGCCTTGTGAAACTCTGAAATATTTATGTGAAACTCAGGAATCTTTATGTGGAACTCGGGAATCTGTACGGAATTTTGAACGGAATCCTTTATTTAACCCATGGGGGTTGCTTGCTCTCGTTCCATCAGCAATGACCGGGTAGAAGTCTAAAGTAATTCGTTATTATATTCTTAGTATCTCCCGCATTGAGGATTGAACCTTCAACCTCCCAAAGACTGTCACTTAGAACTGATTATTACTTAGCACTTATATCCGTTGTACCACGGGTCCTTGTGGAAAATTCTAATATAAATTTCAGGAGCTTTAACACTCTGAGCGCTGAATTTTTTTTTGTAAAAAAATTATTTTTTATACCTATTTTAAAATTTACTCTTAGTTTAACTTTTCATTGTATGCCTAAACAATTTATATGACATTTGTAGCATATAAGTAGGACTATCAAAATAAATTGTAAAATTTGACTCATTTGCATATTGTGATGGCGGCCATCTTGAATCCGCTCATGGAAAATTGTAATTTTATTAGTCAGGAACATGATCCGAGGTAAGAAGGCCGTTTTCAGCCGCCAGTATGAATGTAGTATCGTTTGCTATTAGAGGTGGTAGACTTGTCGCAATTTTGCGACAGCCGTGCTAAGAGGGTTAAACCTATTCTGGTTTTAGACATGTAATCTTACTAATTATTACTACTTACTATATATATCTTTTTCTTTTCTTAATTACTTTTTTCTAGGGTCCTTTTTAAAGATTTTTTTCTGGAGGACCCCACCAATTACCTATCAGAAAAGAGAAATAATAAAAATTGTAAAAAATTTCTCCCAAAAGGCACCCGACTTCCCTTAAAAGCCAGTGAAATCAAATTTTAATTATAAACCGCTCACTGGCTTTTGTCAGTTATATTTTGATCTGTGGGTTTTTTATATAAAAAAAAAACAGTATTTTTTGCCTGTGCCCAGTTTCCGAGCTTGAAACCTAAGGTACTATGTTGATCTGAACTTCTGTAATATTATAAATAAATAAATATTACGCTCTTATTATTAAATAATCTTCCACTCTATTGGATTTCTTTCTACCCAATGAAACCAAGAATTATATACATATATAATCAAAATCGAAAAAAAATTGGAACTTTTTTGGGTATCGGAATCGGAAAATTTTTAACCTAATTTCCGATTCCAAAAACGATTCTTTTAATTTTAAAAAAAATTGAATTTTCTATTGTTAGAAGTAATAATGAAAAATGATAAATTTAAACTACCAGTAAAACTAAAATTTATAGATCATGATAAAGAATTTATGTAAAATTAGCACTGGAAAAAATGGTGCGGTAAAAATGGCGCAGGTAAAAATGACACGAGTGGATTAATAGGAAAAATTGGCACAGTTAAAAATATAAATGAAAATCTCACAATGAGTTCGTGAAAATCGTGGTGACAACAAATAAAGGAAAAACATTAAGTAGTTTGTAAAATTAAAAAGAAAAAATTACATCTGCATTTAAAGGTAGATGAGGATTCTTCACTATATATTGGAATCGTCCCATCACTAATATATATATATATATATATATATATATATATTAGTAATGGAACGATTCCAATATATAGCGAAGAATCCTTATCTACATTTAAATGCAGATATAATATATAAGGACATATATATATAAGTCTAAATTTTTATTTATACGAACATTATTGGTTACATATGTGCATACATGTTTCGGTTGTACTCTTCACAGAGAGTCAACCTTTTCAGACCAACGAAGGCAGGCTGCTCTGTCTTCTTGGGTCTGAAGATGTTGACTCTCTGTGAAGAATACAACCGAAACATGTATGCACATATGTAACCAATAATGTTCGTATAGATAAAAATTTATACTTAAGAACAGCTCTACTTGTTATTGAGCACTTTTTATAAACACTTGAGTTTTAACGGATTTACATCTACAGAAACCAATACAATACGTGTACTATATATATATATATATATATATATATATATCTAAGCAAGCGTTGTTGAACATCACGGAACTTTCGCGTTTGTATATTTTCCTCGTGAGGTTCTCAAACCGTCGAGCCATCTTTCTGGTTTCAGGTGGCAATCCGTATAGTACTTCGCCGATAGTTTTTAATTCGGCCATTTTCTCGAGCGCTTTCGACTTTCGTAGTCGTCTTCAGGATTAGGGTTTTTTTGTTTTTTTTAATTTAAATAAGAAGACTGGAGTTAGTGTTTTATAGTTATCGCTACGGGAGAATATAGTAGTAGGTAATTCGGAAAGTTCTGAGCGGATTAGCTACTATTGGATCTTTCGAAAAGTTATGGACAATAGGAGCTAATCCGTTCATAATTTTCCGAACGACCTAATATATATATATATATTTTTCTTTTTCGGAAGTTACATTGACTGAAATGTGAGAATAACATCCAAGATGAAAACAGTAATCCGAATAATCCAAATAATACGGATTCACTACTCTTGTAAAATCCGTACAAGTTTCGCCTTCATTTGCATCATTAGAAAGAAAATTCTTCCAATCTCTTGGACACATCGAAATTGTCAAAATGCAAACGAAAAAATAATGAAGAGACGGATTTCAGATTATATTAATTTGGAGAAGACTTGAAGTGTTTTCAGCTGACTGCACTGTAGCAGTTTCTTGTTTCAAGAGGAATTAATACTTTTTGCAGTCACCTCATCGATCAAACACTTTAAGAAGTTCAGAGATTCTAAATATTAGGTCATCCCATCAATTATGTCTGGATTTGGTAAAATAGAAAGTAGCCACTTCATCATGGCCGCCGTTTTTGAAATAACAAATTGAGAACCGGTGTTTATCTAAAAACAATCTCCCATTATTTTAAGACGGTTAGCTTTTGGCGGAATTTTTATTTTAATTTTATTTCTTCTTGGATGCATACGTTATTACTATGTTTAATATAAAATAGTGAATTTGTAATATATTTACATTTTATTAAATTTCCATTTATGTAAAACTATTAAACTTTTTAAAAAATATTTAAAAAAAAAAAACATTCCAATTATAAAAAAAAAAGTTTGATTTGATTATTTGTAAAAAGATATTTAAAAAATAGACAAAAAAAAAATTACCAATTATAAAAAAAAACAGTTTGATTTTATTATTTGTTACTAATTAAACAAATTGTTAGAATCAAATTATTATTTGCAAAAAAAAAAAAAAAAATCCGGCCTAAAATATAATGGGGGATTATTTTTGGATAAACACTGATTCTCAATTTCCGATTTCAGAAACGGCAGCCATAGTGAAGTGGTTGCTTTCTATTTTAACCTGGATTTTAATTCTTTGAAATTTAATAGTAATTGAGAATGTCAAATAGAACTAAATAATATTTATATATCATAAATCAAATCAAATCTATTGGCAATAAAATAGCAAAGTGCATGTAACAGGAAAGTTAGAAGATGCGTATGTTTATATACTGTCTGAATGGTTGCCCAAGGCGATAAACATCGTCACTACATCTGGTAGGCTATTCCACGGAGCAGAAACACGGAAGAAAGAACGCTGTATTTCTTATAATGAGACAAATGTGCCTATGGTATATCTTTTGCTGGGTCCTGCAGAGACCACGACCTGGAAAAACTCTTCGAAGTGTATATTTAAATTATTGTTGATGATGTTTTATGGCAGAATTGTGTCCTCTTTCATCTTCCAAAGTGAGGGGTAATTATCCCAAGGTCAGCGGCCACCATATATATGTATTTGGACACATTTAATTTTATTAAATTTTATTTTGCAGGGAAAAAATTAAATCAAATTTCACTGTTGAAAGCTTCTAAAATATAATAGTATTCAAAGAGCATTTGAGGCACATAATGCTTTATAAGTACCTACCTGGCGTTGTCCAGTAGACTTTATTTTATTTATTCATTTAACATTTTTTTTTAAGTATTCTATTTTTTTTTAATCAAATTATTATTACTTTTAAATATCATTTTGATTATTACTTTTAAATATCATTTTGATTATTACTTTTAAATATCACTTTGAAAGTTAAATTTAATTATTACAGTATCAGAGGAAATTACGAAAGAAGATAACACCATTTTTTTTTCCTACGGTCTTTTCATATTAGTTTTGGTTATTTACCTACATAAGGATGCAACTCGGAGGGCGCGTACACTCGTTTACAAGTTTGTATACAAAAACAAAAGCGACGCAGATTCCCACAATAGAAATACAAACACAGATACATTGTGTATTTGACTTGTTGGTAATGGATGCATGTAGGCGCTCTTGTATAAGCAGTAACTGATCTGAGGGAGATAACTCTATTTTTCTTAGCCGCCGCTATTCCAAACTCGCTTATACTTTGGCAAGGGAGATAACTTTGTTTATTAATAAAAAACATGTTATGGTTTTGAAATGCGCTAAAAACCCTAACCCTTAACCCTAAACTCTAACCCTAACCCGTTCAAAATAACTTTTAAGCACTTTTATTTACATGCCACAAATTGTATACACTTTATATAAACATAAAAAGAAAAGTTATTTTCTTTCATGCTGCGATAAACAAAGTTATCTCCCTTGCCAAAGTATAAGCGAATTCGAAATAGCGGCTAAGAAAAATAGAGTTATCTCCCCCAGATCGGTTACTGCTTATACAAGAGCGCCTGCATGTATGTGTGCCATTGGGCTTCAAGTTAAGTTCCAGTATATCAACTAAGACTTAACTGAGATAATTTGTCTGTCGAGACCATTATAATCGTTCACTCCTCTCATTGTTTGCTGGTCTACTTGGATCTAATCTCTGCCGAACTCTGACTGTCTCCTCGGGTCTACCCCCATCTCAACTGTCCAATCTACCTGTCTCCTAAATATATCCACTTTTGACCGGAAATCCTAGATGTCCGGTTTTTCTGTCAGTCACCTCCAGTTGTTCAGCGGAACACGCTACATCCACCCATTTTCTCAACTACTCTCAGCTGACCACCCAGAAACTATCAAACAAACTGTCAGGCGCCATCCTGTCTAGGGAGTTCAATAGTTTTATTTACAAGCATGTTTTGTTATACGCATATTTTGAATGAAAAAAACAAGCAGTTTTATTTACAAAATGTTTTGTTTTGTAAACTTTGGAGATTTAAAAGTTTTTTTTAAAAAATACATAGTTTTATTTACAAAGGTTTTTTTTTCAAGCAAAAAAAAAAACAAACAAAACATTTAAATAAATGTTGTGCAGAGATGTTTTACAAAATATTGTTTTAAATATTTAAAACAAAATATTGCATTGTATTAAAAAGATTTTTTCTTAAGTATTTGATTTTTCACTATAAAAATGTTTATGATAAATAAGTGATAAAATCGGAAGTCAAAATAAATTTTTTAAATCGGTGTTAAGATAAAATATGTCCTTTGAGTTGTTGCTCATTCTGGGGTGCCTAAAATTCATTTGATCCATAAAATTTTCACAGGATTTTGTAAGAAAACAAAAAACAAACAAACAAAAAAAAGAAACCAAACAATAACAACCACCCAAAGTCATTTTTAACGTCAGAGATTTGAAAGCGAACAAAATGAATAAAATAAACAGAGGGCAGATTGCGTAATAATAGCTAACAAAAAGAAAACAATGATGGAGCAAAAAAAATGAGATATTTCTTCTTCCTTGGTCAGTCAGGATTGTCCTTAAAAACACTTTGAAGACAAAACGATCTCTTAACAAAAGATGGAACGTATAAATAATAGAGCAGCTGCTTTTTGAGAGAAAAGAAACTTACAAAAAAGAAAGAAGTAAAGAAAAGAAATTTAAAATAAACCCATTAAACTCTTTTCTACTTTTTTTTCAATTCAAAATATATTTTATTAGCTGTATCTCACCGCCATTGCCCGGGATGTAGTGAAGTAATTTTATTTTCAATTTTTATTTGTTTGCATCTTTTTTTAAAACCTTATACAGAAAAAAGAAATAAAAATTTAGCTGTAAGAAAGACAATTATTCCCCTTGCTGATGTCGATTCATCGGTCAGAATTAAAAAAAAAATGTTTCCATATTACCAGTTGTGCAGATGAGACTACATCATAAAAATAAACTGTAGCAAAATGCGTTATTATAGTGCCAATAACATGGTATAACAATAACAAATGAAAATTGGCTAATCAGAATCAAAGTTTTATATGTCAAAGTTTAAATGCTATTAAGGTCCAACTTTTAAAATCTCACACGATAACTTTATATGTTAGACTAGCTGAAGTACTTGTCTAGGCCTGGTTTCACAACTTTTCTTGAATTTTATAGTCTAGATTAGAAATTAAGAACATCTATTAACTATTTTTCATCCATTTTTATTAAAAAACAATTATTCAGGTTTATGATGATGATCGTCATCGGCTAAGAAGAATAAATAAATAATAATAATAACAACCACCAGCACCACCACCAACAACAACAGGTTTATTTGTTGATTCAGGCCACAATTAATCCTCTGATGAGGGTGGGGCCTGATTGTACAGCCTCGATCTAAGTTTCCCCCTCCATTCTTGTCTTTGGTGAGGCCCGACGGAATCAATACCCAAGGCTCTCCTATCATGTTTTATCACGTCCTCCCAAGACAACATGGGTCTGCCAGAGGTGGTCTTCTTTGCTGGCACGTTCAACTGTCGGGTTTTAGCAATCCGGCGATTGCTAAAGCCCGACAGTTGAATGTGCCAGCAGAGAATGTTATAGCAAAGAAATAAAAATTTGTCGAGTGTGAGATTCGAAACCATGATGGCATAAAATATTGGAATTGAAGGCGAATGCTTTATCCACAAGGCCACTGACATAACAAAAATATTTTGTCTTTTAAATCTACTTAAATGAGTTCGCCGAAGGGATTTTTTTTTAGCATAGATCTAAAATAGTTTGATTGTCTAAAATAAATAAACAAAAACAAACATAGATCTAAAATAAAAAAAATCTTATTAAAGTAAATATATACGAGGCCTGTCTAAAATGTATCCGACCTTTATTTTTTTCTGTGTGAAATAGAGACGGAGAGTGACCAGCGTTCTGGCAGGCTCCAAACTGCTCAGAGTGCAGCTGTTTTTGAGAGGGTGTGAAATTTTGTGATGGAAGATCGTCGTTCAACTGTGCGGGAGATCGCCAAAGAGGTCGGAGTGAGTAAAGATTCCGTACATGCAATTTTGCGTGATGATTTGAACATGCACAGGAACAAAAGGACTTCCGTTTTCAAGTTGCACAGAACCTTCTGGAAATAACCAACACTGATCCTGGGTTTCTGAACACCGTGATAACTGGAGATGAGGCATGGGTGTACAGGTACGACCTAGAAACAAAAAGACAGCCGTCGCAATGGAAGCATCGCGAGTGTCCAAGGCCAAAAAAGTATGGCATGTGCGAAGAAAAATCAGTGATGCTGACTGTCTTTTTTGATATCCGTGCAATTATGCACCACGAATACGCACCAGAAGGACAAACAGTGAAAAAGGAGTACTATCAAGATGTTCTCTGGCATCTCCATGATGCAGTACAGTGCAAAAGACCAGATATGAGGATGGCGAAAAACTGGCAACTGCATCACGACAATGCCCCCGCACATTCATCCCAATTGATCCAAAATTTATTGGCCAAACATGGAATTCCAGTCGTTCGCTAAACTGCCTACTATCCAGACATGTCTCCTTACGATTTCTGGTTGTTGAAAATTGAAAACGCCACTGAAAGGTTCCCATTTTGAGACTAAAGAAGAGATAATGTGAAACGCGACGGCGGAGATGAACACCATTCCAAAAGAAGACTTCCAGAGGTGTTTCCGGCAGTGGATGGATCGGTGGGCTAAGTGTGTGCAAGCACAAGGGGCTTAGTTTGAAGGGGATTAGGGTCCCAACTGCATCAGGTATTTGAAGTATTTTTTTCTGGGTTAAGGTCGGATACTTTTTAGACAGGCCTCGTATTAGTGAACATTTATCAAATATTTTTTATCCATTTTTAATAAGAAAACAAGGATAAATGTTTTCTCTTCAAAGTAAACAATACGTCAAACACGTACAATGATTTGACGTCGTTGTTCGATCAGCTAAAATGGAATGCTAAAAATGGGAGAACATTTATTTCTAATGTTATTTTTACGTACTTTTAGTTTTGAATGATGAGTTTTAAAAAAGGTTCAAAAACTGACATTGAATAAGGACATCGGATTGACGGTGCCGATTCCAAATCTGTGGTTAGTTTGGCTGTTAGATCGACCGTTTAACTGATGTTGCAACACACGTACAGACAGCTTTGTTTTATATATAGATATTAAGTTATCTAACAAGTGAGCAGCTCGTTCAGTCTGGGATACTTAATTATTTTCTTGTGGCTTTCTTAACCTAAAACACTCAAATCTTTTTGGTAAGTGAAAAAACAAGAAAACTGAATGACAGGGAACATTGAAATCCACATGAATAGAGTAGAAGAAATGCATACATTTTAAACTATTGAAATGTTTAGAAATCTATATTCAATGTGTGCGTGTGTCTGATGTTTTTGCGTTTCCTATAGAAATAAAGGTTAGAGAGCCTACATGAAATCTAAAAATGTATTCTTATATAAAATTTACCGTGAAAGACAACGAAAGTGTTACCAAACCTCTAAGTGCACCCCTCAGGGGAGTATGAGGACATATCCACCTTTAAAACTTCAAATATATCCTATTTTGATGAAATTTTTATACGTATAAAATTCACTGGCGAAGACAATGGAAGTGGTCCCAAATCTTTACGTTACTCTTTATGTACCGAATATCTACCCCCCCCCCCACACCTAAGTGACCCATTGGGACAGACCCCTCTTAAACCTTCAAATATGTATATCCGATTTTAATGAAATTTAAACCATGTATAAGACACTAATTCAGAGAGTTTTCCAATATTTCAGCTTCTTCAGGTATGAAACGAGAGGAGGGTGAGGGGTCACTAAAAACAAAAATAAGTAATATCGTGTTATGAGCAGAGTGAAAAAGTACATAGTCATCCTAATTTAATCCCGAGCAACGTCGGGTCTTCTTGCTAGTTTTATCTATAAAAAAAGACGGATAATAGAGATTTACAAATAAACTAAGTCAAACATAAACAACATTCATGTTCTAATTTTGAGGTGTTGATTTTAGTTACTATATCCAGTTGAACATCTCTTTCTTTTTTTTTTTGTTAGATAAACATGTATACATATACATACTATCTATATTTATCTCTTTTGTTTCATTTTACTTCATTTTAAATTCTCAGAAATCAAGGGACCCCTCTCCTGATCTCTATATGAGATACATAGATATTCGTGTATTTCCTTAGTTCTCCTTTACCTGTCAAACGTTGAGTTCTACATATAAAGTTAAGTTGTCTGTACGTGGCATCGCAGTTAAACGGTTGATCCAACAGCCAAACTAACCGCAGATTTGAAATCAGAACCTTGGATCCGATGTCCTGATTCAAAATCAGAAGTTCTTGAACCTTTTTCAAAACTCATTATTCAAAATATCTAAAAATGACACTAGAAACAAATGTACCGACATTTTTGGCATACTCTTTTATCTGACTGAACAAATACTTTTCATGTCAAATAATTGTACGTATTTGCCATGTTTACTTTAAAGAGAAAACATTTACCTTTTTATATTTTGTTTTTTTTAAAACCAAAACAATGGTGGTGTTAAAATAAATAAAATTTATTTTAATCTTAGCTTTCGAGAATTACAATTCTCTTTGTCAAAGAGTGTTTCTTCTTTTTCTTCTTCTTTTCTTCATCGTCTGATGGTAATGGACTTCTGGGTTAGAAAATCACGTTATGTCTGAAGGCGAGGTTGTGCCAATTTGAATTAGAAAGGGTATTTAGACAGATTTTTTAAACCATTGTTTCGTAATAGTATTATATTTTTTTTGAAAAAAACCATAACAATGGTGGTGTTAAAATAAATAAAATTTATTTTAATCTTAGCTTTCGAGAATTACAATTCTCTTTGTCAAAGAGTGTTTCTTCTTTTTCTTCTTCTTTTTCTTCGTCGTCTGATGGTAAATGGACTTCTGGGTCAGAAAAGCGAAAATGGATACAAACATTTGATAAATGTTCATTAATATATTTTTAAATAAGAATATTTTATTTTATGTTTATTTATTTTAGACAACCAAACTATTTTCGATCTACACAGAGAGGTAAAATATTTCTATGCCAAACCCATCTAAGTAAAAAAAAACAAAATATATTCGTTAGATCTGTGGCCTTGTGAATAAAGCGTTCGTCTTCACTTCCAATATCTTATGCCATTATGAGTTCGAAACTCACACTAGATAATTGTTTTATTTTTTTCTACAGCGTTATAGTTATTTCCTAGCATCATCAACCTGAATAATTTTTTTCTTCTAATAAAAAAAAATGGATGAAAAATATTTTAACAATGGTCTTAACTTCTAATCTTGGCTATAAAATTTAAGCAATTTTAGACAGGTACTTCAGCTAGAATATATATATATAATATTTGGTTTAGTTTGGTAGAAAGAAATCCAACAGAGCGCTCAATTATTTAAGAATAAGAACATAATATTTATTTATTCATTAATTATGTTACAGAAGTTGGGATCAAATCAACATGATACCATTTGTTTCAAGCCAGATGCAGTCTCAGAGAACGAAACATAATGTAACATAAATAAAACCGTCATCGGTTCTCATCAGCCATGTTTGAAAGTTGGAGAAGTCACGTGTCTATCTGGAGGAATTGTACACCGTTATTTAAAAAAAAATTATTTATTTACTTTTCCTTTTTAGGTAATAAAATTGGTGGGTTTTATTTAATTATATAATTAAATAAAAGCCTCTGTGTATTTAATTATATAATTAAATAAAAGCCTCTGTGTATTTAATTGTATAATTAAATAAAAGCCTCTGTGTATTTAATTATATAATTAAATAAAAGCCTCTGTGTATTTAATTATATAATTAAATAAAAGCCTCTGTGTATTTAATTGTATAATTAAATAAAAGCCTCTGTGTATTTAATTATATAATTAAATAAAAGCCTGTGTATTTAATTATATAATTAAATAAAAGCCTCTGTGTATTTAATTATATAATTAAATAAAAGCCTCTGTGTATTTAATTATATAATTAAATAAAAGCCTCTGTGTATTTAATTATATAATTAAATAAAAGCCTCTGTGTATTTAATTATATAATTAAATAAAAGCCTCTGTGTATTTAATTATATAATTAAATAAAAGCCTCTGTGTATTTAATTATATAATTAAATAAAAGCCTCTGTGTATTTAATTGTATAATTAAATAAAAGCCTCTGTGTATTTAATTATATAATTAAATAAAAGCCTCTGTGTATTTAATTATATAATTAAATAAAAGCCTCTGTGTATTTAATTATATAATTAAATAAAAGCCTCTGTGTATTTAATTGTATAATTAAATAAAAGCCTCTGTGTATTTAATTATATAATTAAATAAAAGCCTCTGTGTATTTAATTATATAATTAAATAAAAGCCTCTGTGTATTTAATTATATAATTAAATAAAAGCCTCTGTGTATTTAATTATATAATTAAATAAAAGCCTCTGTGTATTTAATTATATAATTAAATAAACGCCTCTGTGTATTTAATTATATAATTAAATAAAAGCCTCTGTGTATTTAATTATATAATTAAATAAAAGCCTCTGTGTATTTAATTATATAATTAAATAAAAGCCTCTGTGTATTTAATTATATAATTAAATAAACGCCTCTGTGTATTTAATTATATAATTAAATAAAAGCCTCTGTGTATTTAATTATATAATTAAATAAAAGCCTCTGTGTATTTAATTATATAATTAAATAAACGCCTCTGTGTATTTAATTATATAATTAAATAAAAGCCTCTGTGTATTTAATTATATAATTAAATAAAAGCCTCTGTGTATTTAATTATATAATTAAATAAAAGCCTCTGTGTATTTAATTATATAATTAAATAAACGCCTCTGTGTATTTAATTATATAATTAAATAAAAGCCTCTGTGTATTTAATTATATAATTAAATAAACGCCTCTGTGTATTTAATTATATAATTAAATAAACGCCTCTGTGTATTTAATTATATAATTAAATAAAAGCCTCTGTGTATTTAATTATATAATTAAATAAAAGCCTCTGTGTATTTAATTATATAATTAAATAAAAGCCTCTGTGTATTTAATTATATAATTAAATAAAAGCCTCTGTGTATTTAATTATATAATTAAATAAAAGCCTCTGTGTATTTAATTATATAATTAAATAAAAGCCTCTGTGTATTTAATTATATAATTAAATAAAAGCCTCTGTGTATTTAATTATATAATTAAATAAAAGCCTCTGTGTATTTAATTGTATAATTAAATAAAAGCCTCTGTGTATTTAATTATATAATTAAATAAAAGCCTCTGTGTATTTAATTATATAATTAAATAAAAGCCTCTGTGTATTTAATTATATAATTAAATAAAAGCCTCTGTGTATTTAATTATATAATTAAATAAAAGCCTCTGTGTATTTAATTGTATAATTAAATAAAAGCCTCTGTGTATTTAATTATATAATTAAATAAAAGCCTCTGTGTATTTAATTATATAATTAAATAAAAGCCTCTGTGTATTTAATTATATAATTAAATAAAAGCCTCTGTGTATTTAATTATATAATTAAATAAAAGCCTCTGTGTATTTAATTATATAATTAAATAAACGCCTCTGTGTATTTAATTATATAATTAAATAAAAGCCTCTGTGTATTTAATTATATAATTAAATAAAAGCCTCTGTGTATTTAATTATATAATTAAATAAACGCCTCTGTGTATTTAATTATATAATTAAATAAAAGCCTCTGTGTATTTAATTATATAATTAAATAAAAGCCTCTGTGTATTTAATTATATAATTAAATAAAAGCCTCTGTGTATTTAATTATATAATTAAATAAACGCCTCTGTGTATTTAATTATATAATTAAATAAAAGCCTCTGTGTATTTAATTATATAATTAAATAAACGCCTCTGTGTATTTAATTATATAATTAAATAAACGCCTCTGTGTATTTAATTATATAATTAAATAAAAGCCTCTGTGTATTTAATTATATAATTAAATAAAAGCCTCTGTGTATTTAATTATATAATTAAATAAAAGCCTCTGTGTATTTAATTATATAATTAAATAAAAGCCTCTGTGTATTTAATTATATAATTAAATAAAAGCCTCTGTGTATTTAATTATATAATTAAATAAAAGCCTCTGTGTATTTAATTATATAATTAAATAAAAGCCTCTGTGTATTTAATTATATAATTAAATAAAAGCCTCTGTGTATTTAATTATATAATTAAATAAAAGCCTCTGTGTATTTAATTATATAATTAAATAAACGCCTCTGTGTATTTAATTATATAATTAAATAAAAGCCTCTGTGTATTTAATTATATAATTAAATAAACGCCTGTGTATTTAATTATATAATTAAATAAAAGCCTCTGTGTATTTAATTATATAATTAAATAAAAGCCTCTGTGTATTTAATTATATAATTAAATAAAAGCCTCTGTGTATTTAATTATATAATTAAATAAAAGCCTCTGTGTATTTAATTATATAATTAAATAAACGCCTCTGTGTATTTAATTATATAATTAAATAAACGCCTCTGTGTATTTAATTATATAATTAAATAAAACCCACCAATTTTATTACCTAAATAATAAAAATAAATAAATAATTTTTTTTTAAATAACACATTTTAGCCTGACTATTCCCTACGGGAATGAAACGCGGAAGCCTCTGTGTACTTAATTGCCATAAATATATTTTCATAACTTTATATATATATATATATATATATATTTTCATAACTTTATATATATATATATATATATATATATATATATATATATATATATATATTTTCATAACTTTATATATATATATATATATATTTTCATAACTTTATATATATATATATATATATATTTTCATAACTTTATATATATATATATATATATATATATATATATATATATATTTTCATAACTTTATATATATATATATATATATATATATATATATTTTCATAACTTTATATATATATATATATATATATTTTCATAACTTTATATATATATATATATATATATATTTTCATAACTTTATATATATATATATATATATATATATATATTTTCATAACTTTATATATATATATATATTTTCATAACTTTATATATATATATATATATATATATATATATTTTCATAACTTTATATATATATATATATATATATATATATATATATATATATTTTCATAACTTTATATATATATATATATATATATTTTCATAACTTTATATATATATATATATATATATTTTCATAACTTTATATATATATATATATATATATATATATATATTTTCATAACTTTATATATATATATATATATATATATATTTTCATAACTTTATATATATATATATATATATATATATATATTTTCATAACTTTATATATATATATATATATATATATTTTTATAACTTTATATATATATATATATATATTTTCATAACTTTATATATATATATATATATATATATATTTTCATAACTTTATATATATATATATATATATTTTCATAACTTTATATATATATATATATATATATATATATTTTCATAACTTTATATATATATATATATATATATATATATTTTCATAACTTTATATATATATATATATATATATATATATATATATTTTCATAACTTTATATATATATATATATATATATTTTCATAACTTTATATATATATATATATATATATATATATTTTCATAACTTTATATATATATATATATATATATATATATTTTCATAACTTTATATATATATATATATATATATATATATATATATATATATATTAGTAAGTTGTAATTCCTATCTGTTTGTTCACGGACTCATTCTCAGGTTTGGAAGATACACATGCCCACATGACCATGTATATTCCTAAACTAGATTACTCAGAGTATTTGGATAAGTATATTTCATTTTGACATCCATAAAAAATAAATATTTTATTTATAACATGAAAATAATAGAAATAAGAAAAATTATACAAATATCGATTAATGAGTTCATGATTTCGAGCAAGGATGCACACGGGTCCTCATTGATTCCGGGGAAAATAACGCGTGCACTTTAAAATGGTTAAATATAATTTTACAAAAAAAAATATTTTAATTATTTAACTTTACTTAAATCCTTTCCCACCCAATCAATGCTGAATACGTCCTTTGGCCCCATCCCCCAAAATTAAAAATTATAAAATGTAAAAAATAAAAATAAAAAAGATAATATGATGTTATGGGCTGAGCACAAAACAACAGAGTTCTTCATTCAATCCCAGGCAACGCTGCGTCTTCCTGCAATAAAACTTTACATTTTGTTTTAATAAATACAGCATATTTCATTGCAATCGGCCAATCTGTCATGATTTTGTTTCATAAGGCGAAAACTAGAATATTTAGACCTAGAAAACATATACATTTTCTTTTAAAGATATTTACAATTTTCTTTATGTCAATTTCTTCTTCTTTGCGTGTCTTTGAAGCATGTGGTCATATGACAGTTTTCCACTTTTTTATGCAGTCCTTCGCAATAGTGTTGTACTCTACAAGATCTTTCAAGCTACACCGGTTGGACAGTAGGAAGCAGAGCAGGCATTGTCGCATCGTATGATCCTCCTCTCCACATTCACAGATGGTTGGGTCAGTTTTGTAGCCCTATAGCAACTTTTGATCGCCCCATTCCTGTTTTCAGGCGGTTTAGTGTTTTCCACTGGAGCCAGAGTGCCTCTAAACCGGGATGGAGTTCCTCAGAAGCAGGGATTCCCATGTCGTTATGAGGGGGGGTGGTGGTCGTCTGGTCCACAGCTGTAGTCTGGTCTCTTCCTGAGATGTTGTTAGGGGTTCGCCATGGCTGAGGAAGCTTCTTCTTGACTTCAGTCGTTGGACTGTTGGTTCACGTCCATGAAGGAGATGGCGTTCATCCCTGAGAGCCTTTGTGATCTCTACTCGGCTGGCAACTTCCCGTCTCACATCTGAAGGGGAAATGCCAGTTAGAAGATTCAGGTTGTTCAGGTTGGTTGGCTTCAAGTAGCCAGTGATCAAACGACAGATGTTGTTCAATGCTGAATCTAGGTTTTTGTCATTTATCTCAATAAAATTATGAAACAACTTCACATTTTTTTCATTTTACTTCAATGTAAGTTCTCAGAAATCAAGGGTCCGTTCCTGGGACTAACACTTGAATTTAATATGAGATACATAGATATCCGAGTGTTCAATCAAGATTCTCCTCCATCTCTCAAATATTGAGTTAGTAAAGCAGTGAAGAAAACTAATTTTCCTTTCCTCAATTGACCAATTACTTATTTTATACTTTATCTTTATTATGGTCTTTTCTTGGTCTTGCCAGATTCGAGGAAAAAAATTCATCTAGTCTGGTGGAATATCCAGTTTAGTTCTGTTATTTGAGGTAACATTTTTAGGAGAAAGTGCACTATTCCAGTTTATAGCCGTGTCGAGGGGATCTTATTTGGGCTTTGAATACTATATTATTTTGAATATTTGCTCAGGGTTTACTGGTAGGGTGAAGTATCCTCATGTCAGGTTTTCCTGACAAACCTCTGTACAGAAAGACCAAAGACACTCGAGGATAGTGTCTAGTAGGCATTCAAATTCTCACCAGTAGGCATTCAAATTCTCCCCAGTAGGCATTCAAATTCTCCCCTGTAGGCATTCAAATTCTCCTCTGTAGGCATTCAAATTCTCACCAGTAGGCATTCAAATTCTTCCCTGTAGGCATTCAAATTCTCCCCAGTAAGCATTCAAATTCTCCCCAGTAAGCATTCAAATTCTCCCCAGTAAGCATTCAAATTCTTGCCAGTAGGCATTCAAATTCCCCCAGTAGGCATTCAAATTTTCCCCTATAGGCATTCAAATCTATGTGTGCATGTGTCAACATAACTTTCATAATTACACATTAAGTTATTATTTTTTTAATTTACTATTGATCGATTATTTATACAAATAAAAAAAGCAATAACATAAAATGAAACGCAATTTAAAAAATCCTATTTAAAAATATTTAATTACGAAATTCAATCCATCAAAATACATTTGGATTTCTTTGTAAAAAGTCTGCGATTAAAATCTTTTGTTACGAGTTTTAAAAAAAAATGAATTAATTTGTGACCCTTCGAAATTTGTAAGGAATTTAAACTATTGGATAGAAAGTCATTCCGAGCTCTAAAATTCTTACCAAATCCAAAATCTCATGTATTAAAAAATTGAAAGTTTTGAAAACTATTTACATCCAATCTCTATTCATATAAAGTTAGGTATGTGTATATGTTTATATTTTTCTATGTATAGGATCCACTCCTAAACTAATTAACCAATCTTGATGAATTTTGGAACACAGCTGATGGGCATAAAGATGGGTGTTGTGGGCTATATTTAGTTTAATTTAGTTTTATGAAAAGCAGGCAAATAGGGAGTGGAAGCCCTTCCTGAAACTCAGATTTTTGTGAAATTTTAACAATAGCTATTAGACATAAATTAATAAATAATCCCTAAATTTCAGTTTTGGAATATTTTAAAGGGTTTTTAGAGGGCATAATATTGGATGAAGGCTGTGAGTTCAATCCCAGAACAGGGCAATAAATTTTCATTTTCTCTTCAATCACAGCAAAAAATAAATTTCAATAAACAATATCCGAGAAAAAAAAGGCGGTGTTTTGAAAAGCCAGTGCACTAGGAGAAGTGCACGCTGGCCTACAAAACATGCCTAAGCAGCCCTGTCGGCATTCTCTGGTAGGTGTGCATCAGGCGATCAGCAATAAACTAATCACTTCTCAGAGAGAAGGTAAAGCCTGGGAGGGTGGACCTCCTAGGACTGAACAAAACATACCTAAGCTCGACAGCAACAACACCACTGTCGGACTGATTGTTAAGGACGTATCCTCGACTTGTACGAACAAAACCTACTGAAGCTGTAATAGTATGGAGTTGTTTTCAAATGTTTAAAACGTGTATCCAATAAATGGAAATAAAAGATATTTTTTTTTACCAAGAAACAGGAATGCGAATATCGTATTTGTTATATTATCTGTCTAGTTGGATATTATTGGAGATAATGTTGAAAAAATATTAGCAGAACATAACAAGCTTTCTTTTGTGATTTTTTCTGGATGAGACTGGGAATTTTTTTAATTTATTTTTTTAACTACCTACTTTCATAAGTTGTTTAAACATATGTTATAAAATCTCTCTCTCTTTTTTTTTAACTTTCTTCAGTAATTTTATCACTTGGGATGAAATTTCAGATTTTTAACTTCCAGTCATTTTTACCCCCCCTCTCCCTCAAAAAAAAAAAAAAAGAAAAGAAAAAAAAACACTTAGTGTAGAGACACCGATCTTTTGATAAGGGGAGGAGGTGAAGAAAAAATGTGCTTTACAGGAAAAAAATTTAAAAAAGTAAGCTAGACTGTAAAAAAATAAAATAAGATAAAAAAATAAGTGCAAAAAAAAAACACAAAAGGAAGAAAGTCTGTTGGCTCATTTAATGATTGTCCAGCTGTTAGTTTTCATAATAGAGTTAGAAAAAAAAAAGAAGTTTCATCAAAAAGAAATTGAAGAGTCTTTCATGAATGTAGACATCAGTGATTTAAAAAAGAAAAATGAATATTTTTATCATAAAATAACCAAATAAAAAGAATGAAAGGATAACATGAGAAATACAAGAAAAAGAAAATAGGGAATAATGTACACATATATATATATATATATATATATATATATATATATAATAAACGAAACAAATATTTATTATTTGTAGCTCCTAGAAACCTCTCTAGATGGGCACTGTAAGTGTGGTATTAACACAGCATGACGTCGCTAGCTTTAAATGCATCGTTCCTTTCATTAAGTTGAACGCTCTTATGACGTCAAAGCCGCCGAATAAAGTGTTAAAATTATCACTGTTTATTAAGCTATTCACTGGTAGTCGGGCGGTTCTAGATGTCGGGATTTGAGTTGTAAAATACTCGAAGTCCGGGGTATCGAATCGCATGACCAGTAGTGAATAGTTATATCTCTATGCTGATGAGTCCCGTTTATAAAGGACGAAACGTATACGTACATAGATAATAAACCAAACAAATATTATATATATATATATATATATATATATATATATATATATATATATAATAAATATTTGTTTGGTGTGATATATATATATATATATATATATATATATATATATTATAATATAAAATGAAGTAATAAAATAAGGTGTCAATCAAATTTTATTAGAATTCAAAGTTCAAGCAAAGTATCTTAAAGTCCTTAGCTCATGAGTTTTCAAAGATAATTCTTCTCTTCAGAGGACCATTACCGCAGTTATACCACTACAGGTAATAAAATTAAACTTTGAAAATATATAAAAATATATACACAAATACATAAAAATATGTAGGTAAAAGTAATTTTAAATTATTTATTTAAAATTAATACATACATATATATATATATATATATATATATATATATATATATATATATATATATTTTTTTTTTTTTCCTATATGTTTTTACCGTTATCGAATAAATTTTAAATGTTCACTTTTTCTGAAGACGTTCGTTGACCGGTAAAATATCTCGTTTCTTGATGATTTTTTCCCATGTTTAAATTTGTTTTTTTTCCGTTTGTCTTTTTCACACATCCTGTATTTCACGGCATTTTATTTTATAACATATCGTGCATTTTATCCGCATATATATATATATATATATATATATATATATATATATTATGCGTATTTAGGCAGCACTTTTTCATTTAAGTAATCATTGTTAAACATAACAGAATTTTTCTGCTTGACTATACGTTCTATAAGTATTACTAACACTTTTCGATTCTTCGTCGAATCATCCTCAGGTGACGAGAAACAAATGAACAAAAAGCTTGAGAAAAGAAAAGAATTAAAAAAACAAAAAACAGCTGAAAACGCCACATGTGAAGTCAAACTCTATTAACCTATGCTATGCTATTATTTAACCTATGCTATTATTTAGATTATATGAAAAAGACATTAAAAAATATTGTACACCAACAATAACAAAATAAGACTAATTATTTACTACAAGAAATTTAAAACCCAAAATATTGTAGTAACAACCAACCCAAAATATATTAAAAAGAACACATTTGTTATTTATAAGTTCAAATGCCCTTTGGGAGAATGCAACTTCTCCTACTCTTATTATTATCATTATTGTCATTATAATAATAATTATTATACTGACAATAATAATAAAGCTAATAGGTACATTGTTTTTTTTATTACTACCACTACCTTTTCACGTAGGCTCACCATGCACCTGGTAAACTAGCTCAATTTACCAGCATTTAAAAACGTAACTGTCTCCTCCCTCTGATTTAAGACAAACTTTAGTTAACAACACAAAAACATTACATTCTGAAACTAATTTATAAAAATAACAAAAAATATTTGAAGCTATCTTTATTAAAACTCAGCAACCTACAATAAATAACATTATGTATGAAATGAGTAACAACATTTTAAAATGTTTAGAATTCATCCTGTGACGCTAATCTGGCATCCCGGAAATTAAATTGTAAACGTTCTTCTGAAATTGCACCTTTTTGTTATTGTTTTGACGTCTAACGACTTCACATATTGAAAGAATATCCATTTTTAGATGGGTAAAATTAATTACTCAAACAGAAGAGTTTTGCACCACTCTTATGTGTCCTTACGAAACTTAAAATCGACATATAATGCCACTAAACGTTACGTCTAGAAAGAATCCTTATTCCAATTTTGACCCAAATCTATTACATCATTTTGATTCTAGAAAACGTCTAAAATTTAAATGGTTTTAAAAATTGAAATTCAGTAAATCTAACTTAATTGGTGTCTATGTATCAAATTCAATGCAAATCTGAAATATTTTAATTTTCAAATAAGAGGCTGTGTCCATTTTATGCCTCGTAAAACCCTTTCAAAATCCCCAAAGAAACTGAAATTTGAGGGATATTGATCAATTGATGTCTAATACCTATTGTTAAATTTCATAAAAATTGGACATATCTGAATTTTCACGAAGGGCTTTCCACACCCTTTTATTTTTTAAACAGCTTATAATAAATTAATATTTGGTGTTATTCAATTTAATTTTATTATATATATATATATATATATATATATATATATATATATATATAAGAGAGAGAGAGAGAGAGAGAGAGAGAGAGACATATATGCAATAGTTTTGTCGATATTAACAGTAATTAATTAAAGTGATTTAATAAAAAAAAAATGCACAAATTATCAAAACTTGTCTTAAACTATTATGTTCATTAATTTTCAAGGGAGGTAATTCAAATGAAATCTATTAGTTTTTTAAAATCACAATAGATTTATATTAAAGAAATGTAATGCAAGTTATACATTTAAAAAGAATAGTTAAAGCCGGATGGCGGGTAGTTTTTGTTTATATAAAAAGGAAAATTGTAATTCTGTCTGTATCTGTCCGTCTAAACGTCAGAAACTACACAAGATACTCTTACAAACCTTACGTCAGATTCAACCGTGCTCTAAACTTTTTTATGGTAAAAAGAATTTGACAACAGATAACAAATTAGTGCATGGAGGGATAAAACACCAACATTTTTTTCATTCTTACTAATAGTTGCTTCAAAAAGGCAACACGTAAACTAGGTCAAACAGTCAGTCAGTTTTCTTTTCTTTCTATTATATTGAACCAATTGCCAGAGAGAGAGAGAGAGAGAGAAAGGAAGAGAGAGGGAAAGTGTATAAAAAAAGAACATGACTGAGGATGTGCAGAGAGAGAGAGAGAGAGAGAGAGAGAGAGAGAGAGAGAGAGAGAGAGGGGTTAAAAAAATAAAAAATTAACACACTTTTTTTATAAGTTTTCTATTTTATTATCAGTGTTCCCGGGGAACGCCGGGTAGCCCTGCTAGTCATAAATAAATGCTTGTAGGGTCCGTATTAACTCGGATAAAGTGTAAAAAAAGCAAATGTGTGACCCACTTTCATTGCTCAGAGATAAACCAACCACAAATCTATGGTCGACGCATACACCATTTTGCGATGATTAGGCAGACATTTTGAAAAATTCAAACTGCATGCTTAGTTCAGAAAGTTAACACTCAATTTAACAGTAAATTCGTTCACAGGTCATTTAGTATGTCTGTGTGTGCTCGTGCGCATGCGCATCTTTTTTTAATATATATTTTTTTATATTAGGACATTAACTGTTGCTAATGATATAGCTTGCATTATTTTCCACTTAAATTCCAAGAAAATTCTAGTGTTTTCATAGCTTGTGATTTAAAATTAAAAAAACAAACAACTTTTATTCACCCCAAACAAGGCATATTACCACTGAAGTGATAGGGGCCATATTTATAGGGGGAGGGGGGGGGGTAACTTGAGATGTTTGTTCACATTACATTTAAATTTCTGTATGTTGGTACTGTCGGGGAAACAGGGAGGAGGGAGGGAATTCCAAAGGAAGGAAGCTATTAGAGTAGAAAATCTTCCGGCATCTAGAGACCTCTACAATGAAGGGGTGGGATTTTGTTGCTAGTCAGGTGGGTCGGAGGTATTTTCGTTTAGGGGGTGCAAGTGAAGTAAGTTAATCGGAGCACGTTCTGTGGAAGTACTTGTAAAACAAGCACAGGGATGCAACATTGCGGTGATGTGACAGAGGCTTGAGCTTGGCAGACAATGCGGGATCAATTAGATTAGAAACTCTTTTTCTTTTGCACCCTGTCAAAGAGGGAGAGGCTAATGGTTAGTGCACCAGACCAGATATAGCAACAATACTCCATGCATGAGTGAATGGTGGCTTTATAGCGACATAGGATACTGGTAGGTGTGAGAAGTTTTCTAGCTCAGTAAAGGGAGTCTACCTTTTTTGCAGCCTACCTTTTTTTTATTTATAGAAAGTTGATACAGACAAATACCAAGCTGTATTTCTTTATTTATTATTAGCTGTACCTTCCTGACGTTACCCGGGAATAAAAAAAAAACAAATGACTGACTTGTTTATGAAGAATAGAAAGTAATTTTGGTGACTTTAATTTTATAAGCGAATTAAAAATATAACTTCTTTTTAGATGTTTATTTTTTTTTCAGAAATCAAGGGAAATAACTCATAACATGATTATTTCCCTTTAAATGTATAAGAATAATCGGTGAGTAAGGGAAAAATTTTCCACTCTGAAAGTTTTCTTTTCTGGAATAAGTATTTTCAAAAAGAAACTTAAGTGAAAGAAAATATATTCGTGCTAATAACACAGTGGAAGGAAGAAACTAAAAAATAGGTTAATTTGAATCAAGTATCGATATGTCAAGCGGATTGCTATTTCGATCTGACTTTGAAAATCCGGTAGATAACTTCATATGTTAGACTAGCTGTCTCTAACCAGCTTTGCCTAAGTGAAGAAATTGGTTGAAAAAAGAGGAGAGTAGATAGTGGACCATGAATTTATTTTCAGCACCCTTGTAACTCTCGCTTCCCTTACCTTTTTTTACCTTGAAGTAGTATTTTTTTTAGCTACTTACTTCAAGTGGCTTCATGCCTTGTCTGGAGCGATTTCCATAAAAAACATTTTCTGTGTCTCTCTGTTGGAAACACAACATCAATGTTACATTCTGAAACTCCAATTTCTATATTCATTGTGAGGCCCCAAAATCATAGCTATTAGCAGTCATTGTTTTGCGTATTAAAAGCAATCGTTATTAATTTTACTGTCCGCCACGCTGCAGCTCTAGTAGCGGTTTCATAGCCCAAAAGTCCGACCCCTCCTCAACGCGGCAGGGCTATGGCAACGGATACTGTCAGAACTATGCCGCCACAAACTTCAGTTCTCTGACAAGGCCACTCAAGGCGGTATTAGGGTTGCAGCATGACTAAGATCGCTCTGGAAAAATCCAAAAGTGTCTGTATCAGGATCCGGTGACCTCTGGTCGTTTTTGCCCATGCGTCTGTGGACAATCTATGACAAGCAAAGATGTTCAATCAAGATTTATTTTACGAATGATATGAAAGATTAAGTCTTAAGAAGTTGTGTTAACACATATAAGTTAATTAACCAGAGATTGATATTGTTAAATAGTAATTGATAAATTGCTACTATATATCTGATGATTTGGGTTCCCAGGGCGGCGTTTATACGTACACAGGATATTGGGATCATAGAGTCAGCAAGTATGTACTCAAATGTCACCGTAACCTGGTAGCCAAAAGCGGGCGTGACGTCATATAGCTCAAAGGGGGTGGGTGAGAGAAGTAGGCAATCGTTTGGAAGTTTTTGAGACAGGATACCACGAGGAGAGATGACTTAAGGTCGACAATAAGTCAAGGGGACCTAAATATCCGTAGCATTGGATACCCCCCCCCCTCGCCGTTAGCAAAAGAGAAGACAATGTCAACATCTCAATAAAGGGTCCTTTATTCAAATTCGATGATTTCTTTGTGCTGTTGTAGATCATTAAATTCAGGTGTCCCGATCATGGGAGCAGTGTACGACACAAGGCAGGATTTAATTGCGTTATTTGTGATTGCATTGATAACGACTCATCTATTTTATTTGGCTGTGACTTGTGAGACATTTAGACTTCTCCTTGGAGGGAAGGTAATGGAACAACAAATCTATGTTTGTGTATCTTGTGTCAGTAACCTGAATCAAGGATTTCAAACAAATAAAATGAGTCGTTAAGTGCTCATACTTTATCACTGAACTATAATTCTAACAAGAAATGAATATGATAAAAAAAGGGTACAGCATGGGATTTGATTTAGAATCAAATATGGATGCCAGCATCGCCACCAAATTCTCAAGCGGCCCGAGTACCGTATCAACTGATTTCACAAGGAACCAGCAATGCTCATTTTATTTTGTTCTTTAGTCCTCACATTCTATGAGCGATGTTTCTGACAAAGGGGGAATATTTGCTGTTGTTTTGAGTGAGTGGTATTTGGAGATTTTAAATTCTCTTGTCCTATGCATATAATCAAGAAAGCATTACTCTTTATGCAGATGGAGAATAGAAAGTGGACCATAGTGGACCGTAACTCTGCCCCACCCCCATTTTATCCTCTAGTCCTCACATTTCATGAGTTACGTTTTTGGCAAAGGGGAAAGAATTGCTGTTTTCTAGGTCGGCTGGTGTTGAGTGGATTGGTATGTGGAGATTTAACATCCTCACATAATATTCATCATCATTCAACTGTCTATCTATCGATCTCATTAACCCTTATCCTTGAGTGGTGTTTGGCCTTTATAAGTAGTGGTTCATTAGTATAAAAAATACTAACCAACACAAATTAGATTATCAAATTACAAAATGTACTCATGAAAAAGCACCATGCGATTTATATTTATTACGACTTTCCATCCTCCATAAAAAAAAAAAATCACAGAAAAAATATATGAATCTTCACAAATTTTATCAAAAAAATAAAATAAATAATTAAAAAACAAACTCAGTTTTAAAAACATATTTAGGTAATTGCTTTCATGGACGGCGGCACCGGATGGGATGGGCTCAATCCCTCTTACTTTTTGACTTGGCCCCTCCCCCCACTTTACGGTCATCAATAATTAAGTTGATATGCATGTGTTTAACCGCACCCCCTCCACACACACACTTCTATAACTGTCCTGCCGGCCCTCGCTTTTATGCCATTATGTTATATTAGTTTCTTTAAATTCATAAAACACATATCCAGTTAAAAAAAATCCTTTAGACTTATGTGAGATTCAAATTCAGGCATAGCAAATGTAAAAAATCTTAAAGTCAAGCATCTTAGCGAATGGAAAAAAAGGAATAACATTTAATTTTCAGTGTTTTGACGATTTGACATTATAAAAAAATACTGCCTTAATGATGTGTACTCTGCCTATTCCGTTCTTGTTAACCAATCACATGTTTCTATTTATGTAAGAACAAACTCCCAAAACACCATAAGTTTTTAATATTATATAGATTGATTATTTAAGCGAGAATATTTTTAAATGGTAATCAATAACATAAAGATGAGCCAAAAGTCAGGGACCAGTTTTTAAATTGAAATGGAAAACAATGGCTAATGCTGCTAATCTTTATCTTTTTTTACTGCAAACCATCCCAGAAGTGTATCTTAATTTCAATTACTGTCTGTGATGATTTCTCGCGGCTGTGTCTGTCTGGGTGTTTGGCACATAATTCTAGGCTGAATCTACGAACTGCGTTCGAGCCCATATGATCGCCTGAAAACACCACTTCTTGCAGTGATGAGGGTGTAAGCCCGAAACGGCGTTGTCTCTAAATTTAAAACACTTTAATATTTAATTAGAAATATTTATAGCATATATATATTATATATATATATATATATATATATATATATATATATATATATATATATATATATGTGATACTTAGAAGGCAATACAATGCAGAGGTGTGACGGATAGACACAAGTTGGAGCAAATAAGACATATAATGGTGGAACAAATTAAATAGTTTCACCCTTAATACAATGTATACATAAACCTCTTATATATATAGCAAAGTTGTCTGTATGTGTGTCGCGGCGTCACAATTCTTGAACCTTTTTTTTCAAACCTCATCATTCAAAATTAAAAGTATGTAAAAATAACATTAGAAACAAATGTTCCCACAATTTTAGTATTTCCGTTCTGATTTAATATTTTCTATTAATAGTCGATCAAACAACACTTCTTATAATAATCTTAATCAGCAAGAAAAATTAATAGATATATAAAAATAAGTCAAGATTGTGTTTTTTTGACAACCCTTTTTTATATATTAAAAATGGAACTTTTAAAAATACAATTTAAACAATCGAACTATTTTAGATCCATGTGGAGGTAAAATAGATTTTTAATTTTGTATTGCTACACTGAACTCAGAAACTGTTTAAGTAGGTTAAAAAGACAAAATATTTTCGTTTGATCGGTAGTCAGTTTTATGCTATCTTTCAGGGTTCGAATCTCACACTAGACAATTGTTGTTTTTTTTTTTTGTTTTTTTTTTCTGTAGCATTCCAGTTATTTCCTAGCCGATATCAATCATCATCATAAACTTGAATAATATTTTTTTTAATTACTTGATTGTGATTTAAAGTACCCAACCCCCAACCCCAACTTTTTTCATTTGAACTAATGTGCGGAAGAGAAAGGTTTGAGAAACCCTGCGTTGGTGGGTACTTCAGCTAGTGACATTAAAACGGGTAATGATTTTTCTTATATAAAATGTAGATAATTTGTTTTGTCAGCTGCATTTTTTAGAATTGTTGCGTGAAACAGTTAAGTTGTATATTGTATATGTTCTGTGCAAGGTTTTATTTTCTTTTAAGGTTTGCGTTAAGAAGATGGTTGAAAGGGAAGATGTCGAACGAGGCATAATAAATAATGTACGGCACATGGGTAGAAATCGTCTGAAGGCGGAAGGAAAAAATAAGTCTTCATTTCTAGACTTCCTTTTATAAATATTAACTCTTGTTTTCATAACATTCCGTGACGAGAGTTATATTTTGACGATAGAAATTGCCACAAAAGAAAATAAATGAATAGAAGTAAACTTCCTGCGTAAAATGAAATAGCCTTCAAAGAATTCAAACTTTCTTCTTCTTCTTCTTCTATTCATTTGACGTCACTTTTTGCTTGTCCAGGCGTCAGATTTTTTCTGATATTACGCAAGCTCACTCTCCAGTTTTCACGGTTCAGCGAGTCAACTGTCTCCAGATTCCACTCTGTGCGATCTTGTCTAATCATTTGTTTTGGCTAAGATCAAAGTGTAGTATCTGTTCCGATGGATACTGCACCCCATACGGGTGTTGTCTTGGCCTTCAGGTCTTGATTTACGCCGGTCAATGGGTCTGTCCTGTGCAGTTCTGGGAGTTCCACCTTCCCAGGCTTTGCCTCCTCTCTTTGGGAAGGAGTAAGTTTATTGCTTACTGCCTGAGGCGCCCCTACCGGGGAATGCCGACGGGGCTGCCCAGGCAATTTTTAAACCCCACTTTCCAGACCCGACCTTGGGTCACATCTTACTTGTGGGAGTAAGATAAAAACTGGCCTTGTGCCTAACTCCTGGAGAGGAGTAAATCAATAATCACTTGTTTCCAAGTTTTCTTTGGCCGGCCGGCAAACCTTCCTACGATTTAAGGCATCAATGGTTCTACAGTGGTGGATCCAGGAGGACGAATGCTCCACATGACCATACCAGTGTAACTGATTTGTCCTAAGGATAACCTCTACGCTGGGCACATGTAATGCTTTCAGCAAATCCTCAAACCTAATGTATTGGGTTTCGGCAGATTTCATATTGCAGATCTATCTAATCATGGATCTGTCATTGCGCTGTAGTCGGGCAAAAGAGTGTTGGATGAAAACGCAGATTTCACTGCCACATAACGCTCCTAACACAGCTGCTATACAACTTACTCGGGAATATAAAAAGTAAACAAGAACATAAGTCAGTCATTAGACTGCATAGTTCAGCCTGACAATGTAAGGATGGTTCAAAGTCTGATCTGGGCCTTATTTCTTCATATTGTATGAAGTATTCATGAACAAGTTGCCCCCATAAACCTGGCCCCTATTACAGTAGCCCCTTACGTTTCAATGGCAACATGCCTTGTTTGGGGTGAACATATTTTATGATTAAGTGAGAGGAACTTGTAGTAACAAATATTTCCCAGCAGTATAAAAGCGAGTCACATATTTGCATTTACATGGCTTGTTGCACTTTGCTATTTTTTGCCAATAAATTTTATTTGGTTTGATTTATTTTGTTTATTATACGACATATCAACCCTTTGGGGAGTTATTTAATGTTGAAATAATGCCTACTGTTAATGATTCATTATAAACAAGCTGCTATGTTACTCATAGTTGGTGTGAGGGTGTTCATACCTTTCCCAATGATACTACAGGAACATAAGTCAATCATGAAACTGCATACCTCTGCCTGACAAGGTAAAGATAGGCCAAAATCTTAACTGGGCCGTACTTCTCCATGTTGTATGTAGTATTCCCAAAGTTATGCCATAGAAACGTTGATAACTCAAAAACTATTTACCTGATCAGGCTGAAATTTTGCATAGTGGATGCTATTACCAAAGAGCATCAGATTGATACAGTTCAAATTCCATCAGAATTTCAACCATGACAAAACTTTTCAAAATCATATAAGATGTGGAACTTCATTGGCTACAATATGAACCAAGTAGTTAGTCTCTACGATGAACAGAACTGAAGTTAACTACTAAAAATGTGTCTTCTATTTGATCATATAAGATGTGAGACTTCATTGGTTACAATATGAACCAAGTAGTTAGTCTCTACGATGAACAGAACTGAAGTTAACTACTAAAAATGTGTCTTCTATTTGATCATATAAGATGTGAGACTTCATTGGCTACAATATGAACCAAGTAGTTAGTCTCTACGATGAACAGAACTGAAGTTAACTACTAAAAATGTGTCTTCTATTTGATCATATAAGATGTGAGACTTCATTGGTTACAATATGAACCAAGTAGTTAGTCTCTACGATGAACAGAACTGAAGTTAACTACTAAAAATGTGTCTTCTATTTGATCATATAAGATGTGAGACTTCATTGGCTACAATATGAACCAAGTAGTTCGTCTCTACGATGAACAGAACTGAAGTTAACTACTAAAAATGTGTCTTCTATTTGATCATATAAGATGTGAGACTTCATTGGCTACAATATGAACCAAGTAGTTAGTCTCTACGATGAACAGAACTGAAGTTAACTACTAAAAATGTGTCTTCTATTTGATCATATAAGATGTGAGACTTCATTGACTGCAATATGAACCAAGTAGTTAGTCTCTACGATGAACAGAACTGAAGTTAACTACTAAAAATGTGTCTTCTATTTGATCATATAAGATGTGAGACTTCATTGGCTACAATATGAACCAAGTAGTTAGTCTCTACGATGAACAGAACTGAAGTTAACTACTAAAAATGTGTCTTCTATTTGATCATATAAGATGTGAGACTTCATTGGCTACAATATGAACCAAGTAGTTAGTCTCTACGATGAACAGAACTGAAGTTAACTACTAAAAATGTGTCTTCTATTTGATCATATAAGATGTGAGACTTCATTGGCTACAATATGAACCAAGTAGTTAGTCTCTACGATGAACAGAACTGAAGTTAACTACTAAAAATGTGTCTTCTATTTGATCATATAAGATGTGAGACTTCATTGGCTACAATATGAACCAAGTAGTTAGTCTCTACGATGAACAGAACTGAAGTTAACTACTAAAAATGTGTCTTCTATTTGATCATATAAGATGTGAGACTTCATTGGCTACAATATGAACCAAGTAGTTAGTCTCTACGATGAACAGAACTGAAGTTAACTACTAAAAATGTGTCTTCTATTTGATCATATAAGATGTGAGACTTCATTGGCTACAATATGAACCAAGTAGTTAGTCTCTACAATGAACAAAACCGAAATTATCTTCAAAAGTGTGACTTTCACCTTTTCAGTGATCATTACCTTGACCTTTGACTTAGAGATCCCAAAATAAAATCAGTTCTAAGTTATACTATGACCGATAGTTTGACCAATTTTGGTGGCGATTGGTCTAATGATGTGGGTGCTCGGCTGTACACAAACATAGTGACAAACAAACTTAACCCAAAACCTAACCTCTGCTTTGGTGGAGGTAATAACCTAACATATTCTAGTAATGTGTGTACAGGATGAATTTGACACTTTTGGGAAAAGTAAGAAAAATTTCACATCTTGGTTAATAATTGATGTATTCTCAAAATTCAAAGTGCATCTCTTAGAGGATTTTTTGCCGAATACAGTTCACTCGAAGAAGCTGTCCTGAGCCTTCACCACCACCTCCAGGTGAGACCTGAACCTGGAGAATGTGGCCTTCAGGGTGCCTTTCGAAACACACCTTAACACCAGTTTGATTCTGGCAGTCAGTTTCTCCTTGGTGTTGCAGGCGGTATGGTTGGTGTCTTTCTCAACTGTACCTCACACATAACAGTACATGGGGTTGCAGGCGGTATGGTTGGTGTCTTTCTCAACTGTACCTCACACATAACAGTACATGGGTTTGCAGGCGGTATGGTTGGTGTCTTTCTCAACTGTACTTCACACATAACAGTACATGGGGTTGCAGGCAGTATGGTTGGTGTCTTTCTCAACTGTACCTCACACATAACAGTACATGGGGTTGCAGGCGGTATGGTTGGTGTCTTTCTCAACTGTACCTCACACATAACAGTACATGGGGTTGCAGGCGGTATGGTTGGTGTCTTTCTCAACTGTACCTCACACATAACAGTCCTTGGAGTTGCAATCAGGCGAGTTGGAGGAAGCAAATGTTTAGACGGGTGAAGTCATGGAAGTTCTAAGACAGCGAGTTCAGGGATTTTCTCGATGTGACATGGAGCTGAGTCCTGTTGCCACATACATGGCCTTCCCACAGCCACCGTCTCCACATAACACTTGACAACAGTGGACAGCAACTCAATATAGCCATCTGAATTGAGCCCGGGTTCCTTTTTGATGTGGCCTTCACTGAAAACACAAAGATCATCACAGTTTGAAGGAACTTGGTCTTCATGATGCACAGAACTTTGTGAAGACTGTAGGCCAGCCACCTGTTGTTCTGTGCATTGTACAACTAGTTCTGACAGAAATTCTTGTCTGAAAAGAATGAGTGTTTGATCTTGTTGTGTTGTTTCCTTGCTTTCATAAGGCAGTTTTCTTGGACCATGGAGGTGAGTATTTCGCCCTTGTGACTCTTATTCAGTCGTTTCTTCGTAGTCATCACTCCAACGCCTATCTCTTTGTCAAGGTATGCATTGCCTTACCTGGATCTTGCTGCACCTTTTTTTTTTTTTTACAGCTTTGAGGAATTTTGTTGTGCGGACACAGTAAGAATGCCTCCTATAATCCTTCCTGCTAGCCATTGCTTCCACATCTCCGTCGCAATTCTCCAGCTAACATCTCATGGTCTTCAAGGTATTCAAGGAACAGAGCAGCAGCTGATTTGCGAATTTTTTAATCCAGTGTGAATGAAAAGGATGCAGGTTACTGTCTTCCAGTATTCCAGTGCTTTCCAGCTATGTTACACTTTACCATTATTAAATACTTCAAATGGTTCTCAAATGAAAGAATATAAAAATATTATAAAATTTCTCCCTCTATATGCAGGGTGTTTGAGATGAATTTGATAATATTTTGATATTATAAAATATAGTTATTCACAGACACGTCTTTCGTTATCTCCCTAACTCATCAGTGCAGCTAGACATGGTGAGATTTAAAATCAGAACCCTAGTAGTTGACGACTGTGTTTTATCAAGTGAGCAAATGAAATCGTTAGTGGTAGTGTGAAGAATTAATATTTTATTGAAATGAAGCCATTTGTTTATTTATATTTTCATGACCGAAAGTACTCAATTCTTTGTACAAGAACTCAATTCTTTTAACGTTTGCCCAACTATACATATATATATATATATATATATATATATATATATATATATATATATATATATATATATATATATA
>OY744516.1:50842267-50892267 GCA_963556195.1 Sepiola atlantica
CCAATGATGGTAAGTTCTCTTTCTTGGTTATAATGGTGAACTTTGCGAAGTGACAGTAAGCCGGCGAAACTGTAGCAGTCACCAATAGGGACTACTTTTGAATGCGTAATCACTGTCCCTGTGAGCTGGCTTGCCCAATCAAATCACAGGGCGAAGTAATATCGTTAGTTCCCTAAGGGACTACTTATGTTCCCTTAGGGTTCGAGGAAAAAGATCAGACGACCTCCTGGCACCAGCTTGGACACATTGCAGAGAGCACCAGTGAGGAACGAGGAAACGCTCTCTCTCCTGCAGCCGTCGCCACTGGACGACTACTACCATCTTCACCTGAAGAAAATCACGGGCAGCCCTAAGAACTCTTATATTCTTCCTCTTCCTCAGCCGGACACCGTCCCACTCTCTTCTACCTATGCCAAACGGTATAGGAAACCTTGAGTTAATAAACCCCCTTTTTGTTATAGTTACAGAAATACTTTTCGTTGTTCCATTTCTTTACGAGAAGATAAAAGGATAACCCCTTTCATTCTCCTCATCTCTTTACAAAGCCATCGAGTTACAAAATTTCAAACAAAAAACAAAAACAAAAAACAAAGAAAAAAAAACAACAGCTGAAAAGAACGAATGCATAAGATGTTTACTTTGCTCTCTTGCAAGAAAGTACAAAAAAAAAAAAAAATAAACAGTGAAATATTAAATTAGTTGTGCCATATTCTCTCTCATTGTTGCGCCATTTTACCTTTGCCATTATTACAGTGTACCCATAAGGCTCCACAAACAGACCAAACCAAACATGAAAGAGAGCCAACAGCAACAATAACAGTAACAGATAAGCTAACATTTCTCTTTGATGTAAGATATCAAAGGGATAATTGAAACATTTACCCATTTGAAAATGAAAGAAAAGATGAAAAACTTGAAAAAAAGCATACAAAAAACTTTAATCAGTAAAAGAAAACAAAAGGAAATGCAACACCCAAAACGCACAAAAAGCAACAAGGAGGAAATATAAGAGAAATGAAGAATGCTCAAACTGCCAATCAAATTCGTATTTTTGAACATAAAAAAAACGAAGAAAAAAAAACAAAACAAAAAAACAAAAAAAACAAGTAAATAAAATGGTTTAAGAATTTGGTTTCTTTTAAACAAAATAATCTATATTTACATAAATTTCTGGGAATAATTTTAAATTAAAAAAAAAAATTAAATTTCTGATTAAATTAAGTTTGTATAGAAAAATATGTTAAAGACACATCTGTGTAACCAAAATTCGAACATGACAGTTATGTAATATTCTAATGTGTACAACAACGTCTGAGGAAAGTCAACAAGGCATGATCATTTATTGGTTGCTTGTTAATTTGAAACCGATGGTACCGATGTTGTAATAATCTTCTGTAATACATATATAAATAAATATTACGCTCTTATTTTTTAATTTTTCTTAATAATCGAGCACTCTGCTGGGGTTCTCTCCTACTAACCTCACAAATATATATATATATATATATATATATATATATATATATATATATATATATATATATATATATATATATATATATATATATATATACTATGAATATATTTTATTGAATATTAAAGTGTATTTACTTACAGACAAAGTCGTTTCGAACTTATGTCCTCATCAATGCAAGAAGTGGTGGTTTCAGGCGGTCAGACAGGTTCGAACGCAGTTCGTAGATTCAGAAGAGAATCACAATCCTAAGCCCTAATCCATCAGGTCAATGTAAATCGCCACATACATTACTGAAATTAAGATGCATTTAAAGCTAGCGGCAGGGTTCAAACATTCCGAGATCAAAGATTGCTTAACACCCGGGCGTGTAAGCTTTATTTATGCAAACATTGTTCAAAATAACAAAATTCGTCTGTTTAAACCTTTTTTATCTTTTCAATTTTTCTAATGGTCCTATTTATATTAAAATCAAAAAAATTAATAAATGCCCCATAGGTATGACGAACGTTTTCGATTCTTCGTCGAATCATCCTCAGGTGTCAAAAGCAAATGAACAAAAAAACTGGAGAAAGAAGAGAAGTTTTTTAAAAGACAGCGCAGAGAACGTTTTCGTATTGTTCCAGAAAAGACGTTGGCAATTTAAATTCCTCGACACCGGAGTGGCATTACAGAATATATATATATATATATATATATATATATATATAAATGATTGTCAGCTGTATCGATAGTTTTCTGGAATAATACCATTCAAAAAATGCAATATATGATTGCCTGGACAAGATGTCGATGAAAAATTTTGCGAATCAGTATTTCATATCGTTCATTGTTTTTTTTTTTTTTAAATTAGCTCTTATTAAAAATTAGATTTAATTTACGTCAGGATTAGACATCTTTTGTGATCACTCCACGATTGGATTGTGTGTGAATTTAAGAGTGGTTTAAAATAAAATATCTGTTGAAAGAAAATAAAAAAATAAATAAAAACCGATTTATTAAGGAAGTTCGTTTGAAGTACTTTTTTGATCTATATTATTTGAGAAGAATCCGTTAAAATCTGTAATTTATTCGATATTCTCTCCTAAATCGAAATTGTTCTTTGAAGATCTATGGTATGCCAATATAATTTTACCAGTGTTTAAAATTTAATTAATTTTGAAATATACTGATGAAGAAAATCATTTAAATTCTGTATCTGTTGTTAAATGTAATTTTACTAATAAAAATGTTTTTTAGAAACGTGCGTATATGGAAAATAACATGGTTGGGTATTGATTCCTGGAGCATGTTTACGATATATAAATCATAATTAATATGTTTTGAACTTGTGAAATATACACTATTATTAAGCTCTCATTGATATAAACTATTCACCATTGAGCTTAACTTTAACAATATCAACTTTGAACTATATCCTGGAAACTTAATATGCTTTTCTGAATTTTTAAAGAAAACAAGCCGCGCATGCGTGGTCCAGTCCCCCTTTGTATGTTACTCGATGTGGCGAGTATAAAATGCAATAAATTTGGGCAATTTGGGGCATTTTTGACCCCCATTGTACCCCCTGGGGGCGCGAACCAGAATTTTTCTGAGGCCAGGGATGCTCATTTTATATCCAGAAAAATTGCCTTTACATTTTGGCCAAGTTTCAGAAAAATTGAATGGATGGATCAAACGTTATGGGAGAAAAGAGTCATTTTTTGCCATTTTGGCTTTTTTTGACCCCCTGGGGGTGAGAACCAGATTTTTTTCAAGGTCAGCGATACTTATTTTCTATTAGGAACAATTGCCTCCATACTTTGGCCAAGTTTCAGAGAAATTGAATGGATGGATGAAAAGTTATGGGGCAAAAAATGTCATTTTTTGCCATTTTGACCCCCTGGGGGGCTAACCAGATTTTTTTTCAAAAATCGGAGAATGTCACTTTCTAACCTGACAAAAGTTACAACTTCATGCAAAATTTCAGAGAAATTCAATGGATGGTTGTGGAGAAAAATCCGGACGGACAGAAACGCCTCAAAACATAGGTCCCCCGATTTTATAAATCAGGAGACCAATATAGGAATTAATTTCAGTCAGGATAACTTTTAGATTGTTTTAGTTAACTATATAAAATTTTGTCCTAATATATATATATATAATATTTATAAATAAATATTAATTATTTATTACCTACAGACATCGATGTTTCATGCTTATGCACTCTTCAGTGCAGGAAGTTAATTTCCGACGGTTGTGTGTGAATTTAAGAGTGGTTTAATATAAAATATCTGTTGAAAGAAAAGAAAAAAAAAAAAAACTGATTTATTAAGAAAGTTCGTTTTAAGTACTTTTTTGATCTATATTATTTGAGAAGAATCTGTTGAAATCTGTGATTTATTCGATATGCGCACACCGACTGCGTGGACAAGAATTGGATATTCCATGTGCTACCAATTGAGGTGAGGTGCCGTGGTTTCATTGAATGGTCAACCACTTCTTTCCTATTAAAAATAGGCATGACTATTCGGTTGCTGAATGCAGCCATTAAACAGATTCAGACTCTAACGCAACAGGCTTCCAGCTGGATCTGCTTAAAAATAATTCGATCAAAATAAACAAATAAATCAAAATATGTAAAAATAATGTTGTGAACGCCTTCGGGTAAAGGTGACAGTATGCGAACAAGACGATTGCCATAAATCGTTATAATCAGCAAAACAAATTAGTTATCAACTGGACAAGACAAGACGAAGCAACCGAAAACAAAATAATATTTAAGGGTGGCAATACCGCCATAGCCACCGAGACTGTGATAGCACCCCAAATAGTAATCTGTCTGACATATCGATACTTGATTCAGAGTAGCCTATTTTTTTTCGTTTCTTCCTTTCATTATGTTATTAGCAGGAATATATTTTATTCCGCGTTAGTTTCTTTTGGAAAATATTTATTTTGGCTAAGAAAACATTTAGACTAGATACTTTTTTTCCTTTGTTCATCATAATATAAGAAGGGACTAAAAAAAATGTTTTTTCCCTCAAAGAGTAGTTTCTCTTGGAAGCATTTAAGATTCTTCACAATTTCTCATGTATTGCAAGTTATTTACATCCCATAATTTTATTTAATTTACATTCCATAATTTTATGAATACAGATTAAAACAACATTATCGTAATAAAATTAATTATAGTTTTTAAAAAAAATCAGTTTAATGATCAAATAATACTGTGATAATTAAATTTAACTTTAAAAATACTATTGAAAAAAAATACTTTGGTAAAAATAAAATAACAACAAAAAACAGCATAGTTAAAAAAAAAATACAAAGACTCCCGGGCAATGCTGGGTAGATACAACTAGTATATTATATATCTATATTTATAAAGTAGAGCCACTGAGATTAAAATGGCAAATTCCTATTCGAGATAGAAGACCAATAACTTTCTAATATACTGATCATGTGTATGCGATGAACGTCTTAAGTTTAACTAATTTGCATATTGTTTTGCAAAAAGACATCTCATTAATTCACTATTCATTCTTATTATTTTTCCCCCTCACATTAATTAAATTACGAAATTAAATTCCACTATAATGCATTTCAGTTCAGTCATAAACAAATCAGCCGTTTTATTTGGTTAAATTGTAAATTGAGAACCCATAAACACACACACAGCGGCCAAGTAAATAAGTCAGTGAGTATCATCCACCCTGCCGAAAAAAATTATTTCAATACGAAAATAAATTGCATAAAAGTGCATGATGAAGACTGAAAGATCAAATCTGAAGAAGGAGATGGGCCCTATACTACACTTTGATCCTAGTATGAATGCAAACCCTGTAATATTATTGTAAAACCCCCTAATAGAAAATTAATACCGCCATTTGATTCCTCGTACTATCTCACTTGAGAAAAGCTCTTTCATCTTAGTGTAGGGCTTTGTTTTCAATTGCATCCCCAGATAGACATTTCATGTTTGTTCCAGAGTGCCCTTTCCCAATTTTATTAATTTGTAATTGAATTCCGATAGAATTTTCATTCCATAGTCTGTGAGTGTTCAACTTTCAACAAGAGAATAATCCTAAGCTCAAAGCAAAAAGTAACTTTAAAATGGTTGGTTCAACATTAAGTAGAGGTGTTTCAATGGCCGAGTTCAACTCCTGACCTAAATCGTGGCCTTTCTAAACGAAGGTCGTGCCTGAATCTACCAATAGAAAATGTATTTTATTTACCTCCTCTCCAGGAGGTTAGACACAAGGTCAGGTGTGGGTTTTAATGAAAGTGTTTCTGTGGAATGAACTGGATTCGAACCCCGCACACCCAGTCCGCGTTGTTAACCACTTAAGTATGATGAAGGCTGAAAGATCAAATCTGAGGGAGGAGATTGATCCCAAAACATTAATTATTTGAAAGTAGCTTTCAAAGAAGACTGGATAAAGATAACAACAACACACAACAAACAATTGTGAAGGAGTAAAAAAAAAAAATGTCTACACTCAGATAAACCAAGTTCATCGATCCAACTAAGTATTAAGATCAGCAATCAATGTGGACTTTCCTATTTTCAATTTTGTTTTTATTTGATTTTAAAATAAGTTAAAAAAACAAAAACAAACATGTCAGTAATGTTGAAGAAGTGTAAAGGTCAATGGCGACCGAATGTGACGTCAGCACTTGCACATCAGCGCCCCCCCCCCCCCAAAAAAAAATACTGTATTATTTCCACAGTGTTTTTTTTTTCTTTTTTTGGTAACTTGCCAAATAATTTGTTTTCTGATTTTTGCAGTAAAAAAATAATATATTACAATTTTTCTTTTTTCATTTTTATTGTGAAAATAAAATCATTTTTTTTTTGTTCAAATAGTAATTAAATTACAAATAATAAAATCATTTTTTTTTGTTCAAATAGTAATTAAATTACAAATAATAAAATCATTTTTTTTTGTTCAAATAGTAATTAAATTACAAATAATAAAATCATTTTTTTTTGTTCAAATAGTAATTAAATTACAAATAATAAAATCATTTTTTTTTGTTCAAATAGTAATTAAATTACAAATAATAAAATCATTTTTTTTGTTCAAATAGTAATTAAATTACAAATAATAAAATCATTTTTTTTTGTTCAAATAGTAATTAAATTACAAATAATAAAATCAGTGTTTTTGAAATATGTTAGAAATTTATGCCTCATAATAATGCTGTATCCAATAGAGTATTTTGTAGAGTTGGGCGGTTTTGAAATTTTGGTTTCGGTATCGGTTTCGGTTTTTTTCCCTTAAAACCTCGGTTTACGGTTCGGTTTTTCGGTTTTGTTGAAAAAAATTTTTTTACTATGGAAGCTATTCATTCTGTTGTGATGATTAGTTATTATTCAGCGTTTAGTTGAATTATGCCACTGTTTCGATAATTTTGTGACTGAATCATTCTCCATGATATGAATCATAAGTTTTAAGGTGTTGACTGTTGTAATCAAAGTTCTGATACCTTTTTAACAGTTAACTCGTTAAAACAGTGACCAAAGATTTATGAAAGATTTCTGAAGAATAAAACTGAGTTTGAATATACATTCTATCTAATTCTTTAACCCATCAGAAGCTAAAATATAACTCAGAAATGCAAGAAATTAAAAAACGAAAATTTATTTAAACAAACAAAATAATTTTACAAATAAAATTAAGCAAAAATGATGATGAAAATGAAATATTGTCAAAATTATTTGACAGATACAAATTTTAATTTTTTAATAGGTGAAAATGTTTGCAAGACGTTGTGTTTTGTCGCGTAAAATAAACACACCATATACTTCTCGAATTGCCGGTGTTGACTGTTGGGATGTCTGTCATTTTGTGTGCTCGAAGTTCTGTCAACTGGTGCGTGTTGGGGATAATATTTGTTTTTAAGACAGGGTAATAAAACTTTATAGACATGCGTAAAAGACTAGTAGTACAACCGAAAACCGCGCCAAGGGAAAAGGAAGGATGGTTAAAAAAAAGTAGAGATTATTAATTCATCTAAAGTTATTTTTTAAGCTTTAAGGTAATTTTAGTCATAGAATTCATGACTTGGATTAAAGTTTAATAATTAAACTTTCGAATAAATTGTCAAATCTAAATAAATACCATATTAACAATTTAGTAAAATATAAATCGTTGCATAGTCTACTTTTTGAATAACCCATTTTTGGGAGAGAAAACGGTATAGTTGAGAGATAGTTCTCTAGAAATTACAATTTATGTATGAAGTGGCTTTTCAAAAGTAAACAATGAAATGCCTAATGTTTAAAATAATTTAAAAAATCCGAATAAAGTGACATTAGCATTGGCAATTACTTTTTTTCTTTTTAAATGTTTATACTTACTCACTACTTTTCGTTTATTTACTTTTACAAGTATTTTTCAAAATTTCATTTTAATAACTTATTTTTTTAGATAACTCTGAAACAAACAAATAATTATTTTACAATTTTGAGTTGAATCAAATAGATTTTCGACATCATACGGAACGCGTTTGATTTTTTCTTTTTCATTTGAAAATAGTTTATGCTAAAAACACGATGTCATGTTGTCTGTCGTATTTCTCTCTTTTTCATTTGAAAATTCAAAATGTTAATAAACAAATTGTAAACAAAGATTTCTTCCTACAAGTAGCAATACACATGAAAAAATTTAAATTGCTTAAAATATCTCAATAATGGCATACATAGGAAGAGCTTGATGATCTAAGAAAGAATCTTTTTAAATTTTTTAAATCTGACTAAAAATAAGGAAGTTATAACTATTTTTGTGCCTCGCACAATTGGATATTTTCCCCTCTTTAATACCATATGCGTTTCGTCACATTTTTTACACTAATTTTTCAGTAAAAATGTTATATCTTTGTTAAAACACAAGATTAAGCAATGAAATTTACCATATAAGTGTATTTTTGTACAAGGAATCAGAATATGCCACTGAAAATCTCCAGAAATTAATGGTTTCCAAGTAATCTTCACTAAGTGCACATAAATATGCTGCAATACCTTAAAAATACCATGAATCCATTAAAAGAAAGAAGTTAGAAAACTCAAAGTTGAATTGTAATACATTTTATGTACAAGAAACTAAAATCTAATACTAGGACTGTTTAAAAATGAATATATTGCAAGATTTCTGTAGCATTATTGTAGATTTACACCTTCTGCTAACTCACCCCCTTACCTCCCCAAAATATGAGATTCTACTTTTTTTATTTAGGCAATTACATGTTAACACCCTGAAAAACTTGGCAAAAAGAAAGAAACAAAAACAATTATTTTAGAATTTAAAGTGGGGATCAGTTTCACATAAAATAATCCCCCATTTCAAGGCCATTCTAGCGTTTTAGGACAGTTAATTATTTTTTCTATGGGAGATAAACCCTGTGCGTTTTTCTTGTTTTTTTTCTGTTTTTTTAGACGATTATAAGGGTTTTTGTGGGAGGAGGGGGGCTTACCACTTGAACTTCAGGTTAGTGGTAGGGCTAGGGGCAATTAAGTGTGAACACCCAGAAAGAAAAAAAAACAATTCATTTAGAATTTCGAGTGGGGGATTAGTTTCACATATATTTAATGCAGAATAATTCACCATTTCCGGGCCATTCAAGCGTTTTAGGGCATTAATCAATTTTTTCTATGGCAAATAAATCCTGTGCGTTTTTTTTTATGGGCGTCTGCTTCTTTTTTTTTTTTAGACGATTATGTGTGGTTTTAATGGGCTTTTTTGTAGGATTAGGGCTTCCTACTCGGACTTAGGGTTAGTGATAAGGTTAAGGAAGGGGTTTTATTTTGGATGGAGGTTGCCATTCGGACTTAGTGTTAGAGTTAAGGGAGTTTTTTAGGAGTGGCTTGCCACTCATATTTAAGGTTAATGGTACGATACGTTCAAGATGGCATTTTTAGGAGGTAGGCTTGTTAGTCGTACCTAGAGTTAATGGTAGAGTAATTATTTATTTTATGAATTTCACTAAAAGGCAAGAATGCCCGGGAAATCGGAGATCATTTTACATTAAATTTATATGCGAAACTGATCCCCCACTCTAAATTCTAAACTATTTTTTGTTGTTTTGTTTTTTCTTTTTTCGCCAAGACTTTAAGACGTAATCGCCTAAAAAAGTAGAATCTTAATTTTTTTTTTTTTAAATTGGCGACTAGAAATTCATTACTACTAGAAGTTCGAAAGTTGAGTGAAAACCAGTATTTTTTAAAGTATTTTTTATAAAAGAACCAAATAGGATTAACTTTTTTTAAAAGTATTTTTATCTTTTTTTACAAGACGCTGCTGCTGATTGATTGTTATATCAGCAATACTAGTAGCCATTGTTGACTTTCGCTCAAAAAAAGGACAATATTTTTTAGGATAAGATAATTTAAAATTACTATTACCGAAAGACAAAACAACGTACAATTATAATTTTAATGCATAAAAAAAGATGAAAGATTAATTTATTTACTACTTGGGTACGAAAAATGTAACAACATTTTCTATATTCATATTTTAAAATGTTTAAAATTCGTTCTAGAATGAAAATAAACAAAAATCGCCTCGTGTTTATAGCAGTAATTGCAGTAATATATTTGTTCAATCTGTCCTCTTACTAATATAACATTTTTTGGTAATATTCAATTTTATTCAAATCGGAAAATCTTTTCAACCGTGTTTCCTTGTATATGGTGGCTTACTGTAATAAAAACACAATACCGAACGGCTACGGTTTAAAAAAAAAAAACCGATTCGGTATACGGTATGGAGACGAAACCGAAAAACCGCGGTTTTTCGGTAAAACCGCCCATCTCTAGTATTTTGCCAAAGAAATTATCTTCAACATGACGGTGCCATAGGAATTCTTGTAGGTGAAATTGTCTATTTAATTTAATATATAAGTAAATGAATACCGTATACATTTATAAACTTAATGAAATAAATTTTCTGAACTTACCAGGGACAAAAACGTTTCTTAATGAAATAACCGGAAACAAAAAACTAGCTGAAAGCTTGTTTTTTGTTTGTTTTAATTCAATACTTTAAAAAGGTATTCTTTTTACGGTAAAAAGAAAATGATCCAGCATATTTTTTTTTTTGGGGGGGGGGGGGGGGGAGGGGAGGTATCACCAGTGTGAAAGTGCTGACGTCATATTTCTCCATCACTGACCTGTATATTTCTCCAATATTACCAACATGTCTGCTCTAGAAGTTAAAAGCATCATAAATAAAGCGAAGGCAAAAACTGAATATTGTAATCCACACAAAAGCATAAAGAAGAGATGATTCAGAGTTTAGTTCTAAAACGACCAAGTGTAACACACAGGCCACACAATTTAGACATTTTGGCATGCAATGCATTTCTCGAGACAAACGGAACACATAAAATAGAAAAAGTCACCATCTATTTTTTAAATCTTAATAACACCAAAACTATTTCTGAGGACAACGAAACTTGGTGTAAAATAAATTTTAAAAAAAACTCTCTTTTTAAGAAGGGGAGATTAAAATCTACAGAATAGTTAACAATGCTCCACCCTCCCCATGTTAAGAATGGGTTTCTAAATAATTACGTTATTATTTCAACAGCGAACAGTATTCTCATTATTCTCCAGCAACGTTTTTTTTTTTGTACTTCTGCAGTTTACGGATTGTGGTGAAATAATAACGTTATTATTTAGAAACCCATTCTTAACATAGGGAGGGGGGGAGGATTTGTTAACTATTCTGTAGATTTCAATAAATGGTTATCCCCCCTTTAATTAGCTCTTCTTAAAAAGAGAGTTCCTTTTTTTTACATATAGAGGTGTAACTTCAGAAGCACCCAAAACTTATACACTGAAAGAGAAATAAAAATAAAAATTTATTTTACTGCATTGAAAGGGCTGGTGAAGTGCTCTTTAGCCTTACTAGGCAATCACCTAGAGATGGTCTCCCGATAAAAAACACTGGTCCCCATCAGGAAGGGCGTACAGCCTACAAAAATTTTGCCGTAACTAAGGAAATAACTTCCCAAGAAAAACTGTTGCATTTCACGCTATGTAGGTTGAATGTTGGAAGCTTGCATGGAAAGTCTGGTGAGAATGTTGAGTTTCTTGAAAGAAAATGTATTGACCGGTGTTGTGTCCAAGCGACTCGGTTAGTGTATGTGAGACAGTTGAGATAGCACGATCGGTTGGTGGGGGTAGGCCTGGCAAAACATGGGAGAAACTGATGGAAATGGACTTGAGAGAAAGAGGGATAAATGGAGACCTGGTCAGAGATAGGTTAGTTTTGAAAGTCTATTTCTAAAAGTCGACCAACACATGCCAGCATGTAAAATGGACGTTAAACAGAATATAATGATGATGACGACGACAACAACACCATTTTTACTATGTCATCTTGTTTTATGCTATCTTTTACTATGCCATCTTGTTTTAGCTTTTCATGGCGTTGGATAGGATGAAATGGCCCGTTACAATGGTCTACACACTCGTCGGACTTAACGCTAGCTGATTTTTTTCGTTGTGGAGTTTCTTAAAAACTAAAGTTTTCAGGGGAAAACCACAAACAATTGATCAATTAAAGTCATTTATTGAACAAGAAAGTTTGAGAATAAAACTGGAAATTTAAGAAAATGTGATGCAATCATTTCTGATCCGTTTGCAGAAATGTGTGGCAAGTAGCGGACATTCGATGGAATGACATACATTCTTAATGTATATTGGTCATTGTGTATGAAGTTTGTTATTATCAGAAATACAGTTTTGTGGTTATTAAAATTTTAAAATAGATGACTTTTTGAAGACCCTGTATATATTTTTAATGTCAGTGTTAATTGAATCGCTTAACTGAATCAAAAACAAAAACAAAAACACAATGAAGCAAAAATATATATTGTTGATAAAAAAGCATTTCACTACAAGATATGAATAGCCGACAGCAAACATTAAAACCACACATGAATACCTTAGAATTCGTAGGATGTCCAATCCATGATTTCTTTGCCAAATGATCCTGAAAAAAGTGAACCCTTGAGTTTAGAATATAGAAAGACAGAAAACAAAATGGTGCTTCTTCTAGAATGGACAATTTCATTATATCCAAAAATGTATTTTATTTGCACAGATTTCCTCTCTTTCCGACAAGGAGAAATACTAGATAACATGAAAGCACAACTTTGACTGTTTATATAAGATTCATTTCAACAGCCAACACATTGACTCTTCTTAATATGATTCATAACAAAGTAGAAAAATCCTTACAAATGTAATGTCATCTTGTGGTAAATGAAAATTAATAGTAATCGAATTTAGCTTAAATTATTGGGCAAAATACCCTTAAAAAAAAACGTACAAAAATGACACAAGCACAAATTTGACTGTTCATATAAGATTCATTTCAACAGCTAACACATTGAATCTTCTTAATATTATTTATAGCACAGTTGAGATCAAGCTAGATTTTTCTTTTAATAGTAAACCAACAAAAAAACTCTGGTTTCGACCATATAAAAACAGACAGAAACACAATTTGTAGGGCAAAGATTTAATTCACTAATCTTCAACTTGGATTTTTTTTTGTGAAACACAACTCAAACACTTATATTAAGCCCACTATATTAGTGAGTGTCCCCTTTTCTTTTAGACGGGACTGTTTTTATATGCATAGAGAAAAACAATATCATGTGTATTAAGTTGAAAAAAAAACACCAACTTTAGAAATAAATCACTCGTTACTGAAAATAGAAAACTTAATTGTAGTAATCTGGAAAAAAACTATTAATGCCACAAAAGAAAGAATTGTACATTTATAAAGGGGAAAGATTACATTTTACATACATACAAATTTTTATCAAAATAAATACTAGATAACAGAATCTCAATTACAACATAGTGGCGCGGCTGAAGGGGTTGAGAGATACGGAGATCTCTGATTGAGATAGTCAGCAGTTAAATCAGTTGGCAAGAAACACGAAGCAGACAAGTGTACGTGAGGGAACAGGAATGAACAGTCCTAGGAAATTATGATGCAACCCATAACCGGTCAGAAATTTATAAATTTATGCTTAACAAATTTATAAAGACACTTTTAATCATCCATTCATCCAAAGTCAGCTCCCACTATGAAGAAAATCCAAATTGTCGACCCAGGTGAGATCACCATGTGGAGGATCCAGATATCAGATAAAACCACTAGACGATCAGGATATCTAACAATATTATTAAAAATCTGTATGTTGATGCTTTTTATCACATGACCATTTTGTAATCTCTATTTATATAAAGTTAGGTATGTGTATATGTTTATATATTTTTATGTACAGGATTCATTACTAAACTAATTAACTGATCATTATAAATTTTGGAACACGACTGCTAGGCGTAAGGGATCCAAATATGGGCTATATTTAGTTTTATGCAAAGAGGGTAGAAAAAGATGTGGAAGCTCTTCATTAAAAAATTCAGATACCTTCGATTTTTATGAAATTTTAACAATAGGTATTAGATATCAATTAATAAATACTCCCAAAATTTCAGTTTCTTTGGAGTAGTTTAAAATGGTTTTAGTGGCATAATATGGGGACAACCACTCATTTGAAAATTCAAATATTTCAGATTTACATGGATCCCTAGTCATTAGACACCAATTAAGCAAGATTCTCTGAATTTCAATTTCTTATTAAGACCACTTAAACTTAAGCCTTACATTTTAGAAATTTTCTAGAATTAAAATCATGTAATGGATTTTGATCAAAAATAGAATAAGGATTCTAGACCTAAAAAGATTTATTATCATTATATTTTCATTTTAATCTTTGTAAGGGGATATAAAAGTGGTGCAAAACTATTTCGTTTGGGAGGGGGGATTAATTTTATCCGTCCTGGGACGGGTATTTTTCTAATCTTCTAATATATAAAGTAAAGTCGCCTTTCCCACCTAATTTTGTGGTCAATAGTTTTTTTTTAAATTTTACAACAAACTACATACAAAGATCTGTTTCATCAGTGTTTTACAACACATACTGGTCTGTGTTGTTACACTCGTTTCATTTTTAATCGATTTTAACACTTTTTTATATTTAATTTTCTTTTAGTCATGGATAAAGGAAGTGGGAGGGCTCTTTACTCCCTATTTCAGATGTACTGTTACTCTCCCCATTGGCACCGAAACAAACCTTTTAATAGGGTACAGTTTCCATTAAACACCGTTTCATTATTACTCTTCATTTCTCTTCCTTCCTTCATGTTTCATATGGACATCATCTTGATTTTTTTTTGCCTACCAAGCTAAGATCTCCTCAGTTTTCTTTATTTATTTACAGCGAATCTTTCCTCCTTTCTTTATTATCTTTCCCCTTTTTGCTGAAACTTCACACATCATTTGACCTCTTTGCAAACATCCGGAAATTACGTTCGTCTGCAGAGAACATATGTACATTCATAACAAACTTTTAATGATAATCATTTGAATTTAAAAAAATACATAAGAAAACTTTTCTTTTTATTATCAACTGTTGGACATTTACAACTAAAACTTGGTGAACAAGTCAGACATAGACTAAAGTTTATTTGCACCAAATATGGTTGGATTGTAGAAGGGATTGTAAATTTTATTAATGATTCCATAAGTGGCATTTTTGTATTTTGTAATCTAAAAGTTGTTAACAGACACACAGGCGGACGTCTCTCCTATTGTAATAGATGCATAAAAACAGAAAGACGTCTCTCCTATTACTATTAGCATAGATAGATAATGGACAGACAGACATCTCTCTTATTAGTATAGATACATACTGAACAGACAGACGCCTCTCCTATTATTATTAGCATAGATAATGGACAGACAGACATCTCTCCTGTTACTATTAGCATAGATAGATAATGGACAGACATCTCTCCTGTTAGTATAGATACATACTGAACAGACAGACGCCTCTCCTATTACTATTAGCATAGATAATGGACAGACAGACATCTCTCCTATTAATATAGATACATACTGAACAGACAGACGCCTCTCCTATTACTATTAGCATAGATAATGGACAGACAGACATCTCTCCTATTAATATAGATACATACTGAACAGACAGACACCTTTCCTATTACTATTAGCATAGATAGATAATGGACGGACAGACATCTCTCCTATTAATATAGATACATACTGAACAGACAGACACCTTTCCTATTATTATTAGCATAGATAGATAATGGACAGACAGACATCTCTCCTATTAATATAGATACATACTGAACAGACAGACATCTCTCCTATTAATATAGATACATACTGAACAGACAGACATCTCTCCTATTAATATAGATACATACTGAACAGACAGACACCTTTCCTATTATTATTAGCATAGATAGATAATGGACAGACAGACATCTCTCCTATTAATATAGATACATACTGAACAGACAGACACCTTTCCTATTACTATTAGCATAGATAGATAATGGACGGACAGACATCTCTCCTATTAATATAGATACATACTGAACAGACAGACACCTTTCCTATTACTATTAGCATAGATAGATAATGGACGGACAGACATCTCTCCTATTAATATAGATACATACTGAACAGACAGACACCTTTCCTATTATTATTAGCATAGATAGATAATGGACAGACAGACATCTCTCCTATTAATATAGATACATACTGAACAGACAGACATCTCTCCTATTAATATAGATACATACTGAACAGACAGACATCTCTCCTATTAATATAGATACATACTGAACAGACAGACACCTTTCCTATTATTATTAGCATAGATAGATAATGGACAGACAGACATCTCTCTTATTAGTATAGATACATACTGAACAGACAGACACCTTTCCTATTACTATTAGCATAGATAGATAATGGACGGACAGACATCTCTCCTATTAATATAGATACATACTGAACAGACAGACACCTTTCCTATTACTATTAGCATAGATAGATAATGGACGGACAGACATCTCTCCTATTAATATAGATACATACTGAACAGACAGACACCTTTCCTATTATTATTAGCATAGATAGATAATGGACAGACAGACATCTCTCCTATTAATATAGATACATACTGAACAGACAGACATCTCTCCTATTAATATAGATACATACTGAACAGACAGACATCTCTCCTATTAATATAGATACATACTGAACAGACAGACACCTTTCCTATTATTATTAGCATAGATAGATAATGGACAGACAGACATCTCTCCTATTAATATAGATACATACTGAACAGACAGACATCTCTCCTATTAATATAGATACATACTGAACAGACAGACACCTTTCCTATTATTATTAGCATAGATAGATAATGGACAGACAGACATCTCTCCTATTAATATAGATACATACTGAACAGACAGACATCTCTCCTATTAATATAGATACATACTGAACAGACAGACACCTTTCCTATTATTATTAGCATAGATAGATAATGGACAGACAGACATCTCTCCTATTAATATAGATACATACTGAACAGACAGACATCTCTCCTATTAATATAGATACATACTGAACAGACAGACATCTCTCCTATTAATATAGATACATACTGAACAGACAGACACCTTTCCTATTACTATTAGCATAGATAGATAATGGACCGACAGATATTTCTCCTATTAGTATAGATACATAATCGACAGACAGACAGACAGACACCTCTCCTATTATTATTAGCATAGATAGATAATTGACAGACAGACATCTGTCCTATTAGTATAGATACATAATCGACAAGAACATTCTACATGATTAGAGACAACAGCAAATGGCATTGTAGGAATTGTTAGAACAAATGATAAGACCATTGACTCCTCTGGAATGAAGGCTTAAAACACCCGTATCACATTCACCCATGTTTCGCTCGTTAGCTGACAGGCCCCTTTTCCTTATTCAATAAATACATGTAGACGCGTGCTACTTATCATTATAGAAATACAGATCTCTGCTCATGCTGCCAGGACTGCTTTACATCATGACATTCAACAGACCTAACAGAACATGGGTTGCACTTGCGAGATCTTGTCCAATTCCATTGCTGTCTTTGATTCATTCAAAATATCTTCAAAATCACGACTTAATAGATTGTGACAGATCTAAAAAGTTGAAATACTTGTTAGGCCTTCTTATCATATCAGTGGAATTATTTCCCTTAATTACGACCTCTCTCTACCCCTTATATTCATATTATAAAAGACAAGGTAAATAGATCAAATAATAATATTATTTTCAATTAAATATTTATTTACCAACGTAATGTGTCGAACCAGGATGATATGGATGGCGTCATATGCTTTAATAAGTAAACCTCCTTTTCAGAAGGAAATACCACTTGATCGGAGTGTGTTTTCACCTGGAAGTCGGGAAATTATATATGTATATATATATATATATATATATATATATATATCATATTCGTCCGTTTTACAGGCTGGCATATATTGGACGGCTTTTATAAATTGACTTTGGAACTAACCTATATCTGTCCAGGTTTTTATTTAACCGTTTTTCCCTCAAATCTATGACCAATTTTCTTTGGGAGTCATTTCTTTAATTAAGGCAAGATTTTTATAGTCCGGATGCCCTCCTTGACGCTAACCTAGTGAGTTGGTGGGGAACAGTGTTTTTATCGAGACACCTTCTCTGGGCGATTGCTTAGCAAGGCTAAAGAGCGCTTCACCTGCTCTAAAGTTTAGAATCGTTACTTAAGTGAGAGAATTCAACACGAACGGATCCATTCAATTTGCGCGTTGAGTGATGAAAATGCTATTACAAACTGAAACGTGACAGACAAATTTACAAAGTCTTTCCTAGATGTAAGTAATAGAATTGAAGAAAAACACTAAGAGAATATTGCTGAAGTTTCATGTACACAAGTTTATATATATATATATATATATATATATATATATATATTATATATATATTAATATAGCTAGGTATATATATGTAAAGGAGTAAGGCTACCAACATTTGTAAAAAGTTTTTTTCAACATTTATTTATCATTTTATATAACGCGTTTCAAGCGTGGTGCACTCTCATCAGATATGTAAATCCATTTGAAGAAATGTCTTTCGATTTGAAATAGGACAACAGGATATGTAATGTGGGCACACTATTATCTTTTTTTAAAAACTACCATTTAGGGAGTGCCATAAAAACAGTACCATACCTCCCAAAGAAAGAAAACACATTAAAATTTAAAACTAATGCTATATTTATTGTTTATACATATCCTAAGAATACTAATAAATAAATAAATATTTATATATATATATATATATATATATATATATATATATAAACAGGAAAATAACGATATGATGTATACCTTTAAAGTAGAACCTATCTGAAAAATTGATGCTCGCTATATGAGATAGAGGAATTATATAAACATTACTTGTTTAGAATAAAGATTGTATAAAATACTAATATATATATATATATATATATATATTTACTAATGTGTCATATTAAGGGAAAAAGCCACCCGAGGATAAGGGTTAATGAGATTCTTAGTTGGCAATGAACAACACCATGAGAGGATTGGAAACAATGGGTGAAATGGTCAGATTTGATTATTTAAATGGAAGGCTCGACAAGAATTTATTAACACTGGCCTTGAAAACGACCATGTTGTAGTCAGCTGGAAAGCACCCCGTGGTATTGTATTCCACAGGTGGTAAGTTCTTGGAAATAAACTTTGTTCATGGAAGTTCCATTTAGTTTTCGGTACAGAGAAAGAAAGGAAAATTCTTTACAATGGTTGAAGTTAGACAAAATTTTCCTGTGAATGTTTTATGAGGGGGGGGGGGGGAACTAGAGAAGGGAGATCAGTTGAGCATCTACTATGAAAATAACGATAGAGTAGAGAAAGACAGGCAACGTCTCTTCTGTGAGAAAAGTGCTGTAGGGAAGAGAAGAGGAGATTCCCCACCAGATTTCGAAGTCGATTCTGTACTCTGTCAAGGCAGGAGAGAGTGCTCCGAGTGGCACCTTCCAAGATGTGGCAACAGTACTCCATTCTAGGACGCATCTGGCTCTTGTACAGGTAGAGTATTGCATCAGGAGCGAGCTACTTTCTGGAGTGGTAGAAAGGCTCAACCATTTTTCATGCGACCTTAGCAATGGGTTCGATGAAAGTCTTCCATTTCAGGTTTGGAGTGCAGATCAGTCCCAGGAGCTTATCAAAGTGAGTTGGGAGGTTTCCTCAAGGATAGAACCATTCATTTGAGCTTGGGGAAAACGAGGATCCAAGCGTTGGTGGTGAAAGGAGAGGAGCTTGGTTTTAGAGGTATTAAAAGTAAACCCTCCCCCCCCCCCTCATTACACCACATGCTCCAGGTCAGAAGAGAGAAACAGAAAGATCATGCTTATTAATACTCTTCGAAGTACTGCCATATATGGTCATGTCGTCTGAGTATTTATTTACCTCCTCTCCAGGAGGTTAGGCACAAGGCCAGTTTTATCTTACTCCCACAAGGTAAGATGTGACCCAAGGTCGGGTCGGGAAAGTGGGACTTGAAAAGCCAGCGCCCGAGAAGGTGAGCACTCTGGGCATTAAAAATTGCCTGGGCAGCCCCGTCGGCATTCCCCGGTAGGGGCGCCTCAGGCAGTAAGCAATAAACTTACTCCTCCCCAAAGAGGGGAGGCAAAGCCTGGGAGGGTGGACCTCCTAGAACTGCACAGGACAAACCCATAGACCGGCGGAATCAAGCCCCGAAGGCCAAGACGATACCTGTCTATGGGGTGCAGTACCCATCGGAACAGATACTACACTTTGATCTTATGTCGTCTGAGTAGATGTCAACAAATTTTTTGTTAACATTTCGGCCTTCTTCTGGTGTTGCACCCATTTTACTTGTTTCATACGTCGTTTAATATCAATTTTTAGGATTCATATACATTTTTATTTTTAGATATGCACAATACATCTCTATAATTTGACGATGCCAATAAGTCCGTCTGTCGCGGTCCAACTTAACCTTGCCCGCTCAGCTACGGCTGTTAAATTTGAGTTATTTTCTTTTAGTTTCAGGAAGATTTTCGTATTCATCAATCTTATATTAAAAAAACAAAAACAACTATTACCTGATTATAATAAAATCTATATAATAATACATACGTACGTTATCACCTTTTACCCACATTTAAAAAAGAATAAGATCGTCTGATTAGCAAAGATGATTGTTGATTAATCTGATGTCGCTAAGATAAAAAAAATCCGACATTGCTCATTGTAAAATGAACTCTTCCAAAATCAAATTATGTCGTCCCATCAACAGTAGAATTTTAAAATAAATACATTTCAAAAACTGACATTTGTTTTATTGATTTGAAGAATATTTAGCTGAGAATTATTTTTAGGGTAATAAAACAGAGAATATTTGTTTCAAAAAGAATGATATTGCTACAATTTTAAATAAATAAATAAATAAATAAAGAAGAGCCATATTCGTTTTATTTATTTAAAGAATATTTAGCTGACAATGAAAATTATTTTTACAAAAAAAAAAGAAAAAAAAAAGAGTCATTTCTGCTTAATAGTACTGCCCCTAACAGACATTATTTCAAAAGGAATATTATTATTAATAGCAAATTATACAGATTAATGTAGAAAGTATCGTGGAATTTTCACGGGGTCCCGCTAGTAGCATCAAGTTGAGAAAGGTAATTGTCTTCAGCAAATTCATTGAAAAAATTGAATAACGATGTATAAGAGAAGTGATTCCTAAAAGTAAAATCTTAAAAAAAAAAAAAAAAATTGAATCCCACCACTGAAGTACAAGATTAATAAAACAAAGAGAATGTGTTAACCTTAGAATTAAATACTTGTACAATCAGAGTGCAGGGGTAACATTGCCCCATCCCTCCTATTAATGGCCGCCATCTTTATTTGGCGCACATGTGCGTGGCAGCTGTTCATGTGTAAAGACCATACAAACACTGTCATATGGTTCAAAATCTTTTATTGTTCCTCTTATCAGATAAAACATTGCGTGTGTAGAATCGAATTGACACCGAACTGGAGGCTTGTGGAACTCTCTTCCTGCTGACTGTTTTCCTCCTACCTATAGCCTTAGTCTTTACAAAACTAAGGCAAATAGGCATCTCCGATCTTTGCGATAATCATCTTTTGTTGTTGTTAGCTCCTTACATCAAGTGTCTTCATGCCTTGTCTGGAGAGATTTCCATAAAAAAAAAGAGCTCTATACTAGATTATCCATTCACAGACTAGCAGCCAATCAGAACCCAGAGAATGGATTTGCCCATCTAAGCACAATGGAACGTTCCAGCCGTCTTATAAATCGACTTTCTGGGCTTCTTTCTCAGTTTATTTAGTTGAGCGCAACTGGCCAGACAGCTGAGCACTGACTATTAAATTCAATAGCATGAACCATGGTATTAATTGCCATTTACATGATGTAACCCGTATCGATGTATTTTGCTAGTGCTCACAAGATGCATCTAGTTGGTATGAAGTTTCGCTGGAAAAAAAATGTAGCGTAACTTTTTAGCCCATCACATGCAACACGGGACCTTGTCCTTCCTCTACCTCACAATAACATAAGTACATGTGTTTATGTGTGCATAAGTGTGTTTCATTTTACTTCAGTTGAAGTTCTCAGAAATCAAGAGGCTCTTCCTGGGGCTAACATTGTATTTCTATAAGAGATACATAGACATTCGAATATTCCATTGAAGTTCTCCTTTATCTCTCAAACGTTGAGTTAGTACAGAAGTTAAATTAAAAACATTCATTTTCCTCTCCAATTGACCAGTAAACTATGTTATAGTATATCTTTCTCTTGGTCTTACTGGATTCCAGGACAAGAATTCATCTAGTCTGGTGGAGTATCCAATCCAGCTAAGTGCTGTTATTTGAGGTAACATCACTAAGAGAAGGTGCACCATTGCTTATATGAGCCAGTGTGGGTTAGCCATACCATGGGGATCTTATTTGGGCTTCGACTATTATGCATTTTGAATATTTGGTCAGGGTTTATTTGTAGGAGAAAGTATCCTCATGTCAGGTTGTCCTGACAAACCCTTGTACAGAGAGACCTTAGACACTCGAGGTAAGTGTCTAGTAGGTAATTCAAACTCTCTCTGTACATTTGTGTGCGTGTGTGTTTGCAAGTGATCAGACAAACATTGTAGGACATTAGGAGGAATGAACAGGGAATCATTTCTGGTGATTGATCATTGTGTGATAAATAAAGTTGTATTGTTGGAGTGGACAGGAGAAAATAAACGCTGAGTAATAATACAAGAGAGAACAAACAAAAACAAACACAGGGCGAGAAAGGGGGAGGCGCACGAGAGAATTAGGGACCCCAGCCGACTATCCATCCATCAGACATGCAAAGCTATTTTCCCCCATGCATCAGCTTGTGTGTTTTGTTTCTAATGAATGGCGATCAAGTTAAGCAGAGTAAAAGGGTGGGAGGAACGAGGAGAGGGTGGGGGAGAATTACATGCAGCAGCCATTTAGGAAACTCCCGGGAATAAAAAGGGAGATTAAAACATGAAAGATGGAAACAAACAACGGAGAAAGTGAGTGTCCAAAAAAAAAAAAAAAGAAGATAAATAAAAAAAATAAAAAAATAAATAAACGGTTTGCAGAAGAAAGGTGATAGAACCCCCTCCACCCCACCCCCGTTTCCCCTCTCTCCAAAAGATATCCGAGAATAAGGAGTAGTGGAGGGAGTATTGGCATTATATTGACAATATTTTAAAGCTACTGCGCATACATTGGTGTGGGTGGGGATGTATTTTATATTAGTTCATTCTCTGGGTCAGAGCCCCCCCCCCCCGCCCTTACCGGTTGTTCAGTCGGGCCTGTGCGTCTGCAATAACAAGCCACTTTAGCTTGTAACAAGAACGCTTAACAAATGGAGATGAAGAGAAATGACAGACTTGTTAATTAGGAACAGAACACGCGTGCACCAACGCAGAGATACATAGACAAGCACATACACTCTTATAGTGAACATATGCACACACATGGAAAGATGCTTAAAGACAGACGCATTGATAGTTTATGCACACACACACATGGAATGGTATAAACATATATAGATGTAATAACAGACAATAATTCAACACACACATGTACAGATATAGTGGCCTGACACCACAGGAAGAGATCTGTCAACTATGAAGGATTTTTGGCAGAGAAATTCCAGGGCTTCATCAACTAGAAGATTGATGAACTTAAAAGGATACGAGAGAGACAGGGGGAGGGGCAAGTGTTCTTTCGGTAAAAGATGGGATGTCGGAACACTGAAGAGAAGATTGGAAGACTGAAAGATGATGATGATAATGATGATGGTGATAATAATGTTGAAAGATGGCAGAGGTTGAAGAAAAGTTGAATCTTTTTTTTTTCCTGTCAGGGAGAGGGATGTGCGGAGAGATGAGACACGGCGGATGTTGTTCCACATTTGGAGCTGATTGAGTGGCCCGGGGAGGGTGGGGATGGGATGATAGAAGATTTAAAAAAAAAAAAGAAAGAAAGAAAAAAAAAAGTAAATTGGGGTAGAGATGCCCCCCCCCCCCTCTCCACCAGACACTCTTCCAACATCTCAGCTAAGTTTGTTAAAGGGAAATTATAGGACGGCAAGTGAAACAATTTCAAGGAAGTTTCAACATGACACGGAACAGAGTTTAGAAAGATTAATTGTAGAAATATTTCAAATGTTTCAGGTATTTCATTATGCTCACTGCAAATATAATTCAACTGTTTTATAAAAAGATTTTCAATCGCAAAAATGATTATTCATTGGTATAAATTTCTTTGTTTAAGAAACAAAAACCTTAAAAAAAAAATTAAATTCTGATCTAGTTTAGCAATGCATCACTTCACTGTACAATTATTATTAACAATAATAATGGAAAAATTGCTATTTTGTTAAAAAAAGTAAAAAGAATTTTAATTTAATCATGGAATCAACAGAACACTGACTATTAATTTGGGAACCTCATTTAAAACTCAAAAGATATTTTTTTGTTGAATAATAAAAAAATAAAAATTGTATTATTACGATTATTCGGACTACTGTTCTCATCTCGGATGTTATTCTCACAACATTTCGGTCGATGTAACTTCTGACCCTCCTCAGGTGTGTTTTGTCGAACTCGGGAATGGAATTTTGAACAGTACCCTTTATTTAATCCATGGGGGCAGCCTGCCCGCAAGGACTCGTGGATGAAAGTGCTAAGTGATAATCAGTTCTTAATGACAGTTTGAAGGTTCGATCCTCAGTGCGAGCGATACTAATACACTTACAAATTACTCAAGATTTCTACCTGGTCATGGCTGATGGAACACGAGCAAGCTACCCCCGTGGATTTAAGAAAGGGGTGCCATTCGAAATTCCATACAGATTCCCCGAGTTCAACATAAAGATTCCAGAGTTCAACAAAATGCACCTGAAGAAGGTCGGAGGTTACATCGACCGAAACGTTATAAGAATAACATCCAAGATGAGAACAATAGTTCAAATAATCCAAATAATCAAAATTATCAATCCTCATCTAAAAAATTCCGAAACATGAAATAAAATAAAAAATAAAAAAAATAAAAGATGAGAAAAACCACATGTGCGCACACACACACACTTTCTCTCATAACAATCCATGGACAACTTTACATAAATCTATCATGCATGCTTTTTACTCTTTTCGCAGTGTCATCACAATAGTTACCCAAATGAAAATTCATTTATTTTAATTCAAGAAATTTTCCAGAGAATTAATCACAATGCTTGTTTCATCCACAATTTCACTGTGCCAAAATCCTTCATTAGTGATTTTCCTCCTGGATCCATTGAAAGTTTCAGACTTGAAAAACATCAAACTTTCTTGCCCAAAGACCCAACTACGAGTGATCAATTTCCAGCTAGCAATCTGGCAAAGTTTCAATTGTTATACATGGCTGGAAGAATTGTTAAAAAATTAATAATTAAAAAGAAAATTGCTTGCTTACATGAGTGGGAGAATTGTATGGTTTGTTATATAAATTTTTAACCAATCAATATTGAGTTAATATTTCTCTCATCCACCAAAAATTAAAATTATCTTCATTTTCAAGATTAAAAAAAAGGAAGATTTTAAACGTCTTTTTTTCAGAAGTTATTAATACATGTTACATGAAACAATCAGCAACATATTCTTGAAATAGTCCTAATCGACCAAAAGTATGCATCAACATATCAATGAAATTCAAATCAATTTATTGGCAAAAAATAGCAAAGTGCAACAAGCCATGTAAAAGGACAGTTAGAAGACGTACATCGATATACCGTCTGAATGTTTTGTCCAAAGTGACTTTAAACCTTGATATGATAGACATCATTACTATCTATGGTAGGTTGTTTCACAAAGTAGAAACATAGACAAAAAATACTGCCTATCTTCTAATAAGACGAAAGCGACGATGGTATATCGTTTGGAGACCATGACTTGGCACCAGGATGAAAAATCCCTCGAAAAGTATATTTAAATTCTAGTTGATGTTTTACGCCAAAAACGCACACCCCACCGTTCAAGTGAGGGTTATCTATCCAAAGATCAGCAAAGATAATGCATCCAGCGCCGTCTTGAACTGTTTGGTCGTCTGTAGGCTGACCTCAGCTTCTGGCAGTCTGTTAATTCATTCAGTTCTTACCCAATTCCATTCTTCTTATTAAACAATTTGGATGAAAATAGGATCATTAAGTGAAAAAAAAAACAAACAAAAAACATTAAAATTGTCGGCATAATGATCGAGAATTGCCACTTCCGGCTAAGAATGTGTTCAGCAGTCAGCAGTGAATTGCAAATATCTTACACATACGAAAATCTAGGTCAACGCAAAAAAAAATTGTGAAAAGTCATTTCTTTCATTAGAAATTTTGAATTTTAATTTTATTACAAAAATTAGATGCCGAGACCCGTGATTGGAACCAGCACCTTTAGATTTCCAGTCTAACATTTTTTGAACTGAGCTATTTCGACTGGCTATACCTCTTGTAATGCTAAGCATTTAACATTCGTATTGGCTTCTGCTATCTAGGTCATTATTTAAGATGGTATCAATTTTTAAAATCTTCCGAGGTGGATAAATGATTTTTTTGAAAGAAATTTAATTGAAAAACATTTTTTGTTGTTAATAACATGGACAAACGTTCCACAAGAAAAAAGAGCTGACGAACCAGAATCAAACATTGGTTTTGTAGAAATAAAGCTATTAACCACAAAGATTCGAGAAACGGGCTTACTTTACTTTATATATTATATACTAGCAGGAAGACCCGACGTTGCTCGGGATTTAATCCTTTTTAAGTATGTCCATAGCACCATCTTTTTTCCCCCTCTTTTTCTTTATCGCGCCCCCCCCCCACGTTTTGCTCTCTAATATAGTAGAAAGAAAATGAAATTTTGAAAAAAAATCACAATTAGTGTCTTATGCACATTGTTTAAATTGTATTAAAATCGGGTATAAATATTTGCAGTTTAAAGTGGGTTCTGCCACCATAGCTCCCTTAGATGGGACACAAAGAAATTCAACACATTGATTCACGACCACTTCCATTGTCTTTTCCCAAATTTTACATATAAATACACTTGTAACTTTTATGTAGATTCTCTAACCTTTCTTTCAATTGGGAACACATGGATAACTGATTATGATAAAAGGTATTTTGTATTATTCGAACTACTATTCTAATCTTCGTTGCTATTTTCATAACATTTCGACCAATGTAACCTCCAACCTTCTTCAGGTGCATCTTTTTGAACTCAGGAATCTATACGGAATCTCAAACTGAACAGACAGCGGTTTCGCCATATTATGGCTATTTGGTGTGGCTAGACATGGCAAGTTTGTGTGTATGTGTGTTTAGGCATGAATATATATAGTAAAAGTCTTGGATAAAAATCATTCTTCGTCTCATTATCTACCATTGTCTATCTCACCTGCAAGTTACTCCTCACCCCCCACCCCTCAACACCACCACCACCACCACCACCAAACCACATCTGCCTGGAATCTTGTGGTTGTTTTAATATTTTCTTCATAAAGCAAAAAAGCAGGAAGACAACAGACATTGCCAAGTTGTTGGCAGGATGCCAATAAAAGAACAAGAAAATAAAAATAGGTTTATCTTTTCAAACAAGAAGAAAGTTATTTCTACAGCTGGTAAAACGTACAGTTCAACGATCTGTCGCTCCACCGAACTAGTCTTTTTTTTTTTTTTTGCATTAAAAAAAAAAAAAATCTATCTTTATCTTTAAGATTGTTTTCTTCGTTGTTATCCATGTTGTTATGAGCAGCCAAGTGACATCAGTGTGGGTCAGAGTAAAACATGTATCTCTTTAGAATAATTGCATAAAAGTGGGTAAAAGTTTTGAAAAGTGAACTGAACAAATATTGTTGATGATAGATTGAAAAGACAGACGATTTAATTGGCAAACTGACACGGCAGTCTGCTAGATTAAGAGAGAGTGGACTTGCTGTCACTTGAACTCTTAGTGGAAAACTATCAAACACTGCTGCAGAGAAGGTGTAACTGGGAGGACACCAAAGTAAAGGTGTAAGGAAGAGACACTGAACAGGAGAAGATGCATGGGGGAGGACACCGAAAAGGAGAAAGTGCATGGGGAGAGCACACCGAAGAGGAGAAGATGCATGGGGGAGGACACCAAAGAGGAGAGGATGCATGGAGGAGGACACCAAAGAGGAGAAGATGCATGGGGGAGGACACCGAAGAGGAGAAGATGCATGGGGGAGGACACCAAAGAGGAAAAGATGCATGGGGGAGGACACCAAAGAGGAGAAGATGCATGGGGGAGGACACCAAAGAGGAGAAGATGCATGGGGGAGGACACCAAAGAGGAAAAGATGCATGAGGGAGGACACCAAAGAGGAGAAGATGCATGGGGGAGGACACCGAAGAGGAGAAGATGCATGGGGGAGGACACCAAAGAGGAGAAGATACATGGGGGAGGACACCGAAGAGGAGAAGATGCATGGGGGAGGACACCGAAAAGGAGAAGATGCATGGGGGAGGACACCGAAAAGGAGAAGATGCATGGGGGAGGACACCGAAAAGGAGAAAGTGCATGGGGAGAGCACACCGAAGAGGAGAAGATGCATGAGGGAGAACACCGAAGAGGAGAAGATGCATGGGGGAGGACACCAAAGAGGAGAAGATGCATGAGGTAGGACACCAAAGAGAAGATGCATGGGGGAGGACACCGAAGAGGAGAAGATGCATGGGGGAGGACACCAAAGAGGAGAAGATACATGGGGGAGGACACCGAAGAGGAGAAGATGCATGGGGGAGGACACCGAAAAGGAGAAAGTGCATGGGGGAGGACACCAAAGAGGAGAAGATGCATGAGGGAGGACACCAAAGAGGAGAAGATGCATGGGGGAGGACACCAAAGAGGAGAAGATGCATCGGGGAGGACACCAAAGAGGAGAAGAATCATGGGGGAGGACACCAAAGAGGAGAAGATGCATGGGGGAGGACACCAAAGAGGAGAAGATGCATGGGGGAGGACACCAAAGAGGAGAAGATGCATGGGGGAGGACACCGAAATGGAGAAAGTGCATGGGGAGAGCACACCGAACAGGAGAAGATGCATGAGGGAGGACACCAAAGAGGAGAAGATGCATAGGGGAGGACACCAAAAAAGAGAAGGTGTAAGGGGAAGGACATAAAAAAGAGAAGGTGTAAGGGGGAGGACACAAAAAAAGAGAAGGTGTAATGGGGAAGGAAATATAATAGTGGAAGATGTAAGAGGAAGGAAACCGAATAGATGATGTAAGGGGGGGGGAAACCAAAAGTGAAGACGGTGTAAGGGGGAGGACACCGAAAAGGAGGTGATCTAAGGTGGGGGCGAAGAGGAGAAGGTATCAGGAGAAGGAAACTGAAGAGGAGGAGAAACCCAAAGAAGAGGAGGAGGTACAAGGAGGAAATCGACGAGAAGGTAAGCGAAAAGGAGAAACAGAAAAAACCAAGGAGAGGAAGGGAGAGGGATCTACAAAAGAGATGGAGAAAGAGAGGAGAGGAAAGAGAAAAAGAAGGTAAAGATAAAAAAAAAGAGGATAAAAAAAAAAGTTGAGGATGAGAAAAAGAAAAAAATGGTGAAGAAAAAGAAATATCATCATCTTCAATTATTACTAAATCTCAAATGTTAGCTTACCTTGTAGTTGGTTATAGAACTCAACAGTTCTCGATTAAAAACTAAATAACAATATACGAAAAGATGAAGAGATCCTTTTCTTTCTCACAGCAAATCAAAATTCATCCCAGCATTAATTCTACCATGAAATCTATGCTTCTTGTATGCGCCGTGGAACTCAAAATAAAACACAGTGGTTATAAAATGAATGTCTACTTATTTTTATGAATGTTATCAGATCAAAAGAGAGGATAAAAATAGTTTCATGGTATTTATACATACAGACTTGTAATCATATAAACAGGAAATATGATGGAGAACTCAAGTGTGGTTGGGGATGGGAAAATTCTTTGGCACAAAATCTGAGAGGAGAGATGCTTCATTCCACATTATTTCAATGACAGAACAATCCTTGCTAGTTTTCTAATCCATCATGTGTTTGTACTTATGTATAGGTCAAAGTTTGAAGAGCAAATATTAACTGTTGAAAATAAATAAAATAACATTTAATATATATATATATATATATATAATTATTAATGACAATATATGTATTAGCATATACTATCAGTGTCCTTTTACTTTGCAGTCTCCTTAAAAGATTCAGCTCGATGATTGTCAATTAGTGACAATAGAGCAAATATAAGTCAGGTTCATATTATATTCCAATAACCATGTTTTTATTTTATTATTTTTATCTTATCACATTTCCAAAAAACATAACATTTCTGTGAGCTATATTTTTTATGGTTCGTTTCATTTGTCTTGTGCCAAACAACATTTTTATGTCGATATTGTCTCTGCAACATTACAAAATCATCAGAAAAATTCACAAAGAGTAAAAAGTTCTTGGATTAAAGTGTCTTGAAAAAACCTGTGAGTTTGCTCTTTTCTTTGTTTTTTGTTTGATTTCACCCAAAAATGAACCACTGTATAGTGTAGGTTTATAATAGCTGTTGATCGATAACATCGACATGCCAGTGTCACAGATTTTGTACATGTCTGTGTAAATAAAAATAATCATATATAAACGCTCTATTTGATATTGAGCACTTTTTATAAACCCGGTTGAAATTCTTTGGATTACTACCCTGTGGATGTTTTACCTGGATTATTATATATATATATATATATATATATATATATATATATCAATCATCATATTCGGTTTAATGTCTGTTTTACATGCTGGCATATGTTGGACGACTTTAAGAAATTAACTTCCAAACTAATCTATTTCTGGTCAGGTCTTTATTTATGTCTCTTTTTCTACAGCCAATTTTTATCACTTCCTCCCATGTTTTCCTTAGCTTTCCCCTCTGAACTGGACCTGTTACCTAAACTGTTCTACATCTACTGATTCAAGAACTCTCATTCTTTTAACAGAGCCATACCATCAGAGTTTTGTGTTCTGCACACATCTTCCTATATTGTCCAGATGTAATCTTCCTATGAGGTCGTCAGATCTAAGACTGTCTTTAAGACTCAAATTACATATCCATCGTATTATTTCTCTCCATAAATCAGACTGCGTACACATACCTGATAGACTACAGGATACTTTTTCACGAAAATCCTGCAGAATGAAACTTCATTATGATGATCATCAGTTTATGTCCGTTTTACATGCTGGCATGTGTTGGACGGCTTTCAGACATTGATTTCCAAACTAAAAAAAATATATTTCTATATAAAGTTAGGTATATGTTTAGATTTTGTATGTACATGATTCACATGATTTACTTCTAAACTAATTAAACAATCATTATGAATTCTGAAGCACACCTACTAGGAATAACGGTGGATAATGTGGGCTATATTTAGTTTAATTTTATGCAACGGGGGCAAAGAGAGGCGGGAGGGGGAGGGCTTTTCTGTGAAAATTTAAATACCTCTGATTTTTGTGAAACTTTAATAGGTATTAGAGATGAATTATTAAATATTCTCTAAATTTCAGTTTCTTGGGAGGATTTTAAAGGAATTAACGGGGTATAATATGGGCACAACATTCCATTTGAAAATTAAAATATTCCAGATTTACATTAAATTTGATCCATCGTCATTAGACACCAATTAAGCAAGATTTCCCTGAATTTCAATTCCTTCTTAAGACACTTCAAGCTCAAGCCTTAAATTTGAGACATTTTCTGGAATCAAAATAATGTAATGGATTTTGATCAAAATTAGAATAAGGATTCTAGACATAAGATTTAGTATCATTATATCTTCATTTTAATCTTTGTAAGAGGATATAAAAGTGGTGTAAAACTGTTCTATTCGAGGAATGAATTTTACTTGTCCTGGGACAGATATTCTTCTTGGTGTTTATAAAGAAAAGAATGAGAAAACAAATATTAGTAAACCTTGAATGAAAAAAAAAAAAATCAAGTAAGCAACGATAATTCTTAAAAAAAGAGAAAGAGTTATTACCTATAGCTGATTTTTCTTTTAAGGCGACTATTTAAGTATTTCTACATATTAGAAAACTATTGAATCAGATTAAGTATTAAAAAATATTGTAGTAAAGTAAATCAGCCTATTGCAATTAACATGGTACAAAAATAACAAATGAAAGTTGTTAAGTCAGGATCAAAGTTTGATTAAATGTTAGTTAGGTCCAACTTTTAAAATCCGGCCAACATTATTATATTATATAAAAATATTTATATCATTGCCTATATTATATTTAATATATACTAGCTGGGATATTAAATGAGGAACCCTAGGTTCTCATGTGTCCAACCCATAACACTATATTACCCTTTTTATTCTTATTTTTTTCACATTTTGTATTCAGTTTTTGAAGGTACTTCAGCTAGTATATATATAGAGATATATATATATATATAAATATTTCTGCAATTCAAAATTTTTGCGTGTATGTGCACGATTAACCGCCGCCTGTACATTTCTCTTTACATGTAAATGCAGTTGTCTAAAAATTTTATGTTTAAGTATTTGATTACAAAACATCTAGTTCACCCGCATTTCTGTCAGAACTTATAATAAGTGATGATGTCTGAACAAAAACAGCAATTGCATGTGGCTCAATTTGGCAAGATCTCTGCCTCACCCTTCACTAGTCTAAGGTGGTAGTGGGAGGGAGATATTAAAAAAAAAAAAAAAAAAAAGAAAAAAAAAAAGATTAGAACGAAATTTAACACTTTGAAATTTGGCAATGCTGGGTAGTTCTGCCATTGTATATATAAAATATGAAAGTTATTCGTCTGTCTGCTTTTTACATTTTCCATATATATTGCAGAAAATCATTGTCAATAATTTACCTTTTTCTCCCTCTCTGTGCCTAAAGCTAAACGAAACTTCCAGAGCAAAGTTTCTTTCCTAGAACTACCCGACTGTTGCACTCAATACCGCTGGGCTGCTTTCCAGCTGATTACAACATTTTTGTTTTCAAGTCCAATGTAAACAAATTCTTGTTAAGCCGTCCTCCTAAAAAAATCAAACTCTGCCAAACGTCCACCACCATTACCGATCATCACGGTGTTGTCTCACCGTCCACCTGACACTCATTCATTAAACCTTATCCTCGAGTGACCTTTTGGCCTTGATAAGTGGTGACACTTTAGTAAAAAACAAAAAAAAAACAACAGAAAGAACTGTTTACCCGAAATGGGTAGTCCACTAAAATTTTTTAAAAATCTGACTCCGAAATTTCTTTCTAAAAATCACAAACTGAACTTGTAAGTTTCGACCATAGCGATGGAAAGTGACCGCATGGATAATCATTTTCCCTTATAAAAGATCAAAATCATTGATACCGCAAGTTACATTTTCAGCTAGTTATTTGACCACGTCTGTAGTTAAACAGAGCTCCTATTTACTTGCCTCCCCACGAGGACAGAGTTAGATATAAGGTCATTTTTTTATGTGGGGTAAATCCAGTTCTTCAAAAGGGGCACTCTGGATTGAGACAAAAATGAAAATTGGCTCAGTCTAGAAGGATTTCTTTTTCACTGACTGAGGACAGAAACGATGAAGTGTAATATCAGAACGGACACTAAACTTTGCATTACTCATTTGCTATAAGTAGGTATCACAAACCAGCATAGAGTTCAGTGTGCAAAATTGGGTAACTATTAGTGTTAGGACAGTAAATCGGAATCGAAATCAGAAAAATCAGAACTTTTGGGGGTATCGGAATCAGAAAAATTTGTGTCTATTTTCCAAGGCCAAAAACGATTTTTTTGTTCTTTTTTTATTTGTTTGCTTTTGTATAAAACTTAATTTTCCATTGCTGGTACTAATGATAAAATGATAAATATTTATTAATTTTAAATTACCAGTGAAATTAAAATCTATAGATCACCCGACACGTACAAGTGTAGTTTTACGTTTGCAATATATATATGCACATATTACATGGGTTTTTACTGTGATCTGAAAAAATAAAAAATAAAAGAACAACAACTCTATAGTTAAATGTTTAGAGGTTTTTAAAGAATCGGAATCGATAATCATATCGGAATCAGGAATTTAGAAAAGAATCGGTAATCGTATCGGAATCGAAAAAAATATTAGAATTGTCCCATCACTTAATGAAATTCCCTTCATTTCCACTTGTGACAACTCATCTACTTTTTGGGTTATTTTGATGATAAAATTTTGATGTAAAAACAAAATGTAATCTTCTCTTTATAAATGTACAATTCTTTCTTGTGTTATTAACAGTTTTTTTCCAGTTACTTCAACTTAGTGATTTACTTTTTAATGTTGGCGTTCTTCAACTTAATGCACATGATATAGTTTGTCTCTATGCATATACAAACAGTCCCATATTAAAAGAAAAAGGGCTACTCATCATTATGATGAGCTAAATATAGGGTTTTAAGTTATCTTTCAAAAAAAAATTAAAGTTGAAAATTTTAGTGAATTCAATTTTTGCACTATTTATCAAATTGTGTTTCTGTAGTTTTTTTTTATATGGTTTAAATCTAAGTTTTTTTTTTATTGATTTACTATTAAAAGGAAAAATGTAGCTTGATCCCTACTGTGTTACGGATCATATTAAGATGATTCAATGCGTTAGCTGTTGATTTTTTTTTTTGTTTTTTGGAGAGGTAATGGGATTTTCCCCAATGTTTAGACTGGCTTCATCTCATAATTATTCTTTCCATTATGATTAATTTTCATTTATCACAAGATGAAATTATATTTGTAAGGATTTTTCACGTATTTGAAACCTGAAGTTTTAGTTATAGACTATGAAAATAACACACATGACGCAAAATTTTCTAATTTCCAACAAACTCTAAACGGTCATAATTTAGTCGCTAATTGTATTACCAAAATAAATTTGCTATCATTGTTTATGTTTTGCAAAGATCAATGTATCCACATTCAATTTTTTTAATTTTTTTTAAATTTTTTTTTTTTAGATATAATGGAGAAAAAAATGTTGGTTTGAGACATACTCACTATAGATAAAAGTACAATTTAACAAATAAGCCACAAGGCCATCAAAAGTATGGGGAATTAAGGGGTCGGTGGTTATCATCTGTCTATCATACTCTTAGCTAAAATCATTACAGTCATCATAATACCACATTTACTCTAAAGTGCAGCCTACTTAAAATATCCCTAATGTGTTGAAAATGTAATTTTATATATATATATATATATATATATATATATATGTGATTATTTTTATTTACACAGACATTTACAAAATCTGCGACACTGATCTAAGGTTAAGATCGGATTCTAACTCTGCCTGATGAGATCTCAGTTTATAATAACTGTTGATCGATAACATCGACATGCCAGTGTCGCAGATTTTGTACATGTCTGTGTAAATAAAAATAATCATATATAAAAGCTCTATTTGATATTGAGCACTTTTTATAAACCCGGTTGAAATTCTTTGGATTACTACCCTGTGGATGTTTTACCTGGATTATATATATATGTGTGTGTGTGTGTGTGTGTGTACAAATTCATTGGAATAAAAATGGGACAACAAAAAAGAAAAAAACATGTTTAGCAAGACTTTCCTAACCGTTTCTAAAGAATAGACCTTCAAGATATTACTTTACTTTCAGCTAAAAGGTCAAGGAGGGTATGTAGAAGTTAAAATTTTTTAAAAATGGTTCAATACTTTTCTTTTGCAGACAGATTTATTTTTACATCAGTGGCCAGGCAGTGGAGACTTCTGAAGTTGTTGGCCCTCATCCAATTGCGTTCCTTTGTACAACTGGTGGAATTGCATTTTGTTTAAACGGTGAGCCTCGTGAAATGGAATGTTTGTTACAGCGTGTCTCACTGGTGGTGGTGGTGCATGGAAATACTTTCACCATTAAGCTAATAAACACAAAATCTTTTTGTCTACTCCTTTGGAGTGACCTAATTCTTGGCCTTTTGGCTAAGATCAAAGTGTAGTATCTGTTCCGATGGATACTGCACCCCATACTGGTGTTGTCTTGGCCTTCGCGTCCTGATTTACGCCGGTGAATGGGTCTGTCCTGTGCAGTTCTGGGAGGTCCACCTTCCCAGGCTTTGCCTCCCCTCTTTGGGGAGGAGTAAGTTTATTGCTTACTGCCTGAGGCGCCCCTACCGGGGAATGCCGACGGGGTTGCCCAGACAATTTTTAAACCCCACTTTCCAGACCCGACCTTGGGTCACATCTTACTTGTGGGAGTAAGATAAAAACTGGCCTTGTGCCTAACTCCTGGAGAGGAGTAAATCAATACTCCTTTGGAGAGAGAAAGAGACATTTGCTACACAACTCCCCACCCAGAATGCTCTCTATGAATCTAATCTCCATCACAGTAGCCCCTTACGCTTCAGCGTGGTAATATGCCTTATTTGAAGGCGAACAAAAGTTTAAAAAATAAAAAATTTTGGTAGTTGTTTTGAATACAATTATCTAACAAGAAATAAATTTTAAAATGTTGTTACTGGTTTCATACATAATGTTATTAATTATAGGTTGCCGAGTTTTAATAAAGACAGCTTTGAGTATTTTTTATTTTTTTAAATTGGTTTCAGAATGTATTAACAAACATTTGTCTTAAATCAGAGGAGGGGCAGTTATATTTTAAGATGCTTCACATAATACAATTTTATCCTGTGACGCTAATTCTGACGTTGAGGAATTTAAATTGTTAACGTCTTTCCTGGAACAATACGAGACCATTCTTCACGTGCGCGTTTCTTGGCTATCTTTTAAAATTCTTTTCTTTTCTCCAGCTTTTTTGTTTATTTGCTTTTGTCACCTGAAGATGATTCAACGATAAATCGAAAACGATCGTGATACATATTGAACATACATTAATTTTTTTTGATTTTAACACAAAAAAGATTAAAAAACATTTGAAAAAAATAAAAAACAGTATAATTAAGCAAAATAATTATTTTTAACAGTGTTTGCTTAACTGAAAAATTCTGCCTAAATACACTACAAGTATTTTTTTCAGCAGGTTTTTTTCCAATGCAAGATTCAATTTTCACTTTTTATTTTTATTCAGTCGTTGAAAAGATGCTGTAGCATCGAAACGTTGATTGATTGACGTAAGACTGTAATATTGTCTATGTAATTTTATATATATATATAAATATATATACTTCATTTTATTGGAAGATCATTCATAAAGTGTTTTGTAGCTAGTCAGAGCTCCTTAAAAATGGATCCCATCCTGTAATGTATTTTTGACTTTTTATTAATCTCATATATTTAGCCTGTCATTATGAAAAAAATGCTGCACCATTTTCATTCTTCGGAAACTGAATTTTGCATTGTTTTTCCATTGCAAGTTGCTCAAGTTGAAAGTGATAAAAAATGTGACAACGTGGAAAGTCATTAAATTGTCAAGTTTTTTTATCCTGGTATAAAGGTGATAATAAAATTAGATTTCCTGTAACGCGTGTACACATGGAAATATTGTTGAGTGTTAACATTTTTGGAACATGATTACAAGATATCAATGATGTCATACATTTTGTATTCTAGTGAATTAATATATATATATATATATATATCTCAGGAAGATCCTGCAACACCCTGGATTAAATGGGGAACCCTAGCTCGTTTTGAGCACAGCCATAACATCATATAACCTTAATTATTATTTTTACACTTTATAAATTCAATTTTTTTTTATAGGGGCCAAAGAATGTACTCAACATTGATTGGGTCAGAGACGGTGTAAGTAAAGTGACATTTATTGAAATAATTTTTACCCCCCCCCCCCATATTGTCCTTTAGTCCTCACATTCCGTGAGCGATGTTTCTGACAAAGGAGGAAGAATTGCTGTTTTCTGGGGTCGGAATCTATCCATCTAACACTTATCGTTGGCTAGTTTTTTTTTACCTTGAAGTAGTATTTTGTTTTTAGCTTCTTAATTCAAATGGCTTCATGCCTTGTCTGGAGCGAATTCCATTAACTTGAATTAGATTTGAACTCAGTTGATTCCATAGTCTCCATTTGTATCCATTGCACCACTCATCACACCAGTAGTAGTAGTAATAGTAGTAGTAGTAGTGAGAGTAAGTTCCATTATTCCCTACAATACTAAATCACCTTTGATGCACAGGTGTGCTGACAGTTTATGAGGCCAACATCTCATAAAACTGTGCATATTTGAGGAAAATAATGATTTTATATCAGATGCATATCGAGCAAACAGTGGGAAACATTCTTGAAGAGTGCTCTCTCTCTCCACTCAGCATCGAACGTCCATGCGGGATTGAAACCCTGACTGGCTGCATGACTTCCTGCCACAGGTTTGATTTCTGCTGTGAACCTCGGCTCTGCCAAAAGTTATAGCTTTCAGCACTTTTAAAATCATCATATCGGTAGAATTTAATTTACAAAAATAATTTAATTTTTTCTATTACTTACTCTCTGTACAAATGATTTCACATCGGCTTATCCTAAAAGAGATGGGGAGTTAAGGTGAATCCTCTCAAAAGAAAAAAAACCCAAAACAAAGGTATATTTAGAAATAATAAAGATTAATACCATTATTGGATAATGGAGGCAAACTTACATGTGGATGAATATACATACATATATACACATATATATATATATATATATATATATATATATATATATATATATATATATATATATATTTAAACGAAAGGCAAAAAAAACAACAAAAAAAACAAGAGGAAAGGTATATCAAACTGGTAACTGATACATTTGCATAGTTTGGAAAGTTTTAGGGCGTTGTCAATAATGAGGGAGGTCTTCTTTGCATGTGCTTATAAAACAAAATTCCAATGCAAAGAAAAAAAGAGTAATAACTTAATAGAAACAGAGATCAAGAGGGAGAGAGAAATAGAGAGAGAGAGAGAGAGAGAGAGAGACAGACAGAGAGTGTAAGAAAATCAGTGTTAGAGAGACACACATATAAACTGTATGAATGACAGATACACAGAGACAGTGTAAGAATGAGCGAGAGCAAGAATGGGAAAGAGAGAGAGAGAGAGAGAGAGAGAAAGAGAGAGAGAGAAAGAAAGAGAGAGAATGAGAGAAAGAAAGAAAGAGAGAGAAAGAAAGAAAGAAAGAGAGAGAAAAAGAGATTACTAAAGTGAGAATGAGAAAGAGAGAGAGAGAGAGAGAGAGTGTCAGAGAATGAGAATAAAAGAAAGAGAGAGAGCACGTGAGATCATGAATGTGGGAGAAAGTCTGCGAGATTGTAAATGTGGGAGAGAATCCATGGGATAAAGAAGGGAGAGGGAGAGAGAGAGAGAGTGAGAGAGAGAGTAGGCACAGGAGAGAGAGTGGAGGGGCAAGAGAGAGAGAGAGAGAGAGAGAGAGAGTGTATGTGCCAGTGTGAATACAAGAGAGTGAGAAACAAAAGTGAAAGGAAATGGGGAGCTAACAAAAAAGGGCAACAAATTAACACATTGGAAATGGAGCACCAATAATGGCAGACTATTTTTACATCTTGAGGAAAATAGACAAGTACCACAACAACACAAGACTCACGCGACACTCTAAACTGGGATGCCTGTCAGCAACCAGCTGTAGACACAAGCACCAGTGCATTGTTTATAGTTGACTTTTGATTGTTTTGTTATTCTAGACCATCTATCTTGCATGGATGGGAATAATTATCTTGTTTCCTGAACCACATCTTGAATTTTGCCAAACAATGCAGTAAATAACATTATATATGCTCTGTTTTAGGATCTAAAAATTTTCAAGGCAATTTTGTTTTTAAACGTGTTCCTTGCATATACTGTGTCATGGAAACTTTCAAAGTACAATTAATCGATCATCATAAATTTTGGAAAACAGCTGCTAGGCATAAGGATGGATAATGTTAGTTTAATTTAGTTTCATCCAAAGAGGGTAAAAAGGGGGTGGAAGCCCAGTGTGAAAATTCAGATAGTTCCAACTTTTGTGAAATTTTAACAATAGGTATCATCAGGTAATAAAATAGTCTCCAACCTTCAGTTTATTTGGAGTATTTTAAATGTTTTTAGGAGGCATAATAAGCACAACGTCCAATTTGAAAGTTCAAATATTCAAGACACTAATTAAGCAAGGTTCCTCAAATTTCAATTTATTTCTTAAGACCCCTTAAGCCTTAAATTTTAGAAATTTTCTAGAATCAAAATCATGTAATGGATTTTGATTAAAATTGGAATAAGGATTCTAGACGTATGGTTTAGTATCATTATATTTTGATTTTGATCTTTATAAGGGCACATAAAAGTGGTGCAAAACTGTTCTTTTTCGGAGAATGAATTTTACCCGTCACGGGACGAGTATTCTTATAGATAAGTATAAAACATTTTGCTTGAATTATGCAAAAATGAAAATTCAAAAATCCCAACAGATATATTTATGAAAGGCAGACTTTTATGGCTCAAATCAGTGAATGAAGTAATTACAAGAAAGAGAGCAAAGAGAAAGAGGGAAAGAGAACAGAGAAGAGAGAAAGATGGGGGGGGGGGGGGGAGAAAGGAGGAGAGAGAGAGAAGGAAAAAAAAAGGAGAAGATAGAGAGTGGGAAAGAGAGAAAAGGGTTGGTTGGGAGGGATAATATATATAACAAATACTGACCCAAACGGGTGGTCTAGTAATTATTATGATTTGTTTGTTATGCCTCTTTGGTGATCTCCCTGTGTAACAATTTTCAACTCGACTGTTAAAAAAACAAAACAATCTATACAAATATACAGATACAAATCTTGTTAAATGTTTCATCTGATAGTTTCCCAAAAATGCTCTCTCAATTCCCTCTTTTTTTTTTTTTTTTTTTTTTTAAACATATCTGAATTCATTGATTTTATTTTAAAATTTTTACACTAATTGCTGTTCTTATCTGATCTAATAACTTGTTCCAAAAATATATTATTCCATTAGCAGCAAAATTTATTGGATAAAAATAATGGCCGAAAGCCATGAAAAAAAACCTATGAAAAGTCAAGCAGAGTAGTAATATCTGCATTTTATGTTTATCTAATGTAAACAATGATTAACCCTGACACAAGTTTTATTACCTGTCAAGTTGGTATTAAAACAAATTCATCTTAATATTTTATTGCCATGTTTAAAGGCAATAAGTCTTACTCTTTATTCTGCTTCTCTCGGCAAAAGAAATGGAGAAGATAAAGCTGATACAAGCCCCCCCCCCCCTTCCCCACATTTTTTTTTTTTTTTTTTTTTTTAAAATATGGTTTTTCACTCTTGGCTGTTGCAGTCAAAATCTATTTGGTGGAGGTAAAAAAGAAAAGAGAAAACACATGAGAAAGAGAAACGGGAGAAGAGAAAGTGAGTGTCCCTTTTCAACAATAGGTTTGCAGGTAATCTATAGAAAATCCAATACTCAATACAGAGGAACAAATCCTCGCAGAACAGTGATACACTCTACTGAATTTAGTAATCAGTTCAAAACAAATACCCCCCCCCCCCCCCAAAAAAAAGCATAGAAAGTTGATTTCTACGAAGGCTAGAATGTTCCATTATGCCCAGATGGGCAAGTCCATTCTTTGGGTCCTGATAGACTGTTAGTCCATGAGTGGATAAATCTCTCTATATAAAACTCTGTATCTGTGTGAATGTGTGATGTTTGTGTGTTCCCTATAGAAAGAAAGAATCTACATAAGATCTAAAGGTGTATTCTTATGTAAAATTTACGGGGGAAGACAATGGAAGTGTTAATAGGTGGGTTCCCTCTACCGTGCCAGTAAACTTCTCACACCTGACATTATCCTATATCTCTACAAAGCCACCATCCGCCCATGCATGGAGTATTATTGCCACATATGTGCTGGGGCATCATCCACTAGTCTCTCCCTCTTAGACAAGGTCCGAGAAAGAGTCGTCAACTTGATAGGTCCTTCACTATCCATCAAGCTCCAGCCCCTGTCTCATCGCCGCAATGTTGCTTCCTTGTGCCTGTTTTACAAATACTTCAATGGATTGTGCTCTGACGAGCTTGCTGCTTTGGTACCCAGACGACGTAAATTCACTAGACGAACCCGACAATCTGACAAATCCCATCCATTCACTGTGGAGGTCCCCAGATGCCGAAGAGCTTTTTACTCCAAAAACTTCTTTCCTCGTGCTGCTGGACTCTGGAACTCCTTCCCTGCTCCCTGTTTTCCTGACGTTACTGACATGCAGAAATTTAAAACTAATGTAAACAGACATCTCGCTGCACAGCTCCCAATTTAGGTTGACCCCTCTAAACCCTTTTTTCTCAGTAGCCCCTTACGTCTACAGTGGCGGCCTGCCTTGTTTGGAGTAAACTATGTTAAATAAAAAAAAGAAGAAAAGTGCACGCCTAAGGGGGCTATAAGGGCATAACCCTTTTTAAACTTCAAATATATCCTATTTTTATGGAATTTTTAACTTAACACATGACCTTGTGCCTGACCTCCTGGAGAGGTAAATAAAATAAGACACACATTTAGAGAGTTTTCAGATTCTTCCAACTAAATTAGGGGGTGAAACAGGAAGAAGGGGGGGGGTGGCAGTAAAAACAAAGAGAGTTATATGTTGTCATGAGCATAGTGAAAAATTAGATAGTAGTGATCCTGATTCAATCCCGAGCAACGTCGGGTCCTCCTGCTAGTTATTATATAAATATTGCTTAATTCATGCAAGAGTTTTCTTCCTATCAAACTATTGGAGCCGGTTATGTCAGTAATTAGTAGTTCATACAGAAGATGAATCCTCACAAAAAAAACTTGATAATTAGCTCTACTTTGATCAGACACCGAACCATCAGTACACAGGGGACAACACACTTCACAAAACACTGATTATTGTGTGAACACGTCCTCATTTCATATACTTATAGTGAGCAGTGCAAAACAAAAGTCAATATTATAATCATGCGGGGGGGGGGGGGGGGGTTCATGATGACAGGCCACTGACAGCCGAGTAGAGTACAATTAAATCAATGCATGCGACTGGTTTTAAAAACTGGACCCTGAAACAACTCACCCTTCCGCCCTCAAAATGACAAACTTCCGGTTTGGGTTAGAACATTTTTCTTTTTATTCTGCTGCAATAAAGACGAGGAACAAAGTGTTATCTCTGTTCTGATACTACACTTCGTCTTTTCTCTTCTCGGTCAGTGAAGGAGAAATCCTTCTAGACTGAGGTATTTTCTATCACCGATTTACCGGTTGAATTACCTACTAGACACTATCCTCGAGTGTCTTCAGTCTCTCTGTACAAGGGTTTGTCAGGAAAACCTGACATGAAGATACTTCACCCTACAAGTAAACGCTGACCAAATATTCAAAATAATATAGTATTCGAAGCACAACTAAGATCTATTCGACACGGTTATACACTGGCTTATACAGGGAATGGTGCGCCTTCTCCTAGTGATGTTGCCTTAAGCAACAGCACTTAGCTGAATACTCTACCAGATAGGATGAATTCTTGTCCTGGAATCCGGTAAGACCAAGAGACCACATAGTAAACTGGTCAATTGGGAAGAGGAAAATTAATGTTCTTGACTTTTTTTACTAACTCAAAGTATGAGAAATAAAGGAGAACTTTAATAGAATATTCAAATATCTATGTATCTCATTTAGAAATCAAGTGTTAGCCCCGGAAGAAGGCCCCTTGATTTCTGAGAACTTCGGCTGAAGTAAAATGAAACAAAAAAATACAAAGGTGTTGGTGGAGAACAGCAGTTGGGATACGGCCGGCCTGCTGACAACACAGAACGTGGCAGAGGTAGTCATTGTAAAGAAATTCTTTGACAATTATTTGGTGTATCATTCTTAAATGCTAGTATAGACATATTGCCAAAAATGATGCCATACACAAAATTTGATATTGCCATCATGTTTTTATGTAAGACTAGCTGGCCTTGCCAACTCACTATTGTTTCACAAAATTTGCTACTTGAAAACAAAATGTAAAATAAACATTTCATTCATAAGTTTCTTGTAAACATGAGACAAAAACTTTTGCATTTATTCATATAAATAGATAAACATTAACATTTTGATAATTTAAGTACAAATTTATTTATCTTTTAAATAAGACCGTAAGTGAAGGGAAAGAAAGAAGAAATCAATTAGCCTGGGCGATGGTGTGTGTTGTGGGGCTCACTTTTAAAAACAATAAATAAAGATTTGGCATCACTAGAGAGGAGAAGGAGATTTATATATATATATATATATATATATATATATATATATAAGAGAGAGAGAGAGAGAGAGAGCAGTCACCTCCTCCTCTATGAACTCTTAAGCCTTTTTGATACAAATTTATTTATCTTTTAAATAAGACAGTAAAGATATGAAAAAAAAAGAAGAAATCAATTCGCCTGAGTGATAGTTCGTGTTGCTTTAAAAACAATAAGAAAGAAAATTTGGTATGACTAAAAACGATGGAGTAGGAGAGAGTGTAAAAGAGAGAAGAGAAAGAGAGGGGTGAGAGACAGGGGAAGGAGAGGGAGAGAAAGAGAGGGGTGAGAGACAGGAGAAGGAGAGGGAGTGAAAGAGAGCAGTCACCCCTCCCTTCTCTCTATGAACTCTTAAACCTTTTTGATATAAAGTTATTTCTCTTTACAATAAGAAAGGTTTTCTAATTTATACTTTCTTATTAAATCACTACTAATTAATTACTATCAATATCGGCGAAACTATTGCATATATATAGAAAAATAGGACAATAAAATTACAAATGAGTAACTCTAAACATTAATTTCTTATAGACTGTTTAAAAAATAGTTATGCAAATAAAGCATTCAAATAGTTGTGTTCAGCTCTTTCGTCTCTACTATATATAGAGTACTTCAAAATATTATTTTGTATTATTGATTTAAATAATAATAACCCGTTTGATGGAATTCTAGGATTGGTAAATGAAAAAAGCTTTTGCATTTATTCGTTTGGATTTAAAATAAATTCTTAAAAAGTAAAAAAAAAGAAATAGGTTTGACTAAATTACATTTGAAACTCGTAAACTTTTAATAGTTTTTCCTTTAAGAACTTTCAAAGCTGCGATGTCAAATATTTTATTAGGTATCCCAAACCGGGCTGATTTCCTGTCGAAATATGTTAAAAAAGTGAAATTCCCTACAATTTCAACTTGCGATATCTCGTTTATTTTTGGGGTTATTTTGATAAAATTTGGATATAAACAAAATGTAATCTTTTCTCTTTATAAAGATACAATTCTTTCTCCTGTCTCATTAATAGTTATTTTTCCAAACCACTTCAAATTAAGTCACTATTTTCAGTGACGGACGTTTTATTTTTTACGTGAAAAAAAAAACAAAAAAAAAAACTTTTCAAATTTATTGCGCGCAAAATTATGTGTCACTATGCATATAAAATAGTCCTATCTGAATGTAAAAAGGACACTCGTTAATGTGGTGTGCTTAACATATGGTTTTAAGTTGCATTTCATAAAAAAAATCCAAGTTTAAAACTTTAGTTGATAAAATCCGAAAGAAATTCAATATTATGAAACAAGAGCAGTAGGAGAATGGTGTGAATGATAGAAACGACACTCTAAAAAGATGTAAAATCTCACCACAAAGGTTGAAAGACCTAGCTTATGATTGTGTGACCCAACAAGAGGCATGATAAAGAGGTTTTAAGTGCTACATAGAGAACGGTTTCGCCATTGTACTGGGGAAAGAGATGCAGGTATACTATCAGTCTGTACTGAGAGGCACCACTCAAATATGTGGTGAGTCGAAAATACGTTCTTGACAATCAGTTCGACAGAGTCTGGGCTATTTTGAAGATGGTGGCCTTTTTTTCTGTCAGGCTGCGGTATGGTTCTGTTAAGTCGTAGTAGGTCCACCCCATCAGGTTTTACCGTCTCTCTTTAAAAAGGGGTTAGTTTATTACTAAACGCCTGAAGCGCCCCTACCCAGGAATACTGATGTGGCTGCTGAGGCATTTTTTTGTAGTCCAAAGCGTGTAATGGAAGGGGGGGTGTTGGTCCCTTCCTTACATTGATCACACGAAATGAATTAACGAACAACAACCGAGTAACAGGCAACAAAAAAGGGTTTATTAACAGAGGGTTGGAACTGTGTCCCAGTGAAGAAAAGATGCTGCCGGGTCGTCGGCAAATATATTCCCAGTGGAGATGGCTGATGCTGGAACGATGCAGGGGAAAGGCAGGAGAGAGATGTTTCTTCGTTGCTGGCCGATTTCTCTCTGCTGAATTCTTCAACTGACCAGGTGGTAGAAAATAGTCTATGAGGGGACAGTTGATATCAATACGCCCTGCAAGCCGATTGGTCAGCGTATGACTAATTTGCTCACAGGGGACGAGAAGAAATAGATCCTATTTCAGTCTGCTACAAGCGCACTTCTCCTAGTGTGCTGGCTTTTCAATACCGACTGACCTTATGTCTAACCTCCGCTCATCAGTGAGGAGGAAACGGATTCCAAACAGGATTCTCCTCCTCCTCATATTCGTTTTAACGTCCGTTTTACATGCTGACAATCATGTGTTGGATGATTTTTAGAAATTGACTTCCAAACTAACATATCTCTGGACAGGTCTTTATTTATCCCTCTTTCTTTCAAGTCCATCCTTATTACTTCTTTAACCAGGTTTTCCTTGACCTTACCCTGCCATCTCAACTGTTCTACATCTACTAACCCAAGAACTCTCATCCATTCTTCTAGCATGGGCATACCATCAAAGTCTCCTGTTCTGCACACATCTCTCTATACTATCCAGATTTACGCTTTCTCTGAGGTCATCAGATCTAAGACTAACATTGCACATCCATCGTATCATTCTCATATTATTTCTCTCCTGGAAACGTTTGACCTCAACCCTCACTGACCAGTTTGCACTTCCATACATCACCACACTAGACTCTTCCATTGGTTGACCATGGTAACGCTCTGCTGGTTAGTAATGATTAAGTTGATTTTCGAAGGACACAAATGCTATTGCAATACCAACAAATATTGTACTATAAATTTAAACTCAAGAACAATGTAGTAAAGGTCATATGAAAAGGTCAGTGGTTTTTATTTTTAATATCTTTTGAAAACTTATAAACAATTTAACAGGTCAGAAGGTGTGTCAATGGCTCATGAGTTTTAAAGGACTAATCATTCCCCCCCCCCCCATTTCCTGTATAATCGCAACTAACAGAACACAATGGTAGCGATTTGTAATTGTATTGATGTTATCCAGTGTATTTTGCAAAAGAGAGTCAGGAGAGAAAAGCAGCTGAAAGTGTTTGATTTACCTTAATAATATCAGTGACTCTAGCCCCCATTCGAGCTATCCACCCCCTTCCCTTTTATCGACTGCTGAAGAAAAGCATTGTTAATTAGCCATCTGCTCTGTTCACTTCAGAGGAAGAGAGAGAAGAAGGGGAGAGGAATAGAGGGAGAAAGAGAGAGAGAGAGAAGGGGAGAGGAATAGAGAGAGAGAGAGAGAGAGAGAGAGAGAGAAGGGGAAAGGAATAGAGAGAGAGAGAGAGAAGAAGGGGAGAGGAATAGAGAGAGGGGGAATAGAGAGAGAGAGAGAAGAAGAAGGGGAGAGGAATAGAGAGAGAGAGAGAAGGGGAGAGGAATAGAGAGAGAGAGAGAAGGGGAGAGGAATATATATATATATATATATATATATATATATATATATATATATATATATATATATATATATATAGAGAGAGAGAGAGAGAGAGAGAGAGAGAGAGAGAGAGAGAGACTTCTACTGATGCCACTCTCTCCGGTTAAAAAAAAGTATTCTGCTCAAACAATGAATTAAACAAGTGCTTGAACCCAGAGGTTACTATTCATATTTTATTTACAACATTTCAATACTAGAATATTCATTTCATCAAATTTGATGAAATATTTTTTGAACAAATAAAAAGAAAAAAAAAACGTATTTCCGTTTTAACAATGTATTATTTATAACATTCATGAAAAGTGGCTTTGTTGCTGTCAGACTGAGGTATGGTTCTGTTCAGTCCCAGGAAATTCACCCTCCCAGGCTTTACCTTCTCTCTGAGAAGGTGTTAGTGTATTGCTAATCGCCTGAAGCGCTCCTACCGGGGAATGCCGACAAGGCTGCTCAACAATTTTTTTGTAGGCAAGAATGCACTTCACCTAGTGCGCTGGCTTTTCAAAACAGCCATCTGACCCTGTGTGTACCCCCTCCCCCCTCCCAGAGGAGGTAAATAAATATAATCATGAATAGCTTCTTTCCTTGAACTAATAGCCTTTGGAATTCCCTCCCTGCCCCCTGTTTTCCTGACTGTATCAACATGTAGAAATTTAAATGTAATGTGAAAAAACATCTCGCTGAACAACTCTGCACTTAAGATTCCCCTGTAGGTATGGTCCCTAATTAACAGTAACCCCTTACCTTGTTTGGGGTGAATGAAAGTAAAAATAATAAATAAATTAAAAAAAAAGAAAAAAGTCCTTGATTGCTTCATCACATCTAGCACCAAAAGTAGCGATACTTCGATATTTTTCCATACCATGTCCTTTAAAACGATACATACATTATTTTTTTTTTTTTGCCAATGAGTGATCATTTATCAAGGCCAAAAGCAACTTAAGGATATGAGTTAATGAGATAGATGGAGTGTCAGTTGAATCATGAAAAAAATATTAGGACCAAAAACGCTTGTAAGGAAAAGACTTAATTTTAAGGTGGAACAATTATAGATGTATGCGAATGCGGCAAAGTTCTAGGATTTACTGACCTTGCTACCTCAACTGTTCTTCATCTACTAACACAAGAACTTCCACCCATTCTTTCAAGGTGGGCATACCATCAAAATCTCCTGTTCTGCACACATCTCCCTATACTGTCCAGATTTAATCTTTTTCTGAGGTCATCAGAGCTAAGCCTGTCTTTAAGTCTCACGTTACACATCCACCGTATCATTCTCACATCATTTCTCTCCATGCAACGCATGTCCTCAACCCTCATTGGACAGGTTTTACTTTCATACATCATCACACTGCATACCCATACCTGATAGACTCTTGTCTTAGTCAACAGTGGTAACACTCTGCTGGTTAGTAATGGCAAAAGTTCCCTGAACTTACTTCATCCACTCCTAACTCTTGCAATCATACTAGCACCTGCTCCTCCCTGTGCTCCAATGGTATTTTACGATGAATCCAATGTTAGCACTGCAATAATATGAGGTTCTACATTTGCGTCAGAAATTCATAAACATGAAAGACAAGTTATCCTTAAAGAAATTAAAAGAGAATAAGACAACACCTGACATTATCCTATATCTCTACAAAGCCACCATCCGCCCATGCATGGAGTATTGTTGCCACATCTGGGCTGGTGCATCATCCGCTAGTCTCTCCCTCTTAGACAAGGTCCAAAAAAGAGTTGCTAACTTGATAGGTCCTTCACTATCCATCAAGCTCCAGCCTCTGTCCCATCGCCGCAATGTTGCTTCATTGTGTCTGTTTTACAAGTACTTCAATGGATTGTGTTCTGATGAGCTTGCTGCTCTGGTGCCCCCACAACGTAAATTCACTAGACCAACCCGACAATCTGCCAAATCCCATCAATACACTGTGGATGTCCCCAGATGCCGTAGAGCTTTCTACTCCAAAAGTTTCTTTCCTCGTGCTGCTGGACTCTGGAACTCCCTCCCTGCTTCCTGCTTTCCTGACGCTACTGAATACAGAAATTTAAAACTAACGTAAACAGACATCTCGCTGCGCAGCTCCTAATTTAGGTTGAATCCCCCCCCCCCTTTTCTTTCTCAGTAGCCCCTTACGTCTACAGTGGCGGCCTGCCTTGTTTGGGGTGAACTATGATATAAAAAAAAAAAGAAAAAAAGAAGAATGATATGGGGTTCAGGGCTGAGAACAGGAAGTCTTCATTTATTTCTGGATTACTGAATTTAAT
>OY744516.1:50897267-51047267 GCA_963556195.1 Sepiola atlantica
TTTGGAAGCAATTTTTAGGTTGCTTTGTTCAATACTTGTATTGTTAAATTTAATAAAATCAAAATCTGATAAACATTTACAAAAAAAAGGAAATCAGAGCTTTCCGATCAAATCACTTGAGTTACAGAAAATCAGGAACAAACCACCAGTATGTTAAAGCGACATACACAGAACTCTAGAATCAGATCAATGAAAGGGTAGAGTTACACAACGACCCAGGAACGAACAAAGAATTTTTAAATCTCCAGAAACGGACTGGAACAAGAAGCAGGAATAACAGAAGTAAGGGTTGAAAATATCAGGATCACGGAAGCACGAACAGGATGGGATGTCACAAGAGAGAATCACCAGTACGCCAACGCAACATATACAGAGCAAAACACGGAAGAAGACGGGTGAATGAGCAATTTTACTCGATTATATTATATAAATGCTGCCAGTGATGAACTGACGAACGACTCATCTGCATAGCCAATGACATAGATTAAACAACTGCTCCAACTGTTCACGTTGGTCTCACTTGTTTGGAGAAACCTCCGCCCCCCCCCCCCCCCTTCATTTCAGACGGTACACAAGGTGGCGGTACTTCACCCTAAAAGGACGGCCATTACCAGCGGTGAGCAAAATGCAGAATACTGGCGAATGAGCAATTTTACTCAATTATATTACGTGAATGCTGTCAGTGATTGACCGACGAACGATTCATCTGCATAGCCAACAACACAGATTAGTCAACTGTCCCAACTATTTGTTTACAACCAAGTGTCTCCAAGTTCATGCCAGTGTCGCTCGTTTCGAGAAGCCACCATCCCCCCTTTTATTTCAGACAGTACACAAGGTGGCGGTACTTCACCCGATGAGGATGGCCATCATCAGCAGAGGCAGTTCACGAGCAATTCAATTTTAGTAGCAGCTATAAGATTGCATTTTATTAAAACCGAAAATAATAAGACGTGCATGCGTGGTCCCCCTCTGTATGTGACTCGATGTGGCGAGTATAAAATGCAATAAATTTGGGCAATTTGGGGCATTTTTGTCCCCCCATTGTAGCCCCTGGGGGCGCGAACAAGAATTTTTTCTGAGGTCAAGGATGCTCATTTTATATCCAGAATAATTGCCTCTACATTTTGGCCAAGTTTCAGAAAAATTGAATGGATGGATCAAACGTTATGGGAGAAAAGGGTCATTTTTTGCCATTTTGGGGGCTTTTGACCCCCTGAGGGGGGGGGGGGGCGCGAATCAGATTTTTTCCAAGGTCAGCGATACTTATTTTCTATTAGGAACAATTGCCTCCACATTTTGGCCAAGTTTCAGAGAAATTGAATGGATGGATGAGAAGTTATGGGGCAAAACATGTCATGTTTTGCCATTTCGGGGCCTTTTGTCCCCCTGGGGGCTAACCAGATTTTTTTTCAAAAATTGGAGAATGTCACTTTCTAACCTGACAAAAGTTACAACTTCATGCAAAATTTCAGAGAAATTCAATGGATGGTTGCAGAGAAAAATCCGGACGGACGGACAGACGGACGGAAATGCCTCAAAACATAGGTCTCCCGATTTTATAAATCGGGGGACCAAAAATACAATGCAGCAAATAGGCTATCATTAAACAAAGACTAAAATAATCTGGTAAGTGTTCACAAAGTTAAGGAATTCTCTTTACGTAAAAAACAAAACAAAAAAAGAAAAACTATCGCTAGCAATCTGAAATAATAAAAAATAAATAATAATGTGTAACTCATAAAGAGAGGGATAAAAAACTGAAAATGCAAGCAAGTTAACTCATATTCTTACCTTTAAGTTAAAATAAGAGGTATTATATCCCTTACATTTTAAGCTTGTTAGGTCGTTATTTAAAATTGTCTCCACTGTAATAATCTTCTTTACCGGAATAATTATTTTTAGAAAGAAACTGAAGTGAATTACATTTTTTTTATTGTAAAATACATGCTACAAGAATAAAAAGGGAGAAATCGATAGAGTAGAGAAACATTAACAACGTCTCTTCTGTGAGGAAGGGGGTTTAAAGAACAGAATAGATCATCCCCCACTAGGCTGTGAATTCGATTTTGTACTCTGTCAAGACAAGAAAGAGTGCTCTGGGTGGCACCTCCCCAAATGTGGCAGCAGTACTCCATCTTAGGACGTGTCTGACTCTTACATAAGTAGAGGATTGCATTAGGAATCAGGTACTTTCTGATAGTGATGGGACGATTCCAAACCCCCACCCCTGATTCTGTTCGAAATTCCCAATTCTGATATAATTACCGACTGATTCAGATTCTCTCTAAATTTCTAAATATATACAGTGGCAAATAAACTCGACCAAAAACATAACTTCCGCCTTTACATCATATTTAGATCTTATTAGATTTTAGTTTTACTTGTCGTTTAAAATTAATAAATATTTATCATGTCATGAAATGAAAATGCAATGGAAAATTAAGTTTTAAACAAACAAAAATAAAAAATAAATTAAAAAATAAATAAATAAAAGAATCGTTTTTTGAATTGGAAAGGCTAAAATTTTGCCGATTCCTATACCCCAAAAATTTCCGATTCCGATTAATTGCCCCATCACTACTTTCTGGAGTCGTACAATGATAAAAATTCTGATTTAAAAAGTCTAAAACATTTAACTAATTTGAGAAGAGTCTATCTATGAAAATGCATGCGTTCTTATGAGTCAATGCATAAAATGATTAAAAAACCCTCCCCCCCCGAAACAACAACAATAAAAGAAAGTAAAAAAGAACACTTGCACAAGTACTTCTTTTTAGATGCAGACAGTGCATATCTATAAATGGCTATGTTCTTCTGTCCCTCCGTCTCACTAAACAGTGCCTTTAATTTGACCTTGAAAGTCGAGCAGATAGGTTAAGCAGCTGCTTAGAAAAAAAGACTAGAGCATACATAAACTATCTACTTTGTCACTTTAATGAATGAAACTTATTTACTCAATGAACATAAACTATTACAATTGACTGACATGGAACTCCTCCCTCCACCCTTTAATCTTGAGGACTGATTTACTTTTTGACTCCTTTCTTTTAATGTCTAAATCTGTAAAAAAAAAAATTTTTTTTTTTGGGGGGGGGGGGGGGATAAATATTCTCTATTCTTTATTCTAATTGTTTAATTGATACTACAGCTTAACCAATAGAAATTAACCGTCAGCATAAGTTATAAGTTGAACTAAGATTTTACATGATTGTCACATGATTGCTTATCTATATAATAAAGTAAACCTGATTTTTCCCCTGCAACTAGTCATTATAGGTCATTAAACACAAGCGGTATATAAAATTCCCATATGGTCATGCTTTATGCCAATAATTGATGCGTGTTTTCAGAAATTATCAGTCAGTTTCATTCTATTTCATAATTTCCTACATTGATTCTGGCATACCTGGCTCTCTCAAACAAGTCATACATACAGGAAGTCGAGTAACTTTTACTCAGACACAAAAATCTACTACCACCACCACCACCACCACCATCTTACACTGGGACTTCTTCATAAGATAAATTTTCCAGTTTCGTCCGTCATTGTTTCATTTTGTGATATTGTTTTTCACCCATTATATTTACAATTCTATTCTGGAATAATCGAATATAATTGCCGAACAATAAACAAAAATAAAATTGTAACTAAAACATTGCTTCATTCAGTAAAAAACGCCTTCATTTACAAAAATATTTTTTTACTACCATAATTCTCCTTTTACAAAAATATTACTTTTAACAAATACTTTATTTCTTGATATAAAAACTATGTTCAATTCTTCATATACAGAACGAACGCTCCTTCAATTTCACTTTCAGTCATAACTGTATTCGAGGAATAAAGGAATATCGAAATGTCACAATTTCGTTCAAAGACAACTATTAGATATTTTCTTATTAATGAAAATACATCAAACGTTTGTTATTATTCAAAACAGAATTGATGTTGATGGATTTTCCCTGATTTATATAAGGTATTTATTGTTTTTTTTTAAGGTTTACGATTTCTAAACTGTTAAAACCACCTCTTTGATTATTGCCTCGATCTAAAAGGATGTCTCCTTCCCAGACATAAGACAGAACAGATGACATGCCGTATCTCAATAGAACACAAAAAGGTCACAGTTTAGTTGTTTTAGGTTATTTGTTTACTAGCAGGATCCGTGTCCCGTCGTTTCTTGGGGGTGGTGGGGGAGAGGGGGGGAATATAAAAGAATCCTTTAACTCTAAAACAATAATTATTAGCGTATCACTTCTGAAAACAACAAAAAAAAAACAGAAAAGGAATCCAATGTCAGCAATTTACGTAACTCAAATAGGATTTACATTGCTGTAAAGAAATTTAGCCCCCCCCCCCCAGAAAGAAGGCTAATAAAGTATGTAAAATTTACCAGTTTAAATGTACATGTAAAGAAAAAAATGTTCTTGGTGCATATCCCAAGTTTAATTGCTTTAAAACAATTTTTGTCTTTTCTGGTTTTTTTTTTTTTCAGAAGTGATAATCTAATATTCATTTTTTATAGTTAAATCATTCTTTTATATTCTCCTGGGCAACACCGGGACACGGATTCTGATATATATATATATATATATATATATATATATATATATATTAGAAGAATACCCTCCCCAGGACAGGTAAAATTAATTCCTTGAACAGAATAGTTTTGCACTATTTTAATGTTCTCCGACAAAGATTAAAATCAATATATAATGATACTAAACCTTATGTCTAGAATCCTTATTCTAATTTTGATCAAAATCCATTACATGATTTTGATTCCAGAAAATGTCTAAAATTTAAGACTCAAGCTTAAGGTATCTTAAGAAAAAATTGAAATTCAGGGAATCTTGCTTAATTGGTGTCTAATGACTATGGATCAAATTTAATGTAAATCTAGAAATATTTGAATTTTCAAATGGGAGGTTGCGCACATATTATGCCCCCTAAAAACCCTTTAAAATACACTAAAGAAACTGAAATTTGGAGAATATTTATTAATTGATGTCTAATACTTATTGTTACAATTTCAATAATTGGAGGTATTTGAATTTTAAACGAAATACAGCCCACATTACCCATTCTTACGCCTAGCAGCTGTGTTCTAAAATTCATAATGATCAGTTAATTAGTTTTGGTGTGAATCCTATACATAGAACTATATAAACATATCCACATACCTAACTTATATATATATATATATATATATATATATATATATATATATATAGTTATAGCAGTTGGAAGTGGAAAAATTATATCATATTTAAAATTACCATACTGATAACTGAAAGTACTCAATTCTTTTTACGGAAGAGTATTGATTTTAGCTAAGTTGAAACCCCCATTTCCTCAACCAGACATATATAAATAACAATAAAAAAAATATACATATATAGCAATAATTAAAAGGGGCTTATCTCTCTCTCTCGCATATATATATATATATATATATATATATATATATGCCAGACATGCCAAGAAATCGAACCATTTCCACATGAACTGCTTACGTAGATTGATGAAAATCAAGTGGCAAGACAAGATACCAGATACAGAGGTTTTATTCGGATCAAGCCTCTTGTCAGCATACACTATGCTGCAACAGTGTCAGGTTCGGTCAGGGCGAATCATAATATGCATGTCGGATTCAAGACTCCCAAAACAGCTCCTTTGTGATGAGCTGGCCAAAGGCAAAAGAACCGTAGTAGGACAGCGAAAACGGTTCAAGGACAGCTTGAAGGTGTTCCTCAAGCAGTTTCGTCTGTATTCTGACTTTTGGGAAAACCTAGCACGGAACAGATGTTTCTGGTGTACTGCAAGCCACAAAAGAGCCACGATTGCTGAATCTGCACGCATTGAGGAACGCAAGAGGAAACGTGCTATTCAGAAAGAAAGAGCAGTCAGCATCTCTGCGACGGAATCATCCCACAGGTGCTCTACATGCGGGAGATACCTTCAGAGCTTGGATCGGACTGATGAGCCATCTCTGGACCCGCAATATAAACAATGATCACATTCATCTTCGCAAGCGATGGACGAATATCAGTCAGGTTCATAGGTTAAAATAAATATATAAAATCCTATAATAAGTAACAAATTACATTAATTCGATAAACTAATTTAATGAAACCCACAATTAATAATATTTTTTGGATATATGATAACCAATAAAATTTAATAAAATTTAATTATAATAATAAAAAAGAGATTAATTAATTACATTATATTAAAAACAAAACAAAAAATACAAAAGTAAAACAACAACAGGCAGAAACAAATAAAAATATACTATAAAAACAAAAAGTTAATTAATAACCATACAATACCTAATTATTTATCTAATGTTACACACATATTTTTGAACACTATATTTATATACAAAACATAATTTTAAAATTTATTAATTTCTATTCTCTGTGGGACTGGTTTGCTCCAATTCTACTCTTTGGCATCCATTTTGATGAATTCTCTACACAGACAGATTTTTCTTTTGGCGTTTATTATTTTTGACAAAGGGAAGATTTTCCCGAAATATTAGATAAATAATTTTTAATCATCATCCATGCAACACACAAACAGCCGACACCACACTTGCTGTTATGTAAGATTTTAAACAAAAATAGATAGTAAGTTCCCCACTTTGATTTATTATTTTTGTTCCTTCCAGCTTACAACCTATCCAGCACTCTGCATTGACCCCAGCCTTCTTAACATATTACTACTATTCCCAGCAATGCTTCAAGAAAACTACCATTCTCTCTTTCTCTCTCTCTCATATATATATATATAATTGAGAAATATAGGTAGAAATAGATAGCTAGACAGAGATGATGATGACAGAGAAAGAGAGTGCAGTGAATGTACAGATAGAGATAAGTAGATAGAGAAATAGATATTGATCATATTTCCATCATATGTTTAATTACAGGTAATCCAAGAAATGTCTCCAGTTTATGCGTTCAAATTTGTTTCGCTGGTAGGTACCTGCTTGGTAGCCATACGCACATCCCTTTAAGAGATTGCATTTCTTAACAGTGATTAAATAACAAATTTATCATCATGCCAAACGTTTTCACAAAAACAAAAAAAACAAATATATAATTCACTAAAGTGGCATCCCCCAAACAACAACAACCAAAACACCATAGAAAAACAACAACAATCCATTAATCTATGAATAAGTACTTTTCCTCGTGTTTCCTGGATACTAAAATCATTTTAAAATATTATTTCTACATACTATTATAAAGTTATGGTGTTTTGGGAGTTTGTCTGTTCGTACACAAATAGAAACATGTGATTGGTTGAAAAAAAAAAGGAATAGGCAGAGTACACATTACTAAGGCAGTAGATTTACAATGTCAATACCAGAGTTCGAATCTCATGTAAGCCTAAAGGATTTTTTCTAAATGGATACATGTTTTATAAATTTAAAACATATTAACATAACGTAAAAAAATATCACATTAGTATATTTTTATAAAATAAGTGAACTTTTTTTTTGATAATCCACAAAGAAAAGTAGACATATTTGGCACTAGCTCAAAACGAATTATTTTTGCTAAAAAACGTAAGTTCTGTTTTTTTCCCATAAAAATAATATGTAAATAAATTCATCGTAGTTATTTACTCTCTCATCCACAAAATTTCAAATATTTTTCTTCGTACTAGCTATAAAGATGGAAATTGACCGTTGTAACTCTTGGCCTTTCTTGGCCTTTTGGCTAAGATCAAAGTGTAGTATCTGTTCCGATGGATACTGCACTCCATAGACTGGTATCGTCTTGGCCTTCGGGGCTTGATTTACGCCGGTCTATGGGCCTGTCCTGTGCAGTTCTAGGAGGTCCACCCTCCCAGGCTTTGCCTCCCCTCTTTGGGGAGGAGTAAGTTTATTGCTTACTGCCTGAGGCTCCCCTACAGGAGAATGCCGACGGGGCTGCCCAGGCAATTTTTAATGGCCAGAGTGCTCACCTTCTCGGGCGCTGGCTTATCTAATCCCACTTTCCCGACCTTGTGTCACATCTTACCTTGTGGGAGTAAGATACAACTGGCCGTGTGCCTAACTCCTGGAGAGGAGTAAATAAATACTCAAGAAGCGGGTATAAACTAGTCATTTATAATTTTTTTTTGCTTCTTGAAGGTTTGTAAGGGACTTAATGGAGAGGGCAACTGGTGCAACCCTACCATTCACAGGGGGCTTTACTTGTCTATCTCATTCCTTGATATTCTATATAATCATTTATAAACACATTAAAAAAATAAATAAATAAATAAATAAATAATCTATTTAAAAGTTGTTTTATTCTTAAGAATTAGAAGGGGTAACAGAAGAGGCTTAAAAAGGGAGATAATCGAGACATGATGAAAAAAACCCATAATAATATCTAAGGAAACTCTATTTTAGACAATTAGTTAAAACATCTGTTTTGCTAGAAAACAGATAGAAAACAATAAAATGAGTGGGTTCCCCATTATTTAATTAATGTTGCTTTTTTTAGTTTTTCTGTTCATACGCAAATAGAAACATGTAATTGGTTGACAAAAAAGGAATAGGCAGAGTACACATTACTAAGGCAGTAGATTTTATGCCGAGTTCGAATCTCATGTAAGTCTAAAGGATTTTTTTTCTAACCGGATATGTTTTATAAATTTAAAGAAATTAGAATTATGGGCCTTACGGTAAAAATTCTAGTATATATTAAATGATAAATTGTTTTTAAGACAATATGTAGTTAAAGCAAAATAACTTGTTTTTGATTATTAAAATAATTTCGAACGCTATTGATAATGTTTACCCATTCATTTATTTATTTTTTTATTACAGAAAACAATAAAATGAGTGGGTTCCCCATGATTTAATTAGAAAGTTGCTTTTGTGTGAAATCTCATTCATCACCATAAAGAGAATAATGATAAATGCATAACACAACGGAACCTAATGTAGAGAATATTGTAATTAGACCATAAGAGAGTTAACTCCCTTTGCGTACGGATTTTATAGAAAGTGAGCAATATAATTTTGTTGATTACCTCAGACAAGGAGGTTATGTTTTCAGTCGAGTTTGTTTGACATTATGTTTGTATGTTTGTGTGTGTACAGCCTAGCGTCCACATTGCTTGACGAATCGTCACTAAACTTGGTCTAACATGAAACTGGTTCAATTTTGGGATATCTAGGTCAAGATGACAGAAAAAGTGAAAGTCACACTTTTGCTTATCACCAGGGGTTTTAACCCCACCTAATAAACCGGTATCGTCCGGGCCTTTGGGTCTGGATTTACGCCGGTCTATTGGGGGCTGCTGGTCCTGTGCAGTTCTAGGAGGTGCACCCTCCCAGGCTTTGCCACCCCTCTTTGGGGAGGAGTAAGTTTGTTGCTTACTGTCTGAGGCGCTCCTACCGGGGAATGCCGACGGGGCTGCCCAGGCAATTTTTAAATGGCCAGAGTGCTCACCTCTCGAGCGCTGGCTTATCTAATCCCACTTTCCCGACCTTGTGTCACATCTTACCTTGTGGGAGGTAGATAAATAAATTTGGTTGTTTATCATAGAGACTTGCTACTTGGCCCACGTTGTAACAAATGAAATCCCACATCTTATATAAACTCGACATTGAAAAGTTCGCTCCTGCTCGAAATTGCGACGGAATTTCAACTTCCAATTTTTTTTTCTAAATTTGATGTATGGTTCTGATGCTCTTTGAATAACAACAACCACCATGAACCATTTCAGCCTGATCAGATAAATAGTTTTGAGTTATAAACGTTTCCATAGCATAACTTCAGGAATACCTTATACAATATGGAGAAGTAATGCCCAGATAAAACTTTGGCTCATCCTTACATTGTCAGGTATAGGTATGCAGTCTCACGACTGACTTACTTTCTTGCTATTAGATACAATTGTGATGCATTGATGCGAACACTTGAATCACCTAATTAGCGGTAGAGCACATTCATATTGTCTTGCTACTAATTTAGTTAGACGCAGATGACAAATCACTTTATACCTATTTATTTCAACGAATGTCCTGCAGCTACTTAGCGATGCAAATGTTGGCATCAATGCATAACAATGCGTGATTAACCGTTATAATGTGTGCATTCTAAAAGTAAGTTGACAAATGGAGTTAATTAAGTCATTGCTTAATGATGATATTGTCGAGAATGGCCTGAAACATACAGTAGAGAAAATATTAAAATTTTCAAGAAATGATAGAATCTCTTTTTTACTAAGCAAAGCACGACTACTACTACTAATAATAATTATTATCATCATCATTTAACACATAAAGTTATCTTATGAGATTTTAAAAGTTGGACCCGAATACGATTTAAGATCACATATCAAAATTTGATTCTGAATAGCCACTTTTCATTTGTTTTTGTTGTACTATCATTGTAGCAATGATAGTACAACATACTTTTCTACAGTTTATTTTTTAAAATTATGTAGTTCCGCCCGGACATCTGGTAATAGGGAAACATTTTTCAATTATGATTGAAAAATCAAAATCAGAAAGGGAATAACTCGTATTTTAATTGAAAAATATAAAAAGAGTTGTTTCCTTTACAACTAAAATTGTATTTCTTTATAAGTTAAAAAAAAAAATGTTAAAAGAAATAATTAAAAAAAAAAATGGAGTTTACTTGAAGGAAAAAGATTAAGAGAAACAATAAAGGAGAAGTAAGAGAGACAAAGAGAAAGAGAGAAAAATATTGGAAGAAATAGGCCAGAGAGAGAGAGAGAGAGAGAGAAAGAGAGAGAGAGAGAGAGAGAAAGAGAGAGAGAGAGAGAGAGAGAGCGAGAGAGAGAGTTGTTTATTTTCGCTACATACAATATTCACTTTTATTGATAAGAATTATTTTTATTGACTTTAAAAGATGTTATCTCTTTTTTTAGAATGTGATGATAAAAGTTAAAAAGCTGTGTTATCCGCCTTATAGTGACCCTTTAGCCTTGTTACATCACTTCATTCAGGAAACAAAACAATGGCATGTGTTGGACGGCTTTTAGAAATTGACTTCCAAACTAACCTATCTCTGTTCAGGTCTTTATTTATCCCTCAGCAACCCTCTCTATCAGTCTGTTTGTTGATTTAGTACCTGTGGCTCTTAGCTTCTCATTATACTAAAATTAAGAGTTAATAAAAAGAAAGTAAAAGTCTCCCGATCACTACTGGCCAAATACAGCTAGTTTTATATAATGAACGGGTAACACCTGATAGTCTTGCTGGTTAATACATAAATTGTTAAAATTGCCAATTAGTTAAAAATTCTTTAAGTCTAATTAACACTGAAGAGTTAGAAGTTGCTGAGATATTTCCATGAGCAGAGTTCCTTTGCAAGTGCTTCCTACCAGTGGAACATATTGCCACAGGACTACTTCCCTGCTGTTTACAACTTGATCAGATTCAAATCAAATGTAAAGAAATTTTTGTTATAAACAGTCTTATAAGTAATCAAATGGCGTTCATACCATTGATCAATGTTAGTATTCCCATAGTGTTCCTCATCTTTCGACTGGCAATCATTCTCGTCTCATTAATTTTTATCCTCGACTAGCTCTTAGCCTTGATAAGTGATGACCGCAATACTAAAAAAAAAAAAATATACATGGACAAGAACAGAAGTATCTAATTGAATTCTTTGGTCGGAAGGGAGTTTTGTTTATACTAAAACTACCAATATAAGACATTGTTGTGTAGAGTTAGGAACTAATGGTTTGGGTTCGCCTGCCGATTCTATAGTTGGAGTCTGTTGCCGTCAGATCATTCATCCCGACCCGCCAAGGAAATAATGGTAAAACGATTGCAGCTGAAATGAACACACAAGAAGCAAATGCAATAAAAGACGGGATATCAGAAGAACTGCAGAAAGAAGTTCCTAAAGCAGATGTTCGCAATTAGGTAGGAGTTAAATGTGCAAACACACTAAACTGATGGGTTATCACTTGAAGTTGTCGGATGAGTGATTTACAGTAAACCCTCCATCCGCCCCCCCCCCCACCTCACGCACACACTCTCACTCACGTATGTATGTTCCTCTGTTAATGCATACATTCTCAGCTACGTACACTCCTTCGTGCATGCACACATCTGCAGCAATGTAGGCTCCTTCATGTACACAGCTCTGTACCCCTGTGCACGCACACATCCACGTATGCTCCTGCATACACACACACACACATTCTCAGTCACATACATCCGCGTATGCTTCCCCGTGTACACACACATTCCCAGTCACATATGCTCCTCCGTGCATGCACACATCCACATATGCACACACATACACATACATTCTCAGTCACATACATTCTTCGATGCACACACATCCGCTCCTCCAAACATGCATACACACATTTGCGTATTTTCCCCTGTCCACACACATCCGCTTTTCCAAGCACGTACAATATTTCGTGCACACACATACATTCAGTCATTTCTCACACTTACATACAAACACGCACACATGTTTTCACTCATACATTGCACTGCAGAAAGATGTTGAACAAGGCTAGAAGGTGGGGATAAAAAGCTTGGTGCACCAGAGATAGTTCACTCTGGCCCCACAAAAAATGCCTGAGCAGCCCTATCGGCATTTCCCAGTAGAGGCACCTCAGACGATTGGTGATAAGCCAACCCATTCTCAAAGATAGAAAAGTAAAGCATGGGAGGTTGGATCTGCTAGGACTGATCAGAACATACACACATTCCTCACATACACACACACAAACACATTCACTAACTCTCTCCCTCAGACACACACCCACACACACACACACACACTTTCTTATCCTTACACTCACGGACATTTTATCTTCCTCTTAAGATTATTAAATGCTTTTATGATGCAAACATACTTGTTTTATATGTCGACTTAATATCCCTCTCTCTTTGTCTATGTTCATCTATAAAATGCCAGATCTAAACAAGATGTCCCCAAAAGACAGAAAACAAATCAAAGTCACAGCTGTTTAACATCATCATCATCTTGCCAGTGTCAGAGAAACATGGCTTGCAGCATCAAACGCATTATCTTGTTATGTTGTCGATATCTTCTACCTTTCAGAAAAAGGTGTGCCTTAAAGAATGTATCATTTCATTCATGAGAAACCAGCTTTCGAGATTAATTTCAGACAATAAGGATGTTATTATAAAGACACACTGGAGACGGTTTACTATATAATTACTTACAGAGATTGTCACTGTTTTTTTTCTTCCTAAGAATAAATACTAACAACATTATGCAACAAGAACGTAAGTCAGTCATGAGACTGCATTCCTCCACCTGACAACGTAAGGATGGGCCAAAGTTTGATCTGGGCCTTACTTCTTCCTAATGTATGAAGAATTCACAAAGTTACGTTAGTAATTAAAATACTATTTTTTTTTAATGGAAGTCGCTCCAGACAAGGCATGAAGCCACTTGATGTAAGGAGCTAACAAGAACGAAAGATGATTATCGCAAAGACAGTAGATGCCTATTGACCTTAGTCTTAAAAAGACTAAGGCTATAAGTAAAAGGACAAAAGTCAGCAAGAAGAGAGTTCCACAAGCTTGCAGTATTGGAAAGAAGTTACTGGAATAGGAAGATTTAACGTGGTACCTGAACTGTGAATCTATGAAGACCACAAGACCAACCAGTCAAACGAGCTGGAACAAAGGAAGCAGGGAATAAATCCGACAATTTATTTGTTCAGGCTGATATTTTGCATGGTGGTTACTGTTATCAAAGAGGATCAGATCCATACATCAAATTTTGAAAAAATCGAAAGTTGAAATTCAGTCAAAATTTCACCTGTTACTGAACTTTCCAAGGTCAAACTCATAAGATGCGAGACGTCATTGGCTACAATATGGGCTAAGTAGTTACTCTACGATGAACAGAAACAGAGTTATCACCAAAAGTGTGGCTTTCACCTATTCCGTGACCTTGACCTAGATATTCCCAATATTAAATCAGTTCTACGTTAGACCATGACCGATATCTTGACCAAGTTTGGTGATGATTTGTTAAGCTATGTAGACACTAAGCTCTACATAAACAAACAGTGACAAACGTGACTGCAAACATAACCTCCTTGGCGGAGGTAATGAATGAGTCTCTTTTTTTGTTTTTGTTTTAAATCTTACAATCTGAATTTTTTTAATTGTTTAGAAATGGTAGCGATCCAGTTTGATATATAAGTTTAACTCAAATGACCCCTTCCCCCTCCCAATATATGTTCTGTATTTTCACAGGGCGATTCAGGTTGCTTCGTAATAAAAAAAAATTACTTAATGAAGAACAAATAAAAGAAGGTAGAAAGAAAGAATTAAAACAGTAGATGAATTTCCACGGTTATCTATGTAACGGATATTGGTCTAATTTTAAACGTGTTTACTTCTTGAGAAAATTATTCTCTTACTTCGATCTTTGTAACCACTTCAAGCAGAGGCTTGAAGAGGTTTTAGCTGATTTCCAGCTCTGACTGAAACCTGTCTGCAAATGTGTAGCCAAAAAATGTTTGTATAAATAAAAAGTTTTATACCTAATAAACGGCTCTATTTATTATTGAGAACTTCTATATAAACACAGTAAGGATTCACTGGATTTTACCCTGTGGACATTAACTTACCTATATTATATGAAGGGAAGGGCAGGATCCTTGTGTCACCCTTTTCCCTTGACCGTGAACTCTGCTATTGGTCAGCATTTGGTTGAAAATCCTTGCTGTGCCAAAAGCTATAAAACAGTGTTTTGAGGTCGTGCACAGAGCAGATTCCAAAATGATTCAATCGGCGAAAGTCGGCCGATGATTGTAACGCATAAATACCAATCAGGAATACGTTCTCGACAATCAGTCCACCAGATATTAGCCATCTGGTGGCCTTTATTTGTCGGACTGTAGTATATGTCTTGGGTAGCCCTAGGAGGTCTACTCTTCCAGCTTTGTCATCCCTCTTTGAAAAGGGTTGGTTTATTGCAATTGCCTGAGGTGCTCTTACCAGGGAATGCTGATGGCGCTGCCCAGGCTATTTTTAGAGGCCAATTTGGATCCTTCCGTTGGGGTGTAGGTTTTCTCCTCCCACTTTCCGACCTTGTGCCACATCTCCCTGCTGTGGGAAGGAAATAAATAAAGCGGATTCCAAAATGATTCAGTCTTGGGTAGTCCTAGGAGGTTCACCCTCCCAGGCTTTTCCTTCCCTCTTTTGGAAGGAGTTAGTTGATTGCTAACTTCCTGAGGTGCTCCGAAAGGGCTGCTCAGGCTATTTTTAGAGGCCAGCTTAGATCTTCCACTGGGGCGTTGTCGTTTTCTTCCCACCTTCCGGCCTTGTGGCACATCTTCCTGCGGTGGAAAGGAAGTAAATAAAGCAACTTCCAAAAACCATTTGAAAATTTTAGAATCTGTGTCTAGTGTCATTAGTAAACCTTCTTTGTGCCGGCAAAAGGAGTTCATTAAATCGTTAAATCTCTTTAGGGAACTTTGACCCCTCTCGTTCTTTTAATACTCCTTTAATGAACCTTTTTAAACGAATATTACATTTATTTTAAACGTCAATTATTTGTCACATTTAATTTCCCCTTTGTGCTCTTTCATTTCGTTACTGTAATATTTTGAAGTCATTTTATCATAACGATTTTCTCCTGATAAGATGTTAGTTGAAAGGGCCTTACAAAGTACTTCGTCCATTTTATTGAAATAGATTATATATATATATATATATATATATATACACACACACATTTGAAAAAAAAAAAAAAAGAAGCACAAAAAATTAATTCTATTTCATAAACGCACCACATATTTTGAATTCTAATCATATGGTTCACCGAAAAAAAAAAGAACAAAAACATTATTTTCTTGTCACAAACGCACCACATATTTGCAAATATTGACTTCTATGTTATATCTTCAAATTAGTCACCGTGAGAAAGTCTTGAAATAAAGACGAAACGTTGCTGAATATATAAATAATTTATGTTTTTTTTTTTTTTTCATTCTTCATCTCGGAGAATAATTTTTCTATAATTATGATCATATATATATATATATATATATATATATATATATATATATATATATATATATATATATATATAACCCTTATGTTTGTGCGTACATGCATTTTTTTTATGTTAACATGACCAAACGTGAAATAGAAATGTTTTGTGACATCTGTTTTAGGTATTCTTCCACACATAAGATAAAAACTATTTTGAGTTTTGAGAAATTGCTTTGAAATTTGAGAATTGAAATTCGGCATTTCAAGATGGCACAATAGTCAATCGCTTGGTCGATGCATTACAAACTGTTACGCTTGGTAGGAAATGCGACTTACTAGATGAACAGATAAAGTGATAAAACAACATAAATAAGATATCTTCTTCTGCGGCTTCGTCTTTTATCTTTCTCTATAAGATATGCAAGTCGCTCCACCCATTTTACAAATGCAACAAATTCTCTCAAAAGAAAGAAGCGCTGATCTTTAACTGAAGAAACCACAAGAAAGTCATAAAAAAAGAAAGAAAGGAAAGAAAAAGAGGGATGAAAGAAAGAAAAAAACTCAAAAGAGATCCATGAAAGCTATAAGCAAAAAAAAAAAAAGAGAAAGAAAAAAAAGAAAAAGAAAAAAGGATAAATCAAAACAAAAAGAAAAAAAAAGCAAGAAAAAGGTAAAATAAAGGAAAAAAAAAACAAATAGTTAAAACAAAATTTTTTAAAAAAAATGAAATAATAATAAAAAAAATCAACTTCTCCCCCAACAAACGTATAATAGTTAACTAAAAAATGTTACTGAATTTTGTTTTTTTCTTTAAATAGTCTTTTCAATTTTTAATGAGAAGAAACCTCAAATAAGATATTTGTCAAGCAAATTTTAACGGCAAATGCTGATACGCTAATAATAGTGCACTTTGTTCTGCATATGCCTCATTGACGATTCTGTCTCGTGACCTCCTGATCATTACAAGTGTTCTGGTTGTTTTTGCCCCTGGCATCTGTTGTTCCTTTTCTGTCCGTTTCTGAACATCTAAAAAGTCCCTAATTCCTTCCTGGTTTTATATAGCCCAACCCCTGAAATGACCTGGTCCGAAGGCCCTGATTCACTCTAAGCAATAAAAAATCCCTTGAAGCCCTTCGTAAATATAAATTGATGGTCTAAAAAACCTGATGGTGGGAGTGCAGCATCTATCCTGGGCAGATTGAGCCGGCTTCCAGATTAACTGAGATGACAAGTCAATTTTTAAGATTTTTTTCTTGCCTTTTTGACTTGATTTTCTGCAATCAGTTTCAACTAAGAAAGTCAAAATTAAGAGAAAGACACATGTTCGGGGGGGAAGGAAGGGGAAGTCATTCTTTAATGTAACAAAAGTTATCAAACTCTCCTACACCCACCATGATCGTTTGAAATGTTAGTCTTTACGGCAAAAATTACCATTATCAGTTTTCAGAGAAAACTGTCACAAGAGGGAAAAGAAAGGCAAAACAAAACGAGGAGAGAAAGTGGAAAAGTGAAAAAAAAACAAGAAAAGGGATAAAAAAATAAAGAATGAGAAATAGAGAAAGAAAAGAAAATCACTCCAAAAAGCGTCGAAAAAAATAAGGAGGTAAGGCTCTTGCGATTTGGCAGAAATCAGCTTTTTCTTATTAAAAAACAAAGGGGGGGAAAAAGTGTATTTCGACAAAAAAGCAAAGAACTCACATTTATGAGAAGCTCTAGCGATTTAAGTTGAATTTAGATTTTTCTGGATTAACAAAAATAAGTGGAATTCTGATAAAAGCGGGAGAACTCACATCCCTGATTATGTATTGGGGAAAGGCAATTTTTTGCCAGTTATAAATAAAATGGCACCTTGTGTTTAATTAATAACATACAATACATATTTGCAATGTATTGTGTTTCAGCATTAAATAATCGTAGGGAAGATGTGACACAAGGTCGGAAAGTGGGATTTGAAACCAGCGACCTAGAGGAAGAGCACTCTGGTTAAACAAAAATTGCCTCGGCAGCCTCATCAGCATTCTCCAGTAGGGGCGCCTCAGGCGATTAGCAATAAACTAACCCCTTCTCAAAGGGTGAGAAGGCAAAGCTTGGAAAGGTGGACTTCCTAGAACTGCACAGGACCATAACTCAGACCGACAGAGAACAAACCATCCTAAAAATTAGCAGAGGTTTTGTCGGTCTGATTTTGGTATGAAATAATAACCCAAAAAGGGTTGATATGCCATAAAAAAAGACAAACCAAACCAAACAAAACCTAAACACTTATGACTTTTTAATCATTTATATCGCTATAAAGCCACAATTCGCCCGTGCATAGAGTATTGTTGGGCTGGTGTCCCGATTTGGGCTGGTGTCCCGATCACTAGTTTCTTCTTCTTGAACAGGGTGCAATAAAAAAAAAAAAGAGTCTCTACCCTAATAGGTCTCACACTGTCTACCAAGCTCCAGCCCCTGTCCCATCCCTACAATGTTGCACCCCTGTGATTGTTTTACAAGTACTTCAACAGAATGTGCCCCCTCAATGTAAATACCCCCGGCAAGCAGCAAAATCACACCTCTTCACTGTAGAGGTCCCCACATGCTGGAACACTTTCTACTCTAACAGTTTTTTTTCCTCGGACTGCTTGCCTTTGGAATTCCGTCCCTGCTCCCCCGACCGTAGCAACATGCAGAAATTTAAATGTAATGTGAACAACCACCTTGCTGCACAACTCCCCACTTAGGATGCCCTCCTATAAATCTGGGCCCTAATCACAGTAGCCTCTTACATCTCAGTTGCAATGTGTCCCCTTGTTTGGGGTGAATAAAAGTTAACAAAAAATGAAAATACAACATTTAAATCAATCAAACTCAGACATAAAATAATGTGCAATCTGCTGAAAATTATGGTATGGTATGGTTTGGTAGTTTTGTTTTACGGCATATCAACCCTTTTTGGGTTATTTAATGCCGAATCTGGTCTTGTTTTCTTCTCTTTTTTGTTTCTTTCCCCTTTTAATATCTGTTTCTATTTAACCCATAGTTGGGACCCTAACAGGTACTACCACTCCGGGTCAGGGTGGACCTGGGAGCAATGGTAATTAAGAGGAGGCTCCACATTCCCCAAAGTCCGTAAGCCGGATCTCACCATCGGATGTAGTTTAAGGTCATATCCAGGACCGGGAGTAGGGTAGGAAAAATAAAAATAAAAAAGGGGAGGGAGAAAGGGAGAGGGGCTGCTGTTTTTGTTTTTGGTTTTGTAGAACATAATTAAGTTTTACAAAAAAAAAAAACAAAAAAAAAAAAAAAACGTCAATGTAGGTGAATTTCGTCTCAGGGAGCCACAGGGCAGCCTGATCTGGTATCACCAGCTGAAAATTATGTCTTAAGCACAAAACTGAATATCTTTAAAAAGAAAGTGATAGCTGTGTTCAATGTGAATAGCCTGGATAACCTGTTAATATTTTAGAGGGGGAATCAATACATGAAGCAAAAAGGAGGTTTAGATATTCAAGAATTAGGTGAGAAATATGATTTTGTTATTATATTATAAAATATAGTAAAACAGTTCTGATCCTAATTAAAAGGAAAAACTATCGCTAAATCGATGGGTCGACAATAGGGGTAGCCATTTCATGTGTTAAATTTTTTTCATGCGATATTTTTTCATGATATTACAATTAAAAAAAAATTTCATTATTTTGATTTCGTTTAATTAAAAAAAAAAAAAAGGATATAATTTACAGAGCCTTCAAAAATATGCTCGTCTTCTTTAAAATCAAAATTAGGTTGCTCAGAAAACACTGGCTGATTTTCCGACTTACATTATAAAACTAAAAATAAATAATTATAAATTTGGGAAAGTTAATTTTTTTAAGCATCTTTAAAATTTTAAACTTAAAGAAATAGGCAAAATGCCTTCAAAAAACCATGTGTTAGATGCAGATATTTTTATTAAAATCAAAATGATATATATATTTTTTTCAATCTTGACGTTTTTATCTAATAATTTCGCTTGGTACAAGAAGCCTCGTCAGAGATTTAGACAAATCAAAGGTATTAACCATATTTTTTTTCCCGTAACAATTCTTCCTGGTATTGTAGAAGTGACGTCCGATGTTGTGTGGACTTAACAGTGTAAATGTCTCTTTTAAATATGAACTTAAATCGTGCATGGTCGCTGGTAGATATAAATATTATTTTGATTTTAATAAAAATATCTGCATTTAGCACATGGTTTTTTGAAGGCATTTTGTCTCTTTCTTTAAGTTTAAAATAATTATAAGTCAATTGTTAAAAAAATATCACTTTCAGTTGTTTACAAGATAATATTAATAAAAGCAAGTGTTTAGTGAAAATAATTTCTTTGAAAATGCTTTCATATTTAAAAGTTAAAATGGGAATAACCATTTTCATGCATAGAAATCAAGTCAACAATATATTTGTCATTGTTTTGATTTTCTGTGAATAAGGAGCAATCTTGTATTCTTTTGATATTAAATCATCCTCATGAATGAAGAAAATAAATGAGACTATAAAGAAAAAGGAAAGGAAAGAAAGGGAAAAGGAAAGAAAGAAAAAAGGGAAAAGGAAAGAAAGAAAAAAGGGAAAAAGAAAGAAGGAAAAAGGGGAAAAGGAAAGAAAGAAAATGGAAAGAGAAGAAAGAAAAGAAAAAGAAGAGAAAGAAAGAAGGGGAAGAAAAAGTAAGAGGAAAAGAATCAAGAATATTATTTATTTAATACAAAGGTGACATTGTTTATATTTTGTCTAGACAGTAAAAACCGCCGCTAGGCCATCATCAAATTCTCCTAAGGCTTAACTAGAATTAAGTCATTTTTACATATTGGTCATATAGTGAAAGGGGAGGGCATACAAAACAACAACAACAAAAAGAGAAGCCTGAAAAATTCCCAAGATCAAGATCACTTGATTTCTTCATTGTCCAACTGGCTTACAGAATATTGAATGGTAAATAATTACATATCTCCTTTCCTCTTTACCCCGCACTCCTGCCACCTCACCAATTCTATTTAAAGAGCATACAGACATCAATCTGCATATTTCACTGACAAATAGAACATGGATATGAGAGAGAGAGAGAGAGAGAAAGAGAAAGAAAGAGAGAGGGGGAGAGAGAGAGAGAGAGAGAGAGAGAGAGAGAGAGAGAGAGAAATAGAGAAAGAGAGAGATAGAGAAAGAGAGAGAAAGAGAAAGAAAGAGAGAGGGGAGAGAGAGAGAGAGAGCATATGACAGCAATGGAGGCAATTCTTTTTGTTTGAAGCATGTTTCTGCTCTTTTGTCGATTTAGACAGTTGCCATCAACATGGCACCAATTTTTTGAGGATGGCTTGTTTTCTGTCTGTGTGAGGTATGGTCCTGGTCAGTTCTAAGATGTCCACCTTCCCAGGCTTTACCTTCTTTGCCTTTGAGAAGGGGTTAGTTTATTGCTAAACGCCTGTGGCATTCCTACTGAGGAATGCCAATTGGGCTGCCCAGGTAGTTTTTGTTCAGCCAGAGTGCTCTTTCTCAAGGGTGCTTGCTTTTCAAACCCCACTTTCCCTGACATTGTGTCTAATCTTCCCGCCGTGTGAGGGAGATAAATAAAATCAACATGGCACCAACATTTCTCTTCTTAATGTTTGGTTTGTCTGTTTTACGGCATCTCAACCCTATTAGGGTTATTTAAGGCCGAAACACAATACTTACTGTAAATAATTCATTGCATGCATTAAAATTAATTGAACCGATTAAGTAAAATCTAATAGACAAAGTGAGACAACTCTTTGTTAGTCTTAAGCAAAGTTAGACCTCTTGCTACACAGAACTTCATTGCATTAGATTCTGGGGGATTGTCCAATGTCCGAAGTGACTGCGATGAACGGCTGTCTCCATTCGTAATCCACAGATGACTTAGTTATCTAGTGAAACTTATTTATCTCCTTCCCACGGCAGGAAGATGTGACACAAGGTCGGGAAAGTGGGATTTGAAAAGCCAGCACCCTAAAGGAAGATCACTTTGGCCGAACAAATATTGCCTGGGCAACCCTATCGTCATTCCCCCGTATGGACGCCTCAGGTGATTAGCAATAAACTAACTCTTTCTTAAAGGGTGAGAAGATAAAGCCTGGGAAAATGGACCTCCTAGAACTGCACAGGGACATACCCCAACGTGACAGAGAACAAGCCATCCTCAAAAATGGCTGAGACGCTACCAGTCAGATTTTTGTATGAAATAACCCCGGAGGATTGAGTTTGCTATCTAGTGGGATTTTTACCCGTTTAACTTGAAAAGATTTACATTAAAGTTTAATTAACCTTGATTTTTCTTTAAGCCAGTCATCACCTAATGTCCCTATTTACTTGCCTCCCCACGAGGGCAGTTTGGCACAAGGTCGGTTTTGAATGTGGAGAAAATCCAGCTCTCCTCCTAAAAAAGAGTCACTCTAGATTGAGACAAAAATAAAAATTGCCTCAGTCTAGAAGAATTCCCTCCTTCATTGACCAAGGATAGAACAGATACTACACTCTGATTCTATCCTGAAGGCTGAGTCATTTGTTTATAAAAGTGGGGTTCATTTTTTTTTTTTTTTGACAGTTTTGTTTTGTTTTGGGAATTCTTCATGTATCACACTTTTTTTAGTTAGAGTCTGAAAATGTTCTCCGATTCCACAGCTCTTACTAGATACATGGTCAAATCATTGTAATAACCCCACCCTCCCTCCAAAAAAACAATTAAAAAGATGAAAGAAACAAATCATTAAAAAAACAAACAGTATCACTAAGCTGTAACAAAGCAATAAAATATGGCACATCACCCCTATTTTGGATCATTTAATGTTGAAACAATAGTTATTGTTAGCAATTAATTGTCATCCTGCAACGTCTAAGTCTTGAAAAACAACAACTGTGGAGGCAAGTAAGTAGGAACTCATTGAAATACACTAATAAAATTATAAATAAAATAATTTAAATGTTTTATTGTTGTTTTCCATTTGGGGAAAACGTAAAATGAAATCCAAGAAGTCATAACAATTTGTAAATGAAAATATTAGGTTTAAAAAATTAATTGTATATGATTATTTGACTAGCTTGATACAAGGGGGAACAGAAAAAAAAACATGGCTGACAGTGAAAACCGACCTTGAGGCAATCACTGGTCCTCATATCTACAGTTTTTTATGGTGGAATCGTGAGTGGCTGGAGATCACAAAGTCAGAAAACTGTGTTGCATGGGCAGCACTCATTCGTGATGCCATCCAGATCAGAGAAGGAACCTGCTCAAGCCTTTGGTTACCTCCACCATTTCAGTTTACAAAAGTATTATTTTTTATTTATATTTTTACTTTTCTTCATCCTAAACAAGGCATATAGCTAATGCTATGGCGATATTAGTGCATAATTGATGCACAATAGATCAAATAGGATTTGAACTCGGCATAGCAGATTCCATAATCAACAACTTAGGTATTCATTCGGACAATCACGAACCTCTTACCAATGAAAAACAAAACTTTATTTCTAACCTAATAGGTCCCACACTGTCTGCACAGATCAAGCCCCTGTCCCATCACCGCAATGTTGCATCGCTGTGCTAGTTTTACAAGTACTTCCACAGAATGTGCTCCGATGAACTTACTTCAATTATACCCTCTGAACTTAACTAACCTTACTAACAGCAGAATCACACCCAATTCATTGTAGAGGTCCCCAGATGCCAGAAAACTTTCTACTCTAATAGCTTCTTTCCTTGGACTGCTTGCCTTTGGAATTCCCTCCCCGCTCCCTGTTTCCCCGACTGTACCAACATGCAGAGATTTAAATGCAATGTTTACATCTTGCTGCCCCAACTCCTTACTTAGGACCCCCCCCCCCTTCGTATCTGGTCCCTAATCACAGTAGCCCCTTACATCTCAGTAGCTATATGCCTTGTTTAGGATGAAGAAAAGTAAAAAAAATAAATAAAAAATAATACTTTTGTAAACTGAAATGGTGGAGGTCACCAGTTAAGTCACCCTGGCTTCATTATGAATTTCGGGTATTCCAACATCACATATATTTTGTCAGTTACCCTAATCTGTTTTTTGTTGCCTATCCGAATACTTTGTTCTCTGACATACGCTAGAAAGAAATTAAAAAAAGAAAACACATCAGTAGTCGGTTATAACTTTTATGATGACATAGATTTGCATCAGCCAATCAGAAACGGTTTTGTATGCCTTGCACAGGCATAAAGTTGGTGTTGCAATTACTTTATTACCTGAACTAGCATGGTTACCTGGCGTTGTTAGGGATGGGTATGGACAGAAAAATAGATGAGTTAAAAAGTGTGTAATATCTTTCTTTTAAAACTTCTCTCTCTCTCCCCTCCTCTTCTTCCCTATCTCTATCACCTCCTCTCTCACTTTCTCTGGAAAATAAAAATATTGACGAATACATAGTACATTGTGGCATAGTAGTATTTGTTAAAAATAAAAAAAATTTTAATTAAAAAAAAAAAATTTTTTAATTCAAAAAAATTTTTTTTTTTTTTTATTTAAAAAAAAATTATTTTTAAATTAAAAAAAAAAAAAAACGCTCTAAATTTCGACCCGGTCCCTCCCAATTCTGTTTCTGTTGACCCTTAAAAGAATGAATATTAAAAAAAAAAAAATGTGCCTATATTTTGTTAGAGGCAATGCCGATAAAGAATATATCAGCTTTGTGGGTGTGTAGTGTGTAGTTTTTGACTTTTAGCTGAACATACACACAGACAACTTTTCTTAAACACATTTAAAAGAATTAAAATGAAGAGTCAAGTAATGTAGCAAGTCAAGTTTCCTGTTATACTAATTAGTTTCAAACAATTTTGAACACGTATCATACACAAGATGGCAACAAGAATTGGTAATAGAAAATAGACAGTAAGTTTTTTTAAATGATCAGAATGCAGCTGCTTGCTATTTTGCCATATGCAGGCAAGCATGCAAATGTGCATCTTAATGCTATTCTATAGTAAACAATTTCAATTTGAAAAAGTTTTTCTCTTTTTAAAATAATTTTATTTACACTTTCCTCTTAACATCACTGGATATATATATATATATATATATACATTTTAATTTGACAGGCAATATTTTTTTTTTAATTTGACAAGAAATATTTTCAGCACTGTCAAATTTTTATTTATTTTGCACACCGGTGCAAAAAAAAAAAAAAAAATCTAACGATGAATATTTTAGAAATTCTTCCTTTTCATGAGGGGAGGAGATAAATCTGGAAGTATGTAATACAGAAAAAGATTTATGTAATTTGAATGAAAATATAAATTCTTCAATAGTAAAAGCAATGCACAATAACAAACGTGTCAGGAAGTTTACAGTAGACAGATCCGTTCTCAGTTAGGGAATAGAAAAAAAATATACTGTCAGCTGTCTTTTTCGACGGCTCCTAGAATTCTTCAATATTGTTACCAGGGTATCGGAGTCTGAGTCAAAAGAAAGTTAGGAGTCAGAGTCGGAGTCATAAGAATGCTAGGAGTCAGAGTCGGAGTCATAAGAATGCTAGGAGTCAGAGTCGGAGTCATAAGAATGCTAGGAGTCAGAGTCGGAGTCATAAGAATGCTAGGAGTCAGAGTCGGAGTCATAAGAATGCTAGGAGTCAGAGTCAGAGTCATAAGAATGCTAGGAGTCAGAGTCAGAGTCATAAGAATGCTAGGAGTCAGAGTCGGAGTCGGAGTCATAAGAATGCTAGGAGTCAGAGACGGAGTCGGAGTCATAAGAATGCTAGGAGTCAGAATCGGAGTCGGAGTCATAAGAATGCTAGGAGTCAGAGTCGGAGTCGGAGTCATAAGAATGCTAGGAGTCAGAGTCATAAGAATGCTAGGAGTCAGAGTCATAAGAATGCTAGGAGTCAGAGTCATAAGAATGCTAGGAGTCAGAGTCGGAGTCATAAGAATGCTAGGAGTCAGAGTCATAAGAATGCTAGGAATCGGAGTCATAAGAATGCTAGGAATCGGAGTCATAAGAATGCTAGGAATCGGAGTCATAAGAATGCTAGGAATCGGAGTCATAAGAATGCTAGGAGGCAGAGTCGGATTTTTTTAATCTCTGAAGAATCAATAAACAGTTTTAATATTGGAAAACTTTAAAGTAAGGAGTCAGAGTCAGATATTTTGGAATTTTAGAAGTCGTTGTTTGAGTCAAAACTTATACCTTTTGTCTCTGCAACCATGGTTATTACACCCTACTTATATGAGTGACCATTTTGAAATATCAGGTGCCGCATGTAAAACAGGGTCATAGTGACCTTGCAAGCTGAGGACCATAATTTTAGTACATTAGATTGTTACAATTTTTAAAGGTGACATTAGTTTTATTTATTCAACTAGCAAAATATGATCCCTTCGGTCGCATGTATTAATTGTTTTGGACTATTTAAATAATTTCCAACGCTATTGATAATGTTTACCCATTCATTTTTTTAATATATTATTATCGCTTATGTTTGAATTTATGTTTTGAAACATGACGAAAATCATAAATCTATCATGTCACACCAAAGCTATAATTATTTTGTTACAGTAATGTTTTAAGCTTTATTTATAAAAAAAGTCCAAATAGCTCAGTTGAGAGAACCTCAGACTTAAGGTCTCAAGGTTTTCGCTTCGATTACAAGTCATGGCTCCCTCTTTATTCGTTGCAATATTTTCCATTTCTAAAAGTAGTTAAGATCTGATATTTCGATATGAGACAAATTCTGCAATGTATATATTATGTTTAAGAAAAATTGTGACTGACGGACAGACAGACAGAGAAAATTTCTATTTATATAAGAATATTTATTTACTTAAAATATTTTTTAGCTGACAATTATTTTTACTACAAAGAAGAGAATATTTATTTTAAAAGGATTTAAATTATTACAATAAATAAATTAAAAGGTTAAAACGTTTGTTTTTTTTATCAAAAATATTTGGATGACAATTATTTTTACAGCAAGAAGTAAGAAAATATTTATTGTTTTAAAGAATTAAATCGCTACAACTTTTAATAAATAAATAAATAAATAGATAAATAAATAGACATTCGTTTTTATTATTTAAAGAAAATTTACCTGACAATTATTTTTACGGTAAGAGAAAGTAATTATTTTTAAAATGATTTTAATTGTTACAATAAATAAATTGAAAGATTAAAATGGTGAGTGGCAATTATTTTTACAGAAGAAGAAATAAAAGTTTTTTAATATCATAAAACTTTACATGCATTTATTATTTAAGAGTAAATTATACAGATAAATGAACAATTCAATCAAGGAATTTCTACGGGGTCCCGCTAATAAATATATATATATATATATATATGATTATAAAAGATACCATATATTTGTTTTATGTTTCGGAATTTTTGAAATGATGATTGATAATTTGCATTATTTGTATTATTTGGATGACTGTTCTCATCTTGAATGTTATTATGTTAAAGTAACGGTTTAAGTTCTATTCATAAGGAAGTCCAAATAGGTCAGTTGGTAGAACCTCAGACAGATGATCTCAAGGTTTCCGTTTCGATTTCCGGTCATGACATCCCCTTTATTTGTTGGGAATTTATTATTTACTATTAATGCAATGTTTCGGTCGATGTAACCTCTCACCTCCTTCAGGTGTGGCGTACCGAATAAAGTACTAAATAAATTCAGTTCTAAGCGACGCTCTTCGGGTGATACTAAAATATAATTGCTTCAGATTTCTACCTGGTCATGGCTGGTTGAACGAGAGAATACTCCCCCCCCCCCTGTGGATTAAATAAAGGATTCCGTTCGAAATTCCTGAGTTCGACAGAAAGATTCCCGATTTTGACAAGATACACCTGAAAAAAAGTCAGAGTTTACATCGTCTGAAACGTTGTGAGTATATTTGTTTGTTATAGAAATAGATATTTAAACAGTTAAAAAATTAAAATTAGTTTTAATAAGGATTAAAATTTTCAAGGAATTTCATGACACCATTCGAATTTCACATCCGATTCCATCTGGAGTTACTAGTGTCCAATTATTGATTCCTATTATCGCTTAGCAGGGATGCAATTGAAAACAAAAACTTACACAAACATCAAACAACTTTTCATGGGTAAACTTTTACTACAAAGAACACAATGGTGGTAATAATTTTGTAATAGGGTCTTTTTAAATATTGTAGGGTCAGTATTCATGCTGGATATCCATAAACAGTAAAGATGATGTCTTACTTTATATTAGAAATTAAAAAAAATGAGATAAAATAATAATATGGGGTTCAGGGTTGAGAGCAAAAGCAGACAGGATTCTCATTACTTCCTGGGCAACGCCGGGTGCAAGCTAGTTGTTATATATCTAACTTCATGATTTTCTTGTTAAAACTACACACTTCACTATTTTTTTAATTTTTTTATTTTTAACATAGTTCACCCCAAACAAGGCAGACCGCCACTGTAGACGTACGAGGATACTGAGGAAAAGGGTGTGAGTTTTTTTGTTTTTTTAAAAGTTTTTTTTTAAAACCGTTAATTGGGGATGTACTTATTTTTGACAAATTTACCTATATTTAACTACGAATTGCAAACGTGTTACAGGTGTCATTCATGAAATAACGTACATAGGAAACTGAACTGCAGAACCCCCTCATTAAATGTAAATAAATTGTTTGGTACGAGGTTAATCATGATCTTGGTTGCTTGATAAATACTAATTTTGTGACTATAATGTTGAGTAAAAAGAACGAACATTCGTACTAAGTGTCTAGTGACGGAAATATTACACTGAATTAAACTTATTTTTATCTGGATGTGAAAGGTGAATATTTCTATATAATAACTAGCTTGCACCCCAGCGTTGCCCGGGAAGTAAAGAGAATCCTGTGTGCTTTTGCTCTCAACCCCGAATCTCATATTATAATTTTTAATTTTTTAAATAAGGTAAGCCATCATCTTTACTGTTTATGGATATCCAACGTAAATGCTGACCACACAATATTCTAAAAAAGACCCTAATACAAAATTATTACCACCATTGTATTGTTCGAAAAATTTTACTCAAGAAAAGTTGTTTGATCTTGGTATAAGTGTTTGTTTTTAAATAGGAATCTATAATTGAACACTAGTAATCCCAGATGGAATTGGAGGGAAATTAGAACGGTGTCATGAAATTCCTTGAAATATTTAATCCTTATTAAAACTAATTTGAATTTTCTAACTGTTTAAATATTGATCTCTATAACAAATATACTTTCTCATTATATATATATATATATATATATATATATATATATATATATCTCGACTCTCAGCTCGACGGTTGCGTTTCGATCCCGGCTTGAGGCACTAACTGGTCTAGCCGCACTGATGAGCTGTGAAACAGCGAAACAGTCTGTATGTGGATGACTATATAAAGTCCCCCCCCTCTCCCCAGGTAGAGCTTATGTTTGTAAGGGTATCGCCAACTGCCATTAGCTTAAAAAAGGCAATGCTCATTAGGTAAAAACTAATTCGAGCTCCGGCAATTGCAATGTTTACATTGAGATACAACTTACATTCAGTCAGTGTCGTATGATGGCGTAGGGGTTAGCAGCGCCAACTGTCAGCTCGACAGTTGCGTTTCGATCCAGGCTTGAGGCACTAACTGGTCTAGCCGCACTGATGAACTGTGAAACAGCGAAACAGTCTGTGAAACAGCACAACAGTCTGTATGTGGATGACTATATATATTACATACAAATTATTTATTTAAAAGCTATATGCTACATATTTCAGATACGTACCGCGGTTTCATTGAAATGGACTGACCTTTTATCCTTTTTAAAGTCTATTCCAATCATCAGCGACTCACGAAATGAAAGCATGAGTCGCTGATGATTGGAATGGACTATAACGGCTTTTTAAAGGATAAAAGGTCAGTCCATCTCGAGGAAACCGCGGTACGTCTCTAAAACATGTAACATAGTTTTTAAATAATTTGTATTTTAGCTCTCACTTTTACGATCGATCACTTTATTGATTTCTTTGCAACATACCCTGACATAATATATATATATATATATATATACTAAGGCTGCCTGAAGATTCTCTCCGGGGTTGAAACGCGGGAGCCTCTGTGTAGCTTAATTGCCATAAATATATTTTCATAGCTTACTACCTAGCTTTACTTACACATATCGAGCACTGTTGAAGTAAATACTGAAAATTGATACATAAAAAATTATATCTCCTTATAAAATTTTATGTGGATACATGAAATAGTAATATATATATATATATATATATATATATATATATATATATATATATATATATATGTGTGTGTGTGTCGGGTATGTTGAAAAGAAATCAATAAAGTGCTCGATTGTCAAGATGTGAGAGCTAAATACAAATTATTTATTTAAAAACTATACGTTACATATTCCGAAGACGTACCACGGTTTCATTGACATGGATAGACAATTCCTTTTTATAAAATGTTTTTATGATCCATTCCAAATCTATACATCTATATACATAATAATTATTTAATAATAAATATTTAATTATTTAGTAATAAATATTTAATATAGATATATTTTGTACATTCGCAGAGAGGTTTTGCCAATGGGTTAGTTTGTACAAGCAGCCAAAAAGTTCAGAGGTGAGGGAGATGAAAGATCTGAAAATTTGCCTCCTTTTGCTTTTTGTAAATGTAATCACTTTTTCACTGGGTATAGTTTGGCCATAGACAAGTTGAACCTTATAATTTCAAGGATTAAAATCCCTAGATATAATTTTAACTAAAATGCAATCATATTCAACCAGAAGGAAAGTCGGTGTCCATTCTATAATGGAGCGAACCATCTAAAAAAAATGAAACAGATATTAATATGTAGTAAATATAACTGGATCCGGGTACTGCTTGTATCCCGACTTCCGCAGTATTGCGAACGGGACCTACAGATGGTCAAAGGTCAACAAACCTTAAACTGACTTAGACTTCTATGAACAAATAGACCAAGGGTTACAAGTCTATAAAAAACACCACCTTGAATGAACAGGACCTTCAATAAACACTGCCTTAAACAAACACTGGTTATCGCAATGGGGGGAGGGGGGGGGGACAAAACAATATGACTGAATATTTTTTCAGCTTTTCTAGTCGAGAATCAAGAAGGTTAACACAATTCTGACTTAAAATTACGGATTTAGTATTTACCTTTCGTGCTACATCACTTAAGCCAACACAATTGCTAAAATCGGAAACATTTCAAAATGGTTCATTATATAGAGATATTTCTTAAGGTTTGATGGATAAAATGGAGCTCCACTCCTCAACTTTTGCACTGATGGTGATGGTGATGAGAAAAGAAGACAGGCAATCACCTTTCTTATGAGTTTTTTTTTTATTAGAACTAATTGGAATGTTACCATTGGTAGATTTAATGGTGAGCAAATTCAATGAAACATCAATTTGTGATGTTATACATTTAGTTAAAAGATGTTAAACTAACATTATTATAACGTACTATGAGAATTCAGTAGTTAAAATTGTTAAAAGCGGATGTAAAGAAACTACTTCAGGTTTCAACTATTGATTCTCATGATGTAGAAAATATCGTTTATCCAAAGGACAAACAAAATTTACTCAGTGCAACTGCATGCTTATTGAAGTTTGTGCATGTGTGATTACAACAGATAAAATAAATCTCATACAAACTTTATCAAATCAAATACAAGGACTTCTTTGTTTCTATTCAGATGTAGAATTGTCCTTTTGCAAACAAATTCAAATGATTTCAAAAGCTGCAAACTCAGATTTTATTATTTTCGACAGAACCCCAACAAAAATAGATTCAACTGTCATCATATCCCATAATTTCGTCAGTTTTTTGAGAAGATTCAGATAATTTTCATAACATTTTAAGAAATACATTTATTTAGAGCCCGCACAATTTTTGTTGTTTAACGCCGGAAGTAGAAATCTTCTAAGGGAGATAAATTATATTAAAAGCAGTTTTTCAAAGTTAGTTCCCTTTTTTTTTTTTAGAGTTTTTCTTTATTGTATTATTAACTCAACTTGACAACAATCTCTGGCAAGTTAGTGAGAGAAAGAGAAGCAAAGAGACAGATACAGACATAAGTAGATAAAGAGGGGGAGAGAAAGAAAGAGAAGCAAAGAGACAGATACAGACATAGGTAGATAGCTGCATATTCACTGTTATTCTTATTTTAACTTCTAAACTTAAATATTCTTCCATCTCAATTATATCATGATATACAATCTACATTTATCGATTCAGTGTTTTGCATAGCCAAGCTTCAAAACGCCTTGGTATCTTGTTCTTAATGGAACAAATAAAGTTCAGTGATTTTTTGGTAACTGTCGCTTAATATACAAGCATAATACGTTTAATGCACTTGATCTGGTCTATTGTTCTAATGTCATTTGCAAATGTGATAATATTCTAATTCAGCATCCAGAATGGGTTAAGAAAGGACGAACATCCAGACGTCTTGCACTTGACTATTCAAACATAAAGGATTGAACTGGTATTCTTGTTGTCGGCAATGTGAATTTGGTAAAGGACTGGAAAATTGGACTACTAGAATTTCAGAGAACTGTGGTCAAGATTGATGCTGATTTTGAAATCGATGCATTGGAAAAATCAGGAGTGACTCCGAAGAAGCCCAATCGAAGGTTGGTTTGTGTAAGCTTAGTAAAAGATAATTGGTCACAAGAAAAAACAGCAGCAGCAGCAACAACAAAGATGACCACACATGTAACTGTTCAAGATAAGGTGCATTCACTAGCTGAATTAATAACCTCAAGAGGCTCATCAAATGAATGTATGGTTGAGATTGATGCGGAAATGGTTTATGAAGCAACTGTACTTAAGAAGTTGACAGCTTTAAATCCTTTATCTCATGATCAACTTAGACAGATTCAGGGTCTAACAACATATCAGGGCCAACACAGTCATATAGCTTTAGACAATATTGTCTCTGTTGGTGATCTGATCGTTATTAATCACAACGATGCACCCAGAGTGGGAAACATTTGTAAAATAAATAGAGGCAGAAATAAAATACAATTTCGGCCACAAGAGCAATTAAACCAACCGCATGTAATGATCATTGTCTAAATTCTTCAAATTAAAGGAATTTGATGACTTTATTTTGGGACAGAACTTTCACAGGATCTCCTGTTGCGGTGGAAATCATCAATTGCCTTACTATAGAACCCCAAATATCCATGATTTGCAAATGTTACTATTTGTCTCAGTATTTCTTGGTTGGTGTTTGCTATTGGGAATCATACATTCTTTTTAACTGATGATTAAATACTTATATCTATTTTAATTTTTTTTTTTTTTCTAATTATTTTTTTTGTGTTAAAAATCAAATAAATTAATGTATGTTCCATATGTATCACGAACGTTTCCGATTCTTCATCGAATCATAAACAATTTAAATTCCAGGACGCCAGAATTAGCATCACAGGATGAATTGTATTTTGTTAAGCATTTTAAAATGTTGTTACTGGTTTCATACATAATGTTATTAATTGTAAGTTGCTGGGTTTCAATAAAGATAGCTTTGAGTATTTTTTAAAATTGTTAAAGTCTTTCCTGGAACTGTGCGAGTTCGTTCTTTTAGTGTCTAACTGACTACATGTGCACATTCTCTGCTGCCTTTTGAAATTCTCCTTTCTCCAGCATTTTTGTTCATTTGTCTTTGTCACCTGAAGATGATTCGATGAAGAATCGAAAACGTTCATGATACATATGGGACATACATTCATTTCTTTTGGTTACTTTTAATACTTTAATCATTTTGCCCTAATTGAAATGAATGGCACTCTCTTTGAGGAAGCCCCTGCTTTGATAAACTTCTGGGGTTGACCTTCACCTCAGACCTGAAATGAAAGACGTTTCTAAGATCGCTGAAAAAAAATGGTTGGATCATTCTACTACTCCATAAGGTATCTCACTTTTGACGCAATCCTCTACCTGTATAAGAGTCAAATACGTCCGAAGATGGAGTACTGTTGCCACATCTGGGGAGGTGCCGCTTAGAGCAACCTTTCCTACTTTGACAGAGTACACAATCGACTTCGAAATATAGTGGGGGATACCCTCTTCTCTTCCCTGCAGCCTCTTTATCACAGAAGAGACGTTGCTAGTCTTGTTCCGCTCTATCGTTATTTCATGCTAAGTACTCAACTGACCTCCAATCTATGGTTCCCCCTTTACATCTAGCTACAACCACTGTCAATAATTTCCCTTTCTCCATCTGTGTACTTAAAACTAAACAGAACTTCCATTAGCTAAGTTTCTTTTCAAGAACTACCCGTATGTGGAACACAATACCACGGGTCTGCTTCCAAACTGACTACAACATGGTCGTTTTCAAGTCGAATGTAAACAAATTCTTGCTGAGCCGTCCTCTTAAATAATCAAATTCTGACTAGTTCCAACCATCCACCTGACAAACTCAATTAACAAACTCAATTAACCCTTATCCTCGAGTGGCCTTTGGGCCTTGATAAGTGATGCCTTATTAGTAAATATATATATATATATATATATATATATATATATGTATGTATGTGTGAAAAATCTTTCGCATTTATTCATTTAGATGAATTGTTTACAAGTAGGCAGTGAGTGTTTGGCATTAAATAATCGCAAAAAGGTTGATTGGCCATAAAACAGGCCGACCAATCGTTTTCAATCTACAAGTAATAAAGAGTGAGGAATACCAGGCAGCAAAGATCAGTCAATAAACTTACTATTTGTAAACAAACTAAACAAACTATAGGGAAATGGAGATGGAAAGAAAGAAAGATAAAAAGGGGAAAAAGAAAGAAAGGGGGGGGGGAGAAAAATAGAAACAGAAAAAAAAAAAAAAATGAAAAGAAAAAAAAAAAATTAAAAACAAAACAAAACAAAACCTACCCATAGATTAGGATTGGCAAAGTTCTTAAATAACAGGCAACCTTTAATGACTCGCTCAGTGAAAATCAGAATCTTTAAGAGTTTACAACTAGTGAAAGTGATATAGTATTACAATCGTTACTCTTACTGATTTCATTAGTGAAGTGCTTTAGGTATATACTTAAGTAGCAACTCTTAGAGATAAACCAATATCCATCATAAGTAATATTTGGCGATTGTGCAGTATACTTAACAAGATAAAAAGGGGTCAAAAAAACAATAACAAAAAAATAGACAACAAATAACTGTTACCAAACGATAGAAAATTTAATATTCTACCGACCTGTTAGTTTTAAACTTTTCGAAACTATTTGTAATTTTTGTTATTTCAAAATGTGTGTTGTTACTTTTCCCCTTAACTGGTTTCGTCAAAGAAAATGGCGGTGAATTTTTTCCTTTTTAGGTGCCCGCTTATTTCAAGCTTAAAAAATACAAATAAACAAAAAATTACACTAATCCGATTGCGCTTAGGATTGGTAGGACCGTAAGCCTTTTTTTTTTTTTTTTATTATTTTTTTTTATATATATTTTACGCCTGAAACAAGCGACCACCTAAAAAAAAGAAAAATCCGACCGCCATTTTCTTTGACGAAATCGGTTAAGTGAAAGTAACGACACAAATTTTGCAATAACAAGTTACAAATTGTTTCGAAAAGCTTAAAACTAACAAAGAATAAAAACGAAAACAAACCAAACTTAGCTACACATATGCACACATAGTAATCAAACCTATTTTGTCCTTCTCTGTGTGACTCCCACTCCCTCACTTGGCATAGTCCGATCTACTACTCATATAACCACACCCTCTCACCCAATACACGAAAACACCACGCTCTACTTATTATAAACGCCGGACAGACAAATTTTCGTCTACGAAAAAAAAACACCAAAAAAACTGCCAACATGCCAAAATAAGGAACGCTATAACACACCGTCCGAATTAAAGCTCATGTAAACACTAGGAATGTTAAAAAAAAAAAAAAATCAACAGCAGTATTAGTTTTAGGGGGTCATCTCTCTAAATAAACATACCTTACATAAAATGAAAAAACAAACAAAAAAACTGGAGAAAAGAAGTCAGTTAGACTTTTGAGTCTGACTGACTTCAATTGCGCATTCTTGTTGCCTTTTAAAATTCTCTTTTCTCCAGCTTTTTTGTTCATTTGTTTTTGTCACCTGAAGATGATTCGACAAAGAATCAAAAACGTTCGTGATACATATGAAACATACATTACATTTTTTGATTTTAACACAAAAAAGATCATTAAAAAATAAAAAATAAATAAAAAAGGTATTAAGCAAAGAATTGTTATTTTTAACAGTGCTTAAATGAAAGAATGCTACCTAAATACACACATATATATATATATATATATATATATGTGTGTGTGAAATATTGAAACAAGGGTAAAGTTACATACTTTACGAGTTTCTTATAATTATCAGGTGTTTAAACAAGGAATAAAATAAAATATGAGAATGACCTTTAATCCAGTGATTTTCATAGAATTACTCTTATGCTCAGAAGGAAAAAAACAAACAATAATTTGCTAATTATTGGAAAGTATTAATTTGAAAAATTTACAACACAATTTTAAGCTATGCTTAAAGCAAAAATAGTCCCAAAAATGTTTCGATAATGAGCAGAAAGTCATTGTAGTGCAGTTATAGAAAAAAATCCGATTGGAACAATGTATTGTATAGTGAAGAGTAATGGATTCCTATAAGATTCAGGAACGATTCAAAAGTCTATTAAAAATTAGTATATATATGTAAAATCATCATGCCATGAGTTAAACTTTTTTAGCATGTGAATTAAGAACACCATTTCTAATTCAATTTGCACCGCCACGTGCTTGACCTAAGAGACCCTCATCCCACATTCGTCTCAACAACAGACGAATTGAAAACACACACACACACACACAAAAAAAAACCACGATGAGAAAAAAGGAAAAAGAAGGAAGGTATTTTATATTTCTTTTTTTTTTTTTAATTCTGATAATGAAGTATATCTTCGAAAATTTAATTGAAAAAAATAATTGAAAAAAAAAAATTAATAAATTTAAAATGCATTGTATGGCGTTCTTATTTTTAATAATTCATATATACATTATATATATATATATATATATATATATATATATATATATATATATTATATATATATATATATATCTAAATGAATAAATGCGAAAGTTTTTTTCATTTATCACTACTATATTACAATCAAAACGGGTTGCTGCTATTTAAATCAATGATACAACTAAGTAATTTTAAATACTGAACGGCTCATAAACAAAAGTTTCTATGGCTAATTTGCAAAACTATTTTTACAACAGTTGATAATAAATTAATGTTTGGTGTTATTCATTTGTTATTTTATCGTTTTATTTTTTCAATCTATATGCAATATTTTTGTTGATATTAACAGTAATGACTTAATGTTATTTAATACATAAATGAGATAAATGATTAAGACACCCGAAGTGAAACTAACATTTCTCGCTACAAGGCATAAGCGAGAAGAGAAAAGGAGAGGAAAGATAGGGTGTCTTGCTCACTTGCTCTCTCGCCCCACCCCCTCTCTCTCTCCCTCTTTTTGCAGTTTCTACATTTCCCATGAAAAATAAAAAATACTTTTTTTAATTAGCTAAATAAATGCCTTATTTGTAAAGTTTAAAAAACAAACTTATTACTTAATCGACAAATGAAAACAAAGCTTAGTTGCACTGATTTGTCTAAATTACAAAAAAAAATTAATAGATTCATCCTCTGCTACCCCCCAATTACATTCTGCTTTTTCTCGGCGATTATGTGTGAATACCCTGGAAAAATTAGCGGAAAGAAGAAAATAAAACAAACGATTATTTTAGAATTTAAAGTTAGGGATCAGTTTCGTATATAAATTAAATGTAAAATGATCCCCCATTTCCGGGCCAATCAGCGTTTTGGGGCACTTAACTAAATTCTATTTTACTATGCGAGCTAAATCCGCTGCGTTATTTTTTTCGGGGGGGGGGGGGGGTTACTTTTTAGACGATTATGTGTGGTTTTGCCACTCAGACTTAGAGTTAGTGAGTAAAAACGTTAGTTAACTGCCATAAAAAGTTAAATTGGCCTAGAAATGAGGAACATTTTATATTAAATATATATGAAACTGATCCCCCATTCTAAATTCTAAATTATTTTTTCCCTTTTGTTAGTTTTCCACAGTGTTTACGTGTAATCGCCTAAAAAGCAGAATCTCATTTTTTCAGGAGGGGGGGGGTAGAATTTACCTATATTTTATGTTTTTAAAATTTTATATATTTTTTAACTATACATCCCTCAATACCTTACTTTTAAGGTGTAAATGAAAGTTTGGGTATTATTGTATAAAACTTTCACCCCCCCCCCCCCCCCAAAAAAAAAAAAATGAGATGCTATATTTTTAGGTGATTACGTGTGATACCCTAAAAAACCTGGTGGAAAGAAAAACCAACAGCAAACTTACATTTAGAATTTAGAGTATGGGAATCATTTCCACATAAATTTAACGCAAAATGATACTCCATTTTTTTTTTTACTATTGCAGATAAATTCTGTACATTTTTTTTGAGGGGGGGGGGATCCTCTTTTTTGGCGATTATGTGTAGTTTTACGACCTTGCCATTCAAACTTAAGGTTAGTATTAAAAAATATATTAGTTAAGTGCCCTTATAAGTTAAAATAACCCTAAAAAGTAGAATCTCATTTTTAGGGTGGGGGTTATTTAGCTGAGGATGTTAATCTACAAATTTACCTAAGTTTGTTGTTAAAATGATGGACTTTTCAGAGTAAAAAACATATTTTCTTAACTACACCCCCCCCCCCTCCTAATTAATTGCTGCCCGGAGGGCGGGTAGGTTTTGCTAGTATATATATATATATATATATATATATATATAAAGGAGTAAGGCTACCAACATTTGTAAAATGTTTTTTTCAACATTCCTCAAATGAAACAACACTTTTTGAAATCGAAAGACATTTCTTCAAATGGATTTACATATCTGATGAAAGCAGACCACCGCTTGAAACGCGTTATATAAAATTATAAAATGATAAAATAACAAAATAATAAAATAACAAAATAATAAATAAATGTTGAAATTTTTTTTTTACAAATGTTGGTAGCCTTACTCCTTTACATATATACTTTTCTCTCGTTGGAACTGCACTACCCTCTTTTATATATATATATATATATATATATCAGTACACATATATGAAATGAATATTTCAGGGTTTACTGGATTTTAACTGAATTGCTAATTAGAAGAGGAAGTAAAAAATAGAAATAAAAGTTAATACTGATCGTACATTTAAATATGTTATACAAAAAGGAAACACCTTTCTCAAATTTCATACTCTAGCAAGAAATAGAAGTGATATCTAAAATTAAGACGTCAACAAGACAAAACAAAAAAAAATTAAGCTCAGCGCAAAAAACTTAACACGCAAATCTTCATTAATTGACGTTTTCTTTCAATCTGACCGTCTTCATGATTTTGGCATAAACCAGAGGCAGATTAAAAAGGGAAAGATTAAGTTTTTGCAGAGAAAACTCAACTTAAAATGGGGTACGTCTTATATGAAAGTGTAGCAGTTACCTCCTCCTTTCAAACATAACTGCACCGGTTGGCCGTTAGGTGTCGCTTTTTTACCGAAAGGTGGCGCTGAAAAGCGATACCAGAGTTATCTGCCCTTCTGATTATAAAAACCGGTGTAAACGGAAAATCACTCTCTTCTCTATTCAATTGGCCTCGCTGAACGACGCTAAGACACCAGCGCTCCGTCAACACGTGTTCAACAACGGTAAGAGTTCTCAACTCATTTTCTTTGTATACAGTTTTCAAGGACTTTCCCACGCCGGACTCATTTCTTCACATACTCTTTTCAAGAACTGTTTTCTATCGACACACATACATACACCACACACGTCATCATCCCACATACACACGTTCAATAAACCTTATTTGAACTACCTCCTTTTGTTTGTTAATTATTACTCTGTTTTGCATGCAACAATTGCTTGATTTTATGAACTCGCTTATAGTTGGGAACACGACCCGATTCTAACAAAAGTAAGTTATATACAGTAAGTATTTAGTAGGTATCTCTAATTTAATATGCTTTATCTACATTCAGGTCAATGTTACATATTACATTGGATATCGTCGGAAGCTTTTTATCTTATATGCCCCTATAGATTGGGATCTGACGATCGGGTCTACCATGAAACTGCAGTAAATTTTAAGCTAAGCCCTATTAATTGTTATATTGAATAAATCCCAATGCATGAAATCACTATGTTACTTTGAAATAATATTCCTAATATTCAGGGATGCGAGTGGCCAATGGAAAAAAAATATGAAATCAAAATGAATTTCTCAACCAGGGAGGCATAATACCCCTGCACACATGAAATTTAACATAAAATGGTCTCCTGTTTCAAAGCCATTTCTTTTTAATATTGAAAGTATCGACTGACATTTTTTAAAGGCGACAGGAAGTCATCCATTGATGAAACAAAAGTCTTCTACTTCCCCAACCCATGAATCGTTTGAAGCATGACAAAATTAACATTTTCAAAGAAAGGAGAAAAGGGGGACGAAGCAAGGCAAGAGAAGACGAAGAGAGAAAAAAAAAAGCAGGAAAAGATAAAGCGAGAGCGGGGAAGAAAGAGAAAAAAAATCGAGCCAAATGATGAAAAAAATAAGGACATAAAGCTATAGCATTTTGGCCTATTCTTATTAAAAAGAGGAAAAAAAAGCAAGAAAAGAAGCAGAATCCTACTTTTTCTGAATTACAAAAGAAGCGGAATTCTCCTCAAAAGCGGAGAACTCACATCACTGAGTATTAATTATCACAAACCAGCATAGAGTTTAGTGTGCTAAAATGGGTAAATAATGTAGTGAAATTCTCTTCATTTATTTTTTAATGTTATTTTGATAAAACTTGGATGTAAATAAAATTTAATCTTTTCTCTTTATTTCCGAATTATTTATCCTGACCCCCCTCCCCGGCTATTAATAGCTAACTGCCCATGGTGTCACTGGGTCTGTATAAGACAATGGATCTGCATCTACTTGACTGTCTTTGTTTGTGGGGGTAGTTTATAGTATCACACCACAAACGAGCCAATTTAGTGTGCTAAAGGGTAAATGTAGTGAAATTCTCTTCAATTGAAACTTGTGATAACTCATTTATTTTTTTTTTTTTTTAGATTATTTTGAAAAAATTTAGACGTAAACAAAATTTAATCTCTTTCTCTTGCGTCATTAATACTTATTTTTTCCAGATTACTTCAAATTAGGTTACTATTTTCAGTGACAAGCGGTTTATTTTTTAATGTTGGTGTTTTTCAACTTAATGCGCACAATATTGCACGTCTCTATGCAAATAAAAACAATCTCATCTTAAAGAAAAAGGGACACTTGTCAATATAATGGGCTTAATATAAGGTTTTAAGTTGTCATTCACAACACATCCATGTTGAAAACATTAGTGAATTAAATTTTTTTACCCTGTTATCAAATTGTGTTTCCATCTGTTTTTACATGGTTTAAATTCGATTTTTTTTATTGATTTATTATTAAAAGATCAATCTAGCTTGATCTCAACTGTGCTATGAATAATATTAAGAAGATTCAATGTGTTAGCTGTTGAAATGAATCTTATATGGACAATCATAGTTGCACTCATTTAATGTCATTTTTGTATCTATATATTAATACGATAGCATGTGTTCGTGTGTCACGCTTACATTAAAAGCTCTGTGCATGCGTGCCGCACCTAGATTTGGAAAAGCATTCAAGTCACCTAATTTTCGTAATATTTTCAAGTATTTCCCTTAGCGACATACGATTTTGACGTCGGCCCGACTGGTTTATAGTTTGATCCCAATCAACCTCTAAGATTTTTTTTTCTACATCGAAGGGTGGGGGAGGGAGAGGACGACCAGGAAGACACATTAATACGATGTTCATTTTTAAAAATAAATATATAAGTCAAATCTTATGATATTTTATTCAAACATGTATAGGTTAGGAATTAGTATTGAAAACATCATTTCGTGTAATTTACACGGGTCCCGCTAGTCTTGTATTATTTTGATTATTCAGACTACTGTTATCATCTTTCTTAGTAAGAATATGATTACAAATTAAGACTTCTACCTGGTCATGGCTGACGGAACGAAAACAATCTACCCCCGTGGATTAAATAAAGGGTTCCGTTCGGAATTCCGTCCATATTCCATGAAATTCCGTCCAAGATACATTTGTTGGAGGTTACATCGGCCGAAACGTTGTGAGAATAACATCCAAAATGAGAGCAGTAGTCCAAATAATCCAAATTATCAATTTTCATCTCGAATATTTCAAAACATTATATATTCTTTGTATGTTCTTTTTATTATTGCTTCCATTAATTTTTATTTACCGCAAGATGAACTTTTACTTGTTTTATACCTGCATTTTTAGTTATACACTAAAAATTGGCTTCTGGACCAATTGCATACAAGAACGGAAATTTTCTAATTTTCAACAAACTTTCAACAGTCATAATCCAGTGACTAATTGTGCTATGAAAATAAATTTTATATCGTTGTTTATGTTTGACTAAGATCTATGTACCTACATAAAAAGTTTTTAGAGATAATCAAAGTAAAATTTTGGTTTGGAATATCTAATATCAGGTAGACGTAAGGGGCTACTGAGAAGAAAGAAAAAGGGAGAAGGTTGGGGGGGGGGTCAACCTAAACTGGGATCTCCGCAGCGAGATGTCTATTTACATTAATTTTAAATTTCTGCATGTCAGTACTGCCGGGGAAACAGGGGGCAGGGAGGGAGTTCCAGAGGCCAGCAGCACGAGGAAAGAAGCTATTTGAGTAGAAAGCTCTCTGGCATCTGGGGACCTCCACAGTGAATGGATGGGATTTAGTTGATTGTCGAGTTGTCATTTTAACAAAATAAGAAAAGAACATTTTGGTTTGGGATACCTACTTAGAGTGAATTAGGGCCTTCTGATCATGTCACTTCAGGAGTTGGGTTATATAAAACCAGAAACAAACCTGGGACCTTTTAGATCTTCAGAAACGAACAGGATGGACCAACAGATCACTGGAAATATGAACAGGAGGTCATGAGAGAGAATCGCAAATACATCAGTGTAGAAGGCGACTGGTGAATGAGCAATTTTAAATCTAGCATTCAGAGAGATGAGATACCCTATGAAAGGGTGCCTGTGTGAGAAAGAGTTTAAATTAAAGAAAGGATTGTGCAAACCCTTTATCACACTTCGGCTCATCTGACATTTCTTAAATTCAGTGGAAAGGAGAAAATAATTCGGTGGCTAATTATACTACCAAAATAAATTTGATATCATTGTTTATGTTTTGCAAAGATCTATGTACGCACATAGGAAATGCATCTTGTATTACAATCCAGTATATACATATATACCTACACTCTGATCAAAGCCACACTGACTTTTTTTGTTGTCTTAATTTTTTGGATGAGAAGTTAATTTCTTTAGTATTATTATTATTTTCATTCATAGAAATCGCTCCAGACAAGGCATGATGCCACTTGATGTAAGGAGCTTACAAGAACGAAATATGATTATCGCAAAGATAAGAGATGTCTATTGGCCTTAGTCTTGAAAAGACCAAGGCTATATGTAGGAGGAAGACAGTCAGCAGGAAGAGAGTTCCACAGAATCTACTGGAATAGGAAGCTGTATTACAATGAGGTATTTACATTGTTTGTGTTCAGACTATTGTCCTCATCAATGATTATATTTACATAACACTAAAAGGTCCACCTGGCATTGCCTGGGTGGGGAGGGGAAGACTTTTTTTTTTGCTATAGCATTCCAGTTATTTCTTAGCCAATATCGATTATCATAATAAACCTGAAAATGTTTCTTTTTTTTAATAAAAAAGGAGCAAAAAATACTTATCTTCTTAACTGCTAATCTTAAGTGATGTGAGCAGGAAATGGCCCAAAAAGCTGTAATCGAGATGAATTTCACCAATTTGGGGAGCCACTGCTCCCTGCGTGTGTGAGTGTGTGTGTGTGTGTGTGTAGAGAGGGCAGAGCAAAAAGAACTAAAAACAAATTAAGAGAAAGACACTGAGTGCGTATGTTAAGGGGAAAGGAGACAGGAAGTCATTCTTTGAAAAAACAAAAGTCATCTAACTCCTCTACCCCTTCATGAATTGTTTGAAGTATTAGCCTTCACGGCAACATTAACATTTTCAGTTTTTAGAGAGAACTGTCATAAGAGAGAAAAGGAAGGAAAGGCAAGACAAGAAAGATGGCGAGGGGAAGAGAGAAGAAAATAAAGAGAAAGAAAGAGAAATAGCAAAGAAAAAATAAGTAAGACTCTAGCAATTTAGCAGACATCAGCTTTTTCTTATTAAAAAAGCAAAAAAAAGCGGATTTCCACCAAAAACCAGAGAACTCACATCCATTGGAGTCTGCAGTGATTTAAGCAGAAATGCACTTTTTCTGGATTAAAAAAAAAAGAATTCTGCTGAAAAGCGAAAAACTCACATCTCTGAATCTATAAATTTCAAGAAAAGTTGAGAAACCCGGCATAAATAGGTAATTCTGTAGTAACGAAAGTGTAAAACGCGCACGCAAAAAAAAAAAAAAAAAATCAAAAGTTCGACTCCTGAATTGTATCAACAATTCTTCAAAACACGAATCTTATCAATTGAATAACCTGATACAAACGACGCCAACTCGATCTTTTCTCTGGCTGAACACTCGACGTGGTCCCAACTTGTCACGTCAACTTTACCATCTTCCCAGAGAGGAAAGTACCTCCTCTTCTTATCTCAACAAGAATTTGCCCATGCAAAACAATGCTCATTTGCATAAGTGAACTCTGGTCATCGTACAAAAATAACAAGATTCTATCTTGTAAGTAGAATGCTCCGAGTTCAATCCCTGATGGACGACACACGACACAACCCTCACTCTTTTTCCCTGTGGACCCGCATAATGGTTGCTACAACTTCAGCTAGTATATTTATGAGAATGAATCAAATTAAATACTGCTTGCTTTCGTGCTCTTTGCTTTGCTTGATGTTATCATCCATTTATTGTTATCAAAAAGTGAGTATCCCGCACCGATTATGATAAGCAGCTTCCATTGTACTTCGATCCGACGTTTAATGTCAAAACACAAGATCTTTTTACAATAACATGAACAAGTTGAACATAGAAAGAGAGTATTTACATTGAAAATGCACACAAGGAAAATGTTTTGTTCTCTTACTCATCATTCAAAAGATACACACGTATGAATTTGATATGGCAGGTAAACAATAGATACGTTTGTAAGAGTTGATTTTGCAAGGCATGATTAGGTGAGAGCATGTTATGATTAGCCTTTGCAAAACTTAAATTGGTCAAAAGTCAAAGGCTTGTAATTAAAGTAGGGGTGGGATGTAATGGGTGAAAATTTCAGATTCATGCGAGTAGTATTTTTTTGTGTTCATTTATACATAAATAACACTAAACAATCAAACATTTTGAAAATTTTGCAAAATTCAGAAGGTGCAGGCCAAAAATAGCCGTTAGGGCTCCACGGGACTCAAAATCCATCATTTTTCAGTGAAAAAGTGGTTTCATGCGACATTGCAGGTCCTAAAACATCCTCAAAAGCTATGAATGGATATAGATGGTTTAATCTGATATAGTACTTTAATTTAGGACCATTTTCAGGCTGTGAAAGGGTTTTCATGTATGTAAAATAGCCAAAAACTAGTGAAAAATAGCCCAAATTAGCCAAAATCCTCTGTTAAGCAACCTAATTGGTTCCCAAGCCTCTACAATGGTTATGAATGGGTGTAGATAGTTGAAACCATTGTAGTGTCGAAATCATTGCATTGTATTATATTCAAGCAGTTTAATAACAATTATTTTCTTTTGTTTTCAGTTCAGTTCAGTTTAGTTGAGAAGATAGGATGAGTGGAACAAAGTACAAGTACGATGATGGGGATTTCACTTTGCTTGAAAACCTCCCAACTGTACATGAGTGCATTTTGGCTATAGTTCATCATGCTCCAACTTATGGATCTACAAAACAGAAAGAGCATCTCCATCAATTTTCTCTGTGTCTGTTGGCTCACTGGCAAAGAGCATTTGGAAGAGACATTACATTTTTACACATATGTGCATCCATACATTACATGACATTCAGCATTATCATACAAAATGACTTCAGAATTTTGTACGCTGACATCAACTACTATAAGTTTAAAGTTTATTATGGCCTATTTTTTTTTGGGGGGGGGGAGTACCATTATTTTTTCATTGGCGTCAAATGAATAATGGTGAAATTAAAGTTTAAAAACCTTTCTTCATTCCACTATCAATGCATTTGAATCGGCTATCTGTTAAGTCACAAGCTGCCATTTCTGTGTCGGTTAATGACTTGATAACGGCAATATAGTTGCCACAAGAAAACAACATGAAAAGTAAATTATGATTTTACTTCAGGTCTTAAAAATATTGTTTCAAAACCTTGATTAATTATATCCCAAATCTCGACAAATTCAAAACGAAATCAGTGAAACAATTGAAACAGTTACTTTTAACTTTTACAAAATATCTGAGTAACAATTAAAAAGAACAAATGCTTACTTAAAACACTAAATACACTAAACACTCTTACCATTGCCAGCCTGAATAGCTCAGTTGGGTGAGTGTTAGACTCAACAAATAAAGGTCTCTGGTTCAATCCCGTGTTTCGAGATTGATATTTAAATTTTTTTAAATTCTTATTACTATTAATCGAATATTTATTGAAATCAAAAAGGTAATATATAAAATAAAATGAATTTTTACAATCCTAAATCCAATTGCATAGAATAAAATCACTTTTTAAAATCCTATTTAAAACATTTAATTATAAAACCCACCAATATGCATTTCAGTTTATTTGGAAACAAGTCAGCCATTTTAATAAATATACATATTGGAATGCGCTGTGTAAGTGTGACCATGCAGCACTGGGGATTGCGAACTTTGATCCTTGCGACCGCTGAGCCTGGAGAGGAAGACTTCAATCAAGACTGACAGACAGACCCCACCCTCTTATAGAAGACTAATCAAAGGCCTGTTCAAAAATAAATCTGATGATGATAATGATATATAGAGATGTGTTTACGTGACTTAAACATCATTTTTTTACTATTAATCAATTACTTTTCTAAGTTAAAAATGCAGTAACCAAAAAAATAAATAAAATCTCATGAAATTAAATCCACCAGAAAGCATTTTGGTTTATTTGTAAACATGTCAGCCATTTTAATCTTTGCTTAATAGTTAATAAAAGTAATCAATTACTTCGTGACTCTTAGACATTTGAAAGAAATTTGGAAGCCTTTTAATTTAATTTTCAAAACCCTATTAAAAAAATCTTTTAAAGACTCCGGACAGGAAACAGCTAATAATCAATAAAGGCATGAGAAATGATGTGGAAATACGGTGAGTAAAGACGTTATATATGAGAGAGAGTGTGAGAAAGAGAGCGAGAGAGCAAAGGAGGGTAGAAAGAGAGAGCAAGGGAGGGAGGAAAGAGAGAGCAAGGGAGGGAGGAAAGAGAGTGAGAAAGAGAGTGAGGGAGGGAGAAAGAGAGTGAGGGAGGGAGAAAGAGAGTGAGGGAGGGAGAAAGAGAAGGAGGGAGGGAGAAAGAGAAGGAGGGAGGGAGGAAAAAGAACGAGAGAGAGACGGAGGGAGAGAGAAAGAGAGAGAGACGGAGGGAGAGAGAAAGAGAGAGAGACGGAGGGAGAGAGAAAGAGAGAGAGAGAAAGAGACGGAGGGAGAGAGAAAGAGAGCGAGGGAGAGAGAGAGCAGGAGAGAGGGAGGAAGGGACGAAAAGAGAAAGAGAGCAAGGGATGGAAGAAGAGAGAAAGAGAACAAGAGATGGAGGAAAAGTATGCAAGAGAGAGAGAGAGAAAGAGAGAGAGCGAGGAAGGGAGCAAGGTTAAGGAGACAGAGAGAGAGAGAGGGAGAGAGAGTAAGGGAAGGATGGAGAAGAGGACGAAAAGCAGAATAAGATAAAAAAGAAAAAACAAGTGCATTCCAAATTCATACCCCCCACGTCTTCCCCTGCCCAATGCTGAGAGAATGGAGAACGTCCTCAAAATGAGGAATGTTCCCAAATAGACTTCAGGGCACCAGGTTGACATCATGGCTAAACACCAAATATTCCAAACTTGAAAACAAGCAAATGAAGTTGTGACACATTCTCTTCTAGAAAAGTAACACATTCTTTCCACTTTTTAACTGATTCTAAGTGAATTGATTCAAAAGAATTCTTTGAATTATTTGGAAACTTTCCTCAAGATTTTGTAGTTCCTTGTCAAGATTTCCAAGGGCCTTCTGAAATCAAGAAAAAATTTCAGAATATTCTCATGAAACAGACGAAATGCAATTTTTAATTTTGATAATCGCCAACAAATGGAATTGTTCTTTTATATTCACATGCTGGTAAAGAAACCTGGAATTGTCCGGGTATAATAAGTTAAAACTTGAAAATTTAAAGCAATTCTTTATCAAATATTTCTTAATTTGTTTTGTTTTGTTTTAAACTCCTATTATGAAGTTGTTTTAAAAATTATAACTTCAAGCGTTTTCTTGTTTATAGCAAACAAGGACATAAGGCAGTCGTGAGAATGCATACCTCCACTGAACAATGCAAGGACGTGCCAAAGTCTTATTTGGGCCTTACTTCTTCATATTGTATAAAGTATTCCCAAAGTTATGCCATTTCAAATCCAAATTAAATTACTGTCCAGATAATGAAGTTTATCTAAAAGACCAAGAATTTGCCGTTCAGTTTCAAACCGACTTTTCATTCTCTGAAGCAACCTATGTTCTGTTGGAATAAAATTATAAATTCTAGAAGAGCATCCGGCAATCCTGAGAAACTCACTAAAAAACGATCCATAAAAAGTAAATGAAGGTATATTGCTATCTAAGTATGGCATGTTAACAATATGGAAATTAAACATCTTTGTGAATCTCAATTTCAAGATTCAGAAATGTAGCCCTGTTTCCTTTGTGCTCGAGTTTCAGTTCCAAGCTTGGGAGATAGATATCCCTCCATGCTTGAAGAAACATATCTCTACCATTAACGTCTGAAAGATCATGAATAAACTTGAAGTTTCCATTCGAAAGTATTGCCTTTCGTATATCTTTTTGGATCAGTTCTGACATAAATCGATCCTCATAGCAATGAAGGTAAAGATTCTCCCAAAATGGAGCAGAATCTATACCCATTTGTATGCAGATACTTTGTCTTACAAGGACATTTCCTACAGTAAAATAGCAATTTTTAATTAAAAACCTAACAGCAAGTTCTTGTGAGGATTATCTATATATATTTATTTATATATGTATTACAGAAGATCAGAACAACATCGGTACCGTCGGTTGCTGTTCTGATCTTCTGTAATACATATATAAATAAATGTTATGCTCTTATTTTTCAATTTTCTTAATAATCAAGCACCATGCTGGGGTTCTCTCTCACTATATATATATATATATATATATATATATATTAGCAAATATATGCTCCCTCTGCTTGCATATTTTTACTGTCGGGAGGATGCTATCATGGTGAATGAACACTATCCGTCCCCTGAAAAAGGAGGAGTTAATTGCCTGTGAGGGTGATATCATGACAACAGAACAGATAATACAATAACCACCTCTACAAAAAAGGGAGAAAATGATCCTGGAAAGATGGTATCATGAGGAAGGAACATATGCTATTATACTATACTGCCTATTTTGATGTAATAATGATAATCAGGATTTTCTGAAATGCGTGTACATATAGAGAAACAGTGTTGAGAGTTAATTTTGGAGCATGATTACAAAATACTAATTATGTCGTAAATTTTGTATACTACTCAATTAATATATATATATGTGTGTGTGTGTGTGTGTGTGTGTGTGTGTGTGTTGTGACCCTGTTAGGGGCCGAAATAAAGACACGGAAACACAGGGTTACAGGAACGAAGATATATTATTGAAGAAAAAAAATATATATACAAAAAGTAGTATTCTGGACTGCCAGTATAGAACTGGGGTGGAAGAAGACTGAATTGGAATGCTTCTTGCATTTTATTAAGAAAATTAAAAAAAATAAGAGCATAATATTTATTTATATATGTATTACAGAACATCAGAACAACCTTGGTACCGTCAGTTTCAAATCCAAACAAAGAGAACCTATAATTGGTCTCCTTCACCAGACTCTCTCAGACTGAAGTATCCGGTAAAGGAGACCAATTATAGGTTCCCTTTGTTTGGATTTGAAACTGACGGTACCAAGGTTGTTCTAATCTTTTGTAATACAAATTATATATATATATATATATATATATATATATATATATATATATACATACATACACACACACACTAGAAAGATTGTGATCAATTGAGAAATTGCGGAGTCATACCTTTTTCAAAGGTATTAATGTGTAAATTATCACAATAGATCTGATGGGATTTGAACTCTGCATAGCCAATCCCATATGGCGGATAGTATCTATAAGGCCAATCACTACCTCTCCATCCCCTCTCCCAACCATTACCAGTCATTTTGTGAAAGATAATGAAAACAATACACTGGTTAATAAGGCGTCCATTGTTCTGTCCATCATAGTTATCATATGTCTATCAAGAGTGGTGTTTTGACAACCACTTTGGTGGTGGTGATGATGATGATGATGATGATGATCCCAAAACATTGAATAGCAAATAAACCTTTTATAAAAACTTGCAGTGCCAACCGGCGTTGCCCGGATGGAATAGATAACAAAATAGAGGAATTAAAAGAAAGTGTGTATAACATCTCTCTCTCCCCTTTTCTCTTTTTCTAGCTACTGATTCAATATAATAAAAAGAGAGAAAGAAAAAGTGTGTCTAACATCTAACTTTTAAAACTTCTAACCTGTTTCTCTGACTGTATCTTTCACTCTCTTTCTATCTCTCCCTCTGACCCCTATACCCCCCTCTCTCTCTCTCTCTAACAATTGGTTCCATGTAATAGAAAGAAAGAAAGAAAACTTGACAGAGTACAAAATTAACTTTCAAATCTGGTGGGAAGTGATCTTTTCCTTACCAGCAACCCTTTTCTCACAGAAGAGACGTTGCTAGTCTCTCTCTACTCGACTGAGCTTCAATCTTTCGTTCCTCCTTATAAGACATTCACAACAGGAACTCGTTATGCTACCATATCGAAAAAAAAAGACCTTCTTTTCTCCCTCCATGTTCTCTAGCATCAAGCTGAATTTTCATACACAGAGCTCCTTTGCAATGACTTCCTGCTTGTGGAACACATTGCTGTGGGACTGCTTCCCTGCTAATTAAAACTTGGTCGTCTTTAAGTCCAATGTTAACAGATATTTGTTAAAAACCGTCGCATAAGTAACAAATTTATACCATTGAATAACGTCAGTGCTTCCATAGTTTTCTTCATATTTCAGCCGACAATAATTTCAGTCTTATTAACCCTTGTCCTCAAGTGGCTTTTGACCTTGATAAGTGGTGACTCAATAGTTTAAAAAAAAAGGCCTCTATTTATCCCATGTTCTGTGTGGCCTTCCCCTGCCACCTCAGCTGTTCTACATCTACTAACCAAAGAACTCCCATCCATTCTTTCAACGTGACCATGTCATCAAAGTCTCCTTTTCTGCACACATCTCCCTATACTATACAGATTTAATATTCCTCTGAGGTCATCAGATCTAAGCCTGTCTGTAATACTCACATTACATTACACATCCATCGTATTATTCTCATATCATTTCTCTCCATGCAACGAGAGTAGAAAGTGAACCTTGGGTTTACTTTTCAGCAGACTCGTAACTCTCGCTTTCTTTATTTTGTCTTTTATTCCCCACATTCCATGAGCGATGTTTCTGACAAAGGGGGAATAATTGCTGTTTTCTGAGTCGCAATCTATCCACCTAACACTTATCATTGGCTAGTTTGTGACCTTGAAGTATGTAATATTACGTATTTGTATTACTTGCGTATGGGCTTCCATTGCCTATATAATCATTGCTACTATACAAACGGCTAAACTGTAAGACACGAATTAAGGGGAGACAATTTCCACCTAATTATATGATTGTAGATTAAATCTTAGGAAATGTAAAAGAAAAATAAACAAAATGAATAAAATTAAATTTTTAAAAAATATTTAAAAAACACCCAACAAAATCCTTAATAAATCATTCTTAGTTTTTTTTTCTACCTTTTTTTGCAGCAAAGCTATGTTGGCCTCTGTGCTTACTTCTGTTAACCCCGGACATTACACATTTCACCCAACTATGCCCCAAGGCTCCCATCAGATCTTGCTACTGCTGATAGACATGTTCCTCAGACTCTGCATACATTTCTTTTTCGCCGGTGGAGGGGCTGGGGTATGTCAGGGGTCAGAGAGGTCATGTCAACAGTAAATCAACTTTTCAAAAGCTCATAATTTACTTTTATGAACATGACTACATGAGGAGATAAGATATATATAAATAAAAACAAAAACTAAAAGCATAAATGCATCCTCGTTGTATCGTTTTATCAACATTTTGTTTTTAGCCAGTCTTTACTAAACACTCCAATTACTATAAGCAAAAAGAAAGAAAATCAAAAATCCATCAGAGAGATGGAGTCAGTAATTTTTGCAGGAATGGAGAGTCAGTTGCTCATTTTAAATTGGATTTAAGTGTCAGACTTAGGTGCAAGATTTTTTTTTTTAGCAGTTTCTTCACCTTCGGTCGAGAATAAAAAATCAGCAACCTTTGAAAGAGTCAAAGTCCCCATTTACTTGCTTCCCCACGAGGGCAGAGTCAGACACATGGCCGGTTTTTAATGTGGAGAAAAAAATCCAGCTCCTAAAAAAGGGCGCTCTGGATTAGAACAAAAATAAAAATTGTTAAAGTCTAGAAGAATTTCTCCTTCACTGATCGAGAACAGAAAAGATGAAGTGTATTATCAGAACAGATACTACACTTTGCTTCTAGCCAAAAAACTAAGGACCAATAGAGTCAGAGTCTGTTGGATATTAAAAAAGAAACTTAACTTGTATTTTTTTTTCATTGGTTTCCTCGCCTCTAAGATCAGGATTCCTGGTTGGGAATCATCAATTTTTACATGAGTCAGAATCGGATTAAAAAAAAATTTGTTTCCTATTGGACTCATTATTTCATTAAAAAAACAGTTTTCATGCATTTTAACATTGTTGCATATTCTGTATAATTTAAATTTGCAAATACTTCAGTTTAATATTTAATATGCATAATTTATGGCAGCCATCTTAAAAACACGTTCAATTCAACTAATTTTTGTTTACATGTCATATACACAGACATGAAAAATAAAATAGACACCCTTATTACCATTATCTGCTTTCAGAGGGTCTTGACGGATCCAAGCAAGATAATATTGATTATTTTCCTCGTGCTGATGAATAAGACAATCACTCAGTTAAAAGTGGAAATTGGAATCCCGAGGGTTGCAGCGATTTGATGCTGATTAAGTCACCTTCATATTAAACTATAATATGGCTCCTCTAAAACTCTGAGAATTCTAATGTTTCTTTGGCCCGTGTCATACTTAAAATGATATATGATTGATATATTTATATCTAAAACACAAAAAATGTCAATTCGTGTAAAATATCGATATTTCAAACTTTTACTGCTGCTTTGTACGGCTTCGAGTGCTGGCTGTCCGCGAAGGAAGCAGAAACTTTAAACGTATGAATTATTTTTGTGAGGTGTCGATTTACATCTTTCATGTCTCTGCATATATATATATATATATATATATATATATATATATATATATAGTCTTGGAAGTTTCTCAACCATTAAAACTATATTAAAAATTAAAAAAAAAAACCCCCAAAAGTCCCAAGTCGTTCAGTGGAAAATCACTCATGTAAGTCAATTTAACTTTTTCAGTTATTATATTAGTTTGCTTCTAACATTATTTAAGGGATCATCAGTTGTTTACCATGAAAAACTGTTTCGGGAATTTTGGATATATATATATATATAATAATCTAGGTTAAGTATATATTCACGGGATAAAATCCAAAGCATCTCAACCGGGCTTATATGATAGTACTCAATAGTAACTAGAGCTATTTATATTAATATTTTTATTCATATACACACATGTACAAAACTCCGCTACACTGGCATGTCGAGGTTTCTAACTTTAGTTATTAAAAACTAAAGATCTCCTCAGGCGGAAAAAGTCTGATCTTAAACTTAGGTATTCATATTGAAAAAGAAGGAAAAAAGAAAAATCCAGATTCAAACCCGAGAGATCTACCGGACTGTGGTACAATCTGTTGTTTTATACAGCTGAGGAAACTATCGGTCATGGAGTTGAAGAATTGCATTGGACAGACTTGATTATGTCCAAAATGTTGATATTTGCAGCTGTTATGATGATCTCAGATAAAATGAGTGAAAATTGTCTGCACTGGTGCAAACATGTACTGTTCACAAACGGCAACACTGTCGCAAAAACCGGATTCAAAATAGAAGCCCCATGGAAAAGACAGAGAGGACAGATGAAACAAAGGTGATTGGATACGTTTCATCAAGATCTCAAGTCTCAGGACTTCATTCTCCTCTTCAGATCGAGAGTATCTGGTGCCGTGAGAAAAAAAGTGGCTTGTTACATTTAACACCTCTAAAACAAAGCTTCTCTCTTTTCACCGCCAACATTCGGATCCCTGTTTTGCCTCAGTCAAAATGAATGGTTCTCTCTTTGGAGTAGCCCCTAGAATTGACTTTCACTCAAGAGTTAAAATGGAACTCGACTTTGTACCACAATGAAAAAAGATTTTCCTGTCTCCCTTCATGTGTTTAGCGTCAGGCTAAATTCCATGGACAGTGCTTATTAGCAAGGGCTTTTCAGCTATGAAACACATCACCATGAGACTGCTTCTCTAATGATTACAACTTGCTCGTCTTCAAATCCAATAATGTCAATAAATTCTTGTCATGGACTGCCCCATAAGTAATCAAATGTAGTTCATATATTCCTCATCTTTCAGCTGGCAATCATTTCCGTTTCTTCAACCCTTATTATCGAGTGGCTCTTTGCCTTGATAAGTGGTGACTCCTCCCCAAGCCTTTGACCGTGTATGGTGAAAGGAGAAATTCAGTGCGGAACCAGCTATAGGAGATAAATAGAAGAAAATGATGATGATGATATGTCTGTCCCAGTGAAATGCAAAATTTGAGTAGTTTTGATGAAAGATTTATAGCTATACTTGTATTGCAAATCTCATGGTATGCTGTCACATGATTCTGGATTTGGGTGTGTATGTGGTTGAAACCGACCCATTTGGCATAATGGTTAGTGTTCGCTAATGGGCTGGGAGAGTGGGGTTCAATCCTCAGTCGAGTCATACGAAAGACTCAAATACTACATGATGCTCCCTTATTAAACACTCAGCATTATAAGGTGAGGATCAAATGTAAATGGATTATTCTTTGGAAAGGAGTGGCACCCTCCTCTACCACCTTGGTGTAGTAGCCAATGAAAAGGGAGCCTTTGGGTCGCTCTCGATTATGGTCGATCATATTACTCTTTACATATTTTATGTGATTGAAATTCAGCGAAGGGCCAACTTAAAGGGTTAATACATCAAATGAGAGATGATCCTGGATTGCATTACTTGTATCTACATAAAACACAACTTAAATAACTGGAGAGGGGAGAAATATGGGTTCATACCTTTCCCAACAATACTAGTTCATAAATGACCACAACCGCAATGGATCCGATACATCTATTGGTCAACATTGTAGAAATCAATTGATTATTAGTAGTGTTATGGTGACCTACCCCATTGTGTTACTACATGGACTCTTCCCGACACTATTAATAGTGATAATGATGGCAACAGACAAAGTCGCTGTGACCAAGCCAGAAATAGTCTCTGACACATTACTCTTGTACAATCCACAAATGTATACTCTTGTTAACTCTACCTCCTTGCTGTCTTATTTCTTTTGGGTCCTTTACGAGCACAACGCCAACATTATTATACAATTGGATAATCTGTGAAAATATTTAAGCTAAGGCCACAACAATTAGTAAAGAATATTTATTTTTAGCAGTTGTCACTTAATTATAGCAAACTTTGGAAATGTGTGCTTGTGTATCTAGGAGAAAGTGAGAGACAGAGGGAGAAAATAAAGAAGACACTGAAGTTGTTGATTGGATTCTCGGCATCAACTTGTAATGAACAAGGACACTTGTTTTGCAGTAAACTTGGTATGGTGCTAGTTTAATATATAAAGCAATGCAGACTTTTTTTGTGGGTCTGTGCATTATCAAACAGTTCCCATCTTTGTGTTTGATATTAGTAGTTCATGCTTGTTTTGTGTTTGGTAGGTCTTTCGCTTCTTGCTATTGTTCTTTTCCAAGCTGGTTTCAATCTCTTGACACTGTTCTCTTTTCAGGCTTTTGATTTCCTGACTGACAGCCCTATATTGCTTTATTCCTTCTGTCTCCTTTTTTTTTTTCTTCTTCAGTCTTTCTCCTTTTGTTGAAGAGATCAATGATGTCTGCTGGGACTCACAGTTTCTTGACTGGTCGATGCCTGCCAAGAATTTCATTGGTCGTTTCCATCACTTTTGTGGTGAAGGTGTCAATCAACATGTCCATGTCCATGTCCATGTCCATGTAATCAGCATCTATGACAGTGAAAGGGGCAAATTTTTCTTGGAAGAACTCGGCTACTTTTAGGTTCTTCAGTTTCTCGAGATTAAACTTGATCATCATCTGTCCATGTTTATTGACTTTTTTGAGGTGAAGGCAAAAGGTCACTAGGTCATGATAGCTCATTATAGCCTAGTTCCTACAACCTCAATATTTAATTTTGTTTCACCATAATCAACTGGTGTAGTATTATTATTTGTGGTGATATTTTCTTTTGTTTATAATGGACTATTCCGATCTTGAGTTTTATTACCTTTGACTGTTAATAAACAGAGATAGAGTGACAGAAGCGAGAGTGAGACACCATATAAAATGGATGGGGTGTATCAAAATACAGTGATAGAGGGTGAGAGTGATAGACAGAAACCTATTAAGAAATTGGTCACTTGATGAGTTAACTGCAAATTACGGCTAATTAGAACAATTAAAATAAAATTTTTACCAAACATAACTCAATCTCAGAACTAAGCCAATTTTATCATTGATTTTTGTATGATTTTTTTCCTTTTTTTTTTTACTCAGAAAATGGTCATCACTTATCAAGGCCAGATGTCATTCGAGGATAAAAGTTAACAAGATGGAATGATTGTCAGGACCAAGTTAGAATATTTATGGGGACGATTCCTACAGGAATTTGTTGACATTGGATTTGAAAACGACGTAGTTGTAATCTTCAGGGAAGCAGTCCCATAGCAATGTGTTCCACAGACGGGAAGCCTCTTGCAAAGAAGCTCTATCTGTAGAAATTCCGCCTGACACTGGGCACATTGAGGAAGAAAGTTTTTCTTTATTGTGGTAGCAATGCGAGTTCTTGCTGTGAATGTCTTACAAAGAGGAACCACAAACTGGAGCTCAGTCGAGTACCTTCTATGGAAACAACGATAGGATAGAGAGAAACTAGCAAGGTCTCTTCTGTGAGAAAGGGGCTCTAACAAACAGAATATATCATCTAGATTTTGGAGTCGATTTTTAACTCTGTCAAAGCAACGAAGGGTGGTTCTAGGTGGCACCTCACCAGATTAAAAGATCTAGGGAAAAAAAGCCTTAAGGAAGCAAACGTTGATTAATTCAGCTTTGATAATAGATATGGTTTGTGGAGAGAGATATGAAGATAAAGCATGGGAAGAAAATGAAGTGTAACAATTTTTGTTAGTCATAAGAATAGAATCTAAGGTGAAGAATTACAGGAGAATTTGGGGAAGAAGGATGACAAAAAAAGCGGGAAATATAAGCGGGGGGGGTGCAAGTGGAAGATGAGGATGGATGGAGAAAGGGAGGAGAGCAAGAGGAATGGAATATCATTTCAGTTGGAGGAGAGAGTGGGTGAGTGTGAAAATAAATAGGCTACAGAAAGAGGCTGTGGAAGAGGGGTCAGGGTTTGCCAAGGAAAAATGCAGCAAAAAAAAAAAAAAGATTTAAAGTGCAATTTATTGTTTTATTTATTTATTTTTGGTGGGAGGGGACAAGGATGAAAAAAGAAAGTTAACAATTCATTATAGTTTAGAGAAAAAATGTAATTATAAGATTAGAAAAAAAAAGAAAAAAAAGGAGGGGGGATAATTTTAAATACAAAAAAACAAGAAGGGGTATTCTTGAGATGTGGCCATCTCTATTTATATAAAGTTAGGTATGTTTATATATATTTTTACGTACATGATTCACCCCTAAACTAATTAACATATCATTATAAATTTTAGAACACAACTGTTAGGCGTAAAGAATAGTAGCATGGGCTATACTTAATTTAATTTAGTTTTATGCAAAAGGGGTAAAAAGATGGTGGAAACCTTTCATAAAAGTTCAGATACCTCGGATTTTTGTGAATTTTTAACAATAGGTATTAGACATCAATTAATAAATATTCCCTAAATTTTAGTTTCTTTGGAGTATTTTAAAGGGGGTTTAAAGGGATATAATATGGACAAAACCTCCCATTTGAAAATCGAAAGATTTCAGATTTATATAAATTTGATCCATAGTCATTCGACACCAATCAAGCAAGATTCCCTGAATTTTAATTAAGACCTCTTAAGTCTTAAATTTTAGACATTTTCTAGAATTAAAATCATGTAATGGATTTTGATCAACATTGGAATAAGGATTCTAGACATAAGGTTTAGTAGCATTATATCTTGATTTTAATCCTTGTAAGGAGACACAAAAATGGTGCAAAACTGTTCTGTTCGGGGGAATAAATTTTACCTCCCCTCGGAAGAGTTTTCTTCGAGTTAAATCTAAAAATCGTATTTCAAACTGAAGCGTGACAAGCTTACCGAACGACGAAGCCTCCCTTAGAAATATGAGGATGCATGAAAAATCACAATTTGATGAAACACAAAAAGATATAGAAAAGTTATAAACAAAGAGTTTCATATAAAGATATTACATTTTTTTAGAAATGAAATGGAAAATATTTTTTTAATTTAGTATGTGCTTAAGGGGAGACGAAAAAAAGAAATGTATATGAAAAAGATGAAAGAATAAAAAGTAAAACGAACTGCATCATTTCACTGAAGATCAATATTCCGATATAAAAAAAATTAAGTTTGAGAAAAAAAAAGATTAAGAAAATAATAAAAGACGTCATCAACTACAAAACTCTGAATAATTATTAGTAGTAAGTAAAGACACTAAAATATTCTATACTGTAAAAAGGGACAATACGATTATTAGTAATAAATAAAGACACCAAAATATTATATATTCTAAGAGGCAATACAATTATTAGTAGTGAGTTAAGACACCAAAATATTCTATATCATAAAAAGTAAAGACACCAAAATATTCTATATCATAAAAAGTGAAGACACCAAAATATTCTATATCATAAAAAGTGAAGACACCAACATATTCTATATTGTAAAAAGTGAAGACACCAACATATTCTATATTGTAAAAAGTGAAGACACCAACATATTCTATATTGTAAAAAGTGAAGACACCAACATATTCTATATTGTAAAAAGTGAAGACACCAACATATTCTATATTGTAAAAAATAAAGACACCAACATATTCTATATCGTAAAAAGTAAAGACACCAACATATTTATTCTAAGGGGCAATAGAATTACTCGTGGTGAGTAAAGGCACCAAAATATTCTATACTGTAAAAAGTAGACACCAAAATATTCTAATTGTAAAAAGAACAATACAATTATAAGTAGTAAGTAAAGACACCAAAATATTCTATATCATAAAAAGTAAAGACACCAACATCTATCTATTTATTTATTCTATCTATATATAAAATAGAGTTGTCCCCCCCCCCCCCGAATCAGTTAGACAATAAAAATAATGTATCAAACGCATCGAAACACATTCGGCTACTACCTTTGACCGTGTTTCCATAGAGTTTAACTTATTTTTAAAACCTAACCCAAAAACATTATTATTAGTCCCCCTGTAAGCTTCTCCCAACTAAGTAAACCAAAGAGAGGGTAGCAAATTATATTCCCGCTAAGAATTAAGTCCTCCCACAAAACTCAATACACCGCCGAGCATAGACGACCTATTATTTCACAAAGAACAAATTACGGAAACACCGGTTTCAGAATTCGCAAACAAGCCAATCATCGATCACTAAATAACAATTATAATACCGCAGAACGCTTTGATATTTTCATAACTTTGACTTAATTTAATAAAATATACATTACCCATAAGTACTTACATATTTTCTTTAAACCTCATTTATACAAGTAAAAAAAATATTCCGTTTAAAATGCGAAGTAAAAAAACAAACTTTTTTGGATGTTGCCGGCATCCAACCAAAAGCCTCCCACTCTTGCACCCTTAATGATTAAAAGTGAGGTAGGAGAGAGTTGCTTCAACTTACTACCCTCTTCCTACACCTCTCGCAACCGTAATGATTACAAGGTAAGTAGGAGGGAACAAAATAATATTTCGTAATTAGGTATGTGTATATGTCTATATATTTTTATGTACAGGATTCACTCCTAAACTAATTGACTGATCATTATGAATTTTTGAATACAACTGCTAGACGTAAGGGTTCCAAATGTGGGCTCTACTTAGTTCAATTTACTTTTATCCGAAGGGGACAAAGAGGAGAGGAAACCCTTCATGAACATTCAAATACCTCCGATATTTTGTGAAATTTCAACGTAAGAACTTAACGTGGAGAAAATCTACAAACGTTTATTATATTTTCTCAAGCAACAACATAAATAAAAATTGCTGCAGTCTAGAAGGATTTGCTTCCAATGATTGAGGAGAGAATAAATAACAGATCGAGCAAATATTCCGGCCCGACAGAAGTACCCTTTTTCTATAATCGGTCAGTGAAGGAGATATCCTTCTACACTGTGGCAATTTCTATTTTTGTTCCACTCCGAGGTAATCATTTTCGCGGGTACATAGATTTTCCACAATTCAAAAGCGAAATTTTTTCTAAAACTATCCGTTGTGACCTATTTGCATTCTGTCGGCTGTTTGTACATTTTAATTTTTTCTTTTATATTTTTCCTGGGCAACGCCGGCGATGGGTCCTGCTAGTATTCTAGATTGTAAAAAGTAAAGACGCCAATCTATATAATACTAAAACTCTATTGTTCTTGTATGTTTGCAATCAGCTTTCCGGTTTTCAACATCCGGTTGCGCATGCGTAAATAGCATCGTCTTCAATCTGTTATTCCAATTCCGTTATTCTCTATTATGATTAACGAACGCATGAAATTTTTCATTCATTCTGGAAATTTTTAAACAATTTCATTTAATTTCATCAAATAGTTTATTTGTTTTCTTCACGGCTAAAAACATTCAACGGGAGGACTTCGTAAAATCTGTCGCAGTTTCAAAAAAACTCCTCCCTTTTAAAAAACAAAAACAAACAAACAAAAAAACAACACTCATTATTAATATCAGCCATACTAGCGGTCGGTGAACGAAACCACCTCCCACTTTCCCTCTCATAGATTTCACCACTCCTACTCCCTCTGTTTTCGTTACGTACGCGAGAAATCCTGCTGTTCCCCCTTCCTTTCTCAAATCGCCCTAACCAACCACTTATAATTCAGTAACTGTAATTTAAAAAAAAAACAATTATAATAAACAGAACGACTCATAGAAATCTATCTATATTCTTTTTTCATTTTAATATACTTTCATAGAAATGCTTCTGTTATGTAAAAAAAACCTATTTTCTTTATGCCACAAGTGTCACGCTCATACATGAATTCCATAGCTAATATAACAAACTGACCCAACGGGTCACGGGTGGTCTAGTATATTCTATATTGTAAAAAGGGGCAATAGAATTATCAGTAGTAAGTAAAGACACCAACATATTCTGCATAACACTTGTATTGTGTCAAATTAGTACACAAATCAATATATTAGTGCGTTAGTATGTCTACCAATAGACCTATTATAGCTATGATATTTTGCATGCTGGCTTCTAATAGAGTTGTGCCAGAGTCTACATTAAGTCAAAAACCCATCAAAGTGTAGTATCTGTTCCGATGGATACTGCACCCCATAGATTGGTATCATCTTGGCCTTCGAGGCTTGATTTACGCTGGTCTATGGGTCTGTCCTGTGCAGTTCTAGGAGGTCCACCCTCCCAGGCTTCACCTCCCTTCTTTGGGGAGGAGTAAGTTTATTGCTTACTGCCTGAGGCGCCCCTACCAGGGAATGCCGACAGGGCTGCCCAGGCAATTTTTAAACCCCACTTTCCCGACCCGACCTTGGGTCACATCTTACTTGTGGGAGTAAGATAAAAACTGGCCTTGTACCTAACTCCTGGAGAGGAGTAAATCAATACTCATTAGAAACAAATAATTCTTTACATTAGATTTTATATCGAAAATATTTAGAAAGGTCACTTTCATTTGTTTATTTCATGTATCTTAAGTTATAATGTTCAATGTACACGGTTCACTTAGCAGACATGCTAAAGTGGTGCCAAATTATTATATACTGGCAACTTATAGGTGATAAGAAGTTCGGCTATGCTAATTACTGCATTAGCCAAGCCAAACACATTACATCTCCCAGAATCTTATGGGTTTTATGCTGTGTGGATCTATGGCTTTTTCTTCATTCTTTGCCATTTCCGGTTCTTCTATATTCAACACAGATCTTATCATCAATGCTAGTGTAAAAAAAAAAATGTATTAAAGAGTAACTTCATATTGTGCCGTCATATTTGAAGCTAATGTACCCCACACCCACCCTAGCGGCAATGCTGGGTATTTCTGCTCGTATGTTTCTTTCATATGCCAGTTTGAAATGCTTCGTCTGATGTACTTCCTGGAGTCATTAAAAGTTTTAGGCTTCAAAACATCAGACTCCCTCCTCCAGGGACCCAAGTGGGAGCGATCAATTCCCAGCTGGCATTTTGGCAAAGTTTCAATTGGTTATGCATGACTGAAACAATTGTAACAACAATCAAGTGTTCTTACACAAGTGGGAGGCTTTTTGGCGGATGGTTCAGCGTATGGATTTTAGAATGAATTAGATTATGTACAAATTCAAAGTGTACTTTTCCAGTGCATTAATATTGAATGAGTTAGGAATGGATGGAGTAAATTCAGGAAACTTCTGCCATTACTAACCAGCAGAGAGTTACCACTGTCAACCAAGGGAAGAGTCTATCAGGCATCTGTATGCAGTGTAATGACGTATGGAAGTGAAACCTGGCCAGTGAGGGTTGAGGACATGCATTGGATGGAGATAAATGAAAAGAGATGTGATGGATGTGCAATGTGAGTCTAAAAGACAGGCTTAGATCTGATGACCCCCAGAGGAAGATTAACTCTGGACAGTACAGGGAGATGTGTGCAGAACAGGAGACTTTGATAGTATGGCCACATTGAGAGAATAAATGAGTTCTTAGGTTAGTATTTGTAAAAGAGTTGAAGTAGCAGGTTCACAGGGGAAGGCCAAAAGAAAACATGACAGGAAGTGATAAAGATAGATTTGAGAGAAAGAGGAATAAATGAAGACCTGTTCAAAGAAAGGTTAGTTTGGAAGTCAATTTCTAAAAGCCATCCAAAACATGCCAGCATGTAAAACAGACGTTAAACCGAATATGATGATGATGATGTTAATGTACACAGCACCAAAGATTACCTATCTGTTTGATAATATTAAGTGATCTATTTTTAACGGCCAATCTATATTTCAAACGAATATTCCAAGAAAAGAGTTGAGCATACATCCGATGAAAGGACTTTTCCCCCGAAATATATTATCCTGACTCTACCATCAGGTGATAACGAAGGCAGGTACGATCTATAATAAAATATAAATAAATAAAACAGAAAAAATTATTTTCACTTTTGCAGTCACTCTTGTCTTGCTTTCACCCCCCCCCCCCCCGCATGCCTTTCATAAATTATCTCTATATATAATTTATTTTTATTTATTAATACATCTCTCAATGAAGGCAGGTATGGCTGAGTTTATGAGCAGTGGGGAGGCTTGCACCGTTGCACACTGAGAGCAAATAAAGCAATTAATCAAGCTGTCTTGATTCCCACTATTGCGGAGGGGGGCGGCACTTTAGATATTTTTTTTTTTATTGATTTTGACCTTTCCTCAAAAGTGTAATAGGAAGGTGTTGTCTGAAAGAAAGCCTCCTGAATTTGGTCAATTTAATTTTAACAATGCTTGACCTCCCACAAGTCAGTTACACATAGTACTACAAATTTTGTGTGTATATATATATATATATATATATATATATATATATATATATATATATATGAGGATAAAATTCACGATATATCATAAAATGAAATGCTGTGAAAGACAAGATGTGTGAAAAAGACAAACGGAAAAAATCCCCCCTTCCCTTTTTAACGTCTCTCTGCACGCGTTTTATTATTCTTTCTATTTTTCAAATAGTTAAACACATGCCAATGACGTCTCTTTGTGCGTTCTTCTTTTTCCTATGTTTTTACAGTTATCAAATAAATTTAAAATCTTCACTTTTTTTTAAGACGTCTGTTGATCTGAACAAAACCGGTAATTTCTCTCGTTTCTTGATGATTTTTTCCGGTACTTAAATTTGTTTTTACTGTTTGTCTTTTTCACACATGTGAACCGGGTTGGTGCCTTGTGACTGTCTGAGATTGTTATTTTTTGAACTTATAATTAAATTATGCAACTTCAAACATGTCTTTCTCACCTCCACATTAATTACATATTATTCTTTGTTAATTAGCATCAAGTACAAAAACGAAATTTTAAAAAGTCCTATTACATAAAATATTTTGATTATAAAATTAAAATCACTAAAATTAACTTCCGTTTCTTTGTAAACAAGTCTATCATTTTTTCTTTAAATGCAGGCAAGGTACAACTTGAAAGGGAGACTAGAGTTATCACTCAGCCAAAGGGAGGAGAGCCTGTAAGAAACCAAAATGCATTCCGGTCGATTTAATTTTGTAATGTTTTTTAAAAATAGGATTTTTAAAAATTCATTTATTTTATGTTATTGCATTTTTTGAATTTCAATATTATCTTGACTGGGAAGAAAGGTAGTATCTGTTCTGATTCTACACTAAGTCTATTCTGTTCTCGGTCAGTGAAGGAAAAATCCTTATAGACTGAGGCACTTTATTTTTATTCCAATCCAAAATGCCCCTTTTTGGAGAGCTGGATTTTCCTCACATCAAAAACCAAATTTGTGTCTATGTTTGCCCTTGTGGGGAAGCAAGTAAATAGGAAAATCATCTGGCTGAGATTTAAAATTTAAATAACATTGCATTTGATACATCGATATTTGACTCTGTCTAGCCACTTTGTCTTTTTCTTCCTTCCAACATGTTCATTAAAATACTAAAATGTCTTTCGATTCAGTGTGTTTAAAAAAATAAAATTATTCCGGTTAGTAAGATTGTTACGATAGCGACAATTTAAAATAATGACCCAATTAATGTAAGGGAGATAAATCTTGCAGTTTAGAATATCACTTAGCTCCTTTACATTAGAATCATTGAGTATTTATTTTTACATCTCTTCTTCTTTTCTCAATTTCTCTACATTAATAACATATTGTGACCACTTTAGGTGTTTCTGTGTATACACGTGCTTCTTGCCTATACGTGATTTACACATGATTATTTTAAAATTTTATTTTTAATTTAAATTTTATTGAGATAATTATTGAAATAATAAAACAAAAAAAATAAAAAAAATTTTTTTTTCCTGTAAAACTTCAAAAATGTGCAGCAAAATTAAAAAACAAAACTAAAATGATATTGATGAATCCTGGGCAATGCCGGGTAGTTACAGTTAGTATTAAATTAAAAAATATATCAAAGTTACATTGATGCGACACACAGACACACTTGTTTCATAATTTTTTTAATATAGAGATATATGTGTATTTTAGAGATAGTTGAATTGAGTATAAAAAGTTGCCTAATGGGTGTGTAGATCTGCTAGTATAGATTTTAACACACATGAATAAGTACAGTAACAATGACATTGCCGTGTGTGAAACAAATCTGACAGGTAGGGTCAAGAGAAGGCATGAGACAGCGATACGCGTAGAAAGGCCCACGGATGTAACGTCACGTGGGACAAAAGTGAGAAGAAATAGTTAGATTTTGAAGGAGACCAGCTTGGGAGTTTGACGCGAACGGCTTCTAGCAACATGTCTTAACAATGACAAAACTGTGAGGGTCACACGCGGTCATGGACGCTAGCTGTCTGCCTGTCTGTCTGTCAGTGTATCTATCTAGCTAATAGTTACTTAATATAACTGTCTCTGCTTCGGAATTTTTGAGATGAGGGTTGATAATTTGTAGAATTTGGTATATTCGGACTACTGTTTTCATCTTGGGTGTTTTCATCACAACATTTCGGCCAATGTAACCTTCGACCTTCTTAAGGTGTTCAACAAAGTACACCTGAAGAAGGTCGGATGTTACATCAGCCAAAACGTTGTGATAAAAACACCCAAGATGAGAACAGTAGTCCGAATATACCAAATTCTACACATAAATGTCTCTCTCCTATATAAAGAAATGTAAATTGTACTTGTGATTACTTAATATTTTTCTCTCAATAAACCTCCATTAGAAGAATCTGTCTTATTGTAATTCTTCTTACTATAACGACAAACAAATGAGTCATACCTACTAGGAAAGCGAGGGAACAGGACAGTGAGAAGAAGCAAAAAACAAGAAGATATGAAGCAGTGACAAAGAAATAGACAACAGGAAAATGAGGTAACAAAGAATAATCAACACAAATCCAAAGATGAAAGAGCAAGGGACAATGCAACATATATGTAATGTCGATTTCGAGGAAGAAAGAAGAAGGGACAATGTAACAAGTATTCAAGGTAGCTGGCATCAATTATGGAAACTAATTTGCATATTTTTACAGTATATCAAATCTGCAATTGTTCAAGTGTTATCATACTTAACATAGGCAGTTGGTATTCATCTATTTCCTCCCACTGCTGGAAGATGTGACACAAGATCGGAAGTTGGAAATTGAAAAGCCAGCACACAAGAGCCGTTGCACTGGCCTACAAAAACAATGCCTGAACTGCACATCGGTATTTCCTCAGGCGATTAGCAATAAACTAACCCCTCCTCAAAGAAAGAAGGTAAAACCTGGGAGGGTGGACCTCCTAGAACTACACAGAATCATACCTCAGCCCGACAAAATGACTCAGATTCTGACGGACTGATTGTTGAGGACATATCTTCAGCTGATATCGTTAGCAGACTTATTTAAATCTTATTTTTGACGTCATTTTGCAATCAATTGTCGCTAAATATAATCAGATTCAGTTTTTGAAAATAAATAAATAAATAAAACTATGTAAGCAAAAACTTTAAAGCTATTATAACATCGGTTCTTGTATATGGAAGTAGCAGCTGAACTTTTACCAAAATATTGGAGAAGAAAATTGACGCTGTATACACAAGAATACTAAGAGCTGCTCTTAACATCTCCTAGAGGGGGTACCCTACAAGAGGACAACTCTACGGACACCTTGCTCGAATCTCAGCGCTGATAAGAGAGAGAAGAACCAGATTTGCTGGTCACTGCTGGAGGGCTAGTATGAAATCGTCAGCGATGTTCTTCTGTAGATGCTAAAAACAGGGATGTAGTTCCCATTCCTTCACTGTAGAGGTCCCAAGATGCCGAAAAACTTTCTATTTAAATAGCTTCTTTGCTCGAACTACTTGCCTTTGGAATTCCCTCCCTGCTTCCGTTTCCTTGACTGTACCAACACGCAGAAATTTAAATGCAATGTGAACAAACATCTTACTACACAACTACACACTCAGCATGCTGACTATCGAATCTGACCCCTAATCACAGTTACCCCTTACGTCTCATTGACAATACGCCTTGTTTGGGGTGAAATAAAGTTTTTATAAAAACTGCACAGAACTTACTTCAAGCAACTAACTGATGACTCACAAAGCACTTATTGTAGCATTGTCGCTTTGAATTTGAGAGTTGTCTCCCCTGAACCATTTGGTATGTAAATAAAAAGACTCAGTTTGCAACGTGTCATTCTCAGTACGCATTCAGACGAGCGACGAGTAAAAATGTGTTTGTGTCTCTTTTGATCTTTCCTTTTGCTTGTGTATTGTTTCTTACGTTTCAGGAGTAATCACAGCACAACACTTATGAAGTGTAATGAAGGACAGAGCAAGATGGCGTGAGAGAGTCAGGAAGATCCGTGACACGACCACGACTTGATGATAATCAAATAAATGATAACTGGATGACGTACTTTGGAACATAAGTGAGGTCCTTCGATATGACAGGGGCTTTGTCAAAAATGTTTATATTTCTTTCGTTTAGGAGCACGACTGAACCAGAATACTTGACTTTTCTCTAAATTTTAATTCAAGTCAAAAGTTATCTATTTGCCAGTTTAAAGGCTTCAAAATCAATTTCCAAGCACCACAGTGTAAACAATGTATGCCATTGTTTTAATCGATTAATGTTAAAAAATGGCGAATTGTGTATATACTATTGTTGCACGTTGAAATTCAAAAGTGATTTTGAAGCTTTTAAGCCGTCAAAAAAAAAAAAAAGAAGTAAGATTAATGTTTAGCTTAAACTGAAGTCAAAAGTCAATTATTATAGTTCACTTGTGCTCCTAAACCAAAAGGAAAACACGAATTTTCAACTGCGTCACTGTTGTTTCAAAGAACTGTTATTGATCTGAAAAAAGACACTATCCACTTTCTTACCAATGCTGAGATGGATACGAAATAATCAATTAGTCACCTTGGCATATTTGAAGGGGGAGGGGAGATGATCTGATTATCAAAACAAAAAGTTAATCACTCAACAAATCAAATATAATTTGCATGGTCAAGAGAAAGTATGTAACACGGACACATACACATTAAGTAAGGCAGGTGGGTAAAGGTATTAAAGTGAATAATCAACTTGTGGACATCATACCTCTCCTGCCAGAAACCCACCAAGGCTTACTATCTCTACTCATGCTATTGGAACATTAAACCTGAGGTCAGTTTAATGTTTAGGGGAATCCAAGAGGGCACTTCGTTGGCTTTCCTTAGTACCCTCGTAGGGGTGCCTCAAACGAGCGGTAATAAACCAATTCTCCTTTTCGAAGGAGGAGGTAATGCTCGGATAGTAATGAGCCTCCTAGGTTTGAACACAACCATACTCGATTCGCAGAAAAGGGTCGGGTCCCTGAGCAAGCCAGACCTTTGTGTCAGAATATGCCAAGGTTTACTCCTGTGTTTCTCTCTTTTTAAAAAAATGTTTCTTTTCATTCATTTGCTGGGGACGGGACATTCTTCCAAATGCCATACGATCACCTGCTATTTACAGACTCCAACCGAGAGCTCTTTTCAGAATTCTGGCTGTTCCCTTGAGTGCAGTTGTTTGGATTTCTCTTGCACTTGGTTCACCAAGTATACTTGCTAAATACTTTTTCAAGTTCTTCTTCATGCAGAATTTTTTTTAAATACCCAAATATTAACATCCCATCTAACCCGGTTGAAACAAATCTGACTCTTGACACATCTGATTCTGAAGAGTCGGTTAAAAATAAAAAAAAAAGAAAGAAAAGCGAATCCGATTCCTTAAAAAATTGCTAACTCCAACTACCCACCTGGTTATAAGACGCGAGATCCTCAATGACTCCAACCTTGTAACATCACTTAAAACGCACCTCCATATTACATCTAAGAGATGTATTTTATGAGCAGCATTTTATTTCCATTTTGTCTAACTATATCTCCTTCCTGAAAAAAAAAATTTTGTTGAGCAACCGAAGTTTCGAGATGTTGTTGGGCAATCTGCCAGTTTGAAACCGTTCAAACCTAAAATCTTAAAAAGGCGAAACAATTTTGAAATGGTATCTAATGTTACCTCTTCTCCGCACCCTGTCACTTCTGATATGCTGAAATGATGACATTAGGATAAAGTTAACCCTTTAACGCACCTTGCAAATGCTTATTAAGAAATATATTCCTTTAACGTTCAAACTTGTTCTTGGAGAGAAACCGTCTTAAATGACTTGCAATCTTCAATATTCATGTTTTTCAGAAAGTGATTAATTAAAAAAAGGTTCTTTGAAAAAAAAAAAAAGAACAAACGGGTCATTGATAAAAATCTTAATGTGTCCCTTTACAAAAAAGGAAATGTTTAAAAGTTAACTCTTCTCAAGAACAAATCTCCATATCAATAAAATGATGTTACCAATTCTCATCTGTCTCTATGTGTGTGTGTTTCTCATCTCTATGTGAATTAGATATTTTTTTAATATTCTACGAGCATGGCTAAAACCGGAGAGTAGTAATTTATTTATTTTTATAAATAACAATTGAATTCCTGTTGTCACATACGACGTAAAATTTACTGTAAAAACGGAAACAGCTAATTGATGTAAAACAACATACACGCAAGTTAAATTTGAGTGAGACAAAAAAAAAAAACAATAATGGTTCCATGGAGCAATACAAAAATCTGGAACGTAAACGATGTGTAATGAAACGAAGTAAAGTCTTGTAGTGAATTATAAAAAGAATTTATTTAAAAAATTAAATTATTTATAAAAAATTGTTTTGCAACCTTTTTAAAGCTTCTTGTGTTAGCCATTATTAAATACTATTCTGAGAATTATTAAAACTGCTCTGGAATAAGGAAAGTGCTTGCTTCGTTTAAGGTAACGTAAACTCAGTTTGCTCTTTACATAATAATCTACTTCCTGTTTCAGTATGACGCCATCTTGTAAAAACCTTGATTATGCTAGCATATTTACACATTTTAAACATGTTTTTCTTCAGATTTCATGCGTAATATACTAAATAGATTTTAACTCAAAATCACGTAATAATCTTTAAAAAAAACAACATGAAACAATTTTTATCGCCTATACACTACTTTTTTTTTTTTATCGCATTCTGTTTAGGACGACAATCTTATCATTTACCAAATAGAGATTAAAACAAAATTACCGTAACAAACATTAGTTATAGTTATATAACAATTTGGCTCAATTAATAATATAATTACCAAACGATACTATAATACTTAAATTTAATTTTCAAAATCCTAAAAAAAAAAAAAAAAAAAAAAAAACGGCATAATTGTTAGGGGAAAAAAGTGAAACAAAAATGGCAGCGAAAAGATTCCTGGGCAATGCTTGTTACGGCTAGTTGTCTATAGACTTCAAAATAGTGACAGCATTACAAAGATTGTCATAAGAAATTTTAATGAAAATAGAAAAAAAGTTAAATGTATAAACTTATAAGATCAAAAGTTGATGGGAGTTCCTATTAACTTGCCTCCCCACGATGTCGGGGAACATCCAGCTCCCTAAAAAGGGGCACTCTGTATTAGGAGTTATCTACCTTAAAAATTGGGTGTTTTAATTGAGTGAATGATTAAGTTGCTTTGAAAGTTAATTTTGATGGCAAATGTATTGTTTATCTGAATTGAACAAAGCGGATATAAACTGGGAAGACCGAGTCAGCAATGAGTATTTTATTCTGTATCTGTGTCAACCAGAAGTCATTATATTTGTTATTATTCTGATTATAATTCTGCCGATACAACTGTTTTATGGCATATCAACCCTTTTAAGTTAGTTAATACCTACTTTTATGACACCCCACAAACTCTTATAAATATATGCAGTAGCCCATATTGTGATAGAGGCCAGATTTATATGATGGCAACCTGTGTGGGGAGTTGGGCATCAAGATTTTGTTTAGTTACGGAATACCCTAACAACATAATCTTGTAGGTTTCCACAGATGTTCTCAAAACTAACTCGGTCTTTTTCTCACTGTTTTTCTCTGTTCTTTCTTTTGCTAATTTCTTCACCGCAGATTTTTTTGTCTGTTTCTGTTTTTCTAACACATGTGTAGGCCTTAAAATCAATCACTTAAATATATATTCGGTAAAAGTACAGGATAGTTAACACTCGATAAAAAAACCCACATCATTTAGAATAATTCATTAGAATAATTCAGATAATACATTGTGATCCTGGCCCGCTTGTACCGGATCATTAAGTCTATCATTTTGCAACAAGGGTAAAAGTACAGAATAGTAAACACTCAATAAATCGTGAACCAAAAAAACGACACATAATTTATATCAAACGCATTAGAATGAAATTCTCTACTTAAGTTGCTTAATTTTAACGATTCTAACACTTTTTATTTCATACTTTTTTTTCTTTAAAATCTGTCTTCTTGATAATCAACATTTAATGGCATCAAAAGAATGTAGGCATGGCACCAATTAAATGTACTTTCGATTGTCAAGAAAACATTTTATAAAAGAAAAAGCATGAAATAAAAAATATTATAAACGTAAAAACTAGGCAGGTTAGATAGAGAATTTCATTCTACTGCATTTGGTATAAATTATGTGTTGTTTTTTTGGGGGGTTTACGAGTGTTAACTATTCTGTACTTTTACCATATATTTTATATGCCTAAACCTTATTTTCACTGCCGGTTTAGGATTATTAGATCGGGATAGTGTTCCGGAGAGATGGAAAAATATTATAGGTTATTTGGTTCATCCATAACTATAAAAGTCTGATTTCTATAAATAAATGTGTGTGGGTCATAAGCGTCTGATTCAACTTTGTTTTGGTTTAGGCAAGAGTATTTCATGAAGGAATCTCTTCCGTTCACGGCTATTCATAGACAAACATTGCCGGGATTGGCTCATTTAATTGTTGTTGTCGCCATAGATACGAGGTCAGTAAGTGCAAGAAAAACAAGCCGAAAGATATTGTCTGAAGAAATTCTTGTTATGTAATGCACGCGCAGAAGCGCTCAGAGTCAGCAGCCTTGGGGCAGGTACAAACGGAAGCAAAAACAAAGTAATGCGAGACTGACCTTTTAGACAAGGCATGAAGTTTTGGGGTGCACACACAAAAACTAAATTTCTTATTCTTGAGTTTCTGTGAAAGCTGGAGTGTTGTCTACACTACTATTTAACTCAAAGTTTTGGATAGAAAAGATTAATTGCTATCTTTTTTAAGGGTATTCGTGAAAAGGACTTGTGCTCCACACATAATAGTCCATGGAGGTTGCAATCAGGCGAATGGGGGGGGGGGGGCAGATGTTTGGATTCATAAAGTCGTGAAACAGACAACCACTTCTGGGTTTTTTCAAAGGTGTGACATGGAACTGAGTCCTGCTGCTACACAACGGAAATCCACCCTTCCAGGCTTTGTCTTCTCCCCCTTTGAGAAGTGGTTAGTTTATTGGTAATCGCCAGAGGCGCCCCAACTTGGGAATACCGATGGGACTGCACAGGCATTTCTTTGTCGGCAAGAGTGCTCTTTCTCTAGAGAGCTAGCTTTTCAAATCCCACTTTTCTGACCTTGTGTCACATCTTGCCATGAGAAAGAGATAAATAAATCAACCTCGCGCTTGACAACAGTGGACCGCACCTCAATATAGTTATCTGAATTAAGATCGAGTTCCTTTTCGAAGATGTGAGGCAGCATGATGTGGACTTTGCTGGAAACACACCCAAAGACCATCGCAGTTTTAGGAAACTTCATCTTTATGATGCACGGGACTTCGTACAGACTGAAGGCTAGCCACCTGTCGTTCTGCACCCTGTGCAACTGGTCCTGAGAAGTATCAGAGCAAAGTTTCAATAAGCGTTGAATTTTTCACAGAATTAAAAGACCCATTCAAATTTTCCTTCAATTCATCTGGGGTCACTAGGGCCAATTATCGGTTAAGTCCATAAAATAATTGAAATGTATTAGAACGTAAAGAAACGAAATTCATTTTTTCTAAATAGATTTTCTTCATTTCATAAAACAAAACAAAAATTAAACAAAGAATATCTCAGTGAAGAATGTATTTTTAAAAAGGTTTAAACATTTAAATAATTATTTTTATTAGTATTTTTAAGATTTAAAATAATTAAATTTGTTTTGATTCGTTAAAATCTTTTCCCATTTTGCAGTTGTAAGAACAAGTATTTTTTTTGTTTTTTTTTTAGAAAATACCATCGGATCTAACGGTTTTTTTTTTTTATTACTTGACCTCATATTACAAATGTTATTTTTAACTTTTTTTTCAAGACAAAAATTGTAAATATGACTATTTGAAATTATTTCCAACTAGTGATGTATTTCCATCCGGGCATCGCTGGATGAATACAGTTAGTATGATAATAAAACTGATAATCTTGATTGCCTGATTAATTGTTTGCACAGAGCAAATGAGATGAGAAGTGGTGGGAGAAGTGGTATTAATCACACAAAAGTCTCAATGTCGAGTTCAATCACTATACAGCCACTACATTTACATTTTATATTCAATCACACCCCAAAATATCTTTTAGAAAATGTTTAAACCACCCATGATCCATTGGGTCAGTATATAGAAGCTAATCTTCGTATCTACCGTAAAACCAACTCCTATAATACTTTGTAACAAAACGGTCGTCAAACGAAAGGAAAACAAAACCTTTCTATAAATAACAACAATATATTTATTTGAGTGACCAACACCATTGGGTGTAGGTTACCGAAAGTTTACATAGTGAAGAAAAGGAATTGAAAGTAATGAGATTCGGCTGCCAAAAGTATTTTCTTGAGCTGTATATCTTCCAGTGGAAGATTGCTTACTGGACAGCCGAGCGAGGCTACGGCAGGAGAGAGGACGGACACCTTTCTTCATTAATGCCAGAAAGCTCTCTGTCTGACCTGTAAATCCCAAAGTCTTGAAGTAGTCTTTCAATAGTATGCCCTTAAGGCTGATTGATCCTCGTGTGACCAAACCATCTCGCAGGGGCTGCTCTTCGCAAGAAGAAAGAAATGTCAATGTTTATGACTGCTACATCAGCCCCTGCTTAGGCATATTTGTTATATATATTATCAAATATATAATTTCTGAATTTTGACATTGGTTGATAATGTTTTCACATGAAAGTATTTACTTTTTATGTTTACAATTTTTATTTGACAGAAAAGTTACATATGACATTTCAAACAAAGTCAATTAATAAAAAAAAAACTGTCAGCGCGGTCGTTTTTCTTAAGAAACTACTTGTTTAGTTTCAAACAAAGGTTTATTCCAAAAGGGCAGCACATAACTTGCATGTAGTCAACAGCCGTATAGACAGATACAGACATAGGTAGATAGAGAGGGGGAGAGAAAGAAAGAGAGTCAACAGATTACTTGAAAATAGATGACGTCATAAAGGATGAATGGTAGCTTTTGACAACTCTTGAAAAAATAAAGTTCATTTTGTGATGTCATCCATTTTCAAGCCAATATATAAATTTCTTTCTTGATAAGAATCATTTGTTTTTTATTAGCTCCCCCCTCCCTCTCTCTCTCTCTTCCATTCTCTTTTTTAATTATCAAACAGTTAAGTTATTATCCTTTTGTGACGTCATCCATCTCCAAGCAAATATATATATTTCTTTCTTTGTGTACAGTGGCGGATGCATTCCCACTCCTCCTCTGGAGTGCATTCCCACTTTCCGACCTTGTGTCACATTCTACTGTGTGGGACGTAGATAAATAGGTGCATTCCCACTTTCCGACCTTGTGTCACATTCTACTGTGTGGGACGTAGATAAATAGGTGCTTCCTTGGTCTTTTGGCTAAGATCAAAGTGTAGTATCTGTTCCCACTGTCCTGTGCAGTTATGGGAGGGTTAACCCCCTCCCAGGCTTTGCCTCCCCTCTTTGGGGAGGAGTAAGTTCATTGCTTACTGTCTGAGGCGCTCTGCCCAGGCAATTTTTTAAGAAACTCCGTACTCTTCCTCTAGAGTACAAATTCCCACCTTCCGACCTTGTGTCACATTCTACTTTGTGGGACGTAGATAAATAGGAGCCTCAGAATTTTGGCTAAGATCAAAGTGTGGTATCTGTTCCGATGGATGCTGCACCCCATACTGATATTGTCTGGATCTTCGGGTCTGGATTTACGCCGGTCAATGGGTCTGTCCTGTGCAGTTCTGGGAAGTGGCGCTCCCAGGCTTTGCCTCCCCTCTTTGGGGAGGATTGAGTTTAGTGCTTAATGTCTGAGGCACTCTGCCCAGGCAATTTTTTAAAAGCCCCTAGCACTCCTCCTCTGGAGTGCATTCCCACTTTCCGACCTTGTGTCACATTCTACTGTGTTGGACGTAGATAAATAGGAGCCTCAGAATTTTTATTTATCTCCCACCCACAGCGGTAAGATGTGACACAAGGTCGGGAAAGTGGGATTTGAAAAGCCAGCACGCGAGAAGGTGAGCACTCTGGCCTGCAAAAAATGCCTGGGCAGCCCTGTCGGTAGGGACACTTCAGGCAGTAAGCAATAAACTTACTCCTCCCCAAAGAGGGGGGCACACCGGCGGAATAAAGACCCGAAGGCCAAGACGATACCAGTCTATGGGGTGTAGTATCCATCGAAACAGATACTACACTGTGATCCCAGCCAAAAGGCCAAGAATTGTATAGGTTGAGTTTAAGCCAGAGGCAACAAAATGTTAAAGTTTTAGCAGTTACATTATTGAGATCCTATTTTATTTTGCACTGACATACTGATTGGTACACGGTTTGGTCAGATAACACAGGCATGTTGAAACTTGCGTAATAATACATTGAGCGATTAGAAAACTTGTGCACATGCGCACCTTTCAGTATTTTTGCCCAAGCCTGCTTTTGTGCCTATATATAAACAGTTCTAGTCGAGATGCGAACGTGACAGGACATAATATCCATTGCCAAAGTCATGACAAGAGGCAAGACCAAAAAACCTGTCCTCAATTCCTCAATTCCTTTTCTCTAATACATGCCGGCCGAACCAACCTGTCTTATATTCTTGTGTTGACAAAACTGTTAAATAAAATAAATATAAATTGTAGAGAATATGTTTGTATTTTTAACTGGAACTCTGGTGACCGTTTTCTTCTTCCTCGGCCTTTTGGCTAAGATCAAAGTGTAGTATCTGTTCCGATGGATACTGCACCCTATAGACCGGTATCGCCTTGGCCTTCGGGGCTTGATGACGCCAGTCTGTGGGTCTGTCCTGTGCAGTTCTAGGAGGTCCACCCTCCCAGGCTTGGCCTCCCCTATTTGGGGAGGAGTAAGTTTATGGCTAACTGCCTGAGGCGCCCCTACCGGGAAATGCCGACGGGGCTGCCCAGGCATTTTTTGTAGGCCAGAGTGCTCACCTTCACTGGCTTTTCAAATCCCACTTTCACGACCTTGTGTCACATATTACCGCTGTGGGGTGGGAGGTAGATAAATAAAAGCCCAGTCAGATGAATACCGACACAGCGGCATTACTATAAAATCGCTATCTACAACAATCATCTAATCACCCAACTCTACAAGCTGATTTATATTTTTAGGTGATTATTTAAGATTTTTTCATATTATCAGTCGTCCAGGGCAGACTAAGTAATTTTGGTAATAACTTGAAATAAATTATACCACCATATTGATTGAGTCGAGACCATGGCCATCCCTAGTCGCGACCAATGACAACAAAATATTAAAGTTTTTGTTAATAATGAGAAACGTGTAACAAAAACAATATTGTATAATAATTGCAGCAGTTACATGATTGAAATCTACTTTCTTTTATACTAACACTAGCAGGGGTTACCCGGCGTTACCAGGGCAAAAGTGTAATAATCTCTCCCTTCCCCGGTCGTCCCCTTCTCCTCACCCCCCCCCCCCCTTGCCTGGGGCAAAAGTGTAACATATTTTTATTATTAAAAGTACTATCTTCCTGGTCATCCCACTACCTTTCGATGTATATTTAAGTTATCGTTTAAAAAAAAAGAAGATTCTTGGGAATCGGTAGGGATCGATCCGTCAACTTTTGGGTCTTCGTTCTTTATCGATAACCGTCGTGGCAAACGAAGAGAGTATAAAACCTGACGAAATATAGGTCACTTGAACACTTTTAGAATCCGTGTCTTTTTTTTTTGCACGGCACGCATGCGCCAAGCGTACAGGCGACGAAAAAGCGAACAAATTTGAGCACCCCCATCGAAAATTTGGTGTTTGTTCTACATGAAGAGACCAAAGTTTTTTTTTCCAATTTTTCGATATTATGTGTCCGAAAAATGGTCGATTTAGAAAATATCAACTTTATGGGGCGTTTGTCAAGTATTTTGCGAGCCTTTTGCAGACATACATACAAACATACATACACACACACACATATATAGACAACTCTCCTTTATATAGGTTATGTTGTCACTTGTATAGTGATTATATGTGGTTCGGTCAGATAAAACAGGCATATCCAAACTCATGTAGTGATACACAGGCGATTATAGCATTACTGTGCATGCACACCTTTTCTCATTTCCACCCAGCTTGATTTTGAGCTTAATATGAACAGTTTTTGTCGAAACACCAATGTATACAGATGAGGCATTTCCTCGCTCACCTCTTGTCACGACTGACAAGAGGCGAGATAAAAGACCTGGAATCAATCAATCCCTGTTCTTTAATACATGCCGGCCGAACCAACCTGTCTTATATTCTTGTGTTCCTGTGTTGATGAAACTGTTAAATAAAGTCAATATAAATTGTAGAGAAGATGTTTGTATTTTTAACTGGAACTCTGGTGACCCTTTTTTCTTCTTGTGATCCTCTTTTTTTCATCATCTCAAGCAAGGCCAGTCAGATGAATACAGACATTACTACAAAATGGCTATCTCCAGCAAGCATCTTATCAATCCCAAACTCTACAGAATATTTTGTAAATTGTTATACAATTTCTTCAAATCTAATCCATGTTACATAAACGACCAATAAATAAATGTACTAATTCTATTTATCTTCCTCCCATAAGGTAAGATGTGACACAAGGTCGGAGAAAGTGGGAAAAAACCAGCGCTCGAGAATTTGAGCATTCTGGCCATTTCAAAATTGCCTGGGCAGCCCTGTCGGCATTCCCCGGTAGGGGGGTCCCAGGCGATTAGCAATAAACTAACCCCTTCTTAAAGGGTGAGAAGGCAAAGCCTGGGAGGGTGCACCTCCTAGCACTGCACAGGATGGACAATAATCCGGACGTAAATCCAGACCCGAAGGCCCGGACAATAACCGGTTTATTGGGCGGGGTCCCCTGTACTATTTACCTTCATAATCGGTTAAGTGCACAAAATGTATAAATTAATGTACAACGTATCAATGTTGACCAAATGAGTCACGGGTCATCTAGTATCTTATATAAATAGAGATTTTGTTCGTCTATCCGTCAATCACAATATTTTTAAAAACAATACATTGCAGAATTTGTCTCATTTCAAAATATCAGAGAACTACTTTTAGAAATGGAAAATATTGCATTAATAGTAAATAATAAATTTCCAACAAATAAAACAGATGCCATGACCAGAAATCGAAACTGAAACCTTGAGATCTTCAGTCTGAGGTTCTACCAACTGACCTATTTGGACTTTCTTATAAATAAACCTTAAAAATTACCGTAACAAAATAATTATAGCTTTGTTGTGACATCATAGATTTATGATTTACGCCATGTTTCAAAACATGAATTCAAACATAAGCGATAATAAAAAATAAATAAATAAATGAATGGGTAAACATTATCAATAGCGTTGGAAATCAGTTTAATAGTCCAAAACAGTTTATTTTGCTTGAACTACGTATTGTATGTAGTTCTTTCACAATTATATATGTCTCCCAACTTAACAAAAATATGCAACCAGAGGGAGCACGTATTTGCGAGTTTTATTAAAAAAAGATAAAGCTGAGTGACACAAACACAAACGATTTTCGTGGAAAAAAAATAATGCATCATCGTCACATGTTTTCTTGAAATTACGTGGTTAACAAAATAAGCCGCCAATGGAGTGGAATTACTACTAGGTTGAGAGAGGATAAGAAGTTTGTGTAAGACGATGGAGATGGATAAGAACTCAGATGTGGACAAATTATATCTGTATGGAGAAGCTATAGAGAAGTTTTGTTACCTTGGTTATACCATTGGAGCACCGGATGGAGCAGGTGCTAGTGTGATGCAAGAGTTAGGAGTGGATGAAGTTCAGGGAACTTTTGCCATTACTAACCAGCAGAGTGTTACCAATGTTGACTAAGGGAAGAGTCTATCAGGTATGTGTACGAAGTGTGATGATGTATGAAAGTAAAACCTGTCCAATGAGGGTTGAGGACATGCGTTGCATGGAGAGAAATGACGTGAGAATGATACGATGGGTGTGTAATGCGAGTCTTAAAGACAAGCTTAGTTCTTATGACCTCATAGAAAAAATTAAATCTGGACAGTATAGGGATGTGTGCAGAACGGTAGACTTTGACGGTATGGCTACATTAAAAGAATGGCTGAAAGTTCTTGGGTCAGTAGATGGAGAACCGTTGAGGTGGCAGGTTCAGCTCAGTTCAGAGGGGAAGATTAAGGAAAACAGAGGAGGAATCGATTGAGATAAAGATGGATAAATTAAAGACCTGGACAGAGATAGGTTAGTTTGGAAGTCAATTTCTAAAAGCTGTCCAACGCATGCCAGCATGTGAAACCGAATATGATGATGATGTAAAAGATGGGGGGGGGAGAGGGTAATGCTCCTCCCCGCCTTTTTTTGTTTTAAATCAGAGAACCTGCAGTCAGCAGCAGCAGCAGCAGCAGCAAAAAAAAAATCTTTAGATTAAATTCAGCTTCAAGAGTTTCTATTTGTTTCTTTTCTCAGTCACTCAATTCTGTCATTAGACGAAGATAAAAAAAAAAAATTGCCAAGAAAGCGAGTGAAATTATCAACGCTATTTTGGCATTGTGCCAAGCGGAACTCTATCTACAAACCAGACCGACTAAATTCTGACTTTGTCAGATTCTTCAAGATGAAAGATTGTATTATTTACAGCCAGAAAAGCGTCTACATTTTGTGTTCTTCTTATTTCCATAGCATTCCCATCTCTGTATCTTCTGGGAGAGAGAGGGGTAGGTGACTGATGATTCAATGGATACTGTCATGACCTTTGGAATTGGCAATGCAGAGTTCAAATCCTATCGGATCTTCTGTAGTCCCTATTTATTTGCCTCCCTGTGAGGGCAGAATTAGATGCAAGATCGGTTTTTAATGTGTGTGTGTGGGGGGGGGGGGAATCCAGCTCCCCCAAAAAGGGCACTCTGGATTGGGACAAAGAATTAAAATTCCCTCAGTCTAGAAAGATTTCTCCTTCACTGACTGAGGACAGAAAAGATGAAGTGTTAGTAGGAGAACGCATACTACACTTTGCTCAGATCTTTCGTGGTCATTTACACAGGAATGCTGTTTGAAAAGATAGGCACCTGCAATCCCACCCCAGCTATGGGTAAACTAAATAAAATGTATGCACAACTACATTATGATCTCCCTCAGGTCTACTATTCACTTCTGCACCAGAAAGAGGTCTGCGTGAGCATTACAAGAAGCTGTTTCAACGCCGATTCCGATTGAATCGGACGGGGGATGCTTTCAACTTCAATTGTTCTAATTAGATGTAATTTGCAAATACCTCAAGTGACCCAGCTCTTACTAACTTTCTATCGATTTCAACCTATCATTATATACGTCGTCTTTCGCTCACGTCACTTTCTCTTGCTGTGTTTATTAACAGTCGAAGTTAAGAAAAGCAAAAAAAAAAAAAAAGACAAAGATTGGAATAGTCTATTATAAACAAAAGGGTATATCACCACTGGCAGCAATACTATTCAATCCGTAGTTGGAGAGAAAAACAGAAACGTAGAGAAAAAAAAAAGAGATATATACAGCGAGCAGAAATAGGCTAATTTTGATTTTGCCCGATTACTTTTTCTTTTTCATCATTTTTTCCTTTCAATTTACTTTTCTACCTAATGTAGAAAAGTAAATTTTATTTCGTTTGGAACATTGTTTTATATTTGCCCCTTACGAAAAACACATAAAAATTCGAAGATGTCCGCCTAAGCGTCTGGCCGCCATTTTGGATTCTGACTCTAACATGTCACGTGGAACGTGTAGTTGAATTAAAATTATGATAAGGGAAAAAAAACTATATTTTATGAATATTACCAAAACGAGCAGAATCTATTTTTGTTGTCATGTCATATTTTTCAATTTTACTTTTAAACAAGACAATCTTGAGAGGAAGTAAAACGCTATTTCCTGTGAAACGACCTCCCTCTCCTATCTTAACCCTTTCGCATGCCCTGACCTTGAACAAAAGTACATGTCACCATTACAAGGTAATTCAGAAACCCCGTCAAAACACCCATGCCAAACATCTACGCATATCGGCGCAATATATACAAAAGGGAATCGGTCAGTCATTCGGAGAGTGAGCCTGGGTCTGCTAGCTGCGACTGATGAAAAAAAAAGAAGAAACAGAAAAAACAGACAGGGATGAGAAAAAGCAATCGCTCATGTCCCTTTTGACAGCATGGCCCAGAGATTTCTGTTGATATGTAGCCGAATGAATCCTTAAACGCTTTCGAGACGACTCCATCAAACCTGTCGCTGTCAAGAACACCTTACATTCTCGCTGAGAAATACGATTTGGATTAAGGTTTATGTAGTGCCGATTGAGACTCAGAACTCCAACCCCCACCCGTGTACCTGATTTCTGTTGGACTTTGATACCTGCTTCTGACTTTTGCATCCAAAGATTATTGTAAATCTTGGATAATTGAACTTTCCTACTCTATTGGAGAGCAAAGTGTAATTCCTGGACTGTTGAACTTTTCAACTCCTGTGGAGAGTCTTGTGCCATACGTTAATGTAAGTTATAACCAATTTTCTCTCTTGAATTGTCTGGACATGATTTTGTTCATAAATTTTGCTTGTCACTAGATAACTTTTCCATTCCCCTAAAATATTACTCTGTTTTTCTGTTATTTTGTTTCATGCATGGTTACACCTTTTCCTTATCTTCATGTAAATAAATATTTGCTTTAAATTTAACTTGGTGTTCGAGTCGTCTCTTGCTTGTTGGTTGTTATTCCTTATTTCTATGTGATGTCTTGAATGAGAGAATCCCCCCCCCTCGATATTCTGTTATTAATATCGGGCCCTATGGACCTACGAGCTAATTCCTAACTTATTTTCCTTCTTTATTTTTATTTTTTTTATTTAGCATTGTCATGTGATCGCTTTTGTGGTCCCGACGAAGGTTGTGCATGACACGTGAGACGATTTGAAAGAAATCTTAAATTAAAATAAAAACATTTTAAAAAGACTTTAAAATACAAAATGAAATTATGCAGGTAGGTAGAAAACTAACTTTTATTGCTTTTGGTAACAATTATTTGTTGTTTATTTGTTGTTTTTTTCACCCTTTTTTCTTGATAGCTATAATAAACCATTGCCGAATGAAGCCCCACCAAACAGAACAACAAACAGCCATTTTATGTCGAAAAAGTGAGATTTGAATGTAATCTAATTTAAAAAAAAAAAATTGAAAGTTTCAGATCGTTCAAAATATACAGGGCGGTAGAAAATTAAATTTTTATGTGTTTGGTAACAGTTATTTGTTATATATATATATATATATATATATATATATATATATTCCGAATTTTTGGCTTGAAATATACTGTAATGTTATGTAACATTACCGTAACAAAATTAGTTATTGTTTTATGAGTTGATTCAATATAATGTCCAAATGAAACCGTAATAATTTAATTTAATTTTCAAAATCCTATTTAAAAAAAAAAATTGATAAAAATAAACGGCACAGTTTAAAAAGAACAAAGCGAAAAAGACTCCCGGGTAAGAACGGGTCGTTACTGCTAGTTCTAAAATAAAGTATTCAACCATATTTTCTTTTCATAGCTCAAATTTTTGCACCATGTGTGTTCCATAGTTTACTTAAATCAATCGTTAAGCCTGCTATTGTACGTCTGACACTAACAGCCCAACAATTCGAAATTGTTGTGTCATCTTTGAAACACGAAGACAGACCGAGGAATTGTGGGGAAGGAGGGCGGGGGGATGGAGTGAGGGGGGAGGTTAAACGGAATAACATTCCACAGGATATAAAACTGTGGATCATCTTTGCTTTCTTTCTGATTTTTTTTTTTAGTGATCCAGAATGTATGATATTTAAATAAAAGAAGTAAGCTCTTTATTTCGTTTTGTTCACGGTATGTGTGTGGGGGAGGGGGATATTAAAAAAAAATTGAAGTAAATGTGAATGAAAAATTATTGATTTCAACTGTAGCCCCATAAAATAATAAACGTATATTTTTAGCACCCCCGCCTCCTGTATTTTTTTCAGCAGAAAAAGGTGCTTGTACAGAAAATCGTACATATGAAAAAACGCTGAAAATCGCAATTAACCGGAAAACTCTTTGATATACTTATGTATCAAGCAAAACTAGGTTTATACACCAAAAATAAACAAAAACTATCGAACAAAATGTTAATGAACCATAAAAATCCGTTATATCGTTTAATCAGTTTCGGCCATTGATTCGAGCAAAAAACACGAAATTCAGGGGGCGATAACTCAGTCTGTCATATTAACTAGTAATAAATCAATTGCATTCACCAAAATACGATGAAACAGATTTTTATTTTTAATTAAAATTCTACTCGATCATTTTTCCTACTTTTTGATGAGGATACTTATTTAAATCTGCTGCGTAAGTATATCATACTGTTTTTTTGTGGTATTAATAATTTAATACGGACGCTTCTCTGTACAAGCACGAAAAAGAGTTTTTTTGCTGTTTCACAATGACATGTTAGGCCTCGCTTAAAGAAATAGCCGAAGAAATGTATAAACGTTGTTATGTACTTATGTGGTAGCTGAAAAGAACACTGTACGCCCTATTTATCTACTTCCCACGAAGTAGAATGTGACACAAGGTCGGAAAGTGGGAATTTGCACTCCAGAGGAAGAATACTAGGGCTTTTAAAAAAATTGCCTGGGCAGAGCGCCTCAGACAGTAAGAAATAAACTTACTCCTCCCCAAAGAGAGGAGACAAAGCCTGGGAGAGTGGACCTCTCAGAACTGCACAGGACAGACCCATTGACCGGCGTAAATCAAGGCCCAAAGGCCAAGACAATACCAGTCTATGGGGTGCAGTATCCATCGGAACAGATACTACACTTTGATCTTGGCCAAAAGGCCAGTAAACTCACACTGTACACCAAAAAGAACGCAAATTCATCCAGAATTTATTAAATTAAAAAAAAAAAAAAAGAAGATATTTCGACCGGTCGTCGCCATATTGTATCTTCGCCTGATTTTACTATTGAGTTATCTCCCTTGCCTAAACTGGTTACAAAATGTCTAACGATACGTAAAATCGTGTTTTCCCTTTAATTTAATAAATACTGAATGAATTTACGTATTTTTTTCTGTACAATCTTATTTTCAACTAACAACAGAAGCACTGAAAAACGATAAGAAACATGGCCTTCATTAACCCCAACCCTAAGTCCGAGTAAGAAATACGAAAATAATATTCTTTAAAAATTAAACTGAGTGACAATACGAGACTCAATTACTAGTAGTTCGGAAAAAAAATTATTTTTCGTGGCAGCCATTTTGAAAAGAAAAAAGTGGTTATTCGTTCTGTTCTGTGCTATATGGTTTAGAACTGGATGATCATTAACGCTTTTTAGTCAGGAAGTGGATGATCATTTTAAGTCAAAGTTATATAGTAAAGTGATCTCTCCCTCTAAATTCTAAAATATTTTTGCATGTATTTCGTAGGACGTTGACGTGAATAGCACACACATAAATAGACAATAAAACTAGAATCTCAAAGGGTAAACTGATTTTACTAAAACTTGAAATATTACTTTTCTACACAATAACAAAGTCTGCATAACACAAAATTAGGAGAAATTTTAGGTTAGATCGTTGTCAAAAAAAAGGACCCATTTTTCTTTTTCTATTCCGAAAATTAAGTTTAAAAACGTACTACTTTCTGGCTTCATTTACGTTCTGTATTTTCGATTTTTTTTCTCTCTAATTGAGGTTTCTTTCTTTTTGTACGAGTTCCGTTTTTTTTATCCTTGACCGAATTCGTTAGCTTGAACGCCCTCCCTCTAACTAGATTTTTTTAAAAATCTCTTTAAGTAAATTAGGTAAACTTAAATAAGCGAACTTCGTAAAAATCTATCATCACGTCCTTCACTAACGTCTGAGTTAACAGGGAAAAAAAGAAAAAAAAAACTTCACTAGTATAGCTTTTTGGAGTTGATTTTTCGTATTGCCAACCGGATTTAGAGTTAATGTTGGGGTTAATGAAGCGATTTTTTTCTCCCCCCCCCCCAAAAAAAAATGGTATTATATATTATTATACATGTTTCATATGGTTACAATAAGAAAAAGAAAGTTCAAATATACTAGTGGGGATTTTTGTTTGTTTTTAGTTTAAGCAATTGTATATGTCGAAAAAAAAATGGTGCACGCTCAAAGAGGCCTTGTGTCATGATTATAAATTTGTTCCTGCAAACCTTTTTTTTACAATAAGTTGTAAAAATGTAAACCGATGTAATGTAAAAATGTAAATAACAGAACACTATTTTATGTGTTTAAAAACACATAAAATTTGTCCTAACCTAAATATGGCCACTGTTTGCAAGTGTTCTGTTATTTGCAGTTATTTATTCAGCCATTAATGGCTAAAAAACAACTTACATATTATTTCAAGTTTTTTTTTTTTTTACCATTAAATGGTTTGTAGCAGTGACATAATTACGATCTATTTTCTTTTGCATGTTCTCATTTGCGGAGTGATTAGTTTATTCTTTGATAAGAATACCGTTTGCATAGAAGGCGAACTTCCGCTTCCGCCCAAACCTTTTTCCCCGCGATTTATAGAGTTAGTTAAGATGTCGATCTGAACAGACGTAATAATTCTACTCTCGTCTCTAGACGAGACGAGATGAAACTACCCAGGGGCTCAATCTCATTTCTATAGTACATATACGTCTGTGGATTCAATCTATTTTGTATAAAACTGATTTAAATTGTAGAGAAGAAGTTTGTCTTTTTGACCAAAACTTGGTAACCCTTTTCTTCATATCCAATAAGGCCAGTATGACGTATACCGTTGCAGCAACTCCAAAAATGGCGATCTCGATAGCTTCCCCCAACTCTAGAAGTTAATTCAAAATGCTAACATAATATAGAAACTTCAAAATGTGCATTTCTGTATCTTATTAGTAACTTTGGATTAAGTGCCGTTTTACTAATAAGTAAGATAACGAAGAGCTGAAAAAAGTAGCCGACACATCAAGAACGCTATTGACATCATCATATTCGGCTTAACGTCTGTTTGATATGTTGGCATGCCTTGGAGGGCTTTTAGAAATTGACTTCCAAACTAACCTATCTCTGCCAGGTCTTTATCCCTCTTTCTCTCAAGTCTATTGTTATCACTTCCACCCATGATTTCCTATGACTTCTTCTGTGAACTGAACCTGCTACCTCAACTGTTCTACATCTACTAACCCAAGAACTCTCATCCACTCTTTGAACGTGGCCCATACCACACCTTGAGTAGGTTTTGTTCGTACCAGTCGGGGATACATCCTTAACAATCAGTTCGACAGTGGATTTGTTGCTGTCTGGCTGAGATATGGTTCTGTTCAGTTCTAGGATGTCCACCTTCCCAGGCTTTACCTTCTCTCTGAAATGGAGTTAGTTTATTGCTAATCACCTAAGGCGCTCCTATCGGAGAATGCCAACAGAGTTGCTCAGGAATTGTTTTTGAAGATCAGGATGCATTTAATCTAATGCGCTGGCTTTCAAACCCCCCTACCTGACCGTGTGTCTAACTTAACCCAGAGGAGGCAAATAAACATACAATTGACCTCTCCTTTACTGCACCCTATAATATCCATATGTAATTTCCCCTGAGGTTATCAAACCTAAGCCTGTCTTTAAGATTCACATTTAACATCCGTCGTATGATTCTCATTATTTCTCTCTGTACAACGCATGTTCTCAACTCTCACTTCTATATATCATTAAATTATGTACATATGCCTGATTGACTCTTGCCAGCAGAAAAAAATATAGCCAATAGAAAAAGAGGCGCTTGGTATAATATTTGCAGTAAAAAAATATTTTATATATTTACAGGAAAAGATTTATTTTGCGAACAGACCATCATCCATTATTATCAATATTTGTGTCTAAGAGAAGCATACAGGCTCATATTGCAAATCACCTGCAAAGATGCCCGAACTGTTCTTTTAAATTGTACATTTCCAATGGAATTCCATCAAAGAAAATGGCACACACAGACGGATTGTCAAGGCTTATTCCGAAGCTAAGTGAACCTCTAGAGGAAACTGATTGCTTTATTAAGTACGCTAGAACAAAAATAGAGATAAACAAAAAATGTACTTTGCAGTACGTAAAAGAATTGAGTTACTAAGTGTAGTATCTGTTCCGATGGATACTGCACCTCATACTGGTGTTGTCTTGCCCTTCGGGTCATGATTTACGCCGGTCAATGGGTCTGTCCTGTGCAGTTCTGGGAGGTTCACCTTCCCAGGCTTTGCCTCCCCTCTTTGGTGAGGAGTAAGTTTATTGCTTACTGTCTGAGGCGCCCCTACCAGGGAATGCCGACGGGGCTGCCCAGGCAATTTTTAAACCCCACTTTCCCGACCCTACCTTGGGTCACATCTTACTTGTGGGAGTAAGATAAAAACTGGCCTTGTGCCTAACTCCTGGAGAGGAGTAAATCAATACTCTAGAAGAGATTAAATTTAAAACCAAATTTGACAAATAAAAGAAAATCATGAGTTGGCAAAATAAAAAGTAAAATCACGAAAACATATTTTCTTCATGTAATGATATTTTGTTGTGGTGATATCGGCATCACTAAAGAAAAAAATAATGAAAGACTGGGAAACGTTTCGATTCCCGACCCATGTAATTTTATCGGAAAGACGATATGCAGTAGCGAAAAAAAAATAAAAAAACAGGCTGAACGTATTGGTGTTAAAATCAATTTAGTATTACGTATGAAATAGAAAAAAAAAACACTTTAAATGAGTAAATTACCAGACACATTGGCATATTTCTCAGATGGACGCCTGTCGATATAAAACTTGGAACAAATAACAGGTAACACGAAATGAAGTAAATTTTTTACTGAGTTAAATAAAAATAATTTATTTAAAACAAAACAATTATGCTGTGAAACATTTTTAATAAATATTTTAATTGTTTTAAATAAATTATTTTTTTATAAGTCACTAAAAGACTTTACTTGTTTTCGTAGTTCCAAGTTTTATAATTGCGATGAAAGACACGAATCAGGTTCGTGCCTCTCAGTCTCAGTACGAAACGTGAAACATTTTTTTTTTTTAATAGTTATTAAAATTGTTTCGGATGATTTCATTAAGAAACAGAAAACAAATTACTATTCGCCAGCTTTAGTAAGCCCGGGTACTTTTTTCATCTTATTCCCGGCGTGAAAGCGCTCACGTCATACTCGGCCGCCATAGTAAGGAACGAAGTTTCAATATTACTTTGTATTTTTGTTTTTATTACCATAACATGTTTAAGTAAGATCCTGGTCTTTTGGCCGGGATCAAAGTGTAGTATCTCTTCCGATGGATACTGCTCCCCATAGACTGGTATTGTCTTGGCCTTCGGAGCTTGATTTCGCCGGTCTATGGGACTGTCCTGTGCAGTTCTAGGAGGTCCGCCCTCCCAGGCTTTGCCTCCCCTCTTTGGGGAGGAGTAAGTTTATTGCTTACTGCCTGAGGCGCCTCTACTGGGGAATGCCGACGGGGCTGCCCAGGCAATTTTTAAATGGCCAGAGTGCTCACCTTCTCGGGCGCTGGCTTTTCAAATCCCACTTTCCCTACCTTGTGTCACATCTTACCTTGTGGGAGGAAGATAAATAAAATTACTAAAACATGTTTTAAATAAAAATAAGTTTGGGAGTGATACCGAAACCCATTTCACTCTAAATTATTTACGTGACTGAAATTGAAATTAACAAACAACTTTTACCAAAATAACTAAATTCAACATTAAATTACCTAAAGAGAGTATGGGCATATGTTACGTCGCTCAACAGAGGCGCGAACGGGGTCCCCAAAAAAAGAACGAGAAAGAGTTTAAAAACATAAATTTGCAACAAGTAAAGTTGACTTATGTCTAGAATAGACATTTTTCTACTTACCTATGTAATTTGTTTGTATTTTTACGTAGTATAAATGGCTTTTTATTAGATGTTAAAAAAAAAATTCTTGTTTTTTAAAACATCTAGTTTCTCAAAGATAAATGGCGGCCAGTCCCTCTATATTATTACGTAGAGCGGCCATTTTGAATTCTTCGAAAACCGTCTGTCGAACATAAATTTCTAATAAATAGCACTTCAAACGGGTTTAAAATACAAACAAATAGCACATGCAAGTTTGAAACTAACTTTTACAGCTTACAGTTACTTTTATTTGTTGTATATTTGTTTTTTTTTAGCGTTTTTACTCTGCTGAATCTCGTAAAAGATGCCCACGAGTATTGATTTACTCCTCTCCAGGAGTTAGGCACAAGGCCAGTTTTTATCTTACTCCCACAAGTAAGATGTGACCCAAGGTCGGGTCGGGAAAGTGGGGTTTAAAAATGTAAAACAAAACAACCAAATAATGTGGACTTTACAACAGATTCTTTTAAAGAGAAAAACAAAAACATGAAAAAACAAAAAACAATTTTAACTGCTTAGAACTTAATTAAAAGTTACGTCTTCATGATACAATATATATTGACACACTTTGAAAAGTAAGTAAAAAACGAAATGGTAACATTTTACCCACTACCCCTAGGCTGTCAACGGAAAAATACAAATAAGATTTTTTTTTCGTGCGATTACACTTGAAATACTTTTTGAAAAGTTTTTTCATATATATATATATATATATATATATGAACGTAAAATGATTACATAAAGGGTTATTTATCCCCCTACGTAGGACAGAACGAACAAACATTTTTTTTGATTTCCTTGGCAGTCGTTTTGGAAATAAAAACAAAGGGTTACTCGTTCTGTCCTATGCTATATGGTCAAGAACTGGGTGATCATTTTACGTTCCTCAACCTAAAAAGAAAAAAAAACATTTTTCAAGGTATTTTTAGGATGTTGACGTGTAATTACAAGGAAGAAACGACAGCAACAAAATCTGATTTTTATTTTTCCGTTGAAAGCAAGGGGGCAAAGGATAAAATTTTACCCCAAAAGTAATTAAGCCAAAGAAAAATGAAAATACAACTATTTCCTCTTTTTTACCTTTGATGATTTTCGTTAAATTCCATTTGGTCCATAACGATTATCAAAATGAAGATTAATTTATTATTATTCAATTGTTAATAATTTCTCAACATTTCCAAGTGAACTTTTCTGTTTAAAATAGACATTTTATAAAACCGAAATAAAAATGAAGACAAATGCGAAAAATAAAAAAACTTGGGTGTGTATTACATATATACTAGTAAGTCTACCTACCCAGCATTTCCCGGAAGTATTTTTTATTTTACTTTCATTTTTGTTTCGCTTCTTTCTCTTTTCTTTATTTTTATCCAATTATTATTTTCGTTAAATAGGATTTTTAGAGTTAATTATAACTATTACGATATCGTTTGGTCATTAAATTATTAATTGAACCAAATTATTATAAAACTATAATTTTGTTAAGGTAATGTTGTCTTAATCTTTATAAAATTATTGGATGTTCCAAAACTTTCAATCTTTTAATAACATGAGGATTTGCTAAGAATTTTAAAGCCAGAAATGATGTTCTGTTCGATAGTTTAAATGCTTCCAAATTCTTTTCAAATCTCGAAAGGAAGTAATTTTTTTCAACTATTAACAAAAGATTAAAATGGCTGACTTGTTTATGAAGAAATCAAAATGGAGCATTTATAACAACAGCTAACCGAAAGAAAAAGGAGCGAAAAAACAACAAAAACAAATAGGTAACAAATAAATAGTGATAAAGGCAAAATAAGTTCTCTTCTACCTAGCTGGATAAGTTTATTTGTGTTTTAACTTATTTGAAAGTGTTTTTAATTCGATTTAAAACTAGTGTCGAGACGTCATGTTAAAATTGAAAAAAAAATGGACCTATTTGATCACGTGACGTCCCGACACTAGTTTCAAATCGAACTAAAAACGCTTTCAAATAAGTTAAAACACAAATAAACTTATTTTGCCTTTGGTACCATTTATTTGTTGCCTATTTGTTTTTTCACCCCTTTTTCTTTCTGTTGGCTTTCGTTATAAATGCCCTCAAAATGCATTGTGATGGATTTAATTTTGTATTTTTTGTTGAATAGGATTTTTAAAATCGTTTTATTTTACTGTATTGCATTTTTTTTCAATAAATAATCGATTTATAGTAAATACATGTTTTGATAATGTGCAAATTATGTAGAACACATACATACGAGAAGTTCTTACAAAATTTTATTAATATATATATTTAAAATATTTACTAAAATACCCCTTTTTTCATATTTGTTTTACGTTCTAAACACACATAATTACAATATAGATTCTCTCTTCTGTTGGAAGAAGAAAGTTCATGAAAATATTTTTATTTTATTTTTAAGGTTACATTTGTTTTATGGGAAAAATAAGGTTCATTCCTATTTCAGTCACCTAAATAGGGTTTTGGCATTACATCCAAACAACTTATTTTATTTACTTAAATCATGTTCTAGTAATAAAAAATAAAAACAAATTAGAAAAACGTAGTTATAGCAAGTTTCACTGCGGAAATAAAAACTATGCCGGAAAAATACAGTCGCCATCTTTATAAACAAACCGAGAAAGAAGCTAGCTAGGGCAGAGCGATAACTCAAGTTCATAATTGTCTAGTTAAAGGACACGGTTATGAACTTGAGTTATCTTTCCTTAGCTAGCCTCTTTCTCGACTTGTTTATAAAGATGGCGACCATATTTTTTCGGTCTATTTTTTCACGTGTGCGATGAAACTTGCTATAACTATGTGATTTTAATGTTATTTTTTAATACTAAAACATGGTTTAAGTAAAAAAAAAAGTTTGAGAGTAATGCCATAACTCATTTCCACTGTAAAGAATTTAGGTGACTAAAATAGGAATTAACCAAAAAGAATTAAAATTTGTTGTGAAAATTGATTAACTTTTCTTTTCGTCTTCGTAAAATAAATCCACGTCTTTCTTTTCAATCCCAGTGTTTAGTGTTTTGTCGCAATGGCAGGCATTGCAGATTTTTAAGAACTAACAAATTAAGAGTGGGAAAAATAGTAACTTATTTCGGTAATGTCCTAAAATACGGTCGGAAATTATTTCTGAAACAGGTTTTTAGCAGGGTCTAACAACTTGTTTTTACTTAAAAATAAGAACATTAAAAAGTACTAAGTTATAGCAAGTTTAATCGTACACGCGAAAAAAAAGTCGATCGCGAAAAAGATGGCCGATATAAATAAATCCAAAAGTTTTTTTTTCGTTTATTAGCACAGTTATATATATATATATATTCGTCTCGTCGCACAAATGTTAGCGAGGTAAATAACTGCCGGACGAATCCATTTCAAGTATTTAGGGGAATTGAGAAAGCAAATCTATTTCCATTTTTGGGGTATATGTTACGACGCTCAGCAGAGGCGCGAACGGGGTCCAAAAAAACTAACGAGAACGGGGTTATAAAAATAAATATGCAACAAGTGAGTTTAACCTACGTCAAGAAGAGATATTTGTCTACTTACCTATGATATTTGTTTGTATTTTTACGTATGGGTTTTTATTAGATGTAAAAAAAAATTCTTGTTCATTTTTAACTCGTACTTTTTTCTAGACAAAATGGCGTCTTTTGCTTACTCTCTTACGAGCAAGCGCCATTTTGTATTTGCAAGTTCGTGTAACAAAACTATTGATTTCTAATAAATAGCAGTTGGAACGGTTTAAAAATACGAACAAATATCACAGGACAGTTTTAAATTAACTTTTATCGACGACAGTTACTTTTATTTGTTGTATATTTTTTTTTTTTTAGCGTTTTTACTCTGCTGAGCGTCGTAAAAGATCCCCGTTCCAAAGATTTGGAGCAAATCACAAAACTAAAACACATGTTCGGCATTTCATAAAAAAACAATAATTTATTTAAAAAAATAATGTTCTCATGTACTGAGTATTGTAATTACGAGTAAACATCCTCCATCAAAAACGACAGAAAAACATTATGCTTCGTCAGTGTTACTGTTCGCACGAGGATGTTTACTCGTAATTACAATAATAAGTACATGAGAACATTATTTTTTAAAATGCCGAACATGTGTTTTAGTTTTGTGATTTGCTCCAAATCTTTGGAACTAAAAAAAAAAAAAGAAGCCAGTTCCGACATTTTTCTCCTGTATTGTATTTATATCGATTGGTATTGGCTTTGTATTGAATGTAATCAATTGTCATTCATTGTCCCCCAAAAGAACAACACTTCTTTTGGCGTGTTTATCGAATAGGGGGATAATAATCGTGAATCTAACGAAAACAATAAAAAAGGATTTAAAGAAACTTAAATTTATATATTTAAAAAAAAGAATAACGCGATAATAAAACCAAACTAATATATATTAAAAAAGAAGAAGAAACGAAATAGTTGCCCCAAAATGTAAACAAAAAACACGAGAAAAGCGGAGGGTGCAACTTTGTCGAAAGTAGTAGTAAACAACGATTTGACTTTTTTTTTTTTAAATAAGTTATTAAAAACTTTGACTAGTCATATTAATGAAAAGAGAAAAGGGGGGGGTATAGAAAGAAAGAAAGAAAGAAAGAGAGGAATAGAGAAAGCGATAAAGAGAAAGAAAAGAGAGCAAAATAAAGAGGGAAGTAAGATGGAGAAAGAAAGAGCGAAAGAAAGGAAGAGGGAGTGAGGGAGAAGAGAAAAAGGGAAAGGGACTGCCTTGGTATTATTAAATTCTTGTATCGAGGCGTAGTAAACAAAACATGTTGGCCACATTGCTTTGTTTAAGTGGAGAGGAATAAAAATAAAAACATCATTAGCGCTTTATGGGGCCCTAAAAATATATTGTTTCCTCGGACAGAACGACTTTGTTTTTCTTTCTGATAGATTTGTTTCATTCTACGTAAAAGAAAAAAAGCAAAAGCGTCGATGTCTAAAATAAGAGAAACTGACAAGTATGCATTTAAGTATATAAAAATGAAGACCCAGACGAGACGGGACATATTTTGAAAAAACAAACAAAAAAACACTACATATGCATGTACTTTTATATATATACTATCTGTACATACCCGGCGTTGCCCGGTAATATTATTGTTTTTTTGTTTTTTTTTGCATTATTTTTAATAAAAATTTTATTTACCAACTTGATCGAAAGATATTGTACTCTAAACCCCCCTCCCCCAAAAAACAAAACAAAAAAAAAACTATGCAAAAATAATTAAAAAAAAAAAAAAAAGCTAATAAAATAAAAAAAATCTTCACTTTGAAATTCACTATCCGCGTTTCAGTTTGTAAACACGAAAATGCTTTTTTATTTTCTTTTATTTTAGATATAGACGGTTTTTGCTCTTTTTTATCCGTAGAATGATAGTATAAGAAAGAAGAACATTTATTAGGGATGTTCTCTTCTCTTCCCCACAGCCCTTTTTTTTTTTTACAGAAGAGAGATTGTGAGTCTTTCTCTAGCGTTATTTTCATGGTAGGTGCTCGACTGAGCTCCAATCTATGGTCCGCCTCCCCTTGTAAAATATTCACAACAAAGACACGTCTAGCTACAACCACTGTAAATAAGTTTCCTTTATCCCTCTCTGTACCTAAAATTAAACAAAACTTCTATGAACAAAATTTCCTTCCAAGAACTATCCGTCTGTGGAACACAATACTGCGGGTCTGCTTCCAGCTGACTACAACATAATCGTTTTCAAGTCCAATGTCAACAAATTCTTGCTGAGTCGTCCTCTTAAATAATGAAATTCTGCCCAGTTTCAACCATCGTTAACAGTGTTGTCTCTCCGTCCACCTAACAACCCCTTATTCTCGAGTGGCCTTTGGACCTTGATAAACGGTGACTCGTTAGTGCATACAAATAAGTCAATTCCTAAAAGATGTGACCCTGATGATGACGGGTGATTTTGGTCACCCCACATACATACCCACGCACTCAAAAGATACGAAAGAAAAATATTGATTATTTCACTAAGCCGAAACTCATTTAACTCTAATTAATTTAGGTGATTGAAATAGGAATTAAACTTTAATGTTTTAGTGTCAAAAGTAAGTATAAAAAAGCCTCATGTATAAAAAGATTGAATGTTTTTAAAGTAATTTCCACCCAATATTTGTATAGAGTGGCATTTTTAACAAGAGCCAACAAAGCAAAAAGGGGTTAAAAAACAACAAATAAATGTTACCAAAGGCAAGATAAGTTACTCTTTTACATATCTGGATAAGTCTTTTTTGTGTATTTTAACTTATTTTAAACCTGGTGTCCACTCCGTTGAGTTAGAACGAAAAACAAAATGGCTGATCATGAGCCCTACACAACGTCCCTTAATAATCTCTAAAAAAATTTTTAAAAAATTAAGCAAAATATGTACATGTAGAACATTACATTTTCGCACGTGACATGTATTGGATTTGCTTCTACCAATATTTTTTTTAATTTTCGATTTTTGAGCGATTATAAACGGTCGTTGTGCAGGCAATTTTGTATTTCGTTCTAACTGAACGGAGTGGACACCAGGCTCATTTTTAACTACAAAACGCTTTAAAATAAGTTAAAACACAAATACATTTATCCAGATAGGTAGAAGAGTCATTTATCTTGCCTTTGGTAACGTTTATTTGTTGCCTATTTGTTTTTTCACCCCTTTTTGGTTTTGTTGGCTCCTGTTAAAATGCCCGTATAGAGATTAAAACAAAATTACGTTAACAATAATTAGACATCTGTTTATAATAATGTAGTTTCACCATCTGCGGCTCATTTGATAAACACGTAAGCTGAAGAAAGTGTAAACTTGTTTTCTCAATGAAAACTGTTTCTTTCACTCGGCAATATTCGTCCATGCTAGAGAGTCTGCCGCGATTCAATCTTTTGTGCTACTTGTAAGCATTGGGTACACAAGAAGTGCAGTGGAATTACTAGGAGGTTGAGATAGGATAACCAGGTTGAAGACAACGTAGATGGATGAGAACTCCGATGTGGACAAAGTATATTTGGATAGCAAAGCTATTGAAGTTGTTGAGAGGTTTTGTTATCTTGGTGAAACCATCGAAGCACAGGGTGGAGCAGGTGCTAGTGCGATTGCAAAGGTTAAGAGTGGATGGAGTAAGTTCAAGGAACTTCTGTGATTACTAATCAGAAGAACGTTACCACTGTCGACCAAGATAAAGTGACTCCCGGCCGGTGAGTGTTGAGGACATGCGTTGCATGGAGAGAAATGATATGAGAATGATGTGATGGATGTGTAATGTGAGTTGTAAAGACAGGCTTAGTTCTGATGACCTCAGAGGAAGATTAAATCTGTACAGTATAGGGAGATGTGCGCAGAATAGTTTGATGGTATGGCTATGTTGAAAGACTGGATGAGAGTTCTTGGGTTAGTAGATGTAAAACAGTTGAAGTAGCAGGTTCAGTTCAGAGGGGAAGGCTGAGGAAAATATGGGAGGAAGTGATAAAAATAGACCGGAGGGATAAATAAAGGCCTGGTCAGAGATAGGTTACTTTGGAAGTCAAGTTTTTAAAGTTGTCCAACGCATGCCAGCATGTAAAACGGACGTTAAACCAAACATGATGATATTTGAAAACAAGAAAGAAAGATTTGAGATGAGGATTGATAATTCGTATTATGTCAATTATCCAGCTTACTGTTCGCATCTTGGATGCTATTCTCACATTTCGGTTGATGTAACAACTGACCTTCTTCAGGTGCATCTTGTCCGGAATGGCCCATGGCACAACGGATAAAAGTGCTAAGTGATAATAAATTCTTAGTGTCAGTCTTCTGGAGGTTGAAGGTTAAATCCTCAGTATGGGCGATACTGAGAATAAAATTACGAATTACTGAAGACTTAGTTCTACCTGTTTATGGCTGACAGAACGAGAGAAAGAGGGGTAAATAAAGACCTGGCCAGAGATAAGTGAGTTTGGAAGTCAATTTCTTAAAGCCGTTCAATGCATGCCAGCATGTATTGATTTACTCCTCTCCAGGAGTTAGGCACAAGCCCAGTTTTTATCTTACTCCCACAAGTAAGATGTGACCCAAGGTTGAGTTGGGAAAGTGGGGTTTAAAAATTGCCTGGGCAGCCCCGTCGGCATTCCCTGGTAGGGGCGCCTCAGGCAGTAAACAATAAACTTACTCCTCTCCAAAGAGGGGAGACGAAGCCTGGGAGGGTGGACCTCCTAGAACTGTACAGGACAGACCCATAGACCGGCGTAAATCAAGCCCCGAAGGCCAAGACAATACCAGTCTATGGGGTGCAGTATCCTTCGGAACAGATACTACACTTTGATCTTAGCCAAAAGGCCAAGAACGTTTGCCAGCATGTAGAAAAGACGTTAAACTGAATATGATGATGTAAAAAGAAAAACAAAACAAATAATGAAATTTACGTTGAAAAGTAAACACGTAAGTATAATGAAGCATGGGAATCAGTTGCGATCATTTTCGCTAAAGAATGTGCCAAGTTTATTCCGAGTCGATTAATCATGGTTTTTTATTACATGGTTTCCGTCAGCAAGATATAAATATTCTGCTCCCCACTTATATTTCTCCTGTCAGTGTTTAAAAAATATTGACATAGTAATATTACATTATGGATGGACGTATGTCAAATAGTAGATACATATGCTAGTGTGAATTTTTGAGACGGGCAGATAGTGCAAGTTGAAATGACACAAAAGTCTGCAAAACAGACTGGTTCCCAGGCTGAATCATAAACAGATATGATCTGTAAGGTCAAAACCCGAGGTATTAGGTCAAAAGGCCCATACACAGAGATACGAGAGGAGAACGAAGGATGACGTCACGGATGTCGAATTAACAAAAAACAAAGTCTTAGAATGAGTTCCGTGTGGAAGTCCAAGCTGGACGGACGCTAACAAGATGATGTAATACTAAAAAAGTAGAAATCGGCAAAAGCGAGATGAGGCCTGATATATGAATGTCCATCCATTTATCTATCTGACTAGTTAGCTACTAAGAATAAGAATTTCAGTCTTTCTCTATTTCTATAAGTGATGTTTTTTATTCGTGTAAACGGTAATATTTCTCTCCAGAATAAATCTTAAAAACTCTCAGAACTGCCTTGGATTAATTATTCCTTTCTGTGTAGGATAAAGTCCTTTATTCACAGTCGTAGCGGATACCAATCACCAGACTGAAGAATCAATGTGTGTCTAGCTACACTGATGATGAGACGATCATGGCAATAAAAAAGAAGTCAATGAAAAAACGCAACGAAGACTAGACGTAAGAATTAATGCGGTGGTGAAGACGAATTACGGCAGCGACAATGAATAAGAAAGAAACAACAAAGAGATTATGCATGTAGCAACAGTCGACAATGAAGAAGGGTAATGAAGTTGAGTGCGCAGCGACAGTTGACGATGAAGAAGAAAAGCTAATGACATAAGGTACATCACACACACATGCATAATAATGGGGGACATTCTGATACGTGTCGATTGATGTTAAAAAAAAGTATAAAGAATTAACATGCGCACAAAGGGAGTTATAAAAAAGAATTTAACGATGCAATTATTATAAAGAACTTTTATTTTAAGTAATGTAAAACGTTACAGTAATAATAGAAGAAAATAAATATTCGTTTTATATTCTAAGAGTACAAGATTGCAACGGGGATTAGTTCGCCATGAATAAAAGAAATAACCTTTATAATCTTAAACATGGAAGTTAGAATGAAAACTTTCACCTAGTATTATGATAAACAATTAATTTTAAGAAATAAATGTTTAAGTGAATAAAGAAAAATGTCTTCACTTCAGTATTTGTAAACGTCAAAGAATCACATTGGAACTCGTCAAAGAAATCCAATTATCACCAAGAGAAACATTTGACCTCTTGCACTGAAACCAAGTCACCTTAGGAAATTCCATGCCTATGATATAATAATACATTCGGTGGTAAATTTGTAGATTAACATCCTCAGCTAAATGAAATTCAACTTATTTTAGCGATTATGCGTGAACACCCTAAAAAAACTTGTCGGAAAGAAGCAAAAAAAAACAATTATTTAGAATTTAGAGTGCAGGATCAATTTTGTATATAAATTTATCCTCCATTTTGCTGCCATTCTTACATTTCAAATCAGTGAAGTGAAAGTGGCAACGTTGCTTTCTCTGACTTTGCATGCAACTGCTGAGACTTTTTTTTTTTTCATTGAATGCCGAACATGTGTTTAGTGTCGTGATTTGCTTCAAATCTTTGAAACTTGGAAAATCTTTGAAACTAAAAAAAGTCAGTTTCTACATTTTTCTCCTGTATTGTATTTATATTGATGTCAGAAGCTAAAAAAGAAAAAAAAATACTACTTCAAGGTCAAAAACTAGTCAATGATAAATGTTAGATAGAAATGTTACCCAGAAAACAGAAATTCTTCTTCCTTTGTAAGAAACATTGCACATGGAATGTGGGCACTAAAAGACAAAATAAGGGAAACGAGAGTTACGAGGCTGCCGAGGTCCACTTTCTACTCTCCTCATATTGCTGTTATCTGTGTTAAGTATAAAATCCTGCAGGGATCAAAGTGTAGTATCTGTTCCGATGGATACTGCACCCCATAGACTGGTATTGTCTTGGCCTTTGGGGCTTGATTTCCACCGGTCTGTGGGTTTGTCCTGTGCAGTTCTAGGAGGTCCACCCTCCTAGGCTTTGCCTCCCCTCTTTGGGGAGGAGTAAGTTTATAGCTTACTGCCTGAGGTGCCCCTACCAGGGAATGCCGACGGGGATGCCCAGGAATTTTTTGTAGGCCAGAGTGCTCACCTCCTCGGGCGCTGGCTTTTCAAATCCCACTTTCCCGACCTTGTGTCACATCTTACTTTGTGGGAGGAAGATAAACAACTTGTAGGATAATGAATAGCTGCAATTGACGGGGAGGACTTCATGCAGACCATACAATCATAAGGCATGATCTTTGTGAGCGCTATGCAGAAGTCCGAATCACTTAAACAGTTGTCGTGATTTTCAGGGTATTATCGCAAATTCTGATTGCATAAAAACATTTTATGAAATGTGTTTACAAATGTGTTCATTATTCACTCACATTTTATGAAATGTGTTTACAAATGTGTTCATTATTCACTCACATTTTATGAAATGTGTTTACAAATGTGTTCATTATTCACTCACATTTTATGAAATGTGTTTACAAATGTGTTCATTATTCACTCACATTTTATGAAATGTGTTTACAAATGTGTTCATTATTCACTCACATTTTATGAAATGTGTTTACAAATGTGTTCATTATTCACTCACATTTTATGAAATGTGTTTACAAATGTGTTCATTATTCACTCACATTTTATGAAATGTGTTTACAAATGTGTTCATTATTCACTCACATTTTATGAAATGTGTTTACAAATGTGTTCATTATTCACTCACATTTTATGAAATCTGTTTACAAATGTGTTCATTATTCACTCACATTTTATGAAATGCGTTTACAAATGTGTTCATTATTCACTCACAGTACAAGTGGTTTCATGCACTAATGAGTCACCGTTTGTCCAAAAGCCACTCGAGGATAAGTATTAATGAGTTTGTTAGGTTGACCGTGATGAGTGATACTGATGATTGAAAATGGGCAGAATTTGATTATTTAAGAGGACGATTCAACAAGAATTTGTTAAAATTCGACCTGATAACGACCATGTTGCAGTCAGCTGAGAAGTAGCCCCGTGCTATTTTTTTTTTTTGCCTTGGGTATTAATATTTTTTTCTTTTCTTTGATGTTAGACTTAATTATTACGGATTTATAAGCCTTTCGATTAGGGTTAGGGTTAGGGTTTAGACAATTTCTAATGTCGAAGGGACAAGGGTCAAGTAATTCATTCGACCATTTTCACCTTTGCACATGAACTTAAAATGGATGTTTTTATTTTTTTACAAATAAGCGAAAAGGCATTCTGGTAGATTTAATTTCGTAATTAAATTGTTTCTTTTTACAATCACTTAGACTGGGGAAAATCGAATACATTATAACTGGATTATATAAGTAAGCAGTATTTTTCCATTTTTTTCTTTTTTTTTTCTTTTGTGTTAATTACAAACAAGTTAAAAATGGCAAAGTTAAGAGAAAAAAAACAAAAAACAAAAAAAAGACATTAAAAAGACTCCCAAGCAACGCCGGGTAAGTACAGCTTGTTTAAGAAGATTGAAGATGCATGATGGTGAATTTAATTTCGGAACGAAATCGTTTTTAATTAGATTTTATAAATTTTCGTATTATTTTACACTCTCGCCTTTTTAATTTCAATAAATAATCGACTAATAGTAATAGTTGTTTAAGCTGTTTCAAGGTAGTGTTTATTTTAAGTCATAATCGTAAATAAAGAATAATATGTAAGTCAGGTAGACGAGAGAAACACAGACACATAAGTGGTCACAATTTTATTAATATAGAAATTTACTTGCCTCCCCACAATGCGGGGAGAAATCCAGCTCGCCAAAAAGGAGCACTCTGGATTGGGACAAAAATATTAATTGTCCCAGTCTAGGATCATTTATTCGTCTCTAAGTGAAAACAGAACAGATACTACACTTTAATTTATTTATTCGCAAATAAGGCATAAGGCCATCGAAAGTATAGAAGAGCAGTTGGTCATCGCCTAACTAGACGCATTCTGGTCCATTCGTCCAAGCACTATTCCTTCCAGTTTTTTATTTGTCCATCACTTTCACTTCAGCAATTACCACAATACCACATTTACTCACTGGACTACTTTACTTAAAATATCCCCAATGGTTAAAATAAATTCTATTTACAAACGACATTTTGACAAATATAAAAATGAAATAAGATTTATTTCGTAGAAAAATAGATTTGACCATGTAAGGTTAGAGTTTACGGAAATAAGTTAAACTGAGTTTAAAAAGAAAAGGTCAGATAAAGAGACTTACACATTATGAGTTTTGGTGCTTCTGCAGTTTCACAATGACATCAAAATATTTAAAGAAATGTATAAACTTTGTTATGTACTTACATGTTAGCTGAAAATAAGATTGTAGAATAAAAAATTACGCAAATTCATCCAGTATTTATTAAATTGTAAGAAAAAGAAGAAAAAAACGCTCTAACGTATCGGTAGACATTTCAGCTTACTAAGTAGGCAAGGGAGATAACTTTCGGAAAAAGTAAAAATATTTGTAAAAAATGGCGACATATAGATAAAATCGTTTTTTTTTTAAATTTAATAAATACTGAATAAATTTGCGTAATTTTGGTGTAAAGTCGTCTTTTCAGTTACCACGTAAGTACACAACAAAGTTTATACATTTCTTAAGCTATTTTTTTTTTAAAGAAAGGCCTAACATGTCATTGTGAAACTGATGAAACACCATGGCTTTTATTGAAATCCAAAACTCAATAGCTTAAAATTCTAAAACGAACTTTTTGAAAAATCCTATTTAAAGAAAAAATTACGAAATTAAATCCACCAGAATGGTTTTCGGTTTCTCCGTAACAAGTCAGCCATTTTAATCTGTTGTTGATAATTGAAAAAAGAATAAAGAATTATTTACTTCGTGACGCATTGAAATTGGAAAATAATTTGGAAACATTACAACTGTCGAATAGAAAATCTTTTAAACTGGCTTTAAAATTCTTTAAAAATCTTCATGTATTAAAAGATTGAAAGTTTTAGAAGTTATTTACATCCAAATAAGTGTATAATGTATAATTATAGATTAAAACGGCATTACCCTAACAAAAAATAATTGTGCTTTTTATAACTGTTTGTTAACAAACGATGCAGTAATAATTAAATTCAACTTTCAAAAACCCTATTTAAGAAAAGAAAGAAAGAAAAAACAAACAGCAAAACAAAACTGAAAGTAAAAAAAACCCAAAAACTCGCGAGTTACGCCGGGTTTATAAAACTAGTATCTATTGATAAAACTATCAGACAGGATTTTGTGTGTCTGTTTGTTTCCGCCTAGACGTAACTTTCATAAATACACATTGAATTATTTATTATTAATAATTTATCTACCATTAACCAAATATTTATTGAAATAAATAAAACAAGGGAAAACTGTAACGAAGTTTTAAAAATCCTATTTAAAATAAATGTAAACATGGCTATATTTCGAATATTTTTTGCTCTCACGCAATCCAGCAATGTGTCGCCACCCGGGCAACGCCGGGTGGCGACAGATAGCATTGAATAAATTTAGCACACAGATTAATAAATAAATCTTTAAAAAAAATTATAAAGTGACCCCAATTCTAGACCCCCCCCCCTTCATTTCGGCACCTCAGTAGTAGGAAAATAAAGCTTACTTTCACTTTCGTATTCTTTAACTAACTATCGACATTTTATTTCTTTAAAAGTATAGATAAAATAATATACACACACTAATATATATATATATATATATATATATATATATATAATGTGTGATTTAAACTCACGAAATAATGGTCTAACAAAAATAAGGAATTTAAACAACTCAGCTGAAAAAGAAGACTAAGAACTGAATTTCCAACTACAAACATGGAGTGTCGAAAAAAAAAAAAGATATTATAGATTACTCTCAGTTACCCCCGTCTCCTTAAAAAAATTAAATTCTATTTTTTATAGACGATTTAATGTGAATAACCTGAAAAACTTGGCAGTAAGAGATAAAGAAAGAAAAACAAATTACTTTACAATTTAGAGAAGGGGATAAGTTTCGCATATAAATTTAACGTAAACTGATTTCCCCATTTCCGGGCCATTCTAGCGTTTTAGGTCAATTATCCATCTTTTTGTTGGGGGGGGGGTCCACTTTATTAGGCGATTACATGTGGTTTTACGACCTTCCCAGTCGGACTTATGGTTAATTTAGTTAACTGCCTTAAAAAGCTAGAATGGCTCGGAGATGCGGGATCATTTTACGTTATATATATATATATATATATATATATATATATATATATATACGAAACTGATCCCCCACTCTAAATTTTAAAATAATTGTTTTTTGGGGTCTTTTTTTTTCCGGTAAGTTTTGAAGGGTATTCACTGTTTACCACACGTAATCGCCTAAAAAAAGTAGAATTACATTGGGGGGGGGGGGTTAATCTACAATGATACCAATACGGATTAACAGCTAGCTAAGCTAAATAAAAAAAAACTCAAAGAACTTACAACTAAAAACGTGAAGTGTCGAAAATAAATTAATTAAAAAATAAAATAATTAAATAAAATAAATAAATTAAAAGGTTTAAAAAGGGAGAGGGGGGAAAACACCAACAAACAAACGTTCGGCTTTAATTTTCAAATACCCGAATAAAAATATATATATGCACAGTTCATGTACCACAAGGCCATGTTTCGTTCTATGGATGGCAAGAAGGGCAAAAATAAATACGAAACTAAAAACTTTTTACACATGTTATTGTCTTAAAAAGACACAAAACATACTTATTAACACAATTGGTCTACCTAAATAAGAATTAATTATTTTTAGTTTTTTAAGTAAATATAAACAAATAATCATCAAAAATTATTAATAATGAAATGTAAAAAAAAAAAGTAAAAAGAAAGTTTGACAAAGTTTAAAACTTGTAAAACAACTTTTGAAATTACTTAAAAACAACGCAAAATATTCTTTAAAAGAATGGAAAATTACAAAATATCTTAAATAAAAGATTTTTTTAAAATATAAAACTAAGTTGCTGTTCTTTTTTTAAAGTTACTATTATTGTTTATTATTGCTAAACTAAGCACCCGTATTGTGACCCGGGTACATTGGACTAAAAAGGAAGCCTCTTGTCAAGAACTTTCTTTTCTCAGTGGCCAATAACGATCTGCGAGCCCCGGGGGATGGGGTATCGATAAAATCAAGCGACAACAAACCTGCTTTCTGTGTTTTCAACCCCGATTCGAATCCGGGGTTCGCCATCTTCGACGGCGGTCGGGGAGAGAGATCGAACGTGTCTGAGACACTGTCGCCAATTGTGAGGTCCCTGGTAGTCCGTGTGATTTGTGTTGATGATGTGCCGTTCCCTCGCCTCCGGACGATCGTCCAGGGTCAGCATCCTCCCCAAGATACAACTGCCGCCGGTCAAAAACGTGGTATTTGTTGTCCGCTCCCGACTAGCGGCCGCCGACGACGACGAGGAGGAAGATGGTGCACTCCTCATCGTGATGGAAGCCATGATTTTTCTGGGTGTTTTTTTTGTGTGTGTTGTTTTCTATCCCATGCGTATTCGGCTTGCCTTCCTTTTCGGTTCGCCGTCAGCCCGATTCCTATTTTTACATTAGATCCTTTAAGCATGCACCCTTCCATCTACGCGCTCTCCCTCTCTTGTAATCGCTACTGACGATGATATGATTATGATGATGATGATTGTTCGGCTGCTGCTGCTATTCTCACAACTTTCTCTAGTAAAAAAAAAACTCTTGCCTTTCCTTTTTCTTCAGTGCTTCTACCCCGGCTTCGTCAAAGCTTTTACTTTCTCTTTTACTCTCTTATATTTCTACTCTCTCTTTCCTAATTTCTTATTTTCTCTTTCTCTTACTCTTCTACACCCTTTTCCTTCTATTCTCTCTATTACTCTTCTACTCTATCTATCTCTTCTACCTCCTGTCTCTCTCTGACTCTTCTACCCTCTCTTACCCACGCTTTAGCAGCATGTCTTAACACTGTCTCTCCCTACTTTTAACGTTTCTATTATTAATCCCTTCCTTTCCTTATTATTTTCTTTCATTTAACTTTTTCTTTAGATCCTTTTGGCTCTTTCTCTTGCTCATTTAATTATTTAACGAAATAACAAAAGGAATATAAAATGAAAAGCAATAATATAATTAGAGAGAAAAAAAGTGTTGGCGACGTTTCGGAATAGAGGCCGCATCATATTTTAACGACTAAAAAAAAATTCGGCGATGTTTGTTAACAATTTTCAACATTTCTGTTATAAATTGTTAACAATCGCCAACAATTCTTTAATTGTTGTCAATTACCACGTTTAGAGCACGAATATCCAAAAAAAAAACGGTATTATTGTAGATTAAAACACTCGGCTATTGCCCCCCCCCCCCTTCCCCAATCAAATTCTACATTTTTAAGCGATTACGTGTGAACAGTAACACCATGAAAATGTTGGCGGAAAAAGTTAAAAACACAGAATTAATTTAGAATTTAGAGTGGGGGGTCAGTTTCGTATATAAATTTAACGTAAAACGACTCCTCATTTCCGGGCCATGTTAGCGTTTTAGGGCATTAAGAAATTTTTTTTTCTATGGGAGATAAATCCTGTTCGATTTTTGTTTTGGGGAGCGAGAGTGCATTTAGGCGATTACGTGTTGTTTTACGACTTAGGGTTAGAGATACAAATTTAATTTCGTTAATGCCCTAAAAAGCTAGAATGGCCCGGAAATAGATCATTTTACGTTAAATTTATATACGAAACTGATCTCCCACTATAAATTCTTAAAGAATTGTTTTTGTTTGTTTTTTTTTTTTCAGGGTGCTCACACGTAATCGCCTAAAAAAAGTATAATCTCATTTTGGGGGGAGGGGGAAGAGGTTATTTAGGTATTAATCTACTAATTAACCAACATTCCTTCCACTGAGGGCGGGGAAAGGAAGGGCTTTATTTAGCTATTATATCTTCATTGTAAAATAGACACTCGACTTACATTATAGATCGTGTAGGTAAAATTCCTTCCTGTAGATGTCTATGTTGAAATTCGTGGGTTACACCGGCTATACAGTAAGTACCCATTCTATAATAAACCCGTTCGGTGCATGAAACTAAATAGGATAAATTTGTAGATTAAAACCCTCAGCTAAATAAAAAACAAAAAACAAAAAAACTGAGTTTCTACTTTTTAGGCGATTACGTGTGAGCACACTGAAAAACTTTGTGGAAAGAAGAAGAAAAACAATAACTTTAGAATTTACAGTGGGGGATCAGTTTGGTATATAAATTTAACGGAAAATGATACTCCATTTCCGGGCCATTCTGACCTTTTTAGAGCAGTTAAACAACATTTTGTTTTGTCCGAGTGGAAAAAAAACCCTCCCCCTAAAACCAACTCTCTTAACACTACAACTAACTATAAGTTTGAGTGGTACGCACCCCCCGAAAAAACTCCCTTAATTCTACCACTAACCCTAAGTTCGCGTGGCAACGCCATCCCGTCCTTTAAAATAACCCTTCCTTAACACTACTACTAACTCTAGCTTAGCGTCTCTAAGCCCGAGTGGTAGCCCCCCCCCCAAGAAAAACTACCTTAACCTTACTACTAACCCTAAGTTTGAGTGGCAAGGCACTCCCAAACAAAACCCCTCCAAGAAAAACGCACATAATTTATCTCCCATAGTAAAAAATAAAATATAAAAAATGGCTAACTGCACTAAAACGGAAATGGGGGATAACTTTACGTTAAATTTATATGCAAAACTGATCCCCGCACTCTGAATTTAAAAATAATTGTTTATGTTCGCCAAATTTTTCAGAATGTTCATATATAATAGTAGAATGTAATTTTATTGTTGGTGGGGATAGATTTAGCAGATGGTGCTCATCTACAAGAGTACCATAAATGATTTTGTTGAATTCCTATTTAAGTCACCTAAATTATTTAGAGTGAAATGGGTTTCAACATCAAAGTGTAGTATCTGTTTTGATACTGCACTTTATCTTTTCTGTCCTCGGTAAGTGAGGGAGAAATCCTTCTAGACTGAGAACATTTTTGTCCTAATCTAGAGTCCCCCTTTTGGGGAGAACCTGGATTTTCCCCAACATTAAAAAAACCACCTTGTGTCTAACTCTGCCTTTGCGAGGAGGCAAGTGAATAGGCACGCCCAAACAACTTGTTTTTACATAAACCATGTTTTAATGGGGGAAATGGGCAAAAACATTCTTATCGTACACGTGAAACGCCGAAATGAAAACTTGTCCAGAAAAGTATAGTCGCCATTTTTATAAACAAGTAAAGAAAGAGGCGATACAAAAAAAACGATAACTTAAGTTCATAATTTTCTAGTTAAAAGAACACTTGAAGTGCCCGGAAATTAGGCAACGGAAAATTAGGCAATTTTGGCAAGATAGGAAAATTAGGCAACTCTGAAATAAAGATAGTTTGAAAAATAGATTTTTAGACCATTCTTGATGGGGATATAGTATTAAATGGGGTTAAGCCACGGCCGTCGTAATAACGGTTATTTACAACGGCCGTGATTGGTTTGGTTTGGTAGTTTTGTTTTACGGCATATCAACCCTTTTTGGGTTATTTAATGCCGAATCTGGTCATTATAGTAAAAGTTTTTATGCTTCAAGTTCTTTATATCTTCAAATGTTTAATCATCGTTTTTGGTTTGGTAGTTTTGTTTTACGGCATATCAACCCTTTTTGGGTTATTTAATGCCGAATCTGGTCATTATAGTAAAAGATTTATGCTTCAAGTTCTAAAAATAAAATTAAAAAGGGGAGGGGGAAAGGGAGAGGGGCTGTTGTTTTTGTTTTTGGTTTTGTAGAACATAATTAAGTTTTACAAAAAAAAAAAAAAAGAAGAAAAACAAAAAACGTCAATGTAGGTGAATTTCGTCTCAGGGAGCCACAGGGCAGCCTGATCTGGTATCACCAGCGGCCGTGATTAGTCCCTCCCCTACCAAATAATATTTTTAAATAAATATTTTAAAATATTTACTGTTTTAAAACAAATAAAATCGATTTTTCTAAAAACGCTGTTTTATCTTTCCAATTATTATATTAATAAAAAAAAGTAGTAAATTAAAATCCTGTTATGAGATAAAATCCATCATAATGCCTTTCGGTTTCTTCGTAAAGAAGTCAGCCATTTTAATATTTTGTTCACAGTTGAAAAAAAAAAATCAATTACTTCGTAACCGTTCGACATTTTAAAAGAAATTTGAAAGTATTTAAACTATCGAATAGAAAGTCATTTAAACTTGCTTTAAAATTCTTAGTAAATCTTCATGTATTTAAAGGTTGAAAGTTCTGGAAGCTTTTTACATCCAATAATTTCATAGATGGAGATTAAAACAACATTATCTTAAGAAAATTAGTTATAGTTTCATAATTTGGTTCAAGTTCAATTAATAAATTTAATAACCAAACGATATAATACTGTAATCATTGAATTAACGTTCAAACAAAGCGTAGTTCAAAAAAGCAAAAAAAATAATAAAATAAAATAAAAAAATAAGTTAAAAGACTCTTGGACAACACCGGATAGATACAGCTAGTTTGGGATAAAATTGATTTTTTTTAAATTATTAAACTGTATTTCTTGTCATGAAATAAATTCCTGATTTACTTTTAAAGCCTTGAAAATGTAACTGTAATTCAGCGTTTTAATTGTTGGTGGCCATGTTGCCTAAAAATAGATTTAACTAAAACTTTTATTTACTACTGTTGCAGGGTCGGGTCATCGTGGTGATCGGTCTTGCAACTAAAAACATGGGCACGGCAATGGCAGAAGAGAGGACAAACGCCGATGAACAGTTAAAAAGAATCGTTTATTTACCATAAAGATAACAACGTGAGAAAGAAAGCTGAAATAACTGGATGACGTCACTGGAAGCAGGAAAGGCTGGAACGACAGGAGTGACGTTCCTAGAGGAGGAGAGAGAGCTGTAGCGCTGGAGAAAGCTGTAGTATGCGTTGCTGGAAGGAGCCGCTGCTGGAAAGAGGCTGTAGCAGGAGTCGCTGGAGACAGTTGAAGAAGGCGCTGCAGGAAGCTGGCGCAGGAGCTGCTAGGAGGAGCTGGAGCAGGCGCTGCATGGAGCTGGCGCAGGAGTAGGGGCTGCTAGGAGCAGGCGCTGCAGGGAGCTGGCGCAGGAGCTGCTAGGAGGAGCATGAGCAGGCGCTGCAGGGAGCTGGTGCAGGAGCTGGAGCAGGCGCTGCAGGGAGCTGGTGCAGGCGCTGCAGGGAGCTGGTGCAGGAGCTGGAGCAGGCGCTGCAGGGAGCTGGTGAAGGAGTAGGAGCCGCTGGGAGGAGCTGGAGCAGGCACTGGGAGAAGCTAGAGAAAGCGCTACCGGAGGCTTGTGCAGAAATAGGAGCCGCTGGGGTCGGAGCAGACTCGAGAGGAAGGCTGGAGTCAGGTGGATCGCATTACGAGTAGTTTGTAGGTGGACCTGTAAAGGGCCGTTTGATTGATGCTGCCTACTTCTGCTTCCTGGCTCGACGACTGATCCACCTAGTGAGAGGTGGGAGCCTCCTGCCCACCCACCCCCGGCTGAATTGTTTTTATTTATCTACCTCCCACAAGGTAAGATGTGACACAAGGTCGGGAAAGTGGGATTAGATAAGCCAGCGCTCGAGAGGTGAGCACTCTGGCCATTTAAAAATTGCCTGGGCAGCCCCGTCGGCATTCACCGGTAGGGGCGCCTCAGACAGTAAGCAATAAACTTACTCCTCCCCAAAGAGGAGAGGCAAAGCCTGGGAGGGTGCACCTCCTAGAACTGCACAGGACAGACCCATAGACCGGCGGAAATCAAGCCCTGAAGGCCAAGACAATACCAGTCTATGGGGTGCAGTATCCATCGGAACAGACACTAACCGGCTGAATTGTTTTTTTCGGTTGAAAACCAGCCATATCTATTCATGAAAAACGGCATTACAGCCGGCGAGCCCCATGAAGCAAAGAAACAACTGAATTTAATTCTTGGCCGAATTTATCACGGTCAAAAATAGCTGAAAATTTTTTGACCGTGTTTACATAAAATGCGGGTATTTCGGATTATTGTGAGAAAGCGATGTAGGGAGCTGAACTGTGTGGGTGATGGAAAAACAGAGAAAACGACCAAAGGAGGAGTGGAAATTTGCCACGACTGCTGCTGACGCCTTCAGTGGAAAAGTATAAAGTTGTTCTGGGTTTTTGTAGGGGCGTGGATTTGAAAGAGGCGTATGAGTCCGTAATGTTTGTAAACACTGGTAACGGTGAACGGATACCGCGACTCTACCTTTCTTTCTTCTTTCAAATAAATCGTTGTATTACGTTTTATCTTGTTTACGAAGGACCCGAAATGCATTATGATGGATTTAATCTCGTAACAGGATTTTAAATTACTTCTATTTTTATTAATATAATAATTGGAAAAATAATACCGAACACTTAGAAAAATCGATTTTATTTACTTTAAAACAACAGTAAATATTTTTAAATATATTTAAAAAAAATATTATTTGGGGGTGAGGGATTAGCATCTATTTATAACTATATACTCCTCAAGAAGAACGGTCTTAAAATCTATTTTCAATCAATATTTTTTCCATAGTTGCCTTATTTTCCTACTTTGCCAAAATTACCTTATTTTCTGTTGCCTGATTTTCCAGCCACAGTGGAGTATAATTAACAAGACAAAAAGGGGGGGGGGAGCAAAACAAATAACTGCTACTAAACGCAAGAAAATATACTTTTCTAATTATCTATATAATTTTTACGTTTGTTTACCGATTGTAAGATTTATTGTCTATGCATTTGTTAGTGTCACTTTTACTTAGCCAACTCGCGTGGTTTCCAATATGGCCGCCAATTTTGCCGAAACTTTGTTAGGTTCAGTATAGTGCAAAGTATTTTGAAATAAAAAAAGAACTTAAAAAGAGTTCAAGTAAGTTAAAAATATACATATCGTTCGAAAATGAAATATTTGACCGATTGGTGACCGTTATTAGTTGTATTTTTGTTTACTTTTCGATTTTCAATTGTTAAACATACAACAGCGACCTTTCACATCAAGTAAAGAAACGACGTCATCTTGAATCCCTATTTTTACAAGCCTTCTAGGAAATAATACAGAATCTGAAAAAAAGCACTTAAAAATAGTTACAAAGTGAAAAACTACACAGGTTTATAGAAGATGAAATTTTTCTTGCGCTTGGTAACGGTTATTTATTGTAAATTTTTATTCACCCCTTTTTTACTTGTTAACTATTCTGCACAATCGCAGGATTTTGTTTTAATTGCTAAAAAACGGGAATTGTCTCTATTCCGAAACTCCACCATTAAGAAAAGAAAAAAAAGGTATACTTTTTTTTCCCCCAATTTTTTATTATTTATTTTCCACAACTATTTATTAATTTTGCCTCCCCCCTCTCCAGGTATATACACATTATTGGCAACGTTTACCGGCAACATAACCAGGAGTCCCTATTTACTAGCCTTCTCACGAGGGTAGAGTTAGACACAAGGTCGGTTTTTAATGTGGGGATAAAATCCCCTCAAAGAACACTCTTGATTAGGACAATAATAAAAAATTGCCTCAGTTTAGAAGGATTTCTCATTCATTGACCGAGGACAGAACAGATACTACACTTTGAATTAATTATTTGCTATAAGCCTTATAGTAAAATGTAAAAATAAAATGTAAACAATTAGGCACAAAGCCATCAAAGATGTGGGATGGGGATCGGTGGTCATCCTTTGGTTGCCCTGCTCTTAGCTAGACTCATTGTAATAACCACAATACCACACTTACTATAGAAGACCATCTTATTTAAAATATCCCTAAATGTTGAAAATTTAATATATATATATATATATATATATATATATTAAATTTTGGTACAGAAAAAATAGTACAACATTAGTACCGTCGGTTTCAAGCTCAGAAGGACTTAGCCATCCGGCTCTCTTCAGCTTATGTTGTCATAATATTATTTTGGGATGGGGGATAAGCTGAAGAGAGCCAGATGGCTAAGTCCTTCTGAGCTTGAAACCGACGGTACTTGTTGGGATCGAGGGTCGTGTCCCCCCGATTATAAACGTGTTCGTATAATCAAGCAATGTTGCATGCAAAGACAGAGTAATAATTAACAAACACGATTAGTTAGTTCAAATAAGGTTTATTGAACGTGTGTGTAATGTGGAATGATGAGGTGTGTGGTGTATGCATGTGTGTCGATGGAAAAACAGTTCTTGAAAAGGTATAAGAAGAAATGAATCCGGCGTGGGGAAAGTCTTTGAAAGCCGTACACAAAGAAAATGAGTTGAGAACTCTTACCGTTGTTTGATCACGTGTTGACAGAAGAAACGTGTGTTGGTAGTTGTTATGCCGAGGCCAGTTGAAAAGAAAAGAGTGAGACGAAGCACTAGTGTATTAGCGTCGTTCTGCCGAGGCCGGTTGAGTAAAGAAGAGCTAGTGAAACGGAGCGCTTGTGTCAGCGTTGTTCTGCCGAGGCCGGTTGGTAAAGAAGAGAGAGAATTTCCGTTTGCAACGGTTTTTATAGTCCGAAGGGCAGATAACTCTGGTGTCGTTTTCAGCGCCACCTGTCGGTGAAAAAGCGACACCTAACGGCCAACCGGTGCAGTTATGTTTTGAAAGGAGGTAATTGCTACATACTAATGTTGTACTAATTTTTCTGTACCAACAAATAAATAAATATTAGGCTCTTAAATTTTAATTCTCAAATAATCGAGCACTCTGCCGGGATTTTTCCTACTATATTACAAAAGAAGTTATATATATATATATATATATATATATATATATATTCATACTACATTTTGATCCGTCAAAAATGCCAAAGAATACGCATCCGCCTTCTTTAATTCGTTTCCCCCCCCCCTTTTCTTTTTCTTGTTGGAGTACTTCTTTATGGCGCCAGAAAATTAGCCACTGGAAAATTGGGCAACGGAAAATTAGGTAATTTTGACAAGGTAGGAAAATTAGGTAACTATGGAAAAAATATCGATTGAAAATAGATTTGAGGATCGTTTTTGTGGGAGATTTGGGGGCGAAGCTTATAGTTTTAAATATGGGCTACCCCTCTCTCATAATATTTAAAAAATAAATATTTTAAATATTTATTATTGTTTCAAAGCAAATACAATCGATTTTCTAAGTGCTTGTTCCTAAGAACACTGTTTTAGTATTTTCTTTTCCAAGTATTATTTCAATTAAAAAAGTAGTAAATTAAATCCTATTCCGAGATTAAATCAACTGTAGCAGTTACCTCCTCCTTTCTAAACATAACTACACCGGTTTGCCGGTAGGTGTCGCTTTTTCACCGACAGGTGGCACTGTAAAGCGACACCAGAGTTATCTGCCCTTCTGACTATAAAAACCGTTGCAAACGGAAAATCCATCTCTTCTTCACCAGCCTCGACAGGAGTACGCTGACACTAGCGTTCCGTTTCACTCTTCTCTTCTGGTCAATTGGCCTCGGTAGAACGACGCTAATACACTAGCGTTTCGCATCACGCTTTTCTCTTTTTCTTTTCAACTAGCATCGGCATAACTACCAACACACGTGGTCAGACAACGGTAAGAGTTCTCAACCCATTTTCTTTGTATACGGCTTTCAAAGACTTTTCCTACGCCGGATTCATTTCTTCTTATACCTTTTCAAGAACTGTTTTTCCATCGACACACATGCATACATCACACACTTCACCATTCCACGTACACACACGTTCAATAAACGTTATTTGAACTACTTCATTTTGTTTATTAATTATTACTCTGTCTTTGCATGCAACATTGCTTGATTTACTGAACACGTTTATAATCGGGGGAACACGACCCTCGATCCGAACATTGGTGACCCGACGTGCAAGCTTTGTTGTATGTGGCGGAGTAATTAATTTCGTACTAGAACAAAAAAAACAACATTTCTCGTTTTTTCTTTCGTGGTGAAACGAATTACGCACCCATCTTTTTCCTTCTTTTTTCTACCCACGTGGTAGAAATATACAAACAAACAAAAGAAAAGAGGCCGCCATTTTTCCTGGCCACGTGGAAATACCCAAACAAAGAAAAACACAAACATTTCTCGACTCTCCCCGAGTATAAAACAAATTACAATTTCATTTTTTCTTCTCTTTCTCTACCCACGTGTCGGAAAATTATATACAAAGAAAAAGACAAACTTTTCCCAATCCCCTTTTTTCTTCTTTTTCGACGAACAAAAGGACCTTACAAGACGCCACTTCCTTTGTTTTGAACACGTGGAGATAAAAAGAAAACAAAAGAAAACAAACGCTCACGCTGCCCATCTTTTTCGTAACCACGTGGAAATGAAAATTCAAAAAAAAAAAAGAAGAAAATACGAATTTTTTTTCTTCTTTCTTTTCAACAACAAAGGAAAAGAGAAGCCGCCATTCTTTCTCTACGTGGAAACTAACATACAAACAAACTAAAACGAAAACAAAAAACGTCATTCCTCGTGTGAAACAAATTACGACTCCATTTTTTTTTCCTTTCTACCCACGTGTTGGAAATATATATATAAAAGAAAAGAAAACTACGAAACAGACAACACACGATGCTAAACACGAACAACATCACCAAGACTTAATACTGGTTGTAAAAAGTCAGGCTCAGCAAGCACCAACATCACGCTTCAAGGGCTACCAACCATCTTCAACAACTGGACGTTCATTGATAAACAGGAGTACACATCAACTTGAACAACCACATCTTCCCGGACATTCATCAAGCACAAAACATCACTGACGACACTATGGAAGAAATTACACCAGTTCAAAATGAGTACAACTGCACAAGCACGACTAAATACTCAACAACTGGACGTTCGTTGATCAACTGGGGGACACATCAACTCGAACGACGCGCATCAACACCAGTACAGACCCACTTGTACCTGGACCTGCTAACTCACTTGTAGACATTTGTGCATCTGACTTTGACCATAGTGTACCACCGATCTCAACAACTAGATGTTTGTTCATCAGCTCCACAACACGGACTAATTAACATGAACAACATCAACAACTGCACAGACTCACTTGTGCTCATTCATCAACACCTGCACAGACTCACTTGTGCTCATTCATCAACACCGCACAGACTCACTTGTGCTCATTCATCAACAATTGCACAGACTCACTTGTGCTCATTCATCAACAATTGCACAGACTCACTTGTGCTCATTCATCAACAATTGCACAGACTCACTTGTGCTCATTCATCAACAATTGCACAGACTCACTTGTGCTCATTCATCAACAATTGCACAGACTCACTTGTGCTCATTCATCAACAATTGCACAGACTCACTTGTGCTCATTCATCAACAACTGCACAGACTCACTTGTGCTAATTCATCAACAACTGCACAGACCCACTTGTGCTTATTCATCAACAACTGCACAGACTCACTTGTGCTCACTCATCAACACTGCACAGATTCACTTGTGCTCGCTCATCAACACAGCACAGACCCACTTGTGCTCACTCATCAACAACCGCGCAGACCCAAGCACCAAACATTCCCGGACAACACTGACAATTCAACGATTGTTCATCAGCTCTGCATCACGCAGACTAATCAACATGAACAACGCCACCAACAAGTGCAAATTCGCTTGCACTCAGCATTTTTCGACCGCAAACTCACTTGCGCTCAAACTTAATGCAGACCCAAGTGCATGCAAACACGCAGATCCACATGTGTTACAAACACTCAATTCCGCAGACGCACTTGCGATCAATCATTCAATACAGTTACAGAAATAAATTGCGTGCACACTACTTTTTCTAATCTTCAACAGCAAAACAGACATACCCACAAAGAATTCTTCTCATCTACAACTGTACATATTGAATAATATTTTCAATATTTTTCAATCTGGGGGGGAGTCCTTGTAGCAGTTACCTCCTCCTTTCTAAACATAACTACACCGGTTTGCCGGTAGGTGTCGCTTTTTCACCGACAGGTGGCACTGTAAAGCGACACCAGAGTTATCTGCCCTTCTGACTATAAAAACCGTTGCAAACGGAAAATCCATCTCGTCTTCACCAGCCTCGACAGGAGTACGCTGACACTAGTGTTCCGTTTCACTCTTCTCTTCTGGTCAATTGGCCTCGGTAGAACGACGCTAATACACTAGCGTTTCGCATCACGCTTTTCTCTTTTTCTTTTCAACTAGCATCGGCATAACAACTACCAACACACGTGGTCAGACAACGGTAAGAGTTCTCAACTCATTTTCTTTGTATACGGCTTTCAAAGACTTTTCCTACGCCGGATTCATTTCTTCTTATACCTTTTCAAGAACTGTTTTTCCATCGACACACATGCATACATCACACACTTCACCATTCCACGTACACACACGTTCAATAAACGTTATTTGAACTACTTCATTTTGTTTATTAATTATTACTCTGTCTTTGCATGCAACATTGCTTGATTTACTGAACACGTTTATAATCGGGGGAACACGACCCTCGATCTGAACACAACTATAATGCATTTCGGTTTCTTCGTAAACAAGTGTAGTGTGGTGAAGAGAAGAATAAGAGGTCCGTATACCTTTGTAATGGTTTTATTCACAAAAGAAATAAAGTTAAAATGACGAAGCATTTATAGTCGAAACGAAAGTCTGACGGCCGAGTTCATTAAGTGAGAGAAGGGGTAAAGAATATTACAAGTCAGTCATTTTAGTATTTTGTTAATAGTTTAAAGGAAAATCTCTTCGTGACTGTTCGAAATTTGAAAGGAATTTGGAAGTATTTAAATTATCGAATAGAAAGTCATTTAAACTGGTTTTAAAATTCTTAGCAAATTCTCATGTATTAAAAGATTGAAAGTTCTGGAAGCTATTTACACCCAATAATTTTTATTTACATACGTTAAATTTATATACGAAACTGATCCCCTACTCTAAATTCTAAAAAAAAAAGAAAAGAAATTTGTTTTTTCTTCTTTCTGCCAATTTTTCACGAATCACGTAATCGCCTGAAAAAAGTAGAATCTCATCTTTTTTAGGGAATGGGGGAAGGTGTGATTTAGCTGTGGGTGTTAATCTTAATATTTTCTTTCTTTTTTCTTCTTTCTTGCCTTATATTTTCCGTTAAAAAAAAACAAATGTTAAGTAATGTCGGTAATAAATAATAATGATTACCAGAAAAAGCAAAACGGTGTTTCACTGATTCTCTTTTTGTCTGGTAATCATTATTATTGACGACATAAATTATTTTAAAAGAAAATATCGTTGGGAAATTAGTGAAAAACAATTTTGCTTTACCAACTCATTTGTGACCTATTTGCGTTAAATAAAAATTTTATATTTAAAAGTTTTAAACCAACATACTTCACCGTAAATAGTGAATAAGTTGACACTTGTGCAGTTTAGTAAACAGGGGCAGTTAATCCACAGGAAGTAACGACCAATAGATTAAAACATTTGGTGCTTCTACATTATAGCAACAAAATGGCGACAAACAAAATTCGCTTCCTTATTTTTCGAGGAGTGAATCGAAAGGGGAGATAATTCGAATTATTTTTTAGGGGGACTCATAACGAAACGATCAGATTAATTTTTTTTTTTTGTCACGGGAAACCGTGACACAGATAGAGAAGCAGAAGAAAAAAAAACATTTAAAAACACTATTTATTTCGTTAAAAAACGATATTAAAAGAGAAATAAAATAGATTTATTTGAGTAACTTTGACATCATATAAAATATAATTAATCTAATAAAATGTCTTCAAGATTTAACGCATTGACGTCTATTTTCGGAAAATTAAGAAAAGAATTAAGACACTTAAAATAATTCGAATTATCTCCCTTTTCGTTTCACTCCTCTAGAAATAAGGAAGGGAATTTTGTTTGTCGCCATTTTGTTGCCATAGTGCAGAAGCACCCAAAAATTTTAACAAATTTATTTATTTAATAAAATATAGTTTCTGAAAGAAAACATTGTAATAAAATAAGGTTTGGTGCTATTTTACTTATAGGGCGATCAAGTTAATTGTGTTCATGTAAAAGCATTATTTTGTACTTACTCAGTCATATTTTATCTCTCACGCCCCGAAAAAGAATTTTAAAATATTGTGGAAATTTCTAGACGTTTTTCTAAGTAAGTCAACGGTTACTTCCCTTTGTTGAAAGGTCAGGGGGGGCCTACGTGCAGGTCGAAGGTCATATGGATATTGCGTAGGTGTTAAGCGGTGAAGGCCATGTGTCACGTGATTTCTATTTTTAGCAATGATGCAATTTGTCGTGTCTGGATATATCGGCGCGAAATTTAATCAGAACAGAGTTGGTCGTTGAACTCGACGCATGTTAAAACTGTTACTCCGTCCACGAGGGGACGTTAAATTCAAGAACAGATTTGAACGTTGGGCAGGAAAGAACTGCGTACTGTTTCTCCGTCCACGTGGGGACGTTAAATTTGCAAGAATTCTACTTGAAGAAATTTAAGAGATATGATATCTCTTGGCAGAATTGTCTGTTGTTTATGGAATATTTTCCCCTTGGTCAGGAATATTATCCTCGGGGAGTTGTTTCAAGCCAGATACTTGAAATAAGGAGATGGAGAACGTGAGCGAGACAAGATGAACTCCATGCAAGAAATTGCCTATGTTGAAGAGCTTAGCTCCCGAGAAGTGAAATACTTTGCTGTCGAGAAGATTCTAATCAGAGATTAAGAATCATAGAGATTGATCGTCTTTGCACACAGATCGATTTGAGATATTCAACTGTGCCAGTTGAATCAGTCACATTCGCGCATGATCGCCATTCAAGACGAACGATGGAAAATAGTGAGTATTGTGTTTATTTGAAATGTGTACTGTTCTTGTGCCATACATATTGCATCGGATTTGCTAAAAGAAAATATTGAAGAAAAAGAAGAAGAAAAGGAACTTTCGGACAGACGTTTGATAAAATAAAAAAGAGTTAATTTTATCGTGGAAATTATGTTGGACTTCGGCACGGTTTGTTAATTTTATTTCTTTTGATTGTAACTTTGGTGTAAAGAAAAAAAAGAGACTTTTGATTGATTTGTGAGAATACGGACTTTATAGTAAGTTCATGTTTTAAAAGGATTTATTCCTTAACTTTGATTGTGTCAATTTTTGTTGTATCTAACCTTTATGTTCAGAGATACTGATGTTGTATTTTTTTGATTCTTATTTTTTTTGCATGTTATCCAGGAATAATTTATTTATTCCAGCTTTGGAAAAAAAAGCAGTCCAAGCTATCTTTTTTTTGTAAATAAAACTATATTTTAACTTTTACGAACATCTTGCATTCCCTTTCTCCTCTCTTGTATTACTGCTTTCCTTATCTCTTGTTATAATTTTTTTATGATAATTGTCCTAGATAACATAACCATCGTTTAGAGCGGGTTTTCGTTAACGACACGAAAATTCCGACATTCTGCTTTTTTTTTGTTATTGACGGCCATTCTTTTTTTTGGTCCCATTTTCGTTTTACAATGGACGTATTGAAACGATATACTGGAATAATATCTATTTCTTTCTATTAAAAGCATTCTGCTTTTTCTATCCTAGATTCGTTTGGGTGAATGTGAGGAACCAGCTTTCAAAGCTATATCCTTCAAATCGATGTGCTGGGAATAATCTAATTTTCTTTCTATTAAAAGCATTCTACTTCTTGTTTCATATTTCGCGTGTTGGAAAAAATACTCGAAAATGTGCTACTAGTTTGGATTTGGATTGAGTTTCTTCTATTGCTATTTTTTGGTACTAAGTCAATGAAGGAACTTACTTCAAGTTATAATCTCCTTTATGCCTTTGGCGCCTAGTTGCGTGTGTCAGACGTGTTACACGGGATTCGGCAGCCCATTCATTACAATTAAAGCGTAGTCAAATACGAGATGTTCAGGTTTTAATACTGTTTTAAGCTGACTGCTTTTTTTCTTTTTCTTTTATGTATTTTATGTGAAAATTGCATTTTTGAAAGTTGATCGCCATTTTTTGTCCGCCACGTGGAGTCATTTTTGTGAATTTCCCGCGTATTCTAAGTCGCCATTTTTGTGAACTGTTGAATGTTGGATATTGAATGATTTTGTGTAATTATTTTTCCCTTGAGTATTTTGCTTTGATTGATAAGTGGAATTATTAGAATTACATTTGAACAAATTTGGTTAACTATGGTACAGCCTTTTTCCATTTTTTTGTAGGAATCTTACTTAGATAATTTTACGTTGTCATTTTCCCGCCATTGAGAAGACGTTTGGCGCCTATTTTAGGTTAGCCCACACCTGATCGCCATATTGTATTTTGTTCATAATGGCGTCTACCCCCACTGTTAATCTCCTTGTAGAAAGGCGAGATATTGTAAAAATTAAAGTCGATACTATTATTGATGTTCTTGGGGGTGGCGAGGGGGAGAACCGGGAATTTGTTTCTTCCCAGAAGGTTAGGGTTAAGGAACTCTTTGCGTCCATTGATTCGCTCAATGAGCAGATCACAAGTGCCTATATTGAGAGTGAGTCTCGCGAAGAGATGTCTGAGAACTGTCGGAGCGAAACGTTATATCGTATCCATGTGGATCGACGTTTCAGCGAATTGGAGAGCATATGGAAGGATGAGGGCTCCCCACATAATGGAGAAGGGGAGAAGCCTAAAGCGTCCCTTTGTGGTGTGACACCAAAACTTGTCTGTCCTGTTTTCGACCCCATGAGTTTGGAATGCGACAGATTGGCGTATCTCAACTTCTTGAAGGAGTTCGAAAATTGCGTGTCAAATATACCCAGTGAGTCCACGAGGTTGATTATTCTGAAAAATCACCTCAGGGGCTATGCCCACCGAATAGTGGGACATCTTTCCATTTCGGATGCCAACTTTGAGGCAGCGATGGAGATCCTAGATAGAGAATTTTTAGATAAAAAGTTTATTGTAAACTCTATTTTTAAAGATCTCCATAGTGCTAAACCTCTTGGGGATTCAGATACTAACTCGGTGAAGAGCTTTCTAACTAAGGTGAAAGCTCAAATATACGAGCTGAAAAACTCCTTTGGTATGGATTTTCTAGAGGAGGAGGCCCCCGGCAATCTGTTGCTAAGTAGCATTATTTTTGAAAAACTTCCTATTTTTGTGAGACGGGAACTGATTCATACCGTCAATAGTAATTACCCATCTCTGGGAGATATCTTTGATAATTATTCTGAGGTGTTGCGCACGTTGGACATTGTCAAACCCAGGATGGTTAAAACGGTAAAGCCCGTCGCCAAACCGCGTTCGTCTGGTTCCTTTAGATTCAGGCCCGCTAGTGCTGTTAAGAAGCCCTCCACTTTGGAGAACTTTTTTGTAAAAACTAAACCCAGTCGACATAAGTGCTTCCTTTGCAGTAGTGACTGCCATATTGCTTACTATTGCGGGAAGTATCCCTCTCTAAGGGATCGGTTACAACGATGCCAATTGGCTAAGTTGTGTACCCGTTGTACTAGCCCGTTCCATAACGCCGAGGCGTGCCCTGGTAAAAGTGGTCGTCTCCGCCCCTGTTGGAAATGTAAAAGTTGCGAACATGCAGGTGCGTTATGCCCTGACTTTGACAAGTCTCGGCTGGATACTAACCCCTGTCTTCAGGTGGGAGAAGTGAATCTTCTCCTGCCTATAATTAAAATTGACGTGGTCAATAATGGAGTTGTAAAAGCTTTCAATTGTCTGTTGGATTCAGGAAGCCAGCGCTCCTATTTGTCTGATGTAGTTCTGGACCTATTGAATTGCCGTTCTATGCCTGTAAGGAGAAGGGACTTCTTTATTAAGACTTTTCTCGGAACGGCCAGAAGGAGCCTAAATGAACTCGAGTTGCGGGTCAAAGTGCCGAACTCTGAGTGTGTTATACCCTTTTTGGTGGACGAAGGCTTGGACCTTCAGTTTCACGTCAGGGGTCTGTCTACTGCTATTGAAAGTATTATTGAGGGTGGGGGGAAATTGGCTGCTGACTTTTCAAATGTTGAAAATGATTGTATTACTGTACATGGTTTGGTAGGTGTTGACCTACTGATGTATTTGGGACCCATGAAGTTGTCTCCCTTCATGAATGGGTCTGTTTTTGAGTTTCCTCAAGGAATTGTGCCTTTTGGAGATATGTCCAATTTTGTGAGTCCTGTTATGAAGAAAACGGATGCCTCCGTTGTTGGCGCGAATTACAGCCAAGTTGTGTCCGAACACTCACGGTGTCTTATGACACATGTTTATTTTGTGCTTGAGCCGAAGTCTCAATATTTCGACCCTTTCGATAGTTTTGTTGATTCTTCTGTGGAAAGAGCCGTGGACAAGTTCTTTAGTTTGGAAACACTAGGATTTACTGAGAACTCTGTAAGTGACTATGACAAGAATAAAATTGATGCCTTTCGCAATTCGATATCGTACCGAGACAGTTGCTACTATGTTAGTTTGCCATGGGACGAGGGAAAGTTGCCTTCTGTTCCTTCCAACCATCAAGTGTCGTTGAATGTGCTTGATAAGGTTGTCACTCGTTTGACGAGGCAGGGTCTATATGAGGACTACTGCCAGGTTTTCTTAGAGCAGGAGAGGGAGGATATTATTGAGAGAGTGGAAGTGAATCCCGAGGATTTCACTCATTATACTTGGATTCCTCACCGTCCGGTTATTAAGGCTAATGGTCAGAGTACCACAAAGATAAGGCCGGTGTTCAACTGTTCGTTGCGAACAGGTGGACATCCCTCTCTAAATGATTGTGTCTATCCGGGAATTAACCTTTTCACGGATATGCTAGAGTTATTGTTGAAGTTTCGTATGGACTGTTATGTCCTGTTGGCTGACGTCCGTAAGGCCTTTCTCATGATTCGGTTGGAAACCGAAAGAGATAAGAATCGGTTTTGCTTTTTTGTGAAATTGAATGACAAACTGGTATGTTATCGTTACAAAACATTGATTTTTGGGTTTGTGGCCAGCCCATTTATTCTCAACTTCGTCATTAGACATCATGTTGAAAAATACCCTCATGGTTTATGTAGGGATATGCTTATGGAAAATTTTTATGTGGATAATCTTATAAAAACCCACAATTCACAGATAACTTTGTTGGACCTATACCTGAATGCAATGAGTATCATGCAGGATGGTAATTTTTCATTAAGGTCCTGTAATTCCAATAGTGATGTTTTGACCGCTCGAATGAAAGCTGACAAAAGTTTTGTCACCCATGATTCTCCTCTGGAGAGGGTGTTGGGTTATGAGTATGATCCTGTGCAGGATAATTTGCATGTGGCGGTCGGTTCCTTGGATGTGCCGGCTGATACAAAAAGGAGCATCCTATCGCAGAACTCTTCCATATTTGACCCTTTGGGGCTTGTTTTGCCTGTGACTATCAAGGGAAGGGTAATACTCAGTGAGATATGGAAAACTCAGGTGTCATGGGATCAGAAGATACCGGAGAGTTTGCAGCTCACTTGGAACAAGTTGTTTCCTGAGTTGATGAATCTGCATAGTGTGAGGATCCCCAGATGTGCTGTTGATTCCTCTGCGCCTGCCACGTTAATAATCTTTTGTGATGCTTCACAACAAGCCTTTGGCTTTGCGGCTTACATTTTCCAGTATGGGGCTGCTAAATTAATATTTTCCAAGGCTAAGGTGGCACCTTTGGCAAAGAGAACTTTGCCGTCACTTGAGTTGATGTCCGTCTTTTTGGCGATGAAATGTATCCCTAATCTTTTGAAGGCGTTTCAAAAGGATGTGGTCAAGAAAATGGTGGTTGCGGTGGACGCACAAGTCGTGTTGTCCTGGATTCTGTCCGAGACAGTTGTGACAAAGAGTATATTTGTCCGAAATAGGTTAAAAGATATTCGAGTGGGAGTGGATAAATTGTGTGAACAAGGTTTGGAAGTGATGTTCAAGTATGTGAACACTTCTGACAACCCTGCCGACCTGATCACCAGGGGTATTTCTTTGGCAAAATTCAAATCTCTATTGCCCTTTTGGTTATCGGGGCCGCAGTGGCTGGTCGGTGAGAATTTTAACTGGCCAGTGTATGATTTGAACTGTTTGAGTTCTGACAGTCAGAGGTTAGTGCTGACTAATGCCATCTCTGTGGTTCCTGTGATTCAGGAATTGTCACCGGTAGTGGATTTTAAGAGATTTTCTTCTTTGGGAAAACTCATGAGAGTTTTGTCCTACGTGTTTAAGTTTGTATTGAAGTTGCGGAAATCCATGAAAGAACCAGGCCAAGTGGCCAAAATTTATTTGATTAAGTTGGAGCAGTCCTTGCTTCTTCCCAGGGAAAAGTCCTTTTTGTTGAACCCCTCCAACCGTGAGATTCCTCCGTTGGTGGCGAAGTTGGATCTTTACCTGGATGATAGAAGTTTGATAAGGTCTGGGGGAAGGATTGGTAAATCCAGCCTTTACCCTCCGGAAATTTTACATCCGATTTTGTTACCTCGAGGCAGTCATATAACTGATTTGATTGTTACGGACTGTCATCTCAAATGTAAGCATTTGGGTATTGCAGCTACCCTCAGCAAACTCCGTTTGTCAGGTTTCTGGATACATAAATCCAGGCAGGCAGTGAAGTCGGTTATCTCTGCCTGTGCTCTGTGTAAAAGATACAATGCCGTATCTTTCAAATACCCCAAGGTAACCAATTTACCTAAGCACAGAGTTAATTTTGTGAAGCCCTTCAACCATACCGGGATAGACTTTACTGGTCACTTGTGGATTGAAGATGAAAGGGGACCGCAAAAAATGTATATATTACTTTTTACGTGCTTCAATGTGAGGGCGGTTCATTTGGAGTTAGTGAGTGACATGTCTACTCACTCAGTGATATTATCATTGGTGAGATTTTTTAATATTTATGGGGTGCCTTCCCATATATACTCAGACAATGCTAAATCATTCGTTGCTGGATGCGGTTTGATTAAGCAAGTGCTGGTGTCTGACGAGTTCGAAGAGAAGTTTAGTACCTTTGACATCAATCACCAGACGATACCTTTATATTCTGCTTGGTTCGGCAGTGTTTGGGAGCGTCTTGTTAAGACGGTGAAGGTTTGTCTTTATAAGTTAGTGAGTCGGCAGAAGTTGGGTTATTTTGAACTTCTTTCTGTGTTGTCTGATATACAGAATGCTATTAACTCACGTCCTCTAACTTATAGATGTTCTGGAGATGATGGTTTGGATATTATATCTCCAAACGCGTTTATTCGCCCGTATTGTAACAGTACTGTTTTTATAAATTCTGAAGAATGTTTTCTTGAGAATTCTCCTCCTTCTAGGAGTGACCTTTTGGAGAAGTTGAAACAAAGGGATCTTCTCTTAAAGAGATTTAAGGTTTTATGGTACGAAGAATACCTGCTCGGCTTAAGAGAACTGAGTGGTGATCTGTACCAATCTGATTTTGGTGATGTCATCGCGATAGGCGATGTGGTTCTTGTTAAGAACCCAGCCAAAGCTCGCCCATATTGGTCCTTGGGTAGAGTGATAGGTTTGACTCCAGGTGATGATTCTCATATTAAATCTGCCCTGATTAAGAAGGCAGATGGTTCCTCTCAGGAACATTCTTTGAGACACCTTTTTCCGATGGAGTTGTCGGTTACTCATTCCCATCAGGCCTCGGAGGTTCCCGAAGAGCCTCGTGGTTCCGAGGTTCCTGATGTGGTCCAGCTGGATGTTGCTGGTGGAGATCATTCCTCGACTTCCAATTCTAGACCCATTCGAACTCGCAAGAAGGTGAGTGAACAGGATGATGATTATTTGTGGTATTGATGTGTACATGAGACATGTATAGACATTGTACATTTTTTTTCTTTGTCGGGAGAGTGTGGAAATTTCTAGACGTTTTTCTAAGTAAGTCAACGGTTACTTCCCTTTGTTGAAAGGTCAGGGGGGGGGCCTACGTGCAGGTCGAAGGTCATATGGATATTGCGTAGGTGTTAAGCGGTGAAGGCCATGTGTCACGTGATTTCTATTTTTAGCAATGATGCAATTTGTCGTGTCTGGATATATCGGCGCGAAATTTAATCAGAACAGAGTTGGTCGTTGAACTCGACGCATGTTAAAACTGTTACTCCGTCCACGAGGGGACGTTAAATTCAAGAACAGATTTGAACGTTGGGCAGGAAAGAACTGCGTACTGTTTCTCCGTCCACGTGGGGACGTTAAATTTGCAAGAATTCTACTTGAAGAAATTTAAGAGATATGATATCTCTTGGCAGAATTGTCTGTTGTTTATGGAATATTTTCCCCTTGGTCAGGAATATTATCCTCGGGGAGTTGTTTCAAGCCAGATACTTGAAATAAGGAGATGGAGAACGTGAGCGAGACAAGATGAACTCCATGCAAGAAATTGCCTATGTTGAAGAGCTTAGCTCCCGAGAAGTGAAATACTTTGCTGTCGAGAAGATTCTAATCAGAGATTAAGAATCATAGAGATTGATCGTCTTTGCACACAGATCGATTTGAGATATTCAACTGTGCCAGTTGAATCAGTCACATTCGCGCATGATCGCCATTCAAGACGAACGATGGAAAATAGTGAGTATTGTGTTTATTTGAAATGTGTACTGTTCTTGTGCCATACATATTGCATCGGATTTGCTAAAAGAAAATATTGAAGAAAAAGAAGAAGAAAAGGAACTTTCGGCAGACGTTTGATAAAATAAAAAAGAGTTAATTTTATCGTGGAAATTATGTTGGACTTCGGCACGGTTTGTTAATTTTATTTCTTTTGATTGTAACTTTGGTGTAAAGAAAAAAAAGAGACTTTTGATTGATTTGTGAGAATACGGACTTTATAGTAAGTTCATGTTTTAAAAGGATTTATTCCTTAACTTTGATTGTGTCAATTTTTGTTGTATCTAACCTTTATGTTCAGAGATACTGATGTTGTATTTTTTTGATTCTTATTTTTTTTGCATGTTATCCAGGAATAATTTATTTATTCCAGCTTTGGAAAAAAAAGCAGTCCAAGCTATCTTTTTTTTGTAAATAAAACTATATTTTAACTTTTACGAACATCTTGCATTCCCTTTCTCCTCTCTTGTATTACTGCTTTCCTTATCTCTTGTTATAATTTTTTTATGATAATTGTCCTAGATAACATAACCATCGTTTAGAGCGGGTTTTCGTTAACGACACGAAAATTCCGACAATATCAAGCAGAACTTTAATTAGAACGATTTTTCCATTTCCATATGGGTTATATGAAATGGCGAGTCTGCGATTTTCGGAGTGGCCGGTTAGCTAACTAAGGGCAGATAAGTGTCCCCTTGTCTATTCTACCGACCGCTCACAGCCCAAAATGTCGGCTCGGGCACAAATACAGGTTGAACATCGAAATGGAAAAATCGTTCTAATTAAAGTTCTGCTTGATATTTTAAAATTCTTTTTCGGGGCGTGAGAGATAAAATATGACTGAGTAAGTACAAAATAATGCTTTTACATGAACACAATTAACTTGATCGCCCTATAAGTAAAATAGCACCTAAGGTTTTATTATTTTTAAAACATTTTAAATTATAATTTTAAAAAAAATCACTGTCAATTTAAGAAACTATATTTTATTACAATGTTTTGGCCAAAATGTTACTTTATTGAAAATAAACTTTATTTTATTACAATGTTTTTCTTTCAGAAACCATATTTTATTAAATAAATAAATCTATTAAAATGTTTTAATCTATTGGTCGTTACTCCCAGTGGATTATCTGCCCCTGTTTACTAAACTGCACAAGTGCCAATAAGTTAAATAGCGATTTTGAACTAAGCAAATGACCGGAGCGGAAGCGAGTAAAAATCAAATAATGCAGAAGCCAAGTATTCGGTCTTTACTCGCTTTCACTCTGGTTATGGATTTAGTTCAAAATAGCTACTGTGGATTATTTAACTCAATTCACTTATTTACAGTAAAGTAAATTGGCTTAAACCTCTTTTTAAACATTAAATATTGAAGTTTTAACGCAAATAGGTCACAAATGAGTAGGTAAAGCAACATTTTTTTTTTTTTTTTTTTACTAATTTCTCAACAGTATTTCCTTTAAAATAATTTACGCCGGTAATAGATTACCCGTTGTCTTTATGCTTTGACCTCTTTATTTTATTTTATTTTAATAATTATTACTTACTTATTTATTGCAATTATCGGACACTAGAAATGCAGGGATGACATTGAACGACGAACGCACACTTAAGCAAAGACCAAAGTTTAAAATATAATTCCAGTTTACAAAAGTCTTAAAATAGATTTGAACTCTTAAAATTGACCCCTTTAGTTTATTACGAAGGGTGAAATGTTGGTATTTAATGGGTTTACTTAATGTAGGCGAAGAAGAGGAATTAGTAGTTTTAGTTGGATAACAATGAAAAGAAAAGTTTCGTTTCCAGTTTGTCTTTTGTATGAACCCTTATGTACCCACCTTTACCCCCGCCTACCCCCGCTCGTCTCACACAAAAAGGCAAGCATACAATTAAAAGAAAACGAAAAAAGAAATTGAAACAAGGGAAATGTGAGGTAAAAAAAAAAAAAAAAAAAAACTGCAAACAATTCTAATAATTATAAAACGCAAGAGTATCTACCCAGCGTTGCCCGGGAGTTTACTTTTATTTTTTTTATCTATTTATATTTAACTACACCATTTTTTAATGATATTATTAAAAATGTTTAAAAAGTATTATTGTAGATCAACACCTTAAGCTAAATCTCCCTTCCCCCACACACACACTAAAAAATGAGATTCCTGAAAAACTTGTCGGAAAGAAAAAGCACTAAATTTAGAGTATGGATCAGTTTCGCATATAAATTTAACGTAAAATTTCCGAGAAATTCTAGCGTTTTAGGGCAGTAACCATTTTTTCTTTTATGCTATGAGAGATAAATAATGCGTTTTTGTTTTTTTTTGGCGATTACGTGTGATTTTACGACCTTGCCACTCGGATAGGGTTAGTGGTAAAAAAAAAAAAAGTAGTTACTGCCCCAAAAAGTTAGAATTGCCAAGGAATGCCAAAAACCAGTGGTGTCTAAATAACGAAAAGCGCCTCCAAATGTTTTAATACAAAAATAACATTTTAAGCCAGAAATGACTTTCTATTCGACGGTTTAAATACTTCCAAATTCCTTTAAAATTTTGAAGGGTCACTAAGTGTGTGGATTTACTTTCCTCCTTACTAGGGCAAAGTTTGACACAAGGTCGTTTTTTTTTAATGTGGGGAATATCCAGCACACCAAATAGGGCACTCTGGATGGGACAAAAATAAAATTTGCCTCAGTCAAGAAGGACCCTCAACTTAACCGAGGACAGAACAGATGCTATACCCCGATCCTAGCCTGAAGGTCAAGAACTAGATTTTTACTTCCTTCCCACTGCAGGAAGATTTGACACAAAGTCGGAAGGTGGGGTTTGAAAAGCCAACGTACAACAGATGCTTGCACTCTGGCCGTCGGCTTTCCCCGGTAGGGCCGACTCAGGCTATTCGCAATAAAATAACCACTTCTCAAAGAGATGGTAAAGGTTGGGGGGAGGAGGGGGAGGACTGCCCGACAGATGCAAAGTCATCACTTACTCAAAAATGACCCAGACTCTGTCGGACTGATTGTCGAGGACGTATCCTCGAATTGGTGTAGACTTAAAAAAAAAAGTCTTTCTTAGTACTTTACACTATTGCATTTCAATAAATAACTAATAGTAAAAATAATAATAATAATGTGTAAGTCACGTAGAGGCGAGAAACACACACATACAGCCACACGAGAAGTGGCCACACAATTTTATTAATATAGACATTTGACATCTTTTTAAACTTGCGAAAATTCATGCTTTCTTTGGTTTAGGAAAATGAACCATTGGTAAAAATGCAGAATAGTCAACAGTCGATAAATCGTAAACAAACAAACAAATGACTTATACCAAACGCAGTTGAATTTAATTATCTAGCGACCTGTATACTTTTAACGTGCTGAATCTTTTTTTTTTTTAATTTCTTTTAAGTTGTTTTCAGTTGTGTGGAGTTCTTGCCACTCGAACTTAGGTCTAGTGGTAGGGTAACTCAGTTTTTTTAATATAATATTTCTTAAGGGATAAAGCCTCCCTCCTCAACAAAACAGTTAAGCGTGTGTCGTAAAGACCGTTTTTGACGAAATAAAATTTTGAAATAAGAAAACGCTTTAAAACAGTTTCAGCACGTTATAAGCAGACAGTATACCTTTGCACAAAAAACAAAAACAAACGGAACTTCCATGAATAAAGTTTCTTTCCTAGAACATCCCGTGTCTGAAACAAAATACCACAAGGTTGCTTCCCAACCGTCCACAACATTGCTGTCTTCAAGTCTAATGTAAACAAATACTTGTTGAGCCGTTCTCTTAGATAATAAATTCTTCTTTAGTAATCTTCTGCCCGTTCAACCCATTTGATTCCAATCCTCTTGCGGTGGCCTTTATCGTCCAACTTACAATGTATTTAACCTTTATCCTAGAGTGCCCCCGGGTCTTGATACGTGGTAACCCATTAGATTAACGAAAGATAAAAAGATTGATGGATAATTAAATTCTACTCCGCTTAGTATAAGTTATTTGTTGTTGATTTTGTTTGTTTACGATTTTTCGATTGTTAACTATTCTGCACTTTTACCCCATTATTATTGAACTTCTGTTTTCGCTTTTAAACTTTAATTGAAGCTAAGCGTCACGGTAAATCTGTACATTTGCCTCTACGCTGTAAACGGAAACATAAAAAGTAAGATTCTATTTCTATCGTGCGATTACATGTCGACAAACAAAACAAAAAAGATAAAAATATTAAAAAATAGTTTTGCCATTAGAATGGAGGTTCACCCTACTATTATAAATTTAACGTAAAATGATCACCCAGTTCTTGACCACATAGTATAGGGCAGAACGAGTAACCATTTTTTGCCACCTTTTATAAATCCACCAAAATGCTTACCCTTTTGATCAATAACGCTTTCTGGCTAGAAAATTACTTACTAATCAACAGTTTAAAGGCTAAAAAATCGCTTTCGAATTTGGAAAGGTCACGAAGTAAACACATGCCGACTATTTAAAAATATTTTGAAGTCCTTAAATCTTCGATTAAAAAGTAATTTCTAACCTGAATTAAAGTTTAAAGGCAACATATAGTAAACAAGTCGGCCATTTAAATCCATTATTATTATTATTATTATTATTATTATTATTATTAATAGTAATAATATACTAGCTGGGCTACCCGGCGTTGTCCGGGGACACAAACAACAAAATAGAATATGTTTGTAGCAGTTATCCCCTCCTTTCAAAACATAACTGCGCTAACCGGCCGGTAGGTGTTGCTGTTCACTGTCAGGTAGCGCTGAAAGCGACCAGGAGTTATCTGCCCTTAGGGGATATATAACCAAGGGACACCGGAAAAAGGCCTCTTCTCTATTCAATTGGTCTCGCTGAACGACGCTAAGACACCAGCGCTCCGCCAACACGTGTTCAACAACGGTAAGAGTTCTCAACTCATTTTCTTTGTATACGGTTTTCAAGGACTTTCCCACACCGGACTCATTTCTTCACATACTCTTTTCAAGAACTGTTTTCTATCGACACACATACATACACCACACACGTCATCATCCCACATACACACACGTTCAATAAACCTTATTTGAACTACCTCCTTTTGTTTGTTAATTATTACTCTGTTTTTGCATGCAACAATTGCTTGATTTTATGAACTCTCTTATAGTCGGGAACACGACCCGATTCTAACAGGTTCAAAAGTATGTGTAACATATTTCTTTCAAAATTAATCTCTATTTACCTCTCTATTTTTCTCTCGTTATCTCTGCCCCCTTGTCACCTTTTCCCTCTACTCTGCCACATCCTCTCTTGTTTTAATGTATTAAAAAATTTAAAAATAATGTAAAAAATTTACCCGAAATTTCAGTTTTAAAGAGTATTGCTCTCGAGCAACATCGAGTTTGTCACTTCCCTCTCCCCCTCAATATTATAATTTAACCTATATTTGTTTTAATGTATTCCCGGGCAACGTCGAGTTTCTTGTCTTCCCTCTTCCAGCTCAACGCTATAATGATATCCGTTTTTATGTATTTCTGAGCAACACAGAGTGTATTATCCCTTCCCTCAATAGTATAATGAAACAAATACCTATATATAGTTGTTCCCGGACAACACCGAATTTCTTGTCTCCTTCCTTCTCCGCCTCAATAATACAATGAAACCTATATCTGTTTTAATATGTCCTCCTCCCAACTTAAAACTTTTATGAAACACGTACCTGTTTATATTTATTCCCGAGTAAAATAAAAAGCAATTAGCGTTCCTACATACACCTGTTTTATCTCGGTCATTGAGCACTTTTTGATTAAATATACCACTTACCAAATGTAATACTGTATTATTACTATATAGGATTGACATGTATCCCAATCCTATTTTATTGATTGACCAACGGTGTGGGCAAAATAACACAAATCACGCCCAAAAATCTAAAGAAATTACATTTTTCATACAAAACGGGTCCCCAGAGCAATTTTAGAAAAAAAAATATCAGTCACGTGCTATGCTTTCAACTACGTCCATGCGATAGAAATGATTTTTGGCGCTCAAAATACAATCACTAATCTGGAGCCGGTGGCTTTATTATTTAAGGTCAGATTTTCGTCCCCCGTAATCAGTTGGGGAGAAATAAGCAGAACTCTAACATCTATATTACACTATTTTCCCCTTGCTCCCTTGGGGCCAATGGACGCCTAATAAATTTTCAACTCATACGCACACAGTCGTACACTTGCGCACATTGACAAAAAGTTAAACACACACAAATGTCTACTCCGTCGCAAAGGGACAAAGGGGCGGCTCAACAATTTTCAACTCGCGTGTACAGACACACATTCATACACTTACGCACTCTAAGGTAAAGCAACACACACTCACACAAATGCCTACACTGTCGCACGCATATAAATTACAAGCACAAACGCACCCATTTTATTGTTCGTAATATTTTTAACTGAATTTTCTCTCAAAACTCCGACATTTCAAATGAACAATTACTCACATAACATGACTTGTCATTTTGTACATATATAAATATGTCGTGTTCGTTAAACATTCGTTTCTTCTTTCATTCAGCATTCATGTTTTTATCCACATTTTAACATTTTCTAACATTTTTGTAACAATTAAATAGACCACGTTCCTACAACTATTCTTCTTCTCGGGCAACGCCGAGTTTCTTGTCTAGTCTACAATACTATAACGAAACACATTGAACCCGGGAAACGCAGATTTACTCACCCCATCTCCCACTATGTTGATGAGCACAATAGTCCGAAGATAACATCGATAAATTCTAAACTACACTTGGGGAAATAGCGTTTCTCAAATTCTAGGAATATGACTCGGCAATTTCTTTCAAAATGACTATATTATAACATTAAAAAGTCGTTCTAAAAGTCGACCCCCCCTAACGGATTCTGTTCCAGTTAACCCCTAAAGAATGAATATATATTTTTAAAATTACATATTATTTGTCCAAAGCAACGCCGAATTCTGTTGCCACTCGGACTTAAGATAAATGGAATGTTAGGGAGGGGCTGTTTCCACCCGGACTTAGGGTTACTGTGGGTGTGTCTTGTGTAGTTTATGACTTTCCTTTATATTATTAGATTAAAAAGTTGCAGGAATGTATTTTACTTCGTGGTCCTTCGAAATTCGTAAATAGTTTTGAAGCCTTTAAATTATCGATTAAAAAGTTATCTTTGGTTAGAATTGAAGTTTGAAGTATTATGATCCATTTGCAAATTTTCGCACGCGGCTCTGTCGTAACAAAAAACTTGTTTTTTTTTTTTTTTTTTTTTTTTTTTTTTACAACAATTTGTGTTTCAATCAAGAGTGCCTCCTTTTGGGGAGCTGGATTTTCCCCTCATTAAAACCAACCTCGAGTCTATCTCTGTCGCCGTAGGCTAGGCAGGTAAATAGAGCATAAATCAACAATTCAACATTGAACGGTTGAACAAACTTATATATAAATAAACAAGTAAATAAGAGTGACCCCCCCCCCCCCTCCCGTTGCTGCTGCTGCAATTGTGTAAGTAGTGGGTGTGGATGCTTAGGTTTTATTTATAGAATAGTGACAGTTGTTTTGTTAGTTACGGAATTCCTCGCACGTGGATTTGCGGTAAAAAGAAAAAAGAAAAAGAAAAAGAAAAAAAAAAAAAGAAAAAAAGAAAAAAAGAAAAAGCCGTTATTTTCACCTTTTCGTTGAGCGCAGTCTCAATGTCACCCATTAACTTCTTACCTCCTCACGAGGGCCGGTTTAAAGTAGGATCCCAACCGCCTTTTATTGACGCAAGAGTTTTTTTTTTTTTTTTTTTTTTTTAAAGATCAGTGGCGTATCTAACAAATACTGTCTGGCCTTCGGGCTGGATCAAGGTGTAGTTTTTAACCCGTGAGGGGAGGGGGGGGGATATTTTAAGTGAATTTTGGTAAAAAAAATAAATGGTGCCAGAAAAATATAGACGAAAATCTCACAATGAGTTTATTAAAATCTTGGGAGATTGTGCAGTATATTTAACAAGAAAAAAGGGGTAAAAAAAAAATTGCAACAAATAACTTTTACCAAACTAAAGAAAAACTACACTCTCTTAACCCTACCAGTAACTCTAAGTCCGGGTGGAAACAGCCCCTCCCTAACATTCCATTTATCTTAAGTCCGAGTGGCAACAGAATGCCACTCGAAAAAAACAAACAAAAAAAAACTAAAACATGGTTAACTTTAAGATTTTACTAAAACGGTTACATGTAGTTCAATATGAGAAACTGATCCCTCACTCTAAATTTTAAATTGTGTGTTTTTGTTTTTCATCTTTCAGAGCGTTCACATGTAATCACCTAAAAAGTAGAATCTCATTGGGCTTATCCCTATTTAAAACCACACCTCCTGAACGGTGATAATTTTCCGTTACCAAATTGTTCTTGCGTTGTGCCATTTTATCTTATTCATTTTAGCTAATTTAGTTTGTTTTACCGTGCACCATTTTAAGTAGGGAGTCCATAGAGTAAATGTGATATTGTGATGGACAAATGGTGAAAGAAACAGTTCTTAGAAGAATGGGCCAGAATGCGTCTAGTTAAGAGTAGGATAGACGGAGGATGACCAATGATACGCCCCCCCCCCCACACGCACACACGCGAAGGCCTTGTGTCTAATTTGTAAAATTGCACTTGTTTCATTTTTGCAAATAAATAATTCAAGGTGTAGTATCTGTTCTATCCTCGGTCAGAGGGGATTGACATTCTTCATGATTGAGGCAATTTTTATTTTTGTCCCAAATGCAGGATTCTAATTTTTTTTTGAAGAGTTGTATTTTTCCAACATTAAAAAACTGTTAGTTTAGAAAAAATGTCAAGTGTGCAGAATATTAGAAGAAGGTAACGAGCGTTATAAGTGTATGTGTCTATATATTTGTTTTCTGTTAGTGCGTATATGCGTGTGATAGTGTGAGCGAATTAGGCATTGTGTTTATGCTGCCTTTGTCAGCAAGTGCATGCATATGACTAGATGTGCGAGTGAGTCGTGAATAGTCATTCGCTTCCCCTAGCCGCGAAGGATCGTAAAGCTGAGCGTAATATTGTTAACAGATTATCCTTCTGTCCGAGTGGAATGTTGAAATTCTGGTCCTTTCATACTTGTCGATCGGCTCAAAAGAATGGATTTACTTTTTAGGCGCCAGTAATTTTTTGCTAGAATCTTTGTGTCTAATTTTGCCGTCGTGTTTTTTAAAAGTAAATAGGTAGTTTACGTTTAAATTTAGGAGCACGGATAACGAACCCAAATATAATACTACTCGATTTTGTGGTTTAATTGTTACTATAGGGACCGTTAGAATATCTCACCCATTTTGCTTAATTTTCGCCCACATTTTGGGTGCAATTCTAACGTAATTTGTAAAATGTTGAGAATCTATAGGAACTAATCTTCGCGTGGACTGTAAGACGAACTCCTATTGTATTTTGTAACAAAATGGTCGCCAAATGAAAGAAAATTAAAGCCCTTCTATAAAAACATATTTTTTATTTTAGTGACCTACACCGTTGGGTGTAGGTTGTCGAAAGGTAAGATAGTCTCACAGTGAAGGAAGTAATAAAGTAAAAAAAAAAGTGTGACTGCCAGCAGTCTATCTTCGAGTGAAAAATGTCAAGTTGACCGGGGCGAGAGAGAAGACGTTTTACTTTGTTGGTGTCTGGAAGCTCTCTGTGACCAATGTATAAATCCAAAAGGGTCTGGAAGTAGTCCTTCAAAGTTCCGGTTGAAATTAATACGCATAGGAAGGAGTCTGATTGATCATCGTGTGGTCAAACCACCTCGCAAGAGGAAAGAAACGTCCGTGTTTATGACTGCTACAGATCTAACTTTAATCAGTGGTCTTGTGATGCCCGGGGACAACTACTTTATTGTATACCCCAGAGACTCGAGTATAAGTTCTAGTACTGAGAAATACTATGAGAAAGGGAGATAGTTTAAATATTATTGGATGCCCGGAGGCCACCACCCTGTCGCATCCTCTATACACTCTACTGATTTAATTCAATGTTTTAATTACTTGTGATTATTGTTTGTTTTATCTTGTTTTGTTTTTCTTGCACCAAAAATATTTTTGCTGTTTTAAAATCTTCTTGCACACACACACACACACACACACACACACACACACACACACACCTTTTGATACAAAACAAACTTTGTAATATAGTGTGAAAGAAAAAAAGAGATAAAAAAATAAAAATAAACAATAATATACTGTTACCAAAAGCAAGAAAATTAACTTTTCTACTTACCTGCATAATTTTTACGTGTGTTTACTGTTTGTAAAATTTATTATCTCTGCATTTGTTACCGTCACTTTTAATCTATCGTTCGACTCATATTCCAACATGGCGCCCAATTTTTTTTATATTAGAAGATGCTTTCTAATTTTAGGCTTAAAAGATAGTAAAAAAAATGTTAGTGGAACCATAAGCCTAAGTCCGGAGTCGTTGCCAGTCGGATTAATGTAAACTTTTTGTTTAATTCTTATCTTTTAAGTCTGAAATAAACAAGCATCTTCCCAAAAAATCTGACGCCATGTTGGAATATGACTCAAACGATAGATTAAAAGTGATGATAAATCTTACAATCAGTAAACACATGTGAAACATTATACAGATAAGAAGAAAAGTACACTTTCTTGCGTTTGGTAACAGTTACTTGTTGTCTATTTGTTTTTTCGCCCTCTTTTTTTTTTTTTAACTATACTGCACAATCGCCCAAAATTTAGTCTTTTACACGCACGCAAACATAAAGGTTTTTACGAATTTTTAAAATTAAGAGGCTAAACCATTAATTGATAATTTAATAATAATAAATTATCTAAAAGAAAGTGGCGCATTCGGTTGAAACCAAGAACCGATTTATCCAACGTTTGGTCGAATACCAAGCGAAATGAGGGGGATATTCCAAGGATCCCTATATTGCAATTGAACTCGACTTTGGCTGTGGAACTTGTATAATGTCAATTCGAAAGTTAATTTCTGGCTTGAATTAACTAGGCAGAAATTACTTTTAAACTGAAATCATAAAAGCTCCAAAATCACATCCGAATGATCCACGGATGACACAGTAAATAAAGATTCTGTAGATTTGTTCAATTTAAAAAAATGCTTTTATATTGTAGCGAATTAAAAATAGAATGTAAATGTAGCATTTACAGGATAGTCAAACACAATATTGAGAAGGAAAATGGGGAGATAAATAATAACAATTAACTCATAAGATGTCCCTTTTCGAAACCAACATGCACGCATCATGAAGTTTCATTGGCAGGCCGAGAGCAGGCTCAAGGCGTTTCCACGAATAATGGCGATGGAGAGACGCTCGTAAAGCCAAGCCAAGTCAATTCAAGATTTTCCCCGGTGTGGCGCGTCATTAACAGACCAAGGCTGCAGAGGAAGTCGCGCGTGGCGGGGCCTATCACTCCACTCGTCTCCACGGCGATCGGTTGAAACCCCAAACAGTCAAGAAGAGCGGCATATTTTGACCGCTTGCGGCTCTTTGCTGACGCTGCTGCATGTCCAGGGTTTGTTGCCGATTCGATCACTGACGAGGGCACAAAGGTGTCGACATAAGTTGCATCCCATGTAAATGACTTGCCGTTTACAAAGGGAAACTGTCAGGCCATCAGGTCGTTTGCCGCCCCCGCTCTGTCGAGGCCAACTGATTCGAGGATCGATGGGAAGCTAACAATGTCTAGTGCTCGTCGGACGATATCATTGAGAGCACTGTGTCTAGGGAATCTGCCGGCGCTCCTTCTACACAGAATGGTGTAGAGTCCATATATGTTGACCGGCTGACCACAATGCCACCTAATCCTATTAATTGCCCAAACAACGTGTGAGAAAACACAGTAGGCGTAAGAGTCATAAACATTTGCATTTTTTTCTTCTTACTTAGCCTTTTGGCCAAGATCAAAGTGTAGTATCTGTTCCGATGGATGCTGCACGAGACACGTCCTGTGCAGTTCTAGGAGGTCCACCCTCCCAGGCTTTGCCTCCCCTCTTTGGGGAGGAGTAAGTTTATTGCTTACTGCCTGAGGCGCCCTTACCGGGGAATGCCGACGGGGCTGCTCAGGCATTTTTTAAAACTGTCAGAGTGCTCACCTTCTCGGGCGCTGGCTTATCAAATCCCACTTTCCCGACCTTGTGTCACATCTTACCGCTGTGGGAGGTAGATAAATAACTCTTCTTGCTGGCCTTTTGGCCAAGATCAAAGTGTAGTATCTGTTCCGATGGATACTGCACTCCATATACTGTACTGTCTTGGCCTTCGGGGCTTGATTTACGCCGGTCTATGGGTCTGTCCTGTGCAGTTCTAGTAGATACACCCTCCCAGGCTTTGCCTCCCCTCTTTGGGGAGGAGTAAGTTTATTGCTTACTGCCTGAGGCGCTCCTACCGGGAATGCCGACGGGGCTGCCCAATCATTTTTTGTAGTCCAGAGTGCTCACCTTCTCGGGCGCTGGCTTTTCAAATCCTACTTTCCCGACCTTGTGTCACATCTTACTTTGTGGGAGGAAGATAAATAACTCGAAGGTAAAGAAAGTATATTTGAGTTTCACGTTCGGCATCATAAGAGATTTAAGAAAGATTACTTCTTTTTCATTGCGTCTTTGGCGATCGGGTGCTCACATCTTAATAAAAGCGTGGAGGGTGATAACGTACGTACAAACACAAAATGCATTAGAATTATATAGATTGAATTAAACGAACTATATATCTATCAAATGAAATACACTGTTATTCTAGTTAGTTCATCCGAGACAAAAATGTGTTCTCGATAGAAAAGAAACGTAGAGAAAAGTAAGCGAACCATTGCAACATTGTTCAGAATACAGACATTTAATAATTTAGCCGATCAGCTTTCTACCTTTAGATTTTATCATACATTTATCTTCTTAATGTCGCTCGTCTATCGTCTGGGTGTCTACGGTGTCATCTCGTCATGGCGGTCAACCCATCCCACAATACAATAACCAGTCTTGCTTGACGAGATTGATTAATAGAAATGGCCGATTTATCTGCTCTCCTTTTTGACCATCTGTTTCTTTGACGATGGTGTGAATCTTGTTCAATCGTACATCAGCAGTCCCCCCCCCCCTCCGCCGTAAAGTCCAACCTTTCCTCACCGTGTTAGGGGCGGTGGAAACGTGGTAATGTCAGAGCTATCCGGTGGAAACGTGGTAATGTCAGAGCTATCCGGTGGAAACGTGGTAGTGTCAGAGCTATCCGGTAATCTTTCCAGGGGTACGAACAAATATCAGGATGTTAAAGTATTTCGCGAGTTTCTCGATAAGTTAGATCTTGTCGATAAATTCTGAAATGAAAGCTCTGTGATGTAGTATGGACTTTGACAGCTAGGCGCGGCTCCGGTTCGATACAACTTTTGAGTGCTATTGACCGGTTCTTAATTAGGAGAGTCAACATAATATTATTAGAGTGTCAACGTTTTCATAATATAGTTTACTCGGATCATAGACTAATTCCGGTTCGTGTAAATTTAGATAGACCTTAACCTAGAATGGCTGGATACTGGAAATTCAACACATCATTGTTCGATGTGAAGGGCTACTGGGAACAGCTAATACTAACCATATTGCGGGAAATGATGGATGCTATAATTGGTAATAAGCGGTAGATTAAACTAAAGAAAGTCATTAGGTCCTTTTCTGCCGACTGTAGCCGACCACTTAACCTATAATCTAAGGCAGAAAAAAGCAACACGAGAATCTAGATTAGATCGGACGGTGGAGGCAGGGTATAGCACTAATGTAAAATTTGAAAATTTAATTTAACTATTACGGTATCGTTTTATTATTAAATTGGTAAAATAACAAATATTCATTTGCTCATGGTCGCCATATCTGAAATCGGAAATTGCAAACCAATGTTAATAAAAAAATCCCACATTATATTTTAGGCCGGATTTTTTTTTTTTGCAAATAATTTGTTTTCAATAATTTGTTGAACAATTAACAAAGAATAAAATCAAACTTTTTTTGTTATATAATTGAATATTTATTTATTTTTTATTTCATTTTTAAAATATGTTTTGACAAACGATCAAATGAAACCCATTTTTTTATAATTGGAATATTTTGTTTTTGTTTTAGAAATATTTTTTAAATTTGATTATTTATTAAAAAAATATGTTAAAAATAAAATAAAATTTAAAAAATTCCAATTATAAAAAAGCAGTTTGATTTTACTATTTGTTAATAGTTAACAAATTGTTAAAAACAAATTATTATTTTCCCCCAAAAAATGAAAATAAATCCGGCCTAAAATATGTGGGATTTTTTTTTTTATTAACACTGGTTCTCAATGTCCAATTTCAAATATTTCGGCCATGAGCAAGTAGATATTTTCTATTTTACAATTAAATTATTAATTGAACGAAATTGTTATAAAACTATAAATAATTTTCTTATGTAGTGGATATGGTATCATCAAAAGAATGAGTAAGTCTATTCATAAATAATATATTGATTTTATTTAAGTATGGTTAGAAAAAAAGTATAGAGTTAAAAGTTTGAAATGTCAAGACGAAGAGTTGTGTGTGAGTTCGTTATACTGTGTGTATAAGCTCTCGCTATATTTAGTAGTTCATAACTGTCTTGTGTCGTCTGCCAACATGCCTGTGGCCTAGCTGTCAAAGCTAGATTTAGTTTTCCTGCAATAAGTCTGTGTAGTAGGACTGTGACTGACAAGGGTTCGTTTAGGAAGTTGAGTCTCTAACTGCTGGTTGTGCTGGGGTTCTCACTTTTGGTAGGCAATACTGGCAGGTGGTCGGCTCCCAGAACAAGTATTCCTGATTGGTTGAAGTCCGGTTTCGGTAACCAATCGAGATTGGTCAATTCTATCAAAACACTGAATCAGTATTAAGTATGTCGACCGCGAATATTTTACAGAGATTGTTTCCCTGTTGCTGTTGCTGCTTTTACTACTGCGAGAACAGGGTTTTATAATAATGTTGTTTATAAAATTCTATTTATAAACTTATTGAATGTAAATCGCTTCAAAACTTTCAATCTTTTAATACATGAGGGTTTGATAAGACTTTTAAAGCCAGACATGCTTTTCTATTCGACAGTTTAAATACTTTCAAATTTCGAAGAGTACCGAAGTAATTCTTTTTCTTACAGCTATTAACACAAGATTAAAATGACTGACTTGTTTGAGAATAAATTGAAATGCATTGTGGTGGATTTAATTTCGTAATTACTTTTACCTTTTTTAACAATTGATAATGGTAAGACACTGAGACAAGAAAATGGGTTATAAAAGGGAAAAAACTGAAAACATGAGAGAAATATAAAAACACGTGGGTTTAGCACAATTTTATTGCGCGCCAAAAGAACACATGGAACCTATTCACACATACCACGTGATCATATATGTCGTGTGGGCGTAGATATAGAGGCTTATCTTCTAATGGGCTGTAAGACTAACTCCTATAATATTTGGTAACAAAAAGGGTCGTCAAATGAAAGGAAAACAAAGCTCTTTTATAAATAACAAATAATATATTTATTTGAGTGACCTGCATGGAAAGTTGGAATGAAGGAAGAATGGAAAAAGGAAAACATTATTAAAAGAACAATATTTATATGCATACAAATTTCAAGATATTAATTGTTCATTTCAAATGTTCAGTTAGCAAAGTAATAAAATGTCTATGTCTGTAATTTATGTGTGTGTATACGCGTGCGACGGTGTAGGTATGTGTGTGCTTTGCGTTAGAACGCGTACGTGTATGGATGTGTGTGTCGCCTTTTGTCAGGGTGCTTAAGCGTACGAAGGTGTGTGTGTACATGTGAGTTGAGAATTGATAGAGCGTGTAGGCATTTGTATGTGTGCCGCTTTTTGTAAGCAGGGTGCGTAAGCATGTGTGTGTGTGTGTGCGTGTGTTGAAAATGAATAATAGTCGCCCGAGCCCCAAAAGAGCGACTGAGGTGGAAACGTTGTCCTCTGGTTTGGTGTGCTGATTTTTTCAACTCCTGTTTTCTAACTGTACTTTACGCTATTGCCTTTTTAAATGTCAATAAATAATGGATTAATAGTCAAAATTCAAAATGATAATATGTACGTCATGTAAAAAAAAAAAAAGAGAAACACACACACATACACACGAAAAGTGGTCATACACTGTTATTAATATAGAGATTAAGGTTTTTCGTAAAAAAACAAAGTCCGATTTCCATAAATAATTGCTTGTAGTGAAAGGTGCAAGATGTACTCTATTCTGTGTAGTTTTAGTTGGAGACACGTGCCCCAGGGCGGTTGCGTATGGAGAGGTCTTAACAGCTAAGTTAGAACCAGCTGTGCTGGAGTAGCGAAAGACGATAGTTTCCGGCGTCGCAAAATTAAATAAAATGAAAATAGAAGAAAAAAAAATCCATGTCGTCTCCAACACGTGCAAGAAATAGAAAACGCTAATCCGTAACACACGCAAAAAAAAAATAAATAAATAAAATAACTGCTACTTACAAAAAAAAAAAAAAAAGAATTTAGGTCAAGTTTTTTTTTTGTAATAAACGCAACCCTATACAAATTTATTCAAGAATAAGCAACAAAACAAAACTACCCACCATTCGGCGACTATTAATCTAGCTCTAAGTATTCTTTGTAAATGTATAACTTACATTACATTACATATCTTTAATATAAACCTATTGTAATTTAAAAAGAACTAATGTTTCATCCCTGTACTTGTTTTACAAGTACTTCAATAGAATGTGCTCCGACGAACTTGCTGCATTAGTGCCCCCCCTCAAACTAAATACTCTCGACCAACCCGACAATCAGCAAAATCACACCCCTTCACTGTAGAGGTACCCAGATTCCGGAAAGATTTCTACTTTAATAGCTTCTTTCCTCGAACTACTTGTTTTTTTGAATTCTCTCACTGCTACATGTTTCCCCGATTATACAAACATGCAGAAATTTAAATGTAATTTGAACAAACATCTCACTGCACAACTCCCTACTTCGGATGCTCCTATAAATCTGGCCCTAATTCACAGAAGCCCCCTACGTCTCAGTGGCAATGTGCATTGTTTGAGGTGAATATAAGTAAATAAAAATAGTTTTCATTTAAATTACCTCCCTTGAAAATTAATGAACATACTTTGAGAAAGGTTTTAATTCATCTTTTTTTTGCTGAATCACTAATTACTATTACTATCGACAGAACTATTGCATATATATATATATATATACATATATATATATATGATTATTTTTTTTATTTCTACACTCATGTACAAAATCTGCGACACCGGCATGCCGATGTTATCGATCAACAGCTGTTAGAAACTGAGATCTCATCAAACAGAATTAAAATGCTATCCTTACCTCAGATCATATTTGGGAAGAATGAAATGGGGGAAAATTAGGAAAGAAAGGAAAAAAAAACATTTTAAATTTGGAAGGTCACGTGGTTAGATTTGAGACTGTTGAAAATTAAATATAATATAAAATAAAATGTACTCGTTTAGGATAGAGAAAAGAAACGAGAGAAGAGAGGGAAGGAGAAGGTGGAGAAAAGGGAAAACTCATAGCTAATGTATTGATGTGTATTAGTGGCTAGTATCGACGTGTCAATATCGTGCTTGATGTTTAGGTGGGCAGGGAGACACAGTTTCAAGTCTGGCTTGAATTTAGCTGAGCGGTGGTGGCGAGGTGTTAAGTCATTAAGATCTAATCTTGTTAGTTTTTTTAGTTTTTCATTTTTATCCTTTTTATTTGTTTTAGTTTTCTAACGTTTATTTTTGGTTTCATATTATTGTTATTAATTTATTTATTTCATTAATTTATTTAAGCCGAGGACAGCTGACAATTGTGAAATACAATAATTTAAATAATTAAAATAATTATAATAATTATAATAATAAAAAAATCCTAAAGTTTACTCACATGATATAATGATAGTGATAGCACTACTATCAATACTACTACTACTACTACTACTACTACTACTACTGATGATGATGATGATGATGATGATAATAATGATAATAATAATAATCATTGTAATAATAGTATTTATAGTCAAATTAAGAGGTGAGGAATAAGCGAATGGAATAGAGAGAATAAGAGTAAGATTATAGTAATGGAAATAATAATTATTTAAATAAAAAGATAATACAATAAATAATAGTAATAGTAATAATAATACTACTAATAATCGTAGTAATAATAATAGTGATAATACCAATAATAGTAATAATAATACTAATACAGGACTGGCGGGACAGTTATAAAAGAGGGGGGCTCTCCTATAAAGTGGGGGGCGGTTAAACACATGCATATATAACTTCATTATTGATGACCGTAAAGTGGGGGGGGGGCAAGTCAAAAAGTGTGGGTGGGGGACTTGAGCTCCCCCTGCCCCCCCGGTGCCGCCGTCCATGTAATAATAGTAGTAATAATAATAGTGATAATACCAATAATAATACTAATGATAATGATAATAGTAATAATAGTAATACTAATAATAGTAATAATAATGATGATTATGACGATGACAGTAACAATGGTAATAATAATAATGATAGTAATAATAATAATAATGATAATAATAATAATGATAGTAATAATGATAGTAATAATGATAGTAATAATAATAATGATAGTTATAGTAATAATAATGATAGTTATAGTAATAATGATAATAATTAATAATGATAGTTATGGTAATAATAATAATAATTAATAATGATAGTTATGGTAATAATAATAATTATTAATAATGATAGTTATGGTAATAATAATAATAATAATAATTAATAATGATAGTTATGGTAATAATAATAATAATAATTAATAATGATAGTTATGGTAATAATAATAATTATTAATAATGATAGTAATAATAATAATAATGATAGTTATAGTAATAATAATGATAGTTATAGTAATAATAATAATAATAATAATAATTAATAATGATAGTTATAATAATAATAATAATAATTAATAATGATAGTTATGGTAATAATAATAATTATTAATAATGATAGTTATAATAATAATAATAATAATAATAATTAATAATGATAGTTATGGTAATAATAATAATTAATAATGATAGTTATGGTAATAATAATAATACTGATAGTTATGGTAATAATAATAATAATACTGATAGTTATGGTAATAATAATAATAATTAATAATAACCCACATAATCTACAAAGGGTAATAAGTCACAAGGAATTTACAACAGGGAGAAAACAAAACCACACGAAGAACACCACAAAACGAACAAAGAAACAGAAACTGCAAGAAACATCACTTCATAATCCCCCCCCCCCAATAAATTGCCAAGAAACAGAAATTACAAGAAACACTATAAGATCTTCTACCCCCCCCCCCCAAAAAAATGGTGCCGGCCTAGGTTGACACCAGACAAAATATTTGTAGAGGGTCGAAGAGAATGAGAAGACGAGGAGGGACAGCACAAACCAGACCTCCACTGGAAAAGTGCGGAGAATGCTTGGACCTTTATGATGCTTATTGCCACCCAAATCCCAGAGAACACCAATGGTCCTTACCAACGAGAAATCAATGGTAAGAGGCTGTTGCGATACCGCAAGGTGATTTGCGGTGGTTATCGAAAAGAGGTGAAGAATACTGGAAATCCGGGAGGCTTGTTGTCACTCGGACTCCAGGAAATACCACTGATTATTGTCGGTGAGCAATCACTAACGATGATCTGTGTGAGAACTCCTAGTGAGTACAAATAATAATAATAATAATAATAATAATAACAATAATACTGCTACTAATAATAATTGAATTTCAAATACGCAGACAAATGGTACAAACATAAACCAGAAACAGTACTGGAAAACGAAAAACACAAAATCATCTGGGATATAGATATACAAACAGACAAACTCATACAAGCAAGGAGGCCGGATGTTATAATAATCAACAAGAAGGGAAAATCTTGCAAAATCGTAGACTTCGCTGTTCCAGCAGACCACAGAGTGAAGATCAAAGAAACGGAAAAACGAAGCAAATACACAGAACTAGCCAGAGAACTGAAAGGAATATGGAGCATGAAGAAAGTCAGTATAATACCAATAATCGTAGGAGCACTAGGAACAATCCCCCCAAAAAACTGGAAAAAAGACTGGGAGAAATTGGAATCAAAGGGATCATTGGAACTATACAAAGAACGGCAATGATCAAAACAGCTACAATCTTAAGAAAAATCATTGAATGCGGAAACCAACCCGCATAAGCTACGAAGGGTCACATGGAATCTACTACATGAAGAAAACAAAACCACAGAAACAACGCATCACAAACTAAGAAACAGAAAATGCAAGAAATATTACTTTATACGCCCCCTCCCCCAATATATTACACCGGCCTCAACTGACATGACACAAAAATGAACCAATGAACAGAAATAGCAAGAAACACAATCAGCTCACCCCCCCCCCAAAAAAAAAATGGTACCAGCCCAGGCTGACACCACACAAAATATTTGCATAGGATGAGAAGACCGAGGAGGGACAGCACAAACCAGATCTCCACTGGAAGTGCAGAGACTGCTGGGACCTTGGGGAGGCTTATTGCCACCCAAATCCCAGAGAAGACCAATGATCCTTACCAGCGAGAAATCAATGTAAACGGCTGTTGTGATACTGCAAGTTTATTTGCGGTGGCTATCGAAAAGAGGTGGAGAATACTAGAAATCTGGGGAGACTTGTTATCACTCAGACTCCAGGGAATACCACCGGTTGTCGGTGAGAAATCACTGATGACCTGTGTGACAACTCCTAGTGAGTGCAAATAATAATAATAATAATAATGATGATGATTCGCAAATGTTAATTGTAATAATATTAATAGTATTAATGACCACATTAAAAATGTATTGTAATTAGAATTCTAATAATGGAAAACTTAAAATATAAATATAATAATCATACCGATCATGGTATAATATATGATATATTAATGGGTAACTATGTTATTTGTTTTCTTTTTTGTTTGTAGATAGATAAGTTCTGTTTCCTAATAGGGGCTCTAGTGTTGCCGTGTTTTAGGAGGTCAATATTGCATAGTGGGGGTAATTCATTCTAGGGGATTTAGTAGATACTATAGTATGATGGGTTTAGTTAGGGTTAAACGATTTTAATTTTTATTGTTTTTACTCTATTTCCCAATGGTGATATTGGTTCAAGAGGCTATATGTAAATTACTAAGAGGTTGTGATCTATTGTTCCTACAGTTAATTGAGGTTTCTTGTTTATTGTTTAGAAGATTACCTCTATCACTAAATCTAACTTCCGGAAAATTTCACTTAGGCATAAGTAACAGGGTGAATTTAGG
>OY744516.1:51051691-51054191 GCA_963556195.1 Sepiola atlantica
AGGAGAAAATCGATAGTTTTTAATATTTAAAAAAACAAAAAACATCAAACATTTTTTCGCCTATACACAATCTTGTAGCGCAATATGTTTGCTCCTTCGAACCGAAAAAAATGCGTCGTACATTATTTAAACAAAAATATTTAGATTTTGGGATTATTTCAAAACAACGTGCTCTAGGGTTGTTGTTGTTGTTGTTTTGTTTTATTTTAAGAATCATGGTTAAAAATCAAATTGTTTTAATTTTACGATCAGGGTTCAGTTATGATTTTTCACAATACGAATTTATACTCGCTCCTTAGTCGATGTTGATAAAATATCATTGTATGTCAATTTCAAGAGTGATTTTCACAAAATTTAGTCTTTCGGGATGGCGTCATGTTGTGTTTTTGTATCGCTCAAGATGAAAAAGTATTAAAACGTGTTTTCCTCTATTTCTGCGTAATACTAAATTGATTTTTAACTCCAAAATGAATGTCATAATCTTATATATATATATATATATATATATATATATATATATATATAAATAATCGCTTATTAAGAAAATGTTTAACCCTTTTTCACTTGGACACTTTGAACTCTCATTGTGCTACCGATTGTTTATCTTGAGTTGTCAATAAAAATTATTTTATTTTTTATGGATTTCGTCATATCCACAACAGTGGGCTAAAAAAATCCCTTGTATAGAAGGAAATTGTGCAGGAAATATATAAAAATATGAATATGCGTCTGTGTGCGTTAACTGCACAGGCCGTGATCGTCCGCTCATTGTGCTAGTCCAAAGTCGTTGCTCGATTCCGACACGGGTCTCAGTGTCAATTGTGTGGTCTCTGTCAGTTCTGCAACAGAAGAATTCTCCCTCCAAATAAAATTACGACTTCAGTCTAAAACAACTAACAAATGTTTATTTTTTTGGAGGTTACAATGATACTAGTTTTCTTCTACCGAACAACAGACTTGAAAATAAGAATTCTTAGCCCGACCAAATCAAAATACAAGTCTACCGAACAAAATTCATTAGTTAAGAACCAAACGTCCCATCTCTCTGAGAGCAACAAAAACCTGAACTGACCGTGAGATGCCCAGAACGCAACTAACTGTACCCTGCTGGAATATATATATATATATATATATATATATATATATATATATATATATATATATAAGAGAGAGAGAGAGAGAGAGAGATATCACTGTTTTTTTTTATTGTGGTGGACCACCTGAAATAATAGTCAGTCTTATCTATAGACATAAAAAAACAACTGCCAAGGGGTTCCGCATCTGGACGCCCATTAAATTTGGAAGACACTGTTGGTCAAAACCACAGCAGGGAACTTCGTACCTGTAGAACCATTACTTTTTTTTCAAGTGAACAAATTGATATCTGGGTGGTCGAATCTCCAGACCAGACATATTTCCAATTTCTTGTCTGTTTTCTCTTGACCAAATATCTTTAACTCGCAGCAAGCCCGTGATTCGCATGCATAGCAAACATGCAACCCACCAAACACGCAACCGCCAAGTGCATGTTTGCAAAAGTACTTTAATTATTTGTTTCCCAAACCAGAAAGAGGTTATGATTGTTTTTTAAAAACAAAACATTTTGTCTTTTAATTTTTTTCAAGTTCTCGACGTTTTTGTTAGTATTTGTTTCTTTAGAGAATAGTGCCTAGGGTTTCTTATATTGATGAATAATGCGTTAGGCCTTTTATGTTCGTACTTACGTTATAACTTTTCACACTCATTTAAAACAACAATATCGTCCCATCAGCAAAGGATAGTGATTGGTGATTAATCTGATGTCGCTACAGTAAATAAATCCGACTTTACTTATTCTAAAATGAATTGTTCAAAAATCAAATTATGTCGTCTCGTCGACTAAAACAGTACAAAATTTAAAAAAAATTGATTTCATTTGTTTATTAATTTGAAGAATATTTAGCGTACAATTATTTTTACGGTAAGAAGACATAATATTTATTGCTCTAAAAAGAATTAAATTGCTACAATTTTAAATAAAGAAAGAATAGACATATTCGTTTTATTTATTTACATAATATTTAGCATAAAATGACAATTATTTGTATGAGAGAAGAAAGAGTCATTTTTGTTCTTAATAGTATCGACCGTGACAGACATTTATTATTTCAAAAGGAATACTATTATTAATAACAGTAAAGTATACAGATTGATGCAGAAAGCACGGGTCCCGCTAGTATGAATGTATTCCACCATTCTGGACTGATTTTGAATTTCAACACTGTGTTAACAAGTTATTATTTCAACACTGTTAACAAGTTATTATTTCAACACTGTGTTAACAAGTTATTATTTCAACACTGTGTTAACAAGTTATTATTTCAACACTGTGTTAACAAGTTATTATTTCAACAGTGTGTTAACAAGTTATTATTTCAACACTGTTAACAAGTTATTATTTCAACACTGTTAACAAGTTATTATTTCAACACTGTGTTAACAAGTTATTATTTCAACACTG
>OY744516.1:51064191-51074191 GCA_963556195.1 Sepiola atlantica
AAAAAAGAAAACCCGTGTTTTGCGTAGATAAATATCGTATTATCTAAACCGACTAGCATTTATTCGTATAGATAAACATTAGGATTTTTGGAATTTCGATCCAAATTTATTTATACCTAAACATTTTTAAAAAATGAATATTGGTCTAGACAAGGCATGAAGCCACTTGATGTAAGGAGCTAACAAGAACGAAAGATGATTATCGCAAAGACAGGAGATGCCTATTGGCATTAGTCTTGAAAAGGCCAAACCTATAGGTAGGAGGAAAACAGTCAGCAGGAAGAGAGTTCCACAAGCATGCGGTTCTTGGAAAAAAGCTCCTGGAATAGGAAGCTGTATTACAATGAGGTATCAAAACAGCAAATTGATGGAGACCACTAGAACAACGACTGGAACGAGCTGGAACAAAGGAAGCAGGGAATAAATCAGATAATTCTGAAGAACACATGCCATAATAGTATTTATAGAAAAGACTGAGACTAGCAATATCATTTCTGTGAGAGAGTGGGTGCAGAGAAGAAGAAAGGGTGGGGCCAATCAAATTACAGATACGTTTCGGCACCTTATTAAGAACTCTCAAATGGAACAGAAATTAACCAGCCCAAATATGACAACAGTACCCCCATACTAGATCTGATAGTAGATTTGTGGAGATAAAGAATAGCATTAAATATGATCGTAAGGAAAAGAAAAGAACTCAATTTGCCTGAACGATGTTGTGTGCGTATGGGGGAGGGTAACTTACAATTTAGAAATACAACGTAACTTGTTGAAAATTATGTTAGTCTCCCCCTCCCCCCCCAAAAAAAACAAAAGGTTGGAAAAGAAAATTTTTGAACATAATTGCTAAATATTTATCCATAAAAAAAATTGTTATATTTTTAGCATTTATTCATTTAGATAAAAATGATGATTCCTTTTGGCCAAGATCAAAGTGTAGAATCTGTTCTGATGGATACTGCACGCCGGTCTGTCCTGTGCAGTGCTAGGAGGTCCACCCTCCCAGGCTTTGCCTCCCCTCTTTGAAGAGGAGTAAGTTTATTGCTTACTGTTTGAGGCGCCCCTACCGGGGAATGCCGACGGGGCTGCCCAGGCAATTTTTAATGGCCAGAGTGCCCACCTTCTCGGGCGCTGGTTTATCAAATCCCACTTTCCCGACCTTGTGTCACATCTTACCGCTGTGGGAGTAAGATAAATGACATGATGATTACAATTGTGACCTTTGCTAATCATACGATTGTTAGTCGTCAGATGGTAATCACAACATATGCTTCAAGTGATCCTTATTCCTCGAAACGGGTTCGAATCCTCTCGAAGTGTAATTTTTTTATGTTCTAGTTCTGTAAACCAATTCGGGATTGGTCAACGCAAAACACGGGTATTCTAAAAAAAAAAAAAGAAGTTTTACTGTGAAAATATAAGTTGGATTGTATGTATAGAGGGGGGGATTAGAAAGTAACTCCCTATTATTAAGTGCTTGTAATTTATTACTGAAATATAATTTTTACAAGAAATGAATATAAGAAAATGCATAGCATGGGATTTTATTCAAAATTCGATATAGGTGCCAGCAATCGCCACCAGCTTCTAAAGCTGCCTGGAAACCGCATCAACAAATTTCACAATGAACTTTAAAAAATTTTTTTTTACTAATGAGACAACACTTATCAAGGCTAAAAACCCACTCGAAGATTAAATGGATAGATTTGCAGATAAATGACGATGAATACTATGAGAGTATTGAAAACAGCAGCCGACCCAGAAAACAGCCCCCCCCCCAGTGTCAAAAACATCGCTCGTGGAATGTGAGGATTGAATGAAAAAATAACGCATAATCCATAACTCTTGTCCCCTATTCATTTCTTGTAAGAATTATTTTTTAGTAATAATTTACAAGCATACATTACACGTATAGGGCGTTACTTTATTGTGGCAATGAACGGACCATATTTATTTTTTACTAAGCATGATGAATTAAAATAATAAAAGAATGAAAAGGCTAGCTAACTAGTTTCGTACCTCGTCAAACAGAGATAAAACGAGGTTCATTCAATAGAGAAAAAAAATAATACTATGAGAATTACAGCAAGGGAAACGGGGAAAAAATCAAATAAAAAAACTACATTAAGCCCGAGAAGATTTCTCTTTGCTTACAGAGAGAAGGTAGCAAATAATTAATATGAATAGTTTCTAGAATCTTAAGGTGAAAGGAAGACTGTGGCGTACTTAGAATTAATAAAAAAAGTCAACACTAAACTTGGACGCACAGGTACGACTATTTATTAGATGCTCAGCGATGTTGAGAATACCCGACGGTAAATAATTTGCCTGACGAATTTTAGTGCACACGTTTTGTTTGAACCGGATGTCTAATTGTGGCGACGTCCTTCCAACATAGTGAAAACTGCAACTACATATTAATAAATAAATAATAGAATTATTATGGGGGCGGGGGGGGGGTAGAACATCTTTTCGAATAGACGTCAAGATCGGCCTGGTGTAAAAAAACAACTTCTGTATTCGAGGCAACTCGTGCATTCTGTAGATGACACTGTCTATGTCATCCACAGACAGCTGTTTCGTCGTATCACAACCCCCCAGTGGAGCTAGACGTAGCAAGTGTATCCACACTGAGATTTGAAACTCGAACGCCAAGTCACATTCAAATGTGATCAGCGGTATCAGTTTTCTTATTCCCTGCGCCAACAAACTCGTCTCTGACAGCAGTTAAATTTGATTTCCACTTAGCGTTAAGGCAATGCTCTTTCGTAAAAATAATTGAATACTTGCAGTTATCAGTATCGTAAAGAATATAAATAAATGAATAGCACCATTTATAATGCGATGCAATTCATCCCACTGTCACTGGCAGGTTTGTTGCTCGGTTGATAGAGCACTGGAGTCAGTCACCGATGTCCCTGCTTCGAATCTCGCTAGGTTTAGCCATACTGATGAGTCTTAGAGACTACAAACACTGTAGCTATATTTAGTTTCATACAAAGGGGTTAAAAAAGGGGTCGAAAGGTCTTCGTGAAAATTTAGATACCTCTGATTTTTGTGAAATTTTAACAATAGGTATAAGACATCAATTAATAAATATTCCCCAAATTTCAGTTTATTTGGAATATTTTAAAGAGTTCTAAGGGGCATAATATAGGTACAACTTATCATTTGAAAAACTGAAATATTTCAGATTTGCATTAAATTGTATCTATAGTCTTTATACACCATTTAAGCGAGATTCCTTGAATTTCAATTCCTTCTTTATACTCCTTTAGCTTAGGCTTTAATTTTTAGACATTTACTTCAATCGAAATCATGTAATGGATTTTGACCAAAATTAGAATAACGATTCTAGTCTTAAGGTTTAGTGGCATTATATCTCGATTTTTATTTTTTTTAAAGGTGACATAAAAGTGGTGCAAAACTGTTCTGTCCAGGGAATTTATTTTCCCCGTCCTGGGACGGGTATTCTTCTCGTTTAGTATAATAATAAATTAGGATCTCCCGCAACTAAAAAGGTCAAATTTTCACGAATAAATACTTGTCGAAATAGATAAGTCACTCACTAGTGTTTTTTGTTTTTGTTACCAGATTCTTTGAACTCTTTTGTTTTATACCTTTACCATTCTTGTTATATCATGTGCCCGTCGCTTTGAAGTTCTTGATGATTCCTTTCAGTCACGTTCTAGACACATTGAAGTGCTCTGATATCTTTGTCTCACCTTTTTATCTTTGGTGAGCGCTAGGAATTCTTACGTCTAAACCAATTTATTTAGTTGTTGCCATAATGCATTCACAAGCAACAACTCAAACCCTTTCTTTTAAATCTAGGACATTGTGTACAATAAGCACCTCAGAATGAGATACTAAAAAAAGTCAATTTTTCTCTGGACACCAGTCTGTGGAGACTAAAAATCCTCACTTGTAGCAGCGAAGACTACACAAGGAGAGATTATATTAAAACGGTTAGCTTCCAAAATGACTGCTAAAATGTATCGATTAGTTTTGTCTCACTTTACAAGCGATGACGGGGAAAAATTATTCACCTGATTAATTTGTTGACTGGTTTTTGTGGATTAAAAAAATATTTTGCAAATATTTTTTTCTTCTGATTTTTGCGGATTAAAGTGTATTTTTATAGATTATTTTACAAATAATCTGTTTTCTGATTTTTTATGATTTTTTTGTTTCATTTTTATTTTGAAAATATTCCGAATTATGATTAAAAATTAACGTTTTTCAGCAACCTAAAAGAATCCACCTTAACCCTAGGTCCGGGTGGCAACTGCTCTTACTTTCTTTGTTCTTTCGGAGTTTTTTTTAGGGACGTTGCGTTACCACTCGGATTTAGGATTAGTTTGATTATCAAGGGAGAATATGTTTTGTTTTGTAAGAAAAAAATCAAACCGTATTTATTAAGAATGACATATAAATATACCACAAATTAAACATCATAATAGCGTATCCAATATAGAATATTGCCGAAGAAGTCTTTTATACGACGGATAAATGGCATGATGTATTCATTCGCAAAAATTAGAAAACCAATAAATATTTGCAAAATAAAATTAAAAAAAAAAGACATCAGCAAAAATCAGACAAAAAATTAATGAGGTTGATCTTTTTGCCCCGTCATCGCTTGCAAAGTCAAACAAAACTAATAGATAAAATTTGGCAGCCATTTGGGGAGATAACCGCTTTAATATAACCCAAAGAGACTGCCCAGAACTGCATCAAACTACACTGTTGAAATAATTGCCACTGCTTTTGAAATCAAAAACAGCATGTCAAGCACATTTATGGTGTCTGTTGACTCCATATACTCACTTGAGGCAAATAAAAATAAAAATATGAACAATCGACTAATTTTACAATTTACTCCAACAGAAAGAAAAACCTCTGTAATACGAAAACCATCTTCTGTTGGATACCGAGCCGTATTGGCATTAATTGAAGAAAGAGTGAGTAAACCGACAAAAATATCATTTTACAGTACCGAAACAAACACTAGCATTCTATATATGACTCTAAAACTAACAATTAAAAATAAATCATAGCAAAGAAATGAACATTTATTTGGAATAACTGCATGAACAATAAACTGAAAAAATCCTACCAACGATTAAACAGAACGACCAGATTGTTTAGTAAGGTTTATTTCATCTATACATATGTTTCATTTTATAAACTTTATATTTAATCTACATGTTTTATTTTATAGGGTTTATTTAATTCATTATAAGTCTTTTTATAGTGTTTATTGGTCCCCCGATTTATAAAATCGAGGGACTTATATTTTGAGGCATGTCCGTCCGTCCGGATTTTTCTCGGCAACAATGCATTGAATTTCTCTGAAATTTTGCATGAAGTTGTAACTTTGGTCAGGTTAGAAGGTGACATTCTCCGATTTTTGAAAAAAAATCTGGTTAGCCCCCCCCCCCCGGGGGTTAAAAGGCCCCGAAATGGCAAAAAATGACATTTTTTGCTCCATAACTTTTCATCCATCCATTCAATTTCTCTTAAACTTGGCCAAAATGTGGAGACAATTGTTCCTAATAGAAAATAAGTATCGCTGACCTTGGAAAAAATCTGGTTCGCGCCCCCAGGGGGTCAAAATCCCCCCAAATGGCAAAAAAATTACTCTTTTCTCCCATAACGTTTGATCCATCCATACAATTTTTCTGAAACTTGACCAAAATGTAGAAACAATTGTTCTGGATATAAAATGTGCATCCTTGACCTTAGAAAAATTCTGGTTCGCGCCCCCAGGGGGTCAAAAATGCCCCAAATTGCCCAAATTTATTGCATTTTACACTCGCCACATCGAGTCACATATAGAGGGGGGCCACGCACGCGCGGCTTGTTTAATTCATTATAAGTCTTTTTATAGTGTTTATTTAATTCATTATAAGTCTTTTTATCGGGTTCATTTACCCCATTATATGTTTTATTTTATAGGGTTCATTTAATCCATTATATTTTTTATTTTATAGGGTTTATTTAATCCATTATATGTTTTATTTTATTCGTTATATGTTTATTTTGATAGGGTTTATTTAATCCGTTATATGTTTTATTTTATAGGGTTTATTTAATCCATTATATGTTTTATTTTATAGGGTTGATGTCATCCATTACGTTTTATTTTATAGGGTTTATTTAATTCATATTATGTTTTATTTTATTAGGGTTTATTTGACCTATGATATGTTTAATTTATAGGGTTTATTTGACCTATGATATGTTTAATTTATAGGGTTTATCTAATTCATTATATGTTTATTTAATAAGGATTATTTAATTCATTGTATGTTTTATTTCATAGGGGTTATTCAATTCATTATATGTTTTATTTTATAAAGTTTACTTAATCCATTATATGTTTTATTATATATGTTTTTTTTTAAATCCACTATATTTTATAGGGATTATTTAATCCATTATATGTTTTATTCTATAAACAAAAAATCACAAGATTGTGACATGAAAAATAGTCATGTCACAACTTCACAATTTTAAATGTCCAATGTGTTAAATGTATTAACTAATAGCATTAGTAAATTTTAGTATTTTAAAATACCGATTTCATCAGTCAACATACATTTTTGAAGTATTCAGATTATGTGTCCCGAAAATTAGCTCACAAACCAAAATTGTCAATAAATTGGAATTAAACCCGAAAATCCAGTTTTCTATTTCATTTTCACACTCTAATTCATATCCTAAGAAGAGGTGACTTCGAGGAACTCCTGCTCCAGCAGTAGTAACAACAGCAGCAGAAAAAAACGATTTGTCAAATAATCAATGTGTATTGGTTGAAATACTTAATACTGATTTGTCATTTCTATCAAAATACCCAATCTCAATTCGTTTCCGATACTGGGCTTGAACCAATTGAAAAAGAGTCGCCCCAGAAGCCTGGCACCTGTCAGTATTGAATATTTAAAAGACAACACAGCCGCAGTCAGCAGTGAGAAGCTCAATTTGCCTCACGAACTTATGTCAGTCCAAACACGGTGTATACTAATAGCTATACAGACTTATTGCAGGCGAACTAAATCTATCTGTAGCCGTTCGGCTACTAGCATCTCGGCAAACAACACAAGTCACAGTCATGGACTACAAAATATGGCGACAGCTTATATACAGTCTCACGAACTCACTCACGCACAAGTCCACACACATACGGACAAAAACAACATTGTCTTCGTCTTAAACCTTTGTACGCTTTTTTTTTTAACTCTTTACATTTGCTTGCTCCATCAACTCGTAAATAAGATTGATATGTGATGTATGGATATGTAAACAGGCGCAATGCGTAATGCTGCACGTTTAGTGAGGCGTGAAGCTGTATACTTTTGACGACAGGTCGGTGATGGGAAAAACATCTAGCTCGAGGTTAGGCCACCCAAAGAATTGTTTGGCTCTTTAAAATATTTTTTTTTGTTTATACGAGGCCTCATGCTGTGATTGTGAGCCACTTAAGACGTTGCAAAAATCATGTTTGTACCGGATGGTGGCTCTCACATTTAGACAGTTTTTATGTCCATAGATTTACAGCTGATAAATCTCGAGTAGTCTGATGGTGTGGTTCAAGTGATATCTATCTATCTATCTATCTATATATATATTTATTTCAGCAGAACGGGCAAAGGGGGTCAGTTGGGGTTCTATGAGTCTCAGAGACAGACGGGCCCTTGGTCTTTAAGTCGATGGACTGTTTGTGCTCGATTGGAAGATATGTGTATCTTTATTTATAAGTCTATCGTTCGGAAGAGAAAATAAGTACTATTGTAACCTCTAAAAATCTAACCTCCGTTACTTATTTTTTTGCTGTGATTTTGTTTGTAAGGAAAATAGTTTTGTTACAGCAGACCCCCATAATACTAAAGTAATACCTCTATTATTTTGTTCAATTAATTTTACTTACAAAAAAGTTGTTGGATCTTGCTTCAATTGCATCTCCGGACAGACAGAGACAGGCATCATATTTATATTATACATATAAGTTCAGTTCTCACCCATGTGTCGAATCCCTCCTAAGTATGTACATAAATGGATGGATATATTATGACTGCTAACTTGTCAGCTCTTCTGTGCCCGAATGAGTTTAATATCTCGTGTGGCTTGCGCAGCACATCACGGACGTTTTCTACTGAAAGATAACAAAAGGCAACGACCGGACGATCACGATCTGTGTAGTAAACTCACACAACACACAGTTATCATTGCTTTTGATAATGCCTTTTAGCATAACAAGTTTGTTATACAACGTAGTAATCAGGTGAGCTACAATACCTTATCGTGTAAGTAGTAATAGTTTTGTTGTTGTAGTTTTTTTTTTTTATTAACTTCTAGACTGTTGACTGACTTTCTTTTTTTGTCCCCGAGGGGTGCAGGATTACATTCGAATATTCATTCTTCACGCAAACGCGTTTTGGCGCTTTCTGAAATGTAGGCACTCGCGCGATGCGCTGCCAAAAGGGGTGGTGAGAGGTAACTTCGTTGGAGCTAAAAATATACATCTATTCTGCTGTCTCCTTCCTTTCTTTATAGTTTTTGCAATATCTCAACATAATACATTCATCAGCCATCTTTTAACCACAACTGGCGATGTTGCGCAATCCAGGAAATACATTCCATTTCATCACCGAGAACGCATCCTCTCGCTGCTCTACCCCCCCCCCCCGCCCCCCATCCACACTGGTAGAGGAAATAACAGTTTCCACTTAGGGTAAAGTCATAATAGTTTGTAAAATAATAGATTAATCAAGTTACCGGTTGCGTGGTAAAAATATATGTAAACAAACAAAACTACATATAGCGCTATATTTTCTGTTACTGTCAGTTGGCGAATTTGTTGGCACAGTGGATAAGGAACTTGATTGCTGTGACCGGCCGTTCAGGTTTCGAATCCTGGAATGGATACACCTGCTACGTCCAGCAACGCTAATGAGTCGTAGACGACAAAACAGCCGTCTGTAGATAACTATGTATACACATATATAATTTACTATATATTTATAATATACGTAAACTTATATAATAATGTTATGCATAACTATATAAATACGAAAGTTTTTTCTACCTATCCTTACTATATTGCCATCAAAACGGATTATGTTTATTTAATTCTGTATATAACATAAGATTTTGAAATACCGTATATATAGTAATCTGCAAACACTCACAGTTTTAATTATTCCTAATTTGCATATTTATCTTTTTCTAATAAATTGATATTCTCTAATATACATTTGTAATTTGCATTGATATATTTTCCTATATATACGCAATAGTTTCGTCGATAGTAAAACGTTTTATGTCGCCGGGATGCGGAAAATGGATACTACACATTGGCCGTGGTCAAAAGGCCAATGAATAATTAAAAAATTAATGTTTTATGACTACGTATTTTTAAATGAATTGAAAACAAACCCTTAATTAATCTATTATGGTATTATAATTTAATGGGAGTTAGTAGTGTAGTATCGGTTCTGTTGTTATGATCCTCCCAAACAATTACCTCCTCACTTTTTCAGGTTTGGGGTAATCATCCAACGTATTACATACTCCTTTGGAGGAGGGGTAATGTAATATTTGTTCTGTTGATGGGTGGGGGGTTGTGTAGTATCTTTTTTGTTGCCATGTTACCATACTCGCAGGTATACCATCTCATTTTATTGGAAGGATCCTTCCAGGTATTACTTCCCCTATTTTGAAGCGAGTAGAGTAGTATCTGTTCTGTTGTCATAGTCCCATCCTACCAAGCATTACACCCCTTTTGAAAGGGGTAATGTTCTTTCATCATAATACAATGCTCCCAGGAATTACCACATCCTTATTTGTGTGTGGGGGGGAGGGTTAATCCTTTGAAGCTTTACATCCTCCTTATAGGGATAGTGTAGAATATTTTCATTCGTCAGATTACATTCATTACTCCCAAGGATTACCTCCTCATTTTTTTTTGGGGGGGGGGGACCAATATAATATATGT